>CAWUFW010006787.1:0-600000 GCA_963921515.1 Calotriton arnoldi | reverse complement strand
CACTCACAACGGATACACAGAAATGACAATAGCGCTTTGTGACCCAAAGCCGAGAGTGCTGTTAGGATAAGCTATAATATGGCGCGTTCCACTAGTGCACGAGTGCTGATGCCTTTGATGGCTTGTGTCTCCTCCTCTCTGCCCCACAGATTTTCCCCCTCATTTCACAGTCCCGGAGACTGGTAAAACAAGGAGAGCTGCTGGAGCTAGAGTCGAGCACCCCCCTCAGCTTCAAGTGGAAGGTTATTACACGCCCAATCTATCTGCACCTGTTCAATGACTGTCTGCTGCTGTCCCGCCGGCGGGAGTGAGTATACACATTCATGCTGTCTTGGGTGCTCTTAGACTGTGCCACTTCCTGTCTGTCCATTTTCTTTCTGCGCCACTTCCTGCTTTGACCACTTCCTGACTGTGCCACTTCCTGTCTATCCATTTCCTGCCTGTACCACTTCCTGTCTGCACCTCTTCCTGACTGTGCCCTTTCATGTCTGCACTCCTCCCAACCTCTGCTGCTCTCTAAAGGTGCGCCTGTTCAATGACTGTCTGCTGCTGTCCCACTGGCAGGAGTGAGTATGTGCGTACATGAGGCCAGAAGTACTCATAGACTTTCCTGCGTCCTGCCTGTACCACTTCCTGTCTTTACCATTGCCTGACTGCACCACTTTGTCTGCACGCCAACCTAACTCTGCCGATCTCTAAAGGTGCAACTGTTCTTGACTGCCTGCTAATTTCCCCCAGCCTCAGTGAGTATGCAAGTACATGAGGCCATGCATACTCTTAGACTGTTCCACTTCCTGTCTTGACCACTTCCTGACTGTGCCACTTCATGTCTGCACTCCTACCAACATCGCCTGCTCAATCTGTCTGCTGCTGTCCCACTTGAAGGAGTATGTGCGTACATGAGGCCAGAAGTACTTCTAGACTTTCCTGCTTCCTGCCTGTACCACTTCCTGTCTTCACCATTGCCTGACTGCACCACTTTGTCTGCACGCCAACCCAACTCTGCGGATCTCTAAAGGTGCAACTGTTCTTGACTGCCTGCTAATTTCCCCCAGCCTCAGTGAGTATGCAAGTACATGAGGCCATGCATACTCTTATACTGTTCCACTTCCTGTCTTGACCACTTCCTGACTGTGCCACTTCATGTCTGCACTCCTACCAACATCGCCTGCTCAATGACTGTCTGCTGCTGTCCCACTTGAAGGAGTATGTGCGTACATGAGGCCAGAAGTACTTCTAGACTCTCCTGCTTCCTGCCTGTACCACTTCCTGTCTTCACCATTGCCTGACTCTCCACTTCCTGTCTGTCCATTTCCTGCCTGTACCACTTCCTGCATGTACCACTTCCTGTCTTCACCATTGCCTGACTCTCCACTTCCTGTCTGCACCTCTTCCTGCCTGTGCCACTTCCTGTCTGCACCTCTTCCTGACTATGCCACTTCATGTCTGCACTCCTACCAACCTCAGCTGCTCTCTAAAGGTGAGCCTGTTCAATGACTGTCTGCTGCTGTCCCACTGGCAGGAGTATGTGCATACATGAGGTGAGAAGTACTTCTAGACTCTCCTGCTTCCTGCCTGTACCACTTCCTATCTTCACCATTGCCTGACTGCTCCACTTCCTGACTGCACCATGTTGTCTGCACACCAACCCAACTCTGCTGATCTCTAAACGTGAAACTGTTGATTGACTGCCTGCTGATTTCCCCCCAGCAGGAGTGAGTTTGCAAGTACATGAGGCCATGCGTACTCTTAGACTTTGCCACTTCCTGATTGCACCACGTTTTGTCTACACCAGATTTTGCCTGCACCTCTTTTTTTCTGCACCACTTCTTGTCTGCACCATGCCTAACTCTGTTCCTGTCCAAAGTTGCACCTGTGGGAGTGAGTACACATGTACACAAGACCATGGTTACTCCTAGACTGCACCACTTTCTGACTTTACCACTTGGTCTACGCCACTTTCTGACTGCAGCCCTGCCCGATTTTTTGAACCTCCCAATGTGCGCCTGTTTGGTTGATCCACTTTTCATTTGCTCGACTCTCATAAGCCGCAGTCACTAAAGCTGTTGCGCTCTAAGGTTCCTCTTCTGTGAGATATCCCCAGTTCACCCTTCCTGTGGTGCAGCAGTCTTCCCAACTCACACCATACCATGCAGCATGGTGCCTCTAATAGACTGTGCAACACAGAAGCTGTAAGCTTTCTTGACAACAATGTTTCAAGGTTGACCAACCTACCCTCAATGAGGGACGGCGACTAACGTACCCTTCGTCTGTCCCTTTCTGCAGAGGTGCCAAATTCCTGGTCTTTGACCATGCCCGTGTCTCCAAAGTGCACGGAGAGAAGTGTGAGATGAAAATGCATGGAAACAGCAAGAACATCTTCCGGCTCATCCTGCAGGAGAACAACCAGGGTCGAAAGGTGGAGTTCCTGCTCCGCACTGAAACACAGTGAGTTTGAGGACTCTGGAAGGGTGTCACTATCCACCCTAAGGCTGCTCCTGTAGTATCAAGATGTGCCACTTCCCAAACTTATCTACCATCTGCTCTGTTTCTGTCAACATAATATCTTCTAAAAAACAATTGTATGATTGCACCTATTCTAAATCTATACCCCTGTGGACCTGTAATATCACCCGATGCACCTCCAGTATCTTACAGTATAGCTGCTATAACTTTTGTACCTGTAGTATCACTGCTGCAAACCTGCACTCCTGTAAAACTGAAAAGCCACCTCTTGTACCCCCCACTTTACTGTGACACTGTATATATCTACACTCTTGTGCCTGTATAATGCCATCCGCAGTACCGTCTAGCACCATTGTAAATCTGCACAGTGTGTACCCCAACAAGAGCTGGTACATTACAACGACACTGCTATAAAGCTTCCCTTATGTACCTTCAAATGTCACCTGCTCCATGCCTTGTACCTTACAATATACATGCTGTGTCCCTGGTATTGTCACGTCTTATGCCCTGTAATGCCACCGGCTCCACGCCTTGTACTTTACAATATACATGCTGAGTCTCTGGTACTGTCACCTCAGAATAGAATAATTCTTTATTGCTTGACTAAAAAATCATTGCAATTAAAACATTAATATCATGAATAAAAAGACACAATTCCCAAATTCTTCGATCAATATACAGCTGTACAAAAAGAATGTTTCTATGGTTACATGCCGTACTGGAACATTGATACCACATATAAACATCTTTTATTGCGGTCGCACATTAATCATAAAGCTACTAACCTATTATGGTCACATTCCCAGGAATATACAATAAAAACTATTGACATTATGTAACATAGTGGAAATAAGCTATAAAGTGCCTAAGTGGGAGAGCTGTAAACAGTGTGTACCATTGTGCAGATGAGCAATAAAGTGCCTCTATATGCTTTGAAGCCTGATGACTAAAAGTGCCTAAGGGCCAGAGCTGTAAACATTGTATGTCATTGTGCAAATGAGCAATAAAAGTGCCTCTGTGCTTTCGTGTATGCTTTAGAGCCTGATTACCATAGTAGCTTAAAAACATGATCATTCAAGGTGTCGGTATCCTAAAAACAACAACTTTATATTCTATAATCCATTCAAATGTCCCTTGGGTTACAGACCGCAGCAATTTTTCAGCATTTGTTAAATTTTTTATCATATGACATAACAATGGAATCAATTGCCCTGATAAACATAAAAGAAGGGCCTGGCGGGCTGATCTTGCCCCAGCCTTAAGGAACAAAGGTTTAAATAGTGCACAACGTGTTTTAAGCAGTTTAGGACACGCACATACTATATGCAATAAGGTTTCACGTGGCCACCCACTCAGACACCATTTTGTACTTGCCCATTGTTGTATCCAGGTCAACGTGTCCGCCTTGATTGGGTTTATGCCAAGTCTGAATTTTAAAAATGTTTCCTTTATTTGATCCGAGAAGTAGGAATTCAGAAAAGGCTGGATTTGCAAGGACTGATGAGAATTAATCACAGACCAGGCATGGGTTTTTTGCCACTAAGGCTGTCTTATCTGTATTAAATGAGTTCATTTTAATCTTTTTTTTTAATGGATTTGTTTAAAACTGGACATTGTCATTCCTGCAAGCCCTGTCTGCAGATCAAAACTCTGAAGGCATGTTAAAATACGGGATCGCCAGGCATCTGTATAGCCAGAACGAGTTATTTCACACCAGCAGGTGCTCGCTAAAGGGTCAGGGTCAGATAAAAACAGGGAGTACATACATTTCAAAAATGACCCTTGCGCCACCATGGACTGTCTTTGGAGGCCAAACTCCAATCTAATGTCGGCTTAGCCAATTGACCTGGGGATCCCAAAGATTGATTTGTAGGCCTTAATTACTAGTAGGTCCAATAATTTTGCATCTTTCCCCCTGTTAATAGACGAGCCATATGTAATAGTTGGCTGTAACTTTTCTCTCATAACTTTAAGATGTTAGTATGATTGGCACCTCAATGATTTATGTAAACATTTAAAGGCGTAGATTAGAGTTGACATTTTTGCCCTTAAATCTTTAAAATGACTTTTAAATGACACTCTCTTGTCATATAAAATACCCAGATATTTCTATGTCGTCACTACTTCAATTGCCCACCTCTAGCCCTCCATAAATCAGTCTTGGGTTTCACCGGGCCGATTTTCATGATTTTAGTTTTTTTAACATTCAACTCCAGGCCATTAACTAAAATATAATCATCAAATGCATTAATCAATCTTTGTAATCCTATCGGAGTTTGGCTCAACATAGTAGAACTCAAGGAACTGAGTCAAAGGCAGCTTTTTAATATTTAAAACAATAATATAGATTTTGCTTTTTTAAAACAGCCCGTTCAGCTAGTAAAGTGAGGGTCAGCAAATTGGTAGTGGTGGACTGGCACTTATGAAATCCTGTTCGATTAATTGGGATTATTTCCTGCAACGCTGCCCAGTTTTCCAAATTGATCAATACGTGGGAGGCAAACACCTTCGCATCTACATCAGTTAAGGCAATTAGCCGATAATTGGCATGGTTATCAACTGGGCCGCTTTTGAAAATTGGCTGCACAATGCTACCTTGCCAGGACATGGAGCGGTATTTAATGCCAGTACCTCATTAAACATTGGAATCAACACTTCGGCCCACATGTCAATATTGGCGTGTGTTGGAGGGTGATTTTAGGGTGGTGTTTTACCACCTTAATTTGAGCAGGGATGTGCTATCTAAAATAACTAGACACGTGTGAGATGCAGGAACTGAGTCAGAGTGGCACCATTTATTCTAGAAACAATTTAGACAATAAATGTCGAGACACATCTTTAGTCAGAAATCAATCTAGCAAGTGACAAGTGTCAGAGACACATTTTAGATGAGCAAAAACATGCAATCTAGTAAGTTTTAAAATCACGGCAATGAGAGAGAGTGAGAGAGAGAGAGTGAGAGAGAGAGAGTGAGAGAGAGTGAGAGAGAGTGAGAGAGAGTGAGAGAGAGTGAGAGAGAGTGAGAGAGAGTGAGAGAGAGTGAGAGAGTGAGAGAGAATGAATATTAATGAATTTCAAAGTACAATGAAGCATTACAACCTTAGTCAAAATGCTAGATAAGACGGTTAACCGGGAGCACACACGTGTTGTGACCCAAGAGTTCACTGTGCAAGGTGGTCAACTAATGGACTGGGGGCAGCTCTTTTATATAATTTTAATGAGGAACTGCTGACCACAAGTCCTGATTATGTCAGATATTTGAACGTAAATCATAACAAAAATTTGAACATTTATCGAAAACAATTTGCATCACTTCTCGGAAACTTTTAAGAAAGCAGAAGATTACAAAAGGTTAGAGGTCACTTGTTAGGCAATGTTGCTGTCTTAATTTCTAAAGCTGTGGAAAGTCCCAGTTGGCCCCCACTCCTACTCTTAGCCAATTTTGTTCTACTAAATGACAGACGCATCCTGTTATTGCTACATCTTGATGTTCAGAAAGATGTACACGAAGAGGTCATAGAAGAGATACATCTGAGTATACAGGAGAGCATGGGGCCTACTGCCTCTGTAGACGCTCGAGGCAGTGTGGACAATTTTACCACAACCCTGTCTATGGGCTGGCAGGGACAATTGAGACTCTCACGCTTCAGATGTGGACAGAAAGAACCTGGGGCACAATATGGTAAAACTAGATCCCGCTTCACGTGGAATATCGCATTAGGAAGCCTGTTTGGGCCAGGATGGAGGGCAGCGCAAGAGAGTGGCTATTTCAGTACTGCTTATAGAATCCAAGTCATTCACCGGATTAGAGCTGCTCACTTGGTACTGTCTTCTCATATGCCCTGTAATGTCACCGGCTCCGCGCCGTGTACATTACAACATAATGGGGGAGAGGAGTTGGCCTAACGGGTAGGGTGGTCGACCTGAAATCTGGGGAACCGGGTTCGAGTCTCGGCAAAGACGCCCAACATCTTGTAATTCTGGGCAAATCACTTAATCTCCCCGTGCCTAACAAAAATGAATGTGTCCTGATGTAACACAACTGGTGCTCGTGTAAAGCGCTCTGATACCCGATTCCCTCGGGTCAAGTTCGCGCTATATAAAACTCCCAACAAAAAAAAACCATGCTGTATCCCTTGTACTGCCTCCTCTTATGCCGTGTAATGTCACCTGCTCCACGCCTTGAACCTTACAATATACATGCTGTCAATCTGGGCCTTCTGTGTCCCTGGTACTGTTACCTCCTATGCCCTGTAATGTCACCGGCTCCACCTTCGGTATTTCATTCTGCATACTGCTGTAAATACAAACACTGCACCTCGCATTCCACCCCCTGCCTCTACTCTCTTTTAAAATGTCGCTCCTAGAAAGGCCCTTGGGTAATGCTACCTGTTTCATCTTACATCAGAATTGCTGTAAATCCACACTGCCTGTGCCCTTCCTATGTCACTGACTGCACTCCCTCTCCCTTCAAATCCGAGTATTGTACATGTACACACAAATCTGATTAGAGTGTTTAGTAAGTTGAATCGATGCCCAGTGCAGGTTATCAATCGAGCATATGGGCCTGTGATTGCCTGTGGCGGTCCTGTCACCCTTTTAAAGATAGAAATTATCTCTGCTGCCAACCAGGACTGAGGTATGTCTCACCTTCCAATATCTTGTATGCGAGGGCACTGATATAGGGGCCCCATATGTTAGGTTCCAAACGGAAGAGGTGACCTGGAACTTTATCAGGTCCTGTCGCTTTGCCCGAGTGCAGAGCATTAATCGCAGTTAAAGTCTCACTCAATGAGAATCTGTCGAGCTCATCTACTCTAAGCAGAGCTAACTGAGATACAGCATGAGGGGGGACTGACAAAATAGGAGCAGCAAATAGGCTGGTGAAGTGATTTACCCTCTGCTGAGGTTGCACCATGCATTTGATGGGGCTCTTAAAAACAGCATCACTGTGAGTGAAATCTGCCACAAGAGGCAATTATCTTTAATATTTAGGGCTTCCATAAGGGCTAACCAGCCTGAATCCATCCATTCCTCTTTGGAGATTGTAGTGATGGTCTTATATAATGCGCATTGTTACCTGGCTTGGTCCTGGTCGCCTGCTTTGATGATACTTATCAGTAACCCCTTGGTGTGGCGACACTCCCTTGTATCCCAGGGAGGGCCCCCGCCTCCCCCGCTTATGCACTGTAGGAGAGTAGGATCTGCTTCACAGGGGTACCCCCACTTTTTGCTGATACTTCACTGGTTTTCGACATTAGTCTGGCTGGGGCCCTGCTATTCAGAACCCCAGCCTAGCTGTTTCCTCTTTAAAAGGGTCTCCATGTGCCTTAGGCACATCACTGATTGGGATCTGGAGTGCCCTTGTAAGTCCCTAGTATATGGTATACTATGTACCGAGGGCATAGGTACCTCAGAGGCCTGCCAGGGGCTGCAGCATGTATTATGCCACCCCTGGTGAGGCCATCCAACCTGGCACCACAGGTCTGCTACTGCAGCCTGGGTAAGGTGGTGCACGCACCCCTTGCTGTGGTATAGGTTACCTATATCACTAAATGCATACACACATATAAACCTATAAGTCACTCCTAAGGCAGGCCTTATCAATCCTAAAGGCAGAGTGCATGGTTCCTATGTGAGAGGGTGCCCCTGCATGAGCAGGGCCCCTCTGCAGCGTTCGGAGACCATCTCTGAGGCTGTTTGTAGTGCAGCCTGACCATATACTCTTAAACGCATTATATCCTCGCGGTAAAATGCTAACTATGGAATGGCTGCACCTAAACATGTCGTGTTTGGTGTCAAACATCTTGGAATACTACCCCCCGCCAATCCTGGCGGCGGGGGTAGCATTCCACCCTTCTAGAGGAAAGGCATGTTAACTCTGACGAGTCCGGTAACTTCTTTCCAGAGCCAGGCATCACAAAATGGATGCTGCTGCCACAGACACGAGTCTGGCCTCCTGCTGCTGGACGAAACTCCGGCAGGGGAGGCCTGGACAATAGGTTTCCTGTCCCAGGGAGGTGTGACCACCTCCCCAGACAGGACAATGTGTATTGGGGCTGGGCGGGAGCACTTTCGGGTGCTTTGAAGTCCTGCACTGGGGGCACATTTGGTGTCCCTGTGCATACCCCAGTTCAAACCGGATCAGGGGCTTGCAGCCCCTGCTTTGGCGCGAACTGGACAAAGGGAAAGGGGTGTAGCCACCCCTCTGCCCTGACCCACCCATAGGTGGGGCCACAGAGTAGTCCATCCCCTATTTTTAGAATAAAGGTAGGAACCCAGTCCCTAGGACTTTAGATTATACCTGGACGAAACTCTGAAACAGAATCCTGGACCTTCGACGCTCTACTCACGATTAGAGGACTGAAGAATCTCCCTTGGGGTCAAGGAGTGACTCCCCTGCTTGGCAGGCACCAAAGAAGCATCTGTCCGGTTCGCATCACTGAAGCTCCCGTCGGACGCCGAAGTCATCGCATCACCAGAGGTGGATTCTCAGACTTCCCCGAGGCTACCCTGAGTCCCCAGCAAAGCTGAGGCCCGTGGCTATCGTGGGTGACTTGAGACCGTGACCCCTGGACACCGAGCACATTTGCAAGTGCACCATCTTCTGGGTCTCCCAAGAAGTCGTGCTTTGGGCTCCGAGTAGCCCTAGCCTCCAGCACCACCTGCACCGAAGATCACTGGCCCCCACTCCACGAGTGTCCTGTAAGCCAGCTCCACGTGCGGCGTCACGAGGCTCCTTCGCGGTCGCTAGCCCGTTGGCTAGTAGCCCTTAACGAAGGCCAATCTTTTCTTTACTTGACATCCTGGTTGCTCCAGGCCTGCCCTCACTTACCCTGGCTGGGTGAGTTCCCCAGACCTTGCTGGTCTGCATCATCGACGATCTACATCTTACTCGAGACTTGCCGTTGCCAAGGCTTGTTGGGTCCAATCTGGTCGCCGACACCTCTGCACTCGACAGACATAGAGCAACAGCCGTAATCCTGCTCCTGGTCGCCGACAACGCCTCCCGGACCTCGTGGCTGAAGAGTCAAGACGACCGTCACCGAATCTGAAGCACTCGACATCGGTGGGCATCTGTCCATCGCCTCCCTGGTCACTGGCTAGTGACCCAGACTCTGTCCCCTCTGCTTTCAGGTTCTTCAGAACTCCGATCCACTCTTGGATCCACCCGGACACTTTTCCCCTGGTCGCCAGCAGCACTTTGCAGCAGATCGCCATAAGAACCGGCAGCGAAACCCGACCCCGAAAGGCACCTATGCACCCGGCTTCCCTGGGTGAGGTAACACGAGTACTCCGGTGCTCCCGTGGGTAGAGACTCTTCAAAGTCCTAGATCTCAAAGGGTTTTGTCCTAGTCCTCTTCTAAGTGTCCCTTTCCTCTATTTTCCCGATCCCGACTTTCTCCATAGAAGTTAACGGCGTATCGCGGTTGTGTATTTACACTGCACGCGTCTCCCGTGGGTCCCCTGTGTCACTACCTTGGGTGGTTCCTTGTGGTCCAAGCACTTCTAGAGGCTCTAGGCCTAGTGTCTAGTTCAGTCGTGGTTCGCATACCACTTTATTGGTATATGGTTTGGTACGCCCCTAGGGCCCAAACGTGTATTTGTGCTATTACTGTGATTTAAGATCTTATAACCTATGTACTTCGAACTCTAGCCTCATAAAGAGACTAGAGGGGTGTGTTTAGTAATAAATACATATATTTTGAATATATACCTGGTGTGGTGCTCTTTCATTTGGTCACTCAAGAGATTATAGACTGGTAAAACAAGCTGCTTTACATTCCTTCAAGACTTAGCCTGAAGGCTGCTCTCCACAGCTACCACTAGGATAGCTTTCAATAAGGTTGTCTTTAACCTACCTACCATAAGAGTCGATTTGGACTGGTGCAAGGTGCCCACTATAATTAGTGGACAGCATATGCCAGGCCAACTTCTCACATTGGTGTGCAGCGTGTGGGATTCCAGCTTGCTATTGTTTTACCAGATAATCTCAATTGAATTGATCAACTGAAAACCACTAAAGGTACCTAAGGTACATATAATTTAAGCTTAGAATATCAGTAAGTTCTACTGAACTTAGAGTTGTGTGTTAAGGGATAGCACAACCCTTTCTACAACTCAAGAGAGTTTAGTAGGCCACACTAGAGTAGGTAGTGCATACACCACACCACACTAGTAATGTCTTTAAAAGCAGGATCTAGAGATGCCCTGCAGGAAGCCATTGAGCTTCCCCCTCCAAGTATGACACACTCCCATTCTTGGAACTGAGAGCTTTGTGTAACGTGAGGAAATTAAGGACAGGCCAAAGTCCCACCACCCAACACCTCCAGGAGTTGTTGGTGGCTTATGATCTTAGTAAGTCTTCAGAGACTGAAGGGGTAGGAGCAGAGGGTGGGCCAGCAGATGAGGAAGGGGCCAGGGGTACTACTACCCCCAGCCCCCTCTGAAACTGACCAGGAGGGTGACAATGACCCTGACCTGGAAAACCCAATCCCTTCTGGGGAAGATGAAGATGAGGATCTTGAGAACCACACCTTTGTCCCCCAGGAAGGATTATGAGTGTGCTCAGAAAGTCTAGGTCTCCTTCTCAGGAGTCTAACCACTCTGGCACCTCAATAGGGAGCTCTGTTTCTTCTCACAGGAGGGAATCCTCTCATGAGAGAAGAAAGAGACTGGTCCAGTATGAGGAAACTCAACTGGAGATCAGGAAGAAGCAATTGGCTTTAGATAGAGAATCCCTAGATCTCCTTAAAGAGAGAAGAAAGTTGGGACTAGAGTCCCATGGTGGCAGCCATGTCCCTAGAGATAGGGAAAGGTCCTATGACCATAGGAACCTGAGCAAGATTGTCCCTCCCTACCAGAGTGGGGATGACATCCACAAATGGATAACTGCTTTAGAGAGGGCCTGTAAAGTACAGAAGGTCCCTCAGGAGCAGTGGGCAGCAATCTTGTGGCTCTCCTTTGCTGACAAAGGTAGAGACAAGCTCCTCACTGTTAGAGAGGAGGATGCTGATAATTACAAGGTCTTGAAGAGTGCTCTTATTGATGGGTTTGGCCTAACCACTGAACAGTACAGGTTGAAGTTCAGAGACACCCAAAAAGCACAGACTCAAGACTGGGTAGACTATGTGGATTGTTCTGCCAAGGCTCTGGAAGGCTGGTTGATGGGCAGTAAGGTGTGTGACTTCTCAGGATTGTATAATCTGATAATGAGGGAGCAGATTCTTAATAACTGTCAAAACCAGCTGTTGCATCAGTACCTGGTTGACTCTGATCTGACCTCTCCCCAAGAATTGGGAAAGAAGGCAGACAAATGGGTCAGAACCAGGGTGAAGCAGAAGGTACAGAACCAAGGTGGGGAAACCAAGAAGCAAGATGCTAAGAACTCTGACAAGGGTGGGGAGAAGGGTAAAGATCAAAAGTCTTCATCAGGCCCCCAAAAATCTTCTTCTGGTGGGGATTCCCAGTCTACCAAGGGTAAAGGCCAAAGAAAACCATGGTGCAAGGTCTGTAAGCAAAAGACCCACTGGACCAGTGATTGCACCAAGTCCAAAGACTCCAGTCCAGCACCCACCAATGCCCCTAAGGCACCTGTTCCCCCTAGTACAGTTGGTGGAGGTGCTCCAGCAAAGGGTTTAGTAGGGTTCACCCTGGGAACTGAGTTGGGCTCTGACTTAGTCAGGGAACTGACTCAGGCTGTGTTAGTCTGTGATGGAGGCATGGATGTGACCTCCACTGTGAGTCCCAGTAATCTGGGCAAGTACAGACAACAGCCTTTAATCAATGGACGAGAGGCTTTGGCATTTAGGGACACAGGGGCAAGTGTCACAATGGTGACACAAGACCTTGTGCTACCTGGGCAAGTTATACTTGGTGAAATGTACCAAGTGACCAATGCTAGCAATGTCAGAACAGACCATACTCTGGCAGTTGTTAACTTCTCCTGGGGAGGGGTAACTGGCCTTAAGAAGGTTGTGGTAAGTGCAAACCTACCAGTCGAATGCTTGCTTGGCAATGACTTAGAGACTTCTGCTTGGGCAGAAGTGGAGCTCAGGACCCATGCAGAAATGCTGGGGATCCCTGCAGATGTGTTTGCTGTGACCAGGTCACAAGCTAAACTGTCTAAAACTGAACAGGCCTTGGATTCTGGAAGAATGGACCAAGTGCCTTCCAAGAGGAGGAGTAGTAGGGTTAAGGCAGTGCCTTCCCCTTGGCTCAGGAGGAAGATCAGTCCCTTGAGGGGGATGATCTCAGCCCTGAAGAAGGAACTGTCCCAGAGGAACTTGAACCTGAACAGGTTGAGTTCTTGGGGACAGGGGGACCTTCTAGGGCAGATCTGAGCCAGGAGCAGCAGAGCTGCCCCTCCCTTGAACCCCTCAGACAGCAAGCTGCTGCTGAGGCTGCTGGGAAAGCTAGTGGTCCCCATACAGTGTATTGGGATGATGGACTCCTGTACTCAGAGAGTAGAGACCCCAAGCCTGGTGCTACCAGGAGGTTGGTAATACCTTTGAAGTTCAGGGGCTTCCTATTGACCCTAGCCCATGATATTCCCTTAGCAGGACACCTGGGCCAGAACAAGACTTGGGACAGAATTGTCCCTCACTTTCACTGGCCCCACATGTCTGAAGACAGTAAGGAGTTTTGTCGCTCCTGTGTAACCTGCCAAGCCAGTGGCAAAGCAGGTGGCACTACAAAGGCCCCCTGATACCACTACCTGTGGTGGGGGTGCCCTTTGAGAGGGTAGGGATTGACATTGTTGGTCCCATGGATCCCCAAACAGCCTCTGGGCACAGGTTTATCCTGGTGGTAGTGGATCATGCCACCAGGTACCCAGAAGCTATTCCCCTCAGGACCACTACAGCACCTGTGGTGGCAAGGGCCCTCCTGGGAATCTTCTCAAGAGTGGGCTTTCCTAAGGAGGTAGTATCAGACAGGGGTGCAAACTTCATGTCTGGTTACTTAAAAGCAATGTGGAAGGAGTGTGGAGTTACTTATAAGTTCACCACACCCTATCACCCACAATGCAATGGTTTAGTTGAGAGATTCAACAAAACCTTGAAGGGCATGATTAAAGGGCTCCCAGAAAAGCTTAGGCGTAGATGGGACATACTCTTGCCCTGCCTTTTATTCGCATATAGGGAGGTGCCTCAGAAGGGGTTGGTTACAGCCCTTTTGAACTTCTGTTTGGCCACCCTGTGAGGGGTCCACTGTGCTTGGTGAAGGAAGGATGGGAGTTACCTCTCAAGCCCCCAAAGCAAGATATAGTGGACTATGTACTTGGTCTCCGCTCCAGGATGGCTGAGTACATGAAAAAGGCAACCAAAAACCTTGAGGCTAGCCAGGAACTGCAGAAGGCCTGGCATGACCAAAGAGCTGTTCTGACTGTTTACCAGCCAGGACAGAAGGTGTGGGTGTTGGAGCCAGTGGCCCCAGCAGCTCTCCAAGACAAATGGAGTGGACCCCACACTATTGTTGAGCAGAAGGGTGAGGTCACTTACTTAGTAGACCTGGGAACACCCAGGAGTCCCCAAAGGGTTCTCCATGTCAACAGACTTAAGCCATATGTGGACAGGGCAGACATGGGCTTGCTCATGGCTACTGATGAAGGGCAGGAGGAAGAGAGTGACCCACTCCCTGACCTGCTCTCACAGAACCCTGACGATGGGTCAGTTGATGGTGTAGCCTTGGCAGGCAGCCTCACTACCCAGCAACAAACTGATTGCAGGCAAGTCCTCAATCAGTTTAGACATATGTTTTCACTGACACCCAGTCAGACCACCTGGTGCACTCATGAAGTGGACACTGGGGACAGTCTGCCTATTAAAAACAAGATTTATAGGCAACCTGACCATGTCAGGGACTGTATCAGGACTGAAGTCCAGAAGATGTTGGAATTGGGAGTGATTGAGCCCTCAGATAGCCCTTGGGCTAGTCCAGTAGTCCTAGTACCTAAACCTCACACCAGTGGTGGGAAAAGAGAGATGAGGTTTTGTGTAGACTACAGAGGCCTCAATGCAGTCACTAGGACTGATGCCCATCCAATACCCAGGGCAGATGAGCTCATAGATACTTTGGCCTCTGCCAAATATCTCAGCACATTTGACCTAACAGCTGGCTACTGGCAGATCAGACTAGCTGATGCTGCAAAGCCCAAAACAGCATTTTCAACCCCTAGTGGGCATTATCAATTTGTGGTGATGCCCTTTGGTCTGAAAAATGCACCTGCCACTTTCAGAGGTTGGTGAACACAGTTCTCACAGGACTGGAAGCCTATAGTGCAGCTTATCTAGATGATATTGCTGTCTTTAGCTCCACCTGGGAGGATCACCTGGTCCACCTCAGGAATGTTTTACAGGCCCTGCAAAAGGCAGGCCTGACTATCAAGGCCACTAAGTGCCAGATAGGGCAGAGTCAGGTTGTGTACCTGGGCCACCTTGTGGGTGGAGGCCAGGTTCAACCTTTGCAGAGCAAGATCCAGACCATCATGGACTGGACTGCTCCCACTACCCAGACTCAGGTGAGAGCCTTCTTAGGCCTGACTGGGTACTATAGGAGATTTGTCAAGGGGTATGGATCAATAGTGACACCCTTGAATGACTTAACTTCTAAGAAAATGCCCAAAAAGGTTCAGTGGACAGTTAGCTGTCAAAAGGCATTTGATGACCTCAAGCAGGCCATGTGCACTGCTCCAATTCTGCAGAGTCCTGATTACTCCAAGAAGTTCATTGTTCAAACTGATGCATCTGAATTGGGGGTAGGGGCTGTACTGTCACAATTGAATGAAGAAGGTCAGGATCAGCCAGTAGCTTTTATTAGCAGAAGGCTGACCCCTAGAGAGAAACGTTGGTCAGCCATAGAGAGGGAGGCCTTTGCTGTGGTCTGGGCTCTGAAGAAGTTGAGGCCATACTTGTTTGGTACACACTTCCTGGTTCAGACAGACCATAAGCCCCTCTTATGGCTAAAACAAATGAAGGGTGAAAACCCCAAACTGCTCAGGTGGTCCATTTCCCTACAGGGGATGGACTTTACAGTGGAACATAGGCCTGGGAGTAACCATGCGAATGCAGATGGACTCTCTAGGTATTTCCACTTAGAACATGAAGACTTAACTGGGCAAGGTTAGTTTAATGTCCCTACGTTTGGGGGGGTTGTGTAGGAGAGTAGGATCTGCTTCACAGGGGTACCCCCACTTTTTGCTGATACTTCACTGGTTTTCGACATTAGTCTGGCTGGGGCCCTGCTATTCAGAACCCCAGCCTAGCTGTTTCCTCTTTAAAAGGGTCTCCATGTGCCTTAGGCACATCACTGATTGGGATCTGGAGTGCCCTTGTAAGTCCCTAGTATATGGTATACTATGTACCAAGGGCATAGGTACCTCAGAGGCCTGCCAGGGGCTGCAGCATGTATTATGCCACCCCTGGTAGGCCATCCAACCTGGCACCACAGGTCTGCTACTGCAGCCTGGGTAAGGTGGTGCACGCACCCCTTGCTGTGGTATAGGTTACCTATATCACTAAATGCATACACACATATAAACCTATAAGTCACTCCTAAGGCAGGCCTTATCAATCCTAAAGGCAGAGTGCATGGTTCCTATGTGAGAGGGTGCCCCTGCATGAGCAGGGCCCCTCTGCAGCGTTCGGAGACCATCTCTGAGGCTGTTTGTAGTGCAGCCTGACCATATACTCTTAAACGCATTATATCCTCGCGGTAAAATGCTAACTATAGAATGGCTGCACCTAAACATGTCGTGTTTGGTGTCAAACATCTTGGAATACTACCCCCCCGCCAATCCTGGCGGCGGGGGTAGCATTCCACCCTTCTAGAGGGAAAGGCATGTTAACTCTGACGAGTCCGGTAACTTCTTTCCAGAGCCAGGCATCACAAAATGGATGCTGCTGCCACAGACATGAGTCTGGCCTCCTGCTGCTGGACGAAACTCCGGCAGGGGAGGCCTGGACAATAGGTTTCCTGTCCCAGGGAGGTGTGACCACCTCCCCAGACAGGACAATGTGTATTGGGGCTGGGCGGGAGCACTTTCGGGTGCTTTGAAGTCCTGCACTGGGGGCACATTTGGTGTCCCTGTGCATACCCCAGTTCAAACCGGATCAGGGGCTTGCAGCCCCTGCTTTGGCGCGAACTGGACAAAGGGAAAGGGGTGTAGCCACCCCTCTGCCCTGACCCACCCATAGGTGGGGCCACAGAGTAGTCCATCCCCTATTTTTAGAATAAAGGTAGGAACCCAGTCCCTAGGACTTTAGATTATACCTGGACGAAACTCTGAAACAGAATCCTGGACCTTCGACGCTCTACTCACGATTAGAGGACTGAAGAATCTCCCTTGGGGTCAAGGAGTGACTCCCCTGCTTGGCAGGCACCAAAGAAGCATCTGTCCGGTTCGCATCACTGAAGCTCCATTCGGACGCCGAAGTCATCGCATCACCAGAGGTGGATTCTCAGACTTCCCGAGGCTACCCTGAGTCCCCAGCAAAGCTGAGGCCCGTGGCTATCGTGGGTGACTTGAGACCGTGACCCCTGGACACCGAGCACATTTGCAAGTGCACCATCTTCTGGGTCTCCCAAGAAGTCGTGCTTTGGGCTCCGAGTAGCCCTAGCCTCCAGCACCACCTGCACCGAAGATCACTGGCCTCCACTCCACGAGTGTCCTGTAAGCCAGCTCCACGTGCGGCGTCACGAGGCTCCTTCGCGGTCGCTAGCCCGTTGGCTAGTAGCCCTTAACGAAGGCCAATCTTTTCTTTACTTGGCAGTCCTGGTTGCTCCAGGCCTGCCCTCACTTACCCTCGCTGGGTGAGTTCCCCAGACCTTGCTGGTCTGCATCATCGACGATCTACATCTTACACGAGACTTGCCGTTGCCAAGGCTTGTTGGGTCCAATCTGGTCGCCGACACCTCTGCACTCGACAGACATAGAGCAACAGCCCGAATCCTGCTCCTGGTCGCTGACAACGCCTCCCGGACCTCGTGGCTGAAGAGTCAAGACGACTGTCACCGAATCTGAAGCACTCGACATCGGTGGGCATCTGTCCATCGCCTCCTGGTCACTGGCTAGTGACCCAGACTCTGTCCCCTCTGCTTTCAGGTTCTTCAGAACTCCGATCCACTCTTGGATCCACCCGGACACTTTTCCCCTGGTCGCCAGCAGCACTTTGCAGCAGATCGCCATAAGAACCGACGACGAAACCCGACCCCGAAAGGCACCTATGCACCCGGCTTCCCTGGGTGAGGTAACACGAGTACTCCGGTGCTCCCGTGGGTAGAGACTCTTCAAAGTCCTAGATCTCAAAGGGTTTTGTCCTAGTCCTCTTCTAAGTGTCCCTTTCCTCTATTTTCCCGATCCCGACTTTCTCCATAGAAGTTAACGGCGTATCGCGGTTGTGTATTTACACTGCACGCGTCTCCCGTGGGTCCCCTGTGTCACTACCTTGGGTGGTTCCTTGTGGTCCAAGCACTTCTAGAGGCTCTAGGCCTAGTGTCTAGTTCAGTCGTGGTTCGCATACCACTTTATTGGTATATGGTTTGGTACGCCCCTAGGGCCCAAACGTGTATTTGTGCTATTACTGTGATTTAAGATCTTATAACCTATGTACTTCGAACTCTAGCCTCATAAAGAGACTAGAGGGGTGTGTTTAGTAATAAATACATATATTTTGAATATATACCTGGTGTGGTGCTCTTTCATTTGGTCACTCAAGAGATTATAGACTGGTAAAACAAGCTGCTTTACATTCCTTCAAGACTTAGCCTGAAGGCTGCTCTCCATAGCTACCACTAGGATAGCTTTCAATAAGGTTGTCTTTAACCTACCTACCATAAGAGTCGATTTGGACTGGTGCAAGGTGCCCACTATAATTAGTGGACAGCATATGCCAGGCCAACTTCTCACATGCACCTCCCCCACTTAAGTACATAGAGAATGTAGGGCATTAACCAAGCATTATGAAGCTTGCCTAGGGGAGTTTCATCTGAAGCAAGATTGGCAAAAGGGCCTAATATGGTGTTAAACGTGGTGTACATTTGAGTGAGTATCTGAAGGTTAAGGCTGATCTTAGACCATTTTACTGCCCTTCTGTTGTTTGGAAGAGACAGTGTTCTTGTAGAGTGTGGAATTACCGTTCTCGTGGGTTTGAACTGATTTTCATCTAATGACAGGGCAAGAGCATTGTGATCACTGTCTGTTCTAGCAATAACTTCAAAATCTATGGCTAAATGACACAAATCAATATCTAACCAGATGTAGTTGATTTTGCTATTGTAAGGCCCTCTGGAGAAAGTAGTAGCAGGTGGAATGTCTGCCTCGAATCTACCATTACAAGCTCGCGGCCCAGAGAATAGTGTAAGTGACATTGGTTGAATTGCTGCAGATGCATGTTCTTGGCGGTTTAATTTCCAGTTTTGGCATGCCCATAGCTTCATCTTCCCCTTCTGTGATGAGTGACAGGCCTTCATGGGGCTTGAAGCAAGTATTAAAATCTCCAGCAACTGGATTCAGGGCATTGCCCAGGGTCTCGTTGAGGAGAAAGGCTAAGAGTTTTTAGGTGATTCTTTGTATCTACTCTCAGATCGATTATAAACGTTAAATATATTTAGCTTGAACTTCTGTCCACTAATTATAGGCCCAGAATATCCTTACTGCTTGTGTCTATCCATTTGACCGAAACTCCTGGCATGGTCTTAATCCAAATTAGGAGGCCTCCAGACTTGCTCCCTGCCTCAGAGGGGAACGCTTCCATAATGTAGTTGGAATACCCTTGCAGAAAGACTTTGTTCAAAGCCCACGTCTCCTGCATAAACACAATATCAAATATCATACCCATTAATATTACCCCAATCTGGATCTGCCATCTTTCCTCTTATAGCAGCGATATTCCATGGATGATTTTAAAAGGACTGGTACTACAGCGGCCTATTTCATTATCAACTGGGAGTTCCCTTTCCAGGCCTATACGGGTTGGGTCGCTATTAGGTGATATAACAATGGAGTATGAATTCAGAAGGTTGGGGTAGATAAGGGGGATTTTGGTTGTTGGTTCGGGATAGAATTATTACTGCAGCCAATAGGACTCTCGTTGGATAGCATGTTAGCAATATTACCAGCAGGTGGAAAACGTTGGATACTATGGGCATGGGTTATGGATAGGGAAGCAGACTCTTCCCTTAGTCAATCTGTTTTATTCAGGTTATACTTTGCTAGATTTAGATGATTAACCAGCCTTGTAACGTGCACATTCTCTTTTATGGATATACTGGGATCATCAATAGTCAAGCGGCACTGGGTTTTTATGGGTATCGAGGGATGCTTGCACATCGAGTGAAACCCCGTAGCGCTTCTAAATTGGATCGAAGAAGCTGAAGGTGGACAAGAGCATGCTTCCAAGGCTAGTAACCATTGGCCAGTGTGGGATTCTTCAGTGTTACCCTTATTTCGTCCCAGTCCCCCATAGGAACCGTTAGGCGTTGGGCCGTACTAGTGTCTGAGTGAATAATATGGAAACAATCCCTTCTGTGTCTGACCCAGTGAGACTCCTTACTCACTAGGGATTCAGTGGACTCTCTTACTTCTGTCTTAAGTCTTGAGACATTTGTCATGTAAATCGTAGTGTGTGTACTCTGACTATTCTGAGAAGGACGCTTAGGTGTTACTGTATTGTACAGGGATTTCTTCCCTAGTGTCGATCCTAGTGGGGGAACTACTGTGGGACCAGTGAGGAACTTATGGTTATGTTTATCCCTATTAGACAAAAAAGTACAATAAACTCCTTGCCTTTACACATAACTTTGGCTATATGAGGGGTAACATGGCAGGATTTAGATCAATCCCCTCGCTACATTGCCCATTAGGAATAGCAGTTTCCGCTACTCAAGAAAACCAGGGGAGAATCCGGGGCTCTGGTCTTTCTGTCCCAGATGCGATAGCAGAATGCCCACAGACATGGCAGCAGTATTGTGGCGTGCTTGAGCCAACAGGAGCAGTCGAGGGATCTTTCATTAGGTTTGCATTGCTCTAGGACAGTTCCTGTACTTTAGCATTACTTGGTTTCAGGAGTACATTCATGCCTGCAACGTCATTCAATAGAGTAGTAACAAGTGCAACTAACGCGCCCAGTTCTCCTTGTCCTCTGAATGCAGTAGGAGGTACTTCAATTGCGGCGTTGTTACTCTTGAGTCAGGGTAAAACCTGTTTTCTGATCAGTATTGATGGCTCGAGGGGTGGATCAGGCATATCGGTTTGAGCAGCGTACATTTGGGATATGAGCTAGGTGCTTGTCCAGCTGCCTAGTCTCTAGCTGCGTTCTAGCGGGACTGATAGTTTGAGGCGGGAGCATCAGTACCAGACTTGCATGACCCATAGTGCCGATATAGGCAACCCTCCCCACACATGAAAAACATAGCATGCACGGCAATAAATAATCGCACAAAAGCAGGTTTGTTGGAAAACAATATGCTGCAGGTTTAATACATACAAGAAGTATGCCAACGTGGTGGGTTACTTACGGGCGATCCAAGGACAGGCAGCGGTGACTGACCTAAACTGCCCTGCCCGCCTGATGAGCCAAACTGCACCTTGGCAAACCCAATAGGTGCTACCATGTACCTGGGAGATTTTGCCCCATAAATTACCATGGACCCCCAGTTCATGACCCTACTCACCCCTTTTTAGGGGCGGAGCGTTGCAAGGCAAGCCCTCAGTTGCTCAGGCTTACAACCGCCCGAAGGACTAGGGGTGTGCCGACGTTTTCATCCAGGCTCCTGTCGTAAAGACTCCTGGGCTATGGTATAGGGCACTCCTGTTGTGCTGCTGAAGAGGGTACCCCTATGTACCAATCAGCCTCTGGATCACCCTGTAACTCCACCATCGCTCTGGATGTGGCAGCCGTCACATCCAGGGCTCCCCCACCAAGGCAGGCAACTTTCTTCACCTACAACCCGCTGTTACCAGGGCTTCGCCCAGGCCCAACAAGAACAAATCCATTCCCACCTTTGACAGGTGTACCCAGGCCTCCTCAAAATACCCTTTGGTGTTGGCATCTATCAGTCCATGTCTTATGAAGCCAAAACCCCTCTGCTCCATGAACTTGTGCATGGCGCGGTTTACCCTTCTGCGGGAATGTTCGATGGCGTCCCCCTACATGGCCCCGTGCCTGACCCTCCACGGGGTGATCGCTGTCCACCATAACTCCCATTGCCCCATGCAGTTGCTAATCTCACCCATCGTGGCTTTCATTGCTTGTATTAGTGCACCTCGCCCCATAGACGTAAGGTCGTTGCCACCGAGGCGAATGACTAAAATGTTAGGAGGGGGGTCACCCCCCAGCTAGTCTCCGCTGCAGCTTGTTGAGAAAGCTGTGCCATCGCATGCCCAGGGACCCCAACCAGGCTATGTGTGCGGTAGGACCTGTGCCTCCAGGTCCTGGTCTCTGGCCTTTGCACCACCCTAGCGATACATGAGTGGCCGATCACCCACACCTTGAACCGTGACGAAATAAAGAAATGCCCAAATTTGTACACATCATTTAATTTTACATACACAATACACTATTGTGAATCCTGAGCATACACGATTTACAACTACAAAACCACAATGTAGGTTAACAATAAACACTGCACGCCGTAAGTTAATAAAACACTTCTACAAACCACACTAATTTACATTGTTCACTCCCTTTTCGTTTTTGACCCCTCCTAGGCGAATATAGCGCTTATAGCACTGGGAGTCCCAGCGTCCCACCTTCTTGATGTGGTCGGGGGAAAGGCCCACCTTAAAGGCTGAGGTGGCTGCTCCAACTCAGAAAGAAAAGCTGGAAAAGTTCTTTCCGGGCCCAGAGTTTCCTGACAACCCAAGGCATAACCTGCTCAACTTGGAATTTGGTGAAGGGCATGAGATTATTAACAAAGAGCCCCCCGTGTTGGGGCGGAGGGCCAAATGGTCTGAGACCAGCCCCACCGGGCAGTACCTCCTGTCACCCAGAGTTTGTAGCACTATGACTTTCTTCTGCTCCACTTGGTCCATTTTGGATCTTCTCACAGATTTAAGGAGTCTCCTAGCAACTGAATGTCCTGTCTGCATATAGCATCACCGACCCATTCCTCTTAGATCTGGCTCCCAACTCGGTGAGACTGTCTGAAGGCCAGGGCCGGACTGGGAACAGAAACCGGCCCTGGCAAACTGCTCAGCCGGCCCCCCCTGGAGTGAGGGGGAGTGCAGCCGAGCAGTTTGCGAGGGCCGGTTTCGGCCGATTTTGTTACAGGGGGCCGATATTGCCTACCCCCGGTAACAAAACCGGCCCCCAGCGGCCCAAAACCGGCCCCCACCCTAGCGGCCTACCGGGGAAACGCCCGGTGCCCGCTATGGCCAGTCCGGCCCTGCTGAAGGCCCCAAAAAATGCCAGGCTGAATGCAGCAGCGAAGAGGCTGGCCTCTTATGTAGAATATGGGGCCCTGTGCACTTCATCTATCATACCCTGTAGTGTGTGGGATTCAGTGATCCACCTGGAGTCTGGTACCTGTGTCGCTCCTCGGTGTGAGAGACAGTTCACCCTGTTCCATTAAACCCTGGTCCACTGTAGTACCGCCTGTGGTGTGCAGGGAAAGGAGTCCTCTCTGCTCTCGCTCGCAGCCAAGCCTCCCGGAAATGGAGCCACTGAAAACAAGAGAGCGTCAGCTGCCACATTCTTAACCCCTCAAATGTGCCGAGCCCGAAACTTCACATTGTTATGCAGGCAAGCCCTCACCAGTCCCCTCAGTGGGCAGAGTACCAGCAGACATTTTGCAGATTGCACATTTATGGCCTGCACCACCGCCATGTTATCCAACCAAAACAAACCCTTTTTTCCGCCAAGGCCTCTGGCCATAAATGGAGGGCTGCAACTATGGGAAATAGTTCCAAGACTGTGACATTGGCTGTAATCTTCCTTTGGCCACATGCGTAAGGCCATTTCTGTGCACACCACTCACTCCCCAATATTGCGCCAAAACCTTCCCTGCCTGATGCGTTTGTAAACAGGCACAATTCAGGGCTGCCGACACAGGGAGCTCTTCATATCCGTGTGCCATTGAAGTCAGCCAAGAATTCTGCCCACATTCTGGGGTCCTGTTTCAACCATTCACTAAGTCTGACTAGGTGGTGTTTCTTTTTAACGTTAGCTGTGGCCCTGGCCAGCCTTCTGGCAAAAACCCTACCCGATGGGATCACCCTTGCTGCAAAATGTAGTTTAGCAAGGAGGCTCTGAATGGCGCACAAGGATGCTTTGTCCTTCACGTTGCCTGGATGTCCGGGATCAGGGCCTGCACCTTGTCCACCAGTAGTCTGGACACACCCTCCACTGTGTCTAGCTCAATGCCCAGAAACATCAAGACCTGCGCTGGGCACTCTGTCTTCACAGGTGCCAAGGGGACCCCTAGGTCTTCAGTCAGTCCCTGGAATTTTGCAGTGCCTCCATGCAGTCCTGTGTCCCCTCCTCCCCAATGAACAAGAATCGTCCAAATAGTGTCACTCCCTTTATACCATAAGACCATTGGAGTGCCCATTGCAAGAAGCAGCTGAATGCCTCGAAGTAGGCCCAGGACACTGCACAATCCATTGGCATGCACCTGTCATAATAAAACTGTCCTTCCAACTTAAGACGGCATGACCAGGAGAGACAAAGAGGGAGGCCAGAGGGCGGTGGCAGGTATAAGAACCTCGCCCGATCCTCTGCGCCCCGGATGTGACGCAGCCTCGGCACCGAACTTTGGGGGGAATCCCCAGGGTCTCCATGACCAGAGCCTTGTGAAGTGCCAAATGTTGCATTAAAGTGGCTGCCCTTTTATGTGGGCACAATGCTGCGCCGCGGGCAGCCTCAGAGTGTTATGAGCTCTATTCCCCTGGGTTGGGCTTGAAGGGTCACCAGGCTTGGGGATGTCTTTTGATAAATAGTGCATTATTTTAGATTCATCTCTCCTGGCGCTCTTATTCGCCACTTGCGATTGGCCCTGGGATAGTAGATCTTCTACCTCTTTGATTAGACTATCAATATTGGCTACTGTGCAGTTCTCTGCCCCATGCTTTGTAGCTGATTGAGCTTCTTTTCTGATCTCCATGTAAGTTCAGTAGCCTTCCTTTTCCCCATTATTTGGCAAGCAAGCAATGGTATCTAAACATTACTCACAGGTCAGCAGGCAACAGATGGATCCGATGGATGAAAGAGCAAATCCAAGAGGGGTGGCCCAGCTCAGCCTCGCCTGGTGCAGAGGGGTGGCCCAGCCCAGCCTCGCCTGGTGCAGAGGGGTGGCCCAGCCCAGCCTCGCCTGGTGCAGAGGGGTGGCCCAGCCCAGCCTCGTCTGGCGGAGACGGGCCCCTAGCCCGGGCTTTGCCCGTGCGCGTCGCGGGGCACCCAATGCGCTGTAGAGCGCTGAGGTCGTAAGCAGAGGCAGCTGTGGGTGATGAAAGGGCAGCCTCTTCAGCCCTATTGTCTCATGAGGGCTGAAGTCCCGTTCCCTGCAATGCGGCAACACTTCCTGTGTTACTGAATACATTAACCGTGTTGCTACTTTTCTTGGCGCGGGTGAAGCTTCACTGTGATGACGAGCAGACTTTGAGGAGGAAAAACAACACAGAGATGTATGCATGTGGTTTTTCTTTAGCGCCCGAGGATGTGGTTAGAGGTGCAAATGTCCCTGGGTTGCGAAAGGTTTTTCTACAACTGAGTAACTGGAATCACTGCCACAACCAATGCCGAGTTGGATGTAACGTGAATCTTGGTGAAGTAATCCGCCTGCTATCTTCAGCAACAGAGAAATCCTGAAGGTTTCTGTGAGCTGCAGAGATGCTTAACATAACATCACTGCGTAGGTGGAGACAGCCTGCACTCTGCCTAGAGCCTGCATCATAGAGACGTATCCTAGTGGGGTCACATTCGGGATCTGCGGTCTGTCCTTTTATTTCTGCCTGATGGCAAGAGGACTACACACAGTGCAGAGACCTGGTGATTGTGGCTGTAAGAAATGGGGTTACTGGTTGAGAGGGTTGAAACCAGTGCTTTAAATGGGAAAAAATAAGTGCAGGTACTCGTTAAATTGAGCAAGGGGCGTGGCTAGTGGGCGGGGTTAGAGGCGGAGTTAGACATGATACAAAAACACTTCTATTGAGTATTCATGTTGTCCTTGCTTTGTCCTGGATAGTGGTCTCAAACTTTCCATATATGCAGATTAACAACCAAAACCCTGAATGAGCCAAGCCATCAACAGTACTTTTAGCTCTTTCAGGCTAATAATCAAGGCGCTCTAGGACGATAGAGACTCTGGCGCTTACACCGGTTGCGGGACAGAACAAAACATGTGAGAAATGTATCAATCCAAACAAAATGTGTTAACTCGTTATACAAAATGAAGGTGAAACACCAAATGTTCATGTTTCCTTGTTTCCTTGTTTCCTTGTTTTCTAATATTTGCAGCTTCTTAATATCATAATATTTCTAATATTCCTACTTGGTTGCATTTGGCGCAATCCTTAAATATTTAAGATTGCACACATACAAACAAGCATTCCATGCATTTCTTTTCAAATACCTCCTGATTCTGTTCCTCTCAAACACACACTCTCTGTTTTCACATCTCTAACCTCGAGATCCCTCTCGCACTCACCTCTCTCCCGTTTGTAGCTAATTCTGTCCCACTCTCTTTACCCCTATTGCATCTTACCACTCTGTCTCATCACTCTATTTCTAATCTGCCCTCTCCGCGCCTCTCTACCTCTTTCCACAGCCGTCTGGATCCCTTCCATATCTCTGTCTGCACTTACCCCTTCTGCCTCTCTACCGTTTCCTACTTTAAACTCTGCTCCTTCCCCCTCACTCTTCACCTTCACTCACCCCCATTTTCCCTCCTCTCCCCTCGGCAGAGCTTGCAGTGGCATGCAGTGAGAACTGGAGGGTCCCGAGTGTAGGAGAGTAGGATCTGCTTCACATGGGTACCCCCACTTTTTGCTGATGCTTCACTGTTTTTCGACATTAGTCTGGCTGGGGCCCTGCTAATCAGAACCCCAGCCTAGCTGCTTCCTCTCTAAAATGGTTTCCATGTGCCTTAGGCACATCACTAGTGGAATCTGGAGTGCCCTTATAAGTCCCTAGTATATGGTATACTATGTACCAAGGGCATAGGTACCTCAGAGGCCTACCAGGGGCTGCAGCATGTATTATGCCACCCCTGGAAGGCCATCCAAACTGACACCACAGGTCTGCTACTGCAGCCTGGGTAAGGTGGTGCATGCACCCCTTACTGTGATATAGGCTACCTATATCACTAAATACATACACACATATAAACCTATGTCACTCCTAAGGCAGGCCTTATCAATCCTGAAGGCAGAGTGCATGGTTCCTATGTGAGAGGGTGCCCCTGCATGAGCAGGGCCCCTCTGCAGCGTTCAGAGACCCTTCTCTGATGCTGTTTGTAGTGCAGCCTGACCATATACTCTTAAGCGCATTATAACCTCGCGTTAAATGCTAACTTTGGAATGGCTGCACCTAAACATGTCGTGTTTGGTGTTAAACATCTTGGAATACTACCCCCCCGCCAATTCTGGCGGCGGGGGTAGCATTCCACCCTTCTAGAGGGAAAGACATGTTAACTCTGGCTAGCCCGGTAACTTCTTTCCAAAGCCCTGGCATCACAAAATGGATGCTGCTGCCACAGACACGAGTCTGGCCTCCTGCTGCTGGATGAAACTCCGGCAGGGGAGGCCTGGACAATAGGTTTCCTGTCCCAGGGAGGTGTGACCACCTCCCCAGACAGGATAATGTGTATTGGGGCTGGGCGGGAGCACTTTCGGGTGCTTTGAAGTCCTGCACTGGGGGCACATTTGGTGTCCCTGTGCATACCCCAGTTCAAACCGGATCAGGGCTTGCAGCCCCTGCTTTGGCGCGAACTGGACAAAGGGAAAGGGGCGTAGCCACCCCTCTGCCCTGACCCACCCATAGGTGGGGCCACAGAGTAGTCCAACCCTAAACTTGGTATAAGTATAGGAACCCAGTCCTTAGGACTTTAGATTATCCCTGGACGAAACTCTGAAACAGAATCCTGGACCTTCGACGCTCTACTCACGATTAGAGGACAGAAGAATCTCCCTTGGGGTCAAGGAGTGACTCCCCTGCTTGGCAGGCACCAAAGAAGCATCTGTCCGGTTCGCATTTCTGAAGCTCCCGTCGGACGCCGAAGTCATCGCATCACCAGAGGTGGATTCTCAGACTTCCCCGAGGCTACCCTGAGTCCCCAGCAAAGCTGAGGCCCGTAGCTATCGTGGGTGACTTGAGACCGTGACCCCTGGACACCGAGCACATTTGCAAGTTCATCCTCTTCTGGGTCTCCCACGAAGTCGTGCTTTGGGCTCCAGTCGTGCTTTGGGCTCCGAGTAGCCCTAGCCTCCAGCACCAACTGCACCGAAGATCACTGGCCTCCACTCCACGAGTGTCCTGTGAGCCAGATCCACGTGCGACGTCTCGAGGCTCCTTCGCAATCGCTAGCCCGTTGGCTAGTAGCCCTTAACGAAGGCCAATCTTTTTCTTACTTGGTATCCTGGTTGCTCCAGGCCTGCCCTCACTTACCCTCGCTGGGTGAGTTCCCCAGACCTTGCTGGTCTGCACCATCGACGATCTACATCTTCCTCGAGACTTGCCGTTGCCAAGGCTTGTTGGGTCCAATCCGGTCGCCGATACCTCAGCACTCGACAGACATTGTGTACCAGCCCGAATCCTGCTCCTGGTCACCGACAACACCTCCTGGACCTCGTGGCTGAAGAGTCAAGATGACCGTCAACGCACCTGAAGCACTCGACATCGGTGGGCATCTGTCCATCGCCTTCCTGGTCACTGGCTAGTGACCCAGACTCTTTCCCCTCTGCTTTCAGGTTCTTCAGATCACCGATCCACTCTTGGATCCACCCGGACACTTTCCACTTGGTCGCCAGCAGCACTTTGCAGCAGATCGCCATTCAAATCGACGACGAAACCCGACCCCGAAAGACACCTATGCACCCGGCTTCCCTGGGTGAGGTAACACGAGTACTCCGGTGCTCCCGTGGGTAGAGACTCTTCAAAGTACTAGTTCTCAAAGGGTTTGCTCCAAGTCCTCCTTTAAGTGTCCCTTTTCTCTAATTTCCTGATCGCGACTTTCTCCATAGAAGTCAACGGCGTATCGCGGTTGTGTATTTACACTGCACGCGTCCCCGTGGGTCCCCTGTGTCACTACCTTGGGTGGTTCCTTGTGGTCCAAGCACTTCTAGAGGCTCTAGGCCTAGTGTCTAGTTCAGTTGTGGTTCTTATACCACTTTATTGGTATATGGTTTGGTACGCCCCTAGGGCCCAAACGTGTATTTGTGCTATTACTGTGTTTAAATAACTTCTAACTTATGTACTTCGAACTCTAGCCTCATAAAGAGACTAGAGGGGTGTGTTTAGCAATAAATACATATATTTTGAATATATACCTGGTGTGGTGCTCTTTCATTTGGTCACTCAAGAGATTATAGACTGGTAAAACAAGCTGCTTTACATTCCTTCAAGACTTAGCCTGAAGGCTGCTCTCCATAGCTACCACTAGGATAGCTTTCAATAAGGTTGTCTTTAACCTATCTCCAATAAGGGGTTGTTTGGACTGGTGCAAGGTGCCCACTATAATTAGTGGACAGCATATACCAGGCCAACTTCTCACACCGAGTATGTGCAGAGTCCAGCAGGGGAAGAACAATACTGGCAGCAGGGCCAGCTTTAGCACTGGTTGCGCCCAGTGCGACAATGGTTTTTGGCGCTCCCCCCCAATGACCTCCTGCGCAACGGATTCCCGCACTACCATCACCCCTTAATAGTCTCCATAACCATTCTCTCTCAGATGCATCGAGTTAGTTTTATAGTGTCACTCATAAAAGTGAAGGGTGCCCGAGCACTTTACATTGCACACATATTACTCAATCATATGTGTGTAAATCAATGTATAGGAAAAGTTCCATATGACAGAGTGGTAGGATTTATATGTCATCCATACTGGTAGGTAGTATAGTTACGGGTGCTTGGTCTGGAGAAGCACAAACTCAGAATTTAAAATGTAAGACCATGGTTGGCGATTTTCTTTAATAATTGGAATTGATTTACACTCAAATCAACACTTTGTACAACATTAGGATATTGAAAGTCTGGGGGAAAAAATCAAACGCTCTAATCGATACTTGAAGTCTGCATTTCAGTTCTTTGATGACAGTAAATGGCTCCGTTTTTTTTTTTTAGCATTTTAACTTATAAGCTGCAAGTAACAAAAGGAAGTCTCTGACGAAAGATTTATGTTATGTTCACTTCGTGCTTTGCATGGTACACATTCTTTGCCCAGGCACATTAACCCTCTGCACTACCTTAAGATGAATCAAAACATCCCCCAGTCAAAACTTCCACTAGACAAAAACTTTGTTCTCTCTCCAGGAACAGCGTCAATCACCGGAGTTAACTTGACATTTTTATTGTTGGCTAAAAATTGCTGCAGGTCAGGAACACTGCAGCGGGTGCTTTTAAAAACAATATAAACTAGCAATCAGGAACGCCATGCAGAGCCGGCCCTGCGTACAGACATGGGTAGAACTGTCCCTTTTGTTAGTGTCAAAATCTGGCAGAGGCTAAAATAAAGAGAAGTGTACGGGCCTCATGCGGGAAATGGAAAAGCAACGTTGCTTCCTTTCGAAGGTAACCTTTAACAGTTTCAGATAATTGACAGTACTGGCCTCCGATGGGAAGGTCAGTTGAACTCCCCCCCCCTCACCTGGGTACCAGGGAGGCTGCTTAAGCCTTCTTCGCCACCTCGATCATCACCGCCCATCATGGACTTAATGTCCCAGCGCGCGGGGTGGGTGGAATCGCAAGGGCAAAGGAGTCCGGACAAAGAAAGTCACACCCCAGTGGGAGGCCAAGGGGTGAAAATGACCCTTTGTGTCTGCGTTCCACGGACCCAGCATCGATGCCTAGCAGGGGGTGATGAGGACAAGGAGAGCCTCCATCTGGGTAGGAAGGAGCAGAGGCCGCATCGGGCAGCTTGCCAAACCTGAATAAATAAGGCAATGGCCAACATGCTGCCAAACAAACGGCACGCAGCTGCCCACCTTCTAATCTGACCCTGAGTACCGGTGCTCTCCTTGACAGTGGAGAAGTGCCGGTACTCGACTCGGTAAATTTAAGAAGTGCCGGTACTCAGTACCGGTGAGTACCGGCCCATTTAAAGCACTGGTTGAAACCCTATTCAATCAGCACCCACAATCCTTGTTAGGGTGAAGTCACAAGCAAACCCTCAACGTGTGCTCCACTCCCTGATAGGTTGGCAGAGAGCAGTTACGCTTAACTTGGAGGCAATTTGTAAAGTATTTATGCAGCTACCCACACAGTAATAAAGTCAAACACAACACAAGAAAAATCCCACACCGATTTAGAAAATAGAGAGAAATTGAATAAATAATTTAAAATCAAAACATCAAAAATCCGATCAGCAGAACTGGAGATATGAAATTTTAAAGATTTAATTGAAATTAGTGTCTAAAAGCACAAAGAGCCTACTGTGGTGATCCGGTCGCGCTGAACCAGGACAATGTCACAAGTTCAGGCTGTACACGATTGGAGGGCGGGGCAGCTACAGGGACCCAGTGAGGCCTAAAATCCTGGTTGCGGAGCGTTGCAAGGTCCCGCGTCAAGGATGTGTCGCACAGACGAAGCGATGCGAGTTCCTGGTGTGGACATGCGTCATGCAGCGTCGGTTCTGGGTAGCTGGGAGGCTGTGATGCAAGGTCCTGAGTTGTTGTTGAGGAGACTGTCGACGTGGGATAAGATGCAAAGATGTGTTGGCCAGCGGCAGTTCGGAAGAGGCTGCAGGCTCCAATGCAAAGTGGGAAGAGTAAACCCTCACAGGAGTATCTTTCTCATACTGTGAATATACACTTGACCAGCACATTTGACCTGTCAGAGGCCCACAGATTGTGTGAGAAGCCTCAGACACCAAAGCTCTGGACATAAGAGTGTACACCAATAATGGAGCCATATTTATACCCCGCGGGGGGCAGAGTTTTGGTGCGAACAGATGGATTTGCATTTTGCGTGCTTAGATGCCATTACGCTCAAATTTCCTCAGAATTATTTGAAAGCAAATTGCACGAGTTTAGCACATTCCTAGTTACAACACACCTATAGATGCTACACCTACTGTGTGTACGAGGTAAAATGGGCTTGCCACTGCCAATAGGGTCTGTTTTTGGGGGTGCTTACACTGCTGCTGCCTGCCCCCATCGCTTATGTCCTGCACTAGCCTCCTCGTACCCTTAACAAACCTTCGCACCCTTTTCATGAAACAATCTGTGTTTGCCTCTTGCATCGTCTACTTACTCTTGAACCCAGTACCACCCCCTGGTTTGCACATTACTTCACCGTAGTGCACAACACTTTGGATTTTGTACAGGGTAAATGGTTTTATCAGGCTTCAACAATGCATACATTGAGTATAACACCTGCAGCAGCAGTGCAAGCTTCCTTTACACGAAGAATAGTTATAGATGAAATGCCATAATCTTATGCCTCCTTATCACCCTCAAAGTGTGAGTGGACTTTTGCAACCACTGTGCACGATTCTCAGTGTATGAAATTACCCCTAGCTGCTAATTAAAAGCCAATCACAGTTTGTAATCAGTTTCTAAATAGCAGAAAACAGAGCAGTAGCTCCACTCAGATGTATGAGGGACCGTCCAGCCCTCTTCAGGAGCTGCTAACTTTCTTTAATTTATCTTTTGCAGAAGTGAGAAGCTTCGGTGGATTGCTGCACTCGCCCACCACCTGAAGAAGCCAGACTTCCTTCAATGCCACGGTAAAGTGCAGCCCCCCTCCCAGACCTTTCCTCTGGCCTAGGGGTACTGGGCGACCCCAGACCAGGATGGGCCACCTCCAGCTTTAGGTTTGTCTGTTCCATTACCTGTCTGTATTCAACCTGACCTTCAGGTTCCCTCTCTTTACTTTTAAACCGCTTCTTCTCCTTTCCCATCATCTCTCTAGCTCCATCTGTTTGCATTGTCTCCTCCTTCTCTCCACCACATCCTCTTTCTTCTCCCCATCTTTCTCTCACTATTCTTTAAATGATGCATTCGAGAACAGAGGAGAGGGCTGTGCACTGGTGGAGGATTCTTTACTAGCGTAGGCAATCGGGAGGTAGAGGTGACGGCAAGTGTTGGGGAAAACTTAAAAACTGAGGTGAACAGCTCTGTTGTGCCTTTGGAGAAAACTAGCTTGTGGGCAGAAGATGGGGTGGTCAATGATACTCAGACTGGAGAGGGGTCACCAGTAGACTTAGAATGTTCTAGCTTGGTGTCAGAAATTGGAGAAATCCTGGCTCCAGGATCTTGTATCTGGAGAGGCCTTGAACTTAATACGAGGAGGGGGGCCATGAGGGGGATACAGTAGATTAAAAAACTGGGCTGTTTCAATATGCCCCTCAAGTGCCTTATATGCCTCCATATTAAACCATATTCTGAAAATAGGTGCTGCTATTCACACCAGTAAGAATGTCTAAAGTTTTCATGACAGGAAAGAAGGAGACTTCATGTGAGAAGTTGGCCTGGCATATGCTGTCCACTAATTATAGTGGGCACCGTGCACCAGTCCAAATCGACTCTTATGGTAGGTAGGTTAAAGACAACCTTATTGAAAGCTATCCTAGTGGTAGCTATGGAGAGCAGCCTTCAGGCTAAGTCTTGAAGGAATGTAAAGCAGCTTGTTTTACCAGTCTATAATCTCTTGAGTGACCAAATGAAAGAGCACCACACCAGGTATATATTCAAAATATATGTATTTATTACTAAACACACCCCTCTAGTCTCTTTATGAGGCTAGAGTTCGAAGTACATAGGTTATAAGATCTTAAATCACAGTAATAGCACAAATACACGTTTGGGCCCTAGGGGCGTACCAAACCATATACCAATAAAGTGGTATGCGAACCACGACTGAACTAGACACTAGGCCTAGAGCCTCTAGAAGTGCTTGGACCACAAGGAACCACCCAAGGTAGTGACACAGGGGACCCACGGGAGACGCGTGCAGTGTAAATACACAACCGCGATACGCCGTTAACTTCTATGGAGAAAGTCGGGATCGGGAAAATAGAGGAAAGGGACACTTAAAAGAGGACTAGGACAAAACCCTTTGAGATCTAGGACTTTGAAGAGTCTCTACCCACGGGAGCACCGGAGTACTCGTGTTACCTCACCCAGGGAAGCCGGGTGCATAGGTGCCTTTCGGGGTCGGGTTTCGTCGTCGGTTCTTATGGCGATCTGCTGCAAAGTGCTGCTGGCGACCAGGAGAAAAGTGTCCGGGTGGATCCAAGAGTGGATCGGAGTTCTGAAGAACCTGAAAGCAGAGGGGACAGAGTCTGGGTCACTAGCCAGTGACCAGGGAGGCGATGGACAGATGCCCACCGATGTCGAGTGCTTCAGGTTCGATGACGGTCGTCTTGACTCTTCAGCCACGAGGTCCGGGAGGCGTTGTCGGCAACCAGGAGCAGGATTCGGGCTGTTGCTCGATGTCTGTCGAGTGCAGAGGTGTCGGCGACCAGATTGGACCCAACAAGCCTTGGAAACGGCAAGTCTCGAGTAAGATGTAGATCGTCGATGATGCAGACCAGCAAGGTCTGGGGGACTCACCCAGCGAGGGTAAGTGAGGGCAGGCCTGGAGCAACCAGACTGCCAAGTAAAGAAAAGATTGGCCTTCGTTAAGGGCTACTAGCCAACGGGCTAGCAACCGCGAAGGAGCCTCGTGACGCCGCACGTGGAGCTGGCTTACAGGACACTCGTGGAGTGGGGGCCAGTGATCTTCGGTGCAGGTGGTGCTGGAGGCTAGGGCTACTCGGAGCCCAAAGCACGACTTCTTGGGAGACCCAGAAGATGGTGCACTTGCAAATGTGCTCGGTGTCCAGGGGTCACGGTCTCAAGTCACCCACGATAGCCACGGGCCTCAGCTTTGCTGGGGATTCAGGGTAGCCTCGGGGAAGTCTGAGAATCCACCTCTGGTGATGCGATGACTTCGGCGTCCAACGGGAGCTTCAGTGATGCGAACCGGACAGATGCTTCTTTGGTGCCTGCCAAGCAGGGGAGTCACTCCTTGACCCCAAGGGAGATTCTTCAGTCCTCTAATCGTGAGTAGAGCGTCGAAGGTCCAGGATTCTGTTTCAGAGTTTCGTCCAGGTATAATCTAAAGTCCTAGGGACTGGGTTCCTACCTTTATTCTAAAAATAGGGGATGGACTACTCTGTGGCCCCACCTATGGGTGGGTCAGGGCAAAGGGGTGGCTACACCCCTTTCCCTTTGTCCAGTTCGCGCCAAAGCAGGGGCTGCAAGCCCCTGATCCGGTTTGAACTGGGGTATGCACAGGGACACCAAATGTGCCCCCAGTGCAGGACTTCAAAGCACCCGAAAGTGCTCCCGCCCAGCCCCAATACACATTGTCCTGTCTGGGGAGGTGGTCACACCTCCCTGGGACAGGAAACCTATTGTCCAGGCCTCCCCTGCCGGAGTTTCGTCCAGGAGCAGGAGGCCAGACTCGTGTCTGTGGCAGCAGCATCCATTTTGTGATGCCAGGGCTCTGGAAAGAAGTTACCGGACTCGTCAGAGTTAACATGCCTTTCCCTCTAGAAGGGTGGAATGCTACCCCCGCCGCCAGGATTGGCGGGGGAGGTAGTATTCCAAGATGTTTGACACCAAACACGACATGTTTAGGTGCAGCCATTCCATAGTTAGCATTTTACCGCGAGGATATAATGCGTTTAAGAGTATATGGTCAGGCTGCACTACAAACAGCATCAGAGATGGTCTCCGAACGCTGCAGAGGGGCCCTGCTCATGCAGGGGCACCCTCTCACATAGGAACCATGCACTCTGCCTTTAGGATTGATAAGGCCTGCCTTAGGAGTGACTTATAGGTTTATATGTGTGTATGCATTTAGTGATATAGGTAACCTATACCACAGCAAGGGGTGCATGCACCACCTTACCCAGGCTGCAGTAGCAGACCTGTGGTGTCAGTTTGGATGGCCTACCAGGGGTGGCATAATACATGCTGCAGCCCCTGGCAGGCCTCTGAGGTACCTATGCCCTTGGTACATAGTATACCATATACTAGGGACTTACAAGGGCACTCCAGATCCCAATCAGTGATGTGCCTAAGGCACATGGAGACCCTTTTAAAGAGGAAACAGCTAGGCTGGGGTTCTGAATAGCAGGGCCCCAGCCAGACTAATGTCGAAAACCAGTGAAGTATCAGCAAAAAGTGGGGGTACCCCTGTGAAGCAGATCCTACTCTCCTACACAACCCCCCCAAACGTAGGGACATTAAACTAACCTTGCCCAGTTAAGTCTTCATGTTCTAAGTGGAAATACCTAGAGAGTCCATCTGCATTCGCATGGTTACTCCCAGGCCTATGTTCCACTGTAAAGTCCATCCCCTGTAGGGAAATGGACCACCTAAGCAGTTTGGGGTTTTCACCCTTCATTTGTTTTAGCCATAAGAGGGGCTTATGGTCTGTCTGAACCAGGAAGTGTGTACCAAACAAGTATGGCCTCAACTTCTTCTGAGCCCAGACCACAGCAAAGGCCTCCCTCTCTATGGCTGACCAACGTTTCTCTCTAGGGGTCAGCCTTCTGCTAATAAAAGCTACTGGCTGATCCTGACCTTCTTCATTCAATTGTGACAGTACAGCCCCTACCCCCAATTCAGATGCATCTGTTTGAACAATGAACTTCTTGGAGTAATCAGGACTCTGCAGAATTGGAGCAGTGCACATGGCCTGCTTGAGGTCATCAAATGCCTTTTGACAGCTAGCTGTCCACTGAACCTTTTTGGGCATTTTCTTAGAAGTTAAGTCATTCAAGGGTGTCACTATTGATCCATACCCCTTGACAAATCTCCTATAGTACCCAGTCAGGCCTAAGAAGGCTCTCACCTGAGTCTGGGTAGTGGGAGCAGTCCAGTCCATGATGGTCTGGATCTTGCTCTGCAAAGGTTGAACCTGGCCTCCACCCACAAGGTGGCCCAGGTACACAACCCGACTCTGCCCTATCTGGCACTTGGTGGCCTTGATAGTCAGGCCTGCCTTTTGCAGGGCCTGTAAAACATTCCTGAGGTGGACCAGGTGATCCTCCCAGGTGGAGCTAAAGACAGCAATATCATCTAGATAAGCTGCACTATAGGCCTCCAGTCCTGTGAGAACTGTGTTCACCAACCTCTGGAAAGTGGCAGGTGCATTTTTCAGACCAAAGGGCATTACCACAAATTGATAATGCCCACTAGGGGTTGAAAATGCTGTTTTGGGCTTTGCAGTATCATCTAGTCTGATCTGCCAGTAGCCAGCTGTTAGGTCAAATGTGCTGAGATACTTGGCAGAGGCCAAAGTATCTATGAGCTCATCTGCCCTGGGTATTGGATGGGCATCAGTCCTAGTGACTGCATTGAGGCCCCTGTAGTCTACACAAAACCTCATCTCTCTTTTCCCACCACTGGTGTGAGGTTTGGGTACTAGGACTACTGGACTAGCCCAAGGGCTATCTGAGGGCTCAATCACTCCCAATTCCAACATCTTCTGGACTTCAGTCCTGATACAGTCCCTGACATGGTCAGGTTGCCTATAAATCTTGTTTTTAATAGGCAGACTGTCCCCAGTGTCCACTTCATGAGTGCACCAGGTGGTCTGACTGGGTGTCAGTGAAAACATATGCCTAAACTGATTGAGGACTTGCCTGCAATCAGTTTGTTGCTGGGTAGTGAGGCTGCCTGCCAAGGCTACACCATCAACTGACCCATCGTCAGGGTTCTGTGAGAGCAGGTCAGGGAGTGGGTCACTCTCTTCCTCCTGCCCTTCATCAGTAGCCATGAGCAAGCCCATGTCTGCCCTGTCCACATATGGCTTAAGTCTGTTGACATGGAGAACCCTTTGGGGACTCCTGGGTGTTCCCAGGTCCACTAAGTAAGTGACCTCACCCTTCTGCTCAACAATAGTGTGGGGTCCACTCCATTTGTCTTGGAGAGCTGCTGGGGCCACTGGCTCCAACACCCACACCTTCTGTCCTGGCTGGTAAACAGTCAGAACAGCCTTTTGGTCATGCCAGGCCTTCTGAAGTTCCTGGCTAGCCTCAAGGTTTTTGGTTGCCTTTTTCATGTACTCAGCCATCCTGGAGCGGAGACCAAGTACATAGTCCACTATATCCTGCTTTGGGGGCTTGAGAGGTAACTCCCATCCTTCCTTCACCAAGCACAGTGGACCCCTCACAGGGTGGCCAAACAGAAGTTCAAAAGGGCTGTACCCAACCCCTTCTGAGGCACCTCCCTATATGCGAATAAAAGGCAGGGCAAGAGTATGTCCCAAATACGCCTAAGCTTTTCTGGGAGCCCTTTAATCATGCCCTTCAAGGTTTTGTTGAATCTCTCAACTAAACCATTGCATTGTGGGTGATAGGGTGTGGTGAACTTATAAGTAACTCCACACTCCTTCCACATTACTTTTAAGTACCCAGACATGAAGTTTGCACCCCTGTCTGATACCACCTCCTTAGGAAAGCCCACTCTTGAGAAAATTCCCAGGAGGGCCCTTGCCACCACAGGTGCTGTAGTGGTCCTAAGGGGTATAGCCTCTGGGTACCTGGTGGCATGATCCACTACCACCAGTATAAATCTGTGCCCAGATGCTGTTTGGGGATCCATGGGACCAACAATGTCAATCCCTACCCTCTCAAAGTGCACCCCCACCACAGGTAGTGGTATCAGGGGGGCCTTTGTAGTGCCACCTGCTTTGCCACTGGCTTGGCAGGTTACACAGGAGCGACAAAACTCCTTACTGTCTTCAGACATGTGGGGCCAGTGAAAGTGAGGGACAATTCTGTCCCAAGTCTTGTTCTGGCCCAGGTGTCCTGCTAAGGGAATATCATGGGCTAGGGTCAATAGGAAGCCCCTGAACTTCAAAGGTATTACCAACCTCCTGGTAGCACCAGGCTTGGGGTCTCTACTCTCTGAGTACAGGAGTCCATCATCCCAATACACTGTATGGGGACCACTAGCTTTCCCAGCAGCCTCAGCAGCAGCTTGCTGTCTGAGGGGTTCAAGGGAGGGGCAGCTCTGCTGCTCCTGGCTCAGATCTGCCCTAGAAGGTCCCCCTGTCCCCAAGAACTCAACCTGGTCAGGTTCAAGTTCCTCTGGGACAGTTCCTTCTTCAGGGCTGAGATCATCCTCCTCAGGGGACTGATCTTCCTCCTGAGCCAAGGGGGAAGGCACTGCCTTAACCCTACTACTCCTCCTCTTGGAAGGCACTTGGTCCATTCTTCCAGAATCCAAGGCCTGTTCAGTTTTAGACAGTTTAGCTTGTGACCTGGTCACAGCAAACACATCTGCAGGGATCCCCAGCATTTCTGCATGGGTCCTGAGCTCCACTTCTGCCCAAGCAGAAGTCTCTAAGTCATTGCCAAGCAAGCATTCGACTGGTAGGTTTGCACTTACCACAACCTTCTTAAGGCCAGTTACCCCTCCCCAGGAGAAGTTAACAACTGCCAGAGTATGGTCTGTTCTGACATTGCTAGCATTGGTCACTTGGTACATCTCACCAAGCATAACTTGCCCAGGTAGCACAAGGTCTTGTGTCACCATTGTGACACTTGCCCCTGTGTCCCTAAATGCCAAAGCCTCTCGTCCATTGATTAAAGGCTGTTGTCTGTACTTGCCCAGATTACTGGGACTCATAGAGGAGGGCACATCCATGCCTCCATCACAGACTAACACAGCCTGAGTCAGTTCTCTAACTAGGTCAGAGCCCAACTCAGTTCCCAGGGTGAACCCTACTAAACCCTTTGCTGGAGCACTTCCACCAACTGTACTAGGGGGAACAGGTGCCTTAGGGGCATTGGTGGGTGCTGGACTGGAGTCTTTGGACTTGGTGCAATCACTGGTCCAGTGGGTCTTTTGCTTACAGACCTTGCACCATGGTTTTCTTTGGCCTTTACCCTTGGTAGACTGGGAATCCCCACCAGAAGAAGATTTTTGGGGGCCTGATGAAGACTTTTGATCTTTACCCTTCTCCCCACCCTTGTCAGAGTTCTTAGCATCTTGCTTCTTGGTTTCCCCACCTTGGTTCTGTACCTTCTGCTTCACCCTGGTTCTGACCCATTTGTCTGCCTTCTTTCCCAATTCTTGGGGAGAGGTCAGATCAGAGTCAACCAGGTACTGATGCAACAGCTGGTTTTGACAGTTATTAAGAATCTGCTCCCTCATTATCAGATTATACAATCCTGAGAAGTCACACACCTTACTGCCCATCAACCAGCCTTCCAGAGCCTTGGCAGAACAATCCACATAGTCTACCCAGTCTTGAGTCTGTGCTTTTTGGGTGTCTCTGAACTTCAACCTGTACTGTTCAGTGGTTAGGCCAAACCCATCAATAAGAGCACTCTTCAAGACCTTGTAATTGTCAGCATCCTCCTCTCTAACAGTGAGGAGCTTGTCTCTACCTTTGTCAGCAAAGGAGAGCCACAAGATTGCTGCCCACTGCTCCTGAGGGACCTTCTGTACTTTACAGGCCCTCTCTAAAGCAGTTATCCATTTGTGGATATCATCCCCACTCTGGTAGGGAGGGACAATCTTGCTCAGGTTCCTATGGTCATAGGACCTTTCCCTATCTCTAGGGACATGGCTGCCACCATGGGACTCTAGTCCCAACTTTCTTCTCTCTTTAAGGAGATCTAGGGATTCTCTATCTAAAGCCAATTGCTTCTTCCTGATCTCCAGTTGAGTTTCCTCATACTGGACCAGTCTCTTTCTTCTCTCATGAGAGGATTCCCTCCTGTGAGAAGAAACAGAGCTCCCTATGGAGGTGCCAGAGTGGTTAGACTCCTGAGAAGGAGACCTAGACTTTCTGAGCACACTCATAATCCTTCCTGGGGGGACAAAGGTGTGGTTCTCCAGATCCTCATCTTCATCTTCCCCAGAAGGGATTGGGTTTTCCAGGTCAGGGTCATTGTCACCCTCCTGGTCAGTTTCAGAGGGGGGCTGGGGGTAGTAGTACCCCTGGCCCCTTCCTCATCTGCTGGCCCACCCTCTGCTCCTACCCCTTCAGTCTCTGAAGACTTACTAAGATCATAAGCCACCAACAACTCCTGGAGGTGTTGGGTGGTGGGACTTTGGCCTGTCCTTAATTTCCTCACGTTACACAAAGCTCTCAGTTCCAAGAATGGGAGTGTGTCATACTTGGAGGGGAAGCTCCATGGCTTCCTGCAGGGCATCTCTGGATCCTGCTTTTAAAGACATTACTAGTGTGGTGTGGTGTATGCACTACCTACTCTAGTGTGGCCTACTAAACTCTCTTGAGTTGTAGAAAGGGTTGTGCTATCCCTTAACACACAACTCTAAGTTCAGTAGAACTTACTGATATTCTAAGCTTAAATTATATGTACCTTAGGTACCTTTAGTGGTTTTCAGTTGATCAATTCAATTGAGATTATCTGGTAAAACAATAGCAAGCTGGAATCCCACACGCTGCACACCAATGTGAGAAGTTGGCCTGGCATATGCTGTCCACTAATTATAGTGGGCACCGTGCACCAGTCCAAATCGACTCTTATGGTAGGTAGGTTAAAGACAACCTTATTGAAAGCTATCCTAGTGGTAGCTATGGAGAGCAGCCTTCAGGCTAAGTCTTGAAGGAATGTAAAGCAGCTTGTTTTACCAGTCTATAATCTCTTGAGTGACCAAATGAAAGAGCACCACACCAGGTATATATTCAAAATATATGTATTTATTACTAAACACACCCCTCTAGTCTCTTTATGAGGCTAGAGTTCGAAGTACATAGGTTATAAGATCTTAAATCACAGTAATAGCACAAATACACGTTTGGGCCCTAGGGGCGTACCAAACCATATACCAATAAAGTGGTATGCGAACCACGACTGAACTAGACACTAGGCCTAGAGCCTCTAGAAGTGCTTGGACCACAAGGAACCACCCAAGGTAGTGACACAGGGGACCCACGGGAGACGCGTGCAGTGTAAATACACAACCGCGATACGCCGTTAACTTCTATGGAGAAAGTCGGGATCGGGAAAATAGAGGAAAGGGACACTTAAAAGAGGACTAGGACAAAACCCTTTGAGATCTAGGACTTTGAAGAGTCTCTACCCACGGGAGCACCGGAGTACTCGTGTTACCTCACCCAGGGAAGCCGGGTGCATAGGTGCCTTTCGGGGTCGGGTTTCGTCGTCGGTTCTTATGGCGATCTGCTGCAAAGTGCTGCTGGCGACCAGGAGAAAAGTGTCCGGGTGGATCCAAGAGTGGATCGGAGTTCTGAAGAACCTGAAAGCAGAGGGGACAGAGTCTGGGTCACTAGCCAGTGACCAGGGAGGCGATGGACAGATGCCCACCGATGTCGAGTGCTTCAGGTTCGATGACGGTCGTCTTGACTCTTCAGCCACGAGGTCCGGGAGGCGTTGTCGGCGACCAGGAGCAGGATTCGGGCTGTTGCTCGATGTCTGTCGAGTGCAGAGGTGTCGGCGACCAGATTGGACCCAACAAGCCTTGGCAACAGCAAGTCTCGAGTAAGATGTAGATCGTCGATGATGCAGACCAGCAAGGTCTGGGGGACTCACCCAGCGAGGGTAAGTGAGGGCAGGCCTGGAGCAACCAGACTGCCAAGTAAAGAAAAGATTGGCCTTCGTTAAGGGCTACTAGCCAACGGGCTAGCGACCGCGAAGGAGCCTCGTGACGCCGCACGTGGAGCTGGCTTACAGGACACTCGTGGAGTGGGGGCCAGTGATCTTCGGTGCAGGTGGTGCTGGAGGCTAGGGCTACTCGGAGCCCAAAGCACGACTTCTTGGGAGACCCAGAAGATGGTGCACTTGCAAATGTGCTCGGTGTCCAGGGGTCACGGTCTCAAGTCACCCACGATAGCCACGGGCCTCAGCTTTGCTGGGGACTCAGGGTAGCCTCGGGGAAGTCTGAGAATCCACCTCTGGTGATGCGATGACTTCGGCGTCCGACGGGAGCTTCAGTGATGCGAACCGGACAGATGCTTCTTTGGTGCCTGCCAAGCAGGGGAGTCACTCCTTGACCCCAAGGGAGATTCTTCAGTCCTCTAATCGTGAGTAGAGCGTCGAAGGTCCAGGATTCTGTTTCAGAGTTTCGTCCAGGTATAATCTAAAGTCCTAGGGACTGGGTTCCTACCTTTATTCTAAAAATAGGGGATGGACTACTCTGTGGCCCCACCTATGGGTGGGTCAGGGCAAAGGGGTGGCTACACCCCTTTCCCTTTGTCCAGATCGCGCCAAAGCAGGGGCTGCAAGCCCCTGATCCGGTTTGAACTGGGGTATGCACAGGGACACCAAATGTGCCCCAGTGCAGGACTTCAAAGCACCCGAAAGTGCTCCCGCCCAGCCCCAATACACATTGTCCTGTCTGGGGAGGTGGTCACACCTCCCTGGGACAGGAAACCTATTGTCCAGGCCTCCCCTGCCAGAGTTTCGTCCAGCAGCAGGAGGCCAGACTCGTGTCTGTGGCAGCAGCATCCATTTTGTGATGCCAGGGCTCTGGAAAGAAGTTACCGGACTCGTCAGAGTTAACATGCCTTTCCCTCTAGAAGGGTGGAATGCTACCCCCGCCACCAGGATTGGCGGGGGGTAGTATTCCAAGATGTTTGACACCAAACACGACATGTTTAGGTGCAGCCATTCCATAGTTAGCATTTTACCGCGAGGATATAATGCGTTTAAGAGTATATGGTCAGGCTGCACTACAAACAGCATCAGAGATGGTCTCCGAACGCTGCAGAGGGCCCTGCTCATGCAGGGGCACCCTCTCACATAGGAACCATGCACTCTGCCTTTAGGATTGATAAGGCCTGCCTTAGGAGTGACTTATAGGTTTATATGTGTGTATGCATTTAGTGATATAGGTAACCTATACCACAGCAAGGGGTGCATGCACCACCTTACCCAGGCTGCAGTAGCAGACCTGTGGTGTCAGTTTGGATGGCCTACCAGGGGTGGCATAATACATGCTGCAGCCCCTGGCAGGCCTCTGAGGTACCTATGCCCTTGGTACATAGTATACCATATACTAGGGACTTACAAGGGCACTCCAGATCCCAATCAGTGATGTGCCTAAGGCACATGGAGACCCTTTTAAAGAGGAAACAGCTAGGCTGGGGTTCTGAATAGCAGGGCCCCAGCCAGACTAATGTCGAAAACCAGTGAAGTATCAGCAAAAAGTGGGGGTACCCCTGTGAAGCAGATCCTACTCTCCTACACTTCAGTCAACAGTACATGAGCATCAATACCCAGACTGAAACCTAAGGGACGTAGAATGAGCATCAATACCCAGACTGAAACCTAAGGGACGTAGAAGGAGCATCAATACCCAGACTGAAACCTAAGGGACGTAGAAGGAGCATCAATACCCAGACTGAAACCTAAGGACGTAGAAGGAGCATCAATATCCAGACTGAAACCTAAGGGACGTAGAAGGAGCGTCAATACGCAGACTGAAACCAAAGGGACGTAGAATGAGCATCAATACCCAGACTGAAACCTAAGGGATGTAGAATGACCATCAATACCCAGACTGAAACCTAAGAGACGTAGAATGAGCATCAATACCCAGACTGAAACCTAAGGGACGTAGAATCATGAGCATTAATACCCAGACTGAAACCTAAGGGACGTAGAATGAGCATCAATACCCAGACTGAAACCTAAGGGACGTAGAAGGAGCATCAATACCCAGACTGAAACCTAAGGGACGTAGAAGGAGCATCAATACCCAGACTGAAACCTAAGGGACGTAGAAGGAGCATCAATACCCAGACTGAAACCTAAGGGACGTAGAAGGAGCATCAATACCCAGACTGAAACCTAAGGGACGTAGAATGAGCATCAATACCCAGACTGAAACCTAAGGGATGTAGAATGACCATCAATACCCAGACTGAAACCTAAGAGACGTAGAATGAGCATCAATACCCAGACTGAAACCTAAGAGACGTAGAATGAGCATCAATACCCAGACTGAAACCTAAGGGACGTAGAATGAGCATCAATACCCAGACTGAAACCTTAGGGATGTAGAAGGAGCATCAATACCCAGACTGAAACCTAAAGGACGTAGAAGGAGCATCAATACCCAGACTGAAATCTAAGGGACGTAGAATGAGCATCAATACCCAGACTGAAACCTAAGGGACGTAGAAGGAGCATCAATACCCAGATTGAAACCTAAGGGATGTAGAATGACCATCAATACCCAGACTGAAACCTAAGAGATGTAGAATGAGCATCAATACCCAGACTGAAACCTAAGAGACGTAGAATGAGCATCAATACCCAGACTGAAACCTAAGGGACGTAGAATGAGCATCAATACCCAGACTGAAATCTAAGGGATGTAGAAGGAGCATCAATACCCAGACTGAAACCTAAGGGACGTAGAAGGAGCATCAATACCCAGACTGAAATCTAAGGGACGTAGAATCATGAGCATTAATACCCAGACTGAAACCTAAGGGACGTAGAATGAGCATCAATACCCAGACTGAAACGTAAGGGATGTAGAATCGTGAGCATTAATACCCAGACTGAAACCTAAGGGACGTAGAAGGAGCATCAATACCCAGACTGAAACCTAAGGGACGTAGAAGGAGCATCAATACCCAGACTGAAACCTAAGGGACGTAGAATGAGCATCAATACCCAGACTGAAACCTAAGGGATGTAGAATGACCATCAATACCCAGACTGAAACCTAAGGGACGTAGAAGGAGCATCAATACCCAGACTGAAACCTAAGGGACGTAGAAGGAGCATCAATACCCAGACTGAAACCTAAGGGACGTAGAAGGAGCATCAATACCCAGATTGAAACCTAAGGGATGTAGAAGGAGCATCAATACCCAGACTGAAATCTAAGGGACGTAGAATCATGAGCATTAATACCCAGACTGAAACCTAAGGGACGTAGAATCATGACCATCAATACCCAGACTGGATCCTAAGGGAAGTAGAATGAGCATCAATACCCAGACTGAAACCTAAGGGACGTAGAATGAGCATCAATACCCAGACTGAAACCTAAGGGACGTAGAATGAGCATCAATACCCAGACTGAAACCCAAGGGAATGTAGAAGGAGCATCAATACCCAGACTGAAACCTAAGGGATGTAGAATGAGCATCAATACCCAGACTGAAACCTAAGGGACGTAGAAGGAGCATCAATACCCAGACTGAAACCTAAGGGACGTAGAATGAGCATCAATACCCAGACTGAAACCTAAGGGACGTAGAATGAGCATCAATACCCAGACTGAAACCTAAGGGATGTAGAAGGAGCATCAATACCCAGACTGAAACCTAATGGACATAGAAGGAGCATCAATACCCAGACTGAAACCTAATGGACGTAGAAGGAGCATCAATACCCAGACTGAAACCTAAGGGACGTAGAATGAGCATCAATACCCAGACTGAAACCCAAGGGAATGTAGAAGGAGCATCAATACCCAGACTGAAACCTAAGGGACGTAGAATCGTGAGCATTAATACCCAGACTGAAACCTAAGGGACGTAGAATGAGCATCAATACCCAGACTGAAACCTAAGGGATGTAGAAGGAGCATCAATACCCAGACGGAAACCTAAGGGACGTAGAATGAGCATCAATACCCAGACTGAAACCTAAGGGATGTAGAAGGAGCATCAATACCCAGACGGAAACCTAAGGGACGTAGAATGAGCATCAATACCCAGACTGAAACCTAAGGGATGTAGAAGGAGCATCAATACCCAGACTGAAACCTAAGGGACGTAGAATGAGCATCAATACCCAGACTGAAACCTAAGGGACGTAGAAGGAGCATCAATACCCAGATTGAAACCTAAGGGACGTAGAAGGAGCATCAATACCCAGACTGAAACTTAAGGGACGTAGAATCATGAGCATTAATACCCAGACTGAAACCTAAGGGACGTAGAAGGAGCATCAATACCCAGACTGAAACCTAAGGGACGTAGAATGACCATCAATACCCAGACTGAAACCTAAGAGACGTAGAATGAGCATCAATACCGAGACTGAAACCTAAGAGACGTAGAATGAGCATCAATACCCAGACTGAAACCTAAGGGACGTAGAATGAGCATCAATACCCAGACTGAAACCTTAGGGATGTAGAAGGAGCATCAGTACCCAGACTGAAACCTAAGGGAGGTAGAAGGAGCATCAATACCCAGACTGAAATCTAAGGGACGTAGAATGAGCATCAATACCCAGACTGAAACCTAAGGGATGTAGAATGACCATCAATACCCAGACTGAAACCTAAGAGACGTAGAATGAGCATCAATACCCAGACTGAAACCTAAGAGACGTAGAATGAGCATCAATACCCAGACTGAAACCTAAGGGACGTAGAATGAGCATCAATACCCAGACTGAAACCTAAGGGATGTAGAAGGAGCATCAATACCCAGACTGAAACCTAAGGGACGTAGAAGGAGCATCAATACCCAGACTGAAATCTAAGGGACGTAGAATCATGAGCATTAATACCCAGACTGAAACCTAAGGGACGTAGAATGAGCATCAATACCCAGACTGAAACGTAAGGGACGTAGAATCATGAGCATTAATACCCAGACTGAAACCTAAGGGACATAGAAGGAGCATCAATACCCAGACTGAAACCTAAGGGATGTAGAAGGAGCATCAATACCCAGACGGAAACCTAAGGGACGTAGAATGAGCATCAATACCCAGACTGAAACCTAAGGGATGTAGAAGGAGCATCAATACCCAGACGGAAACCTAAGGGACGTAGAATGAGCATCAATACCCAGACTGAAACCTAAGGGATGTAGAAGGAGCATCAATACCCAGACTGAAACCTAAGGGACGTAGAATGAGCATCAATACCCAGACTGAAACCTAATGGACGTAGAATGAGCATCAATACCCAGACTGAAACCCAAGGGAATGTAGAAGGAGCATCAATACCCAGACTGAAACCTAAGGGACGTAGAATCGTGAGCATTAATACCCAGACTGAAACCTAAGGGACGTAGAATGAGCATCAATACCCAGACTGAAACCTAAGGGATGTAGAAGGAGCATCAATACCCAGACGGAAACCTAAGGGACGTAGAATGAGCATCAATACCCAGACTGAAACCTAAGGGATGTAGAAGGAGCATCAATACCCAGACGGAAACCTAAGGGACGTAGAATGAGCATCAATACCCAGACTGAAACCTAAGGGATGTAGAAGGAGCATCAATACCCAGACTGAAACCTAAGGGACGTAGAATGAGCATCAATACCCAGACTGAAACCTAAGGGACGTAGAAGGAGCATCAATACCCAGATTGAAACCTAAGGGACGTAGAAGGAGCATCAATACCCAGACTGAAACTTAAGGGACGTAGAATCATGAGCATTAATACCCAGACTGAAACCTAAGGGACGTAGAAGGAGCATCAATACCCAGACTGAAACCTAAGGGACGTAGAATGACCATCAATACCCAGACTGAAACCTAAGAGACGTAGAATGAGCATCAATACCGAGACTGAAACCTAAGAGACGTAGAATGAGCATCAATACCCAGACTGAAACCTAAGGGACGTAGAATGAGCATCAATACCCAGACTGAAACCTTAGGGATGTAGAAGGAGCATCAGTACCCAGACTGAAACCTAAGGGAGGTAGAAGGAGCATCAATACCCAGACTGAAATCTAAGGGACGTAGAATGAGCATCAATACCCAGACTGAAACCTAAGGGATGTAGAATGACCATCAATACCCAGACTGAAACCTAAGAGACGTAGAATGAGCATCAATACCCAGACTGAAACCTAAGAGACGTAGAATGAGCATCAATACCCAGACTGAAACCTAAGGGACGTAGAATGAGCATCAATACCCAGACTGAAACCTAAGGGATGTAGAAGGAGCATCAATACCCAGACTGAAACCTAAGGGACGTAGAAGGAGCATCAATACCCAGACTGAAATCTAAGGGACGTAGAATCATGAGCATTAATACCCAGACTGAAACCTAAGGGACGTAGAATGAGCATCAATACCCAGACTGAAACGTAAGGGACGTAGAATCATGAGCATTAATACCCAGACTGAAACCTAAGGGACATAGAAGGAGCATCAATACCCAGACTGAAACCTAAGGGACGTAGGAGCATCAATACCCAGACTGAAACCTAAGGGACGTAGAATGAGCATCAATACCCAGACTGAAACCTACGGGACGTAGAATGAGCATCAATACCCAGACTGAAACCTAAGGGATGTAGAAGGAGCATCAATACCGAGACTGAAACCTAATGGACGTAGAAGGAGCATCAATACCCAGACTGAAACCTAATGGACGTAGAAGGAGCATCAATACCCAGACTGAAACCTAAGGGACGTAGAAGGAGCATCAATACCAAGACTGAAACCTAAGGGACGTAGAAGGAGCATCAATACCCAGACTGAAACCTAAGGGACGTAGAATGAGCATCAATACCCAGACTGAAACCTAAGGGACGTAGAAGGAGCATCAATACCCAGATTGAAACCTAAGGGATGTAGAAGGAGCATCAATACCCAGACTGAAATCTAAGGGACGTAGAATCATGAGCATTAATACCCAGACTGAAACCTAAGGGACGTAGAATCATGACCATCAATACCCAGACTGGATCCTAAGGGAAGTAGAATGAGCATCAATACCCAGACTGAAACCTAAGGGACGTAGAATGAGCATCAATACCCAGACTGAAACCTAAGGGACGTAGAAGGAGCATCAATACCCAGACTGAAACCTAAGGGACGTAGAATGAGCATCAATACCCAGACTGAAACCCAAGGGAATGTAGAAGGAGCATCAATACCCAGACTGAAACCTAAGGGATGTAGAATGAGCATCAATACCCAGACTGAAACCTAAGGGACGTAGAAGGAGCATCAATACCCAGACTGAAACCTAATGGACGTAGAAGGAGCATCAATACCCAGACTGAAACCTAAGGGACGTAGAATGAGCATCAATACCCAGACTGAAACCCAAGGAAATGTAGAAGGAGCATCAATACCCAGACTGAAACCTAAGGGACGTAGAATCGTGAGCATTAATACCCAGACTGAAACCTAAGGGACGTAGAATGAGCATCAATACCCAGACTGAAACCTAAGGGATGTGGAAGGAGCATCAATACCCAGACGGAAACCTAAGGGACGTAGAATGAGCATCAATACCCAGACTGAAACCTAAGGGATGTAGAAGGAGCATCAATACCCAGACTGAAACCTAAGGGACGTAGAATGAGCATCAATACCCAGACTGAAACCTAAGGGACGTAGAAGGAGCATCAATACCCAGATTGAAACCTAAGGGACGTAGAAGGAGCATCAATACCCAGACTGAAACTTAAGGGACGTAGAATGAGCATCAATACCCAGACTGAAACCTAAGGGACGTAGAAGGAGCATCAATACCCAGATTGAAACCTAAGGGATGTAGAAGGAGCATCAATACCCAGACTGAAACCTAAGGGACGTAGAATCATGATCATTAATACCCAGACTGAATCCTAAGGGACGTAGAAGGAGCATCAATACCCAGACTGAAACCTAAGGGATGTAGAAGGAGCATCAATACCCAGACTGAAACCTAAGGGACGTAGAATCATGAGTCATCAATACCCAGACTGAAACCTAAGGGACGTAGAAGGAGCATCAATACCCAGACTGAAACCTAAGGGACGTAGAATGAGCATCAATACCCAGACTGAAACCTAAGGGATGTAGAAGGAGCATCAATACCCAGATTGAAACCTAAGGGACATAGAAGGAGCATTAATACCCAGACTGAAACCTAAGGGACGTAGAATGAGCATCAATACCCAGACTGGAACCTAAGGGACGTAGAAGGAGCATCAATACCCAGACTGAAACCTAAGGGACGTAGAATGAGCATCAATACCCAGACTGAAACCTAAGGGACGTAGAATCATGAACATTAATACCCAGACTGAGATCCTAAGGGACATAGAAGGAGCATCAATACCCAGACTGAAACCTAAGGGACGTAGAATCATGATCATTAATACCCAGACTGAATCCTAAGGGACGTAGAAGGAGCATCAATACCCAGACTGAAACCTAAGGGACGTAGAATGAGCATCAATACCCAGACTGAAACCTAAGGGATGTAGAATGAGCATCAATACCCAGATTGAAACCTAAGGGACATAGAAGGAGCATTAATACCCAGACTGAAACCTAAGGGACGTAGAATGAGCATCAGTACCCGGACTGAAACCTAAGGGATGTAGAATGAGCATCAATACCCAGACTGAAACCTAAGGGACGTAGAATGAGCCTCAGTACCCAGACTGAAACCTAAGGGACGTAGAATCGTGGGATGAAGAACAAGGATGCAGAACCACGGAGAGCAAAGATTATGCAACTCTCACCCAATCACCACCTCTCCCTGCAGCGCGTATCCTCTGCCCAGTTGTGTTGCCCCTGTCGCTTCTGGGACCCAAACTCGCCTATCCTGTTTGCTGCCTCTGGCCTCCTTGCAACTCTTGGCCTCCCTGAACCTCTCAGGCTAGGAACAGTGTGGATTCTGGTGGTAAATTCTGGCTGAAGGTTTCCTTCAGCTTCTGGCCTCTAACGCCTGCTCGGATGATCACTTATTATGATGCAGCCTTTCCATTTTGCAACAATTCTTTATTATGTTTTTTCCACAAGCATTGCCTTGTATACCATATACACGATATTCTGTGTTATCAGGGGTTTATGCCTCTCACAGGTCAGCTAGCAATGGAGAGGGCACTGGCTGCAGCGGGTCTATCCAGAGTACCCGAAGTCCAGTTCCAATGGTGTTTCTGGATGGCGTGTGGTCTGTATGAGAGGAAAGCCCTGATTTGTGGGCTTTCAGGGAGAGAATGTGTCAGTTAGTCAGGCAGGAGTAGCTGGGAGCGCTGGCCCTAATCCGGGGCTCATTTCCAATGAGAGTACCCTGAGAGTAATGTTGTGATGTTCCTACTGCAGGGAAGGGTGGGCATTCCCATACCTTGTCCCTCATAGCCTTTGGCAGCAGGTTCAGGAAGCCAGTCTGGTGTTTAATATTGAGATAATAACACCTTGTTGACCGTTTGCAGTGTCTGTTGAGAACGTATCCCAGGGAAAATATACCTCAATTCATCTGTAATATGTTAGCAGTGCACTAGTTGTATTGGAAGAGTATCTGCTCTGGGGCGTGTAGTCCTTCTAGCCTGCCTTGTATTTTCTAGGGGTATTTGGGGTGGATTATGTGTTTGCAACCATAAGGAAAGGGCCCCAGACCTGGTCAAATGCACCTACTTGGCCAATAATCTTGTAAATCTACTGTTAAAAGGATGTTACTCACAATACTTCTACTAGCCATTCAGTTTCGCCTGGGACTAAGCGTTGTCTCCGGTGAATGAGGATAGAGTTTGCCAGTTGCCATCCATCGGTGTCTGAAGTGTAATTCTGGTAGGTCAGACATGACATGTAGTCTGTAGTAGGCTTATCGCCGATCCTAGGAGATGTTACTGGTTGTTATTTTCGAGACACAGGTCCAGTAGCTATTCATCTTCGGACACTGCCATAGGACATGTCCTTAAATCATACTCTGGTTGTGCTTCTCTCCAGCAGTTGGAAGCTGAGCACAGTTTGGGTTCATAGAACCTCTGAGGAGTCCAATATTAGTTTTGTACTTTGAAGAACAGTCATTTCAGCGTCACCTTCCTAAGATACTTGTTGTGGGTCTCCAGAAGGACAGTCCAATCTCCAGTCGTGTATTCTTGGTTTAGAGTTGTTTGCCAGTATTACGTCATATCTTATAAGGTTTGAGCTGAGAAGAGATTTTCCATAGTCCTGCAGTCATCCCTGTATAGCTCACCAATGTATCTCCGGAGCGAGAGATCGGCAATGTTCTGGGTGTATTGTATGTGCCCAAGCGCCCCTCAATGTGATGTATAAGTGGTCGGTCCTGCCATCTACATGAATCATCTAATCTATGCTACTCTTGCAGTGTTTGAAAAGATTCAGGATAGCTCAAATCTAAGGAATCCTCTGGAAATCAATTTAGACCAGTGAATGGGAATGTTCCCTATCCTGTTTCCTGTGCTCTGCCCTGTGGGAGCACCCACGCATAGGTAAATGTCAGTCTCTGCAGGGTCACCCCCAAACCTTTTGCCTTCACCTGTTTTTCTGAATTCAATTTTGTTGGCATTAGGACTTTGTGTAATTTATCACTGCTAACCAGTGCTAAAGTGCTCTCTCCTTTAAACATAGTAAAATTGGTTTGCACCTGATTGATACATTTAAGTTACTTGAAAGTCCCCAATAAATGGTACTACATGTTCCCAGAGCCTGTATAATAATGCTACTAGTGGGCCTGCAAAAGGAACTAATGATGGATCAAATGCTGAACAATGCAAACATTCACCCCAGTCACAAAGATCTGGGTTTAATCCATCGTTCTTTTGCTCACCATGCCACACCAGTTTGAACCCAGCCATAGGCAAATCAGTCTTTTTTTTTGTGTCGTAAATTTTCACAACATATACACAAAAGAAGTGAACACATGGTAACCGGTTTTGTCGGCCATAGATGTATCACATCCAATATACATCAGTGAGGAGGAGCCACAGGTGGTTTGCAACCGAATTGTATGAACAAAAAACAGTGCTAGCCTAAGGGTGGGGGGGGGGGTAGGGGCGAGGGGGGAGGGTCATTGGTATGCCTGGGGTGTGGGTATAAGATGCTCTTGTACTTTCTGCGCTGCGCTGTGTGGTTCCTTCATCTGTGGGGTTGGTCTCTGCGAACAGAGAAGTGTGTGTCTGAATCATTGAGGGCTTTGTGGCCCCCTGGGGGTTAGGGTGTCAAATCAGGCATATGGATTGCGGGGGCCCCCTCAGGGCCACTAGTCTCTTAACGGATCTGGGAAAAGAGGGGGAAGCATCCTGGGGTAAATGGGTATGCTAAGGGGTGTGTCTGAGTATGGTGCCATGCATGAGGTGGTAGTGCTGCTTTGAGCAGATCCAGGTTTTGTCAGACACTGAAAAGGCTAGGTACGTTGGTACTGGGCTGGGTCAAGCTTCATCCGCAGGAGGGGGGCCGATGGGGAAGGAGGAGTGGACCCCCGTCTCTGCCACTTCTCCCCCATCTTCCTTTGCTGCGCGCGTCCACCATGGTGCCATGCTAGTCTCTCTAACCTCAACAGTCCCCATCAGTTTTTGGAGATGGATGGGGGCCAGCGTGTCGCCGTCCGGCGTTCAAAGGTCCATAAGGGAGTGGGGGCCTGCAATGCCCTGTCAGGGTGCAAGGGGGAAGGGGGTTGGGGGAATAGGGAGGAACACAGGGGAAAGAAAAGGGAGGAGGGAAAGGGAAAGATAATAAATGGGTGGGAGAATGATAACCAGAAATATCAAATCTCCTGGTGACACAGGCTATAGTGCGAGGATGGGGTCTGTGCGTGTGGGGGGGTTGCAGGAGCGGTAGTCGTGAAGAGTGGATAATGAGGAGTGTGTGGAAGGAGAGATAAGGGTCCACATCTATGTGAAGGTGCTGATGGAGGGATCGTGAAGGAAGGGGGAAGGGTTAGGGAAGCTGCAGTGAAATAAATAACTGAATTGATGTGTCATAGGTGATAGCGATGGATGGCGGCTATAGCGTAGGCATTGGGCCTGAGGAGGAGGGAGGCTCCAGTTCCCCTGTATGGTGTTGAGGGTCTCCAGCGTTCACCTCTGTGCGCAAGAAGGGTCCCCATGTCTGCAGGAATAGGTCGGATTGGTCCTGCAGATTGTAGATGACTCATCCGTGAGAGGCGGTTTGGATCATGGCAACCAGCCACGACTCCTGCATCAGTGGGGCCGGTGCCCTCCATTGACGTAGTATGCAGAGTTTGGCCGTGGCCATTGCCGTGTGAAAGAGTCAGCGTTGGGGTTTCGATAGTTTTGGCGATTGCCGCAGATCATGCAAAAGGATCGCGGCGGTGAGCAGTAAGTGAAGGAGCATGGAGATGCGCAGGGTCCGGTCTACGTACGCCCAGATGGACTGCACTGAGGGGCATTCACAAATGACATGTGTTGTGTCACAACGGGTGTTTGTGCATCTCCAGCAGTTGGCATGCAGGAGTAGGCCAGCTCTTTGTAGTTTCGTGGGTGTCCAGTACCAATCTTGTAGGATTTGAAAAGACAAAATTTCAGCTGTGCCTCTCTGGTGCCCTTGTCCAGGGCTTCTAGAATGTCTGCCCATTCGTCTTCCTCATATGAGACTGATAACCGCGATTGCCACCTGCCGCACAGCGTCTGCGACAGGGGTTGCGAGAAGAGATGGGACGAGAGCACTCCATACAGTCCAGACATTACCCCTTTGTGTTTCCCCCACATAGAGAGGTATAGTACCACCGGGGACGTGAGCAGGGACCACAGATAGGGCCTCAGGCAGTGCTGCAGTTGTGTATATTTCCAGTGATTCATTGCAGGGAGGTTAAACTCCTCTCCTAGTTGCGCTAGTATTTTCAGGGAACCATTGCTGATGAGCTGATCGAGTGTATGTATGCCCGCCGCCTTCCATGTGGACCACAACAGGTCCCTTCCGCCTATGCGTATGTCGGCATTCCCCTACAGGGGATCTTTCTCATGTAGCCGAAGGTTGCGAGCCCAGTAGCCGGTGTGCCCGGTTCCAGGCCTTGCACATAGCGAATAGTATCGGATGGGTGCTGTGCCGTGTCTGGGGCCCCGTCGCATATAGGGCGGATAGCCCTGTCTAAGCCGAAAGCACATGTTGCTCTAGAGGCACCCATTGTGGCCTGTCCGGGGTCTCTGGTAGTAGGTAGGCAAGCTGGGAGAGGTGCAGGGCCAGGGCGTAGTGTTCTACCGAGGGGAGGCCCAGTCCCCAGCTGGTGCAGCGAGCTTGCAGCTTGGACGAGGCTATGCAGGGATTCGAGGAGCCCCATATGAACAATCTGATCCCAGAGTCTATCTGGCGCAGGGTGTTGAGGGGTATCTGCATGGGGAGCATCCCAAGTGTGTAATTGAAGCACAGGAGCGTTACCATACGGACAGCCTGCACTCTGTCCCACATGGAGAGTCCCAGCACCTTCCATTTCTCAAAGTTGCGCTGCATCTGGGTGATCAGTGGGTTTAGGTTGTCCGGGACCATTCCTGCCAGGCCCTTATTCACTAAGATACTAGGATATTTAAGGTGCGAGTGTTGCCAGTGGAATGGGAATCCATGAATAGCTGCCTTCGTGGTCCCATCTGAAATGGGAAGTGCTTTGCTCTTATCCCAATTGATTTTATACCCAGAGAGGGAGGAAAAGTTGTCAATGATTTGGAGCAGAGACGGTAGTGATCGGCACAGGTCCGTAAGGGTTAGCAAGATGTCGTCTGCATATAGGTACAGTTTGGATTCGCCAACAGGGAGGCGTATGCCCGTGATGTTGGCTGAGTTACGCATGGTGGCGGCCAGGGGCTCCAAGGCCAGGAGGAAGAGGAGTGGGGAGAGAGGGCATCCTTGGCGCGTTCCTCTGCGGATTGGAAAAGGGTCGGATAGGAATCCCCCGCAGTTCACTTGTGCGGTAGGGTTGCCGTATAGCAGGCGCACCTTGGCGATCAATTGGTCGCCGAGGCCGAAGTGTTCCATCACCTGGAATAGGTAGCCGCATTCAATGCGATTGAATGCCTTCTCCGCATCGAGCTAGAGGGCAAGCGCGTCCAAGGGGAGGTCTTTGGCCATCCAAAGTGTGTGTGCATTAGTGCGTAAATGGTTTCTGGGGAAACGGACAGGCACGAGGCCCACCTACGAGGTGTGCACCAGTGAGAGGAGAACGTTTCGGAGGCAGGACGCCAGGACGCTGGCCAGGATTTTAATGTCTCAATTTAACAGCTAGATGGGCCGGTAGCTGCCGCATGGCAGTGGGTCCTTCCCGGGTTTAGGTAGGACCGCTATCACAGCGCTGTTGGAAAGGAGACTCAGGGAAGACGTCTGTTCTGCTTCACAGAATGCCACCTGTAATGTACCGACTACCTCCTCACCCGCCCAGGAGTAGAATTCCACCAGGAAGCCATCTTATCCAGGGTCCTTGTGATAGGGTAGTTATCTCCCCATCCAGTAGCTCTCTACCCTTATCTGAGAGGCAGGGGAGTTTCACCTACTGTAGAAAGGTTGTCAGTTTGTCCATCTCAGTAGGTTGCCCTGGGGTATAGAGGGCCTTGTAAAATGAAGCAAATTCATTTACGATGTCCTGGAGTGGGTGAGGGTCTCGCCTGATGCCGACGTTATGGCCGGTATGGCCATGGCAGCTTTGCGTTGGCGTCGCTGTGCTGCTAGCAACCTGCCTGCCTTTTCCCCTTGCTCATAGTGTCTCCCCTTTATCCTCTGCAGGGCGTACTCCGCTTTGGAGGTGAAGAGGCTATTTAAGGCCATCCTGGCCTGCTCTAGAGATTTGCGGTGTTGTGGGGAGGGGTGGGGGGGTGGAGTATAAGTGAATATATGTCCTGATGTTGATTTCCAGCATCTTTTTGCTGGCCTATATTTTGTCTGTTGGCTTGTGCTGCGTCTCGCATGAGTTGGCCATGTATGGTCGCCTTTGCTGCGGCCCGTAGGGTTCTGCCAGATTCCAGCGAACCACGGTTATCGGAGAGGTAGTCTTTGAGATGTCTGTAATTGGGATTTTCCAGTAGGGGTCCAATGGTGCTGGATATTCATCCGCCATGGTTTGCGGCCCGGACTGGCCAGCCCCAGTTCCAGGGAAAGGAGAACCGGAGAGTGATCAGAGAGGGCCAACTCCTGGATTTGGGATTCCCAGGTAAGCTGTATGACACTGTGGGAAATGAGGAAGTAGTCCAGCCGAGAGAGCGTGCAGTGCGTCGGGGAGGTAAAGTATAGTCTGTGTCTGTGGGATGGCTCAGACGCCAGTGGTCCACCAGGCCATTGTCTAGCATCACATCCTTCATCACAGCCCTATCCGCTGCAGTGTTCTTATCCAGGGGCCCGTCCTACCCAGATCCGGGTCCCTCACTAAGTTCCAGCCCCCCAATGAGAAATTGTGAGGCTCCTATTCCCAAAAACACTCGGTTAAGCTATAGGAAGAATGATTTTTTTGCCCCTATCGGGCGTAAACCAACCCCACGCATATATGGTGGTCACCTAGTTTTAGCTTTGCAAATGCATATCGTCCGTCAGGGTCCGTCCATGTTTTAGTCACTGGAAGAGATTTCCGGAGGAGAATCGCCACCCCGCATTTTCGTGTGGGCCTTACGTCCCCGGTGCCTCCACTCTATACACTGTTGTGGATCAATCAATCAATCAATCACAGAATTTGTAGAGTGCACTACTTACCCGCGAGGGTCTCAAGGCACTGGGGAGAGGGAAGGGGGGGGGGATGCTGCTACTGGTCGAACAGCCAGGTCTTGAGTAGCCTCCTGAAGGTCAGCAGGTCTTGGGTCTTTCGTAGGCTTAGTGGAAGGGTGTTCCAGGTCTTGGCGGCGAGGTGTGAGAAGGATCTGCCGCCGGTGGTTGTTCTTCGAATGCGGGGGACGGTGGCGAGGGAGAGGTCGGTGGAGCGGAGCTGGCGGTTGGGGACGTAGAAGAAGAGTCGTCTGTTGAGGTAGGCTGGGCCAGTTTTGTGGAGTGCCTTGTGTGCATGGGTGAGGAGTTTGAAGGTGATCCTCCTGTTGACGGGGAGCCAGGGCAGGTTCCTCAAGTGGGGGGTGATGTGGCTGTGGCGTGGTACGTCGAGGATCAGTCGTGCGGAGGCGTTTTGTATGCGTTGCAGTCGCTTGATGAGCTTGGCCGGGTCTCCCGCGTAGAGGCGATCCCATAGTCCAGTCTGCTACTGACGAGGGCCTGGGTGACTGTTCTTCTTGTGTCTGTCGGGATCCACCTGTAGATCTTGCGAAGCATGCGGAGGGTGTTGAAGCAGGAGGAGGAGACTGCGTTGACTTGCTTGGCCATGGAGAGCGTTGAGTCGAGGATGACTCCCAGGTTGCGTGCGTGGTCGGTGGGTGTCGGGGCTGCTCCCAGCGTCGTTGGCCACCAGGAGTCGTCCCAGGCTGAGGGGTTGGAGCCGAGGATGAGGACCTCCATTTTGTCCGTGTTCAGCTTTAGTCGGCTGATCTTCATCCAATCGGCGACGACATGGATCACTTTCCCCACCCAGTCCCTGTGTAACTTGCCCGATTCCCTAGGGTCAAGGTGGGTCTCCTGCAGTAGTGCAACATCCACGTGCTTGGACTGCAGGTAGGCGAATATTTTTTTCCGTTTAATGTAGTGCGTGAGGCCATGGACGTTCCAAGCTATAGCGTGCAAGGGGTGCGAGGGGCTCATGGTGCGGGGTCGCGGGGAGCGGGGATTCCGGAGATGTGTATCGAGGGGGGAGGAGAGAGGATACTGGTATCAGGTAACCCCCTGGCACTTCCTGAGCAGGGTAGGACTCTGTGGGCCGTCAAGACCTCTGGTGGTCAGAGGGAGGGGCTTGTTTTATTGAGGAGGCTGTGTAACCAGATTGGGCAGTGGGGGAGGGGAAGGATAAGGGGACTGGGTCATCACGGTGGAAAAAACGCTGTGTCCAGGCAGTGGAGATTGAGGGGAGAGTGAGGGAGGGGAGAGGACCAATAGGACACGGGGTATGGGAGAATGGACTCCCGGGCGCTAAATAGCTCAGGGAACACTAAGCTTCTTACCGCGGGTCTAAACTCAGTGGGGTGCCGCCCCGAGGGTGAGTTCAGTCTACCGAGGGGGAGGCGGGCTTTGCATAATGCAAATCAGTCTTGACCCTGTTCCTTATGCACTCATTGTGCTACTCACTAAAGAAGCCTTTTAAATAGGCCTGTAATTAGGCCTGGGCGGAGTTCGCAAAGTGACCAATAAACTCTGCCACGCTATGTGGAGTTTGGCAAGCGGTGGAGTACGATAAGTTGTGCTGTTCATGCTTTTTAGCACCGGGTGTTAAAATCCTTGTGAGCGGCACAACGCTACCACAAGAGGACGCTGCTTCTTTCTGCCGATCGAGTAGATGTTCTACTCGAGCTGCAGTTTTCTCAATGCAAGCGGAAGGTTTCTCAACGCGAAAGGTAGCGACTTGCCATGACTGCCCACGTTGAGAAATCTTGCCCGGAGGTGGTCTGGAGTAGAATTTTCCTCGCTCACGAACTTAATTTAGGTGAGCCGCGGGAGAGGAAAAACTGCGCTCCTCAGAGTTTTCGGAACTCCCCACTCTACGTGGAACATAGAGAGCGAAGAACTCCGACTTTTGAGACATGTCTCAGGTCTGCTATTGCAGCCTGTGTGTGCAGTTTTAAACTGCCATTTCGCCCATTTCTCAGACTTAAACCTACCTTTTTAATACTTGCAAGTCACCCCTAAGGTAGGCCCTAAAGGCTCATACGGCAGGGTTAATTGAATTTAAAAAGTAAGGCATGTGTTTTTAGGTTTTACATGTCCTGGTAGTGCAAAACTCCTAAAGTCATTTTTCACTATTGCAATGACTCGCTCTCCCATAGGATAACATCGGCTTACCCAATTACACTTAATAAGTGGTAACATACGTTTTGGGAGCAGATAGGAAAATCATGTTTACACTCAAATGACTTGTAATTTAAAATTCCCTTCAAAGGCAAAGTTGGGTTTTAAGTCACTATTCTGAAAATGCCACTTTTGAACAGTTGCCATTTTCTTGTCTTAACCATTTGTGTCGTCTGCCGGTATCCTGGGTCACAGGACTGTGACTGGCTCTGCTGCTGGGGCTTGTGTATTCCTGAATGACTGTGAGACAAAGGGGGAGTAGGTGTTGGCAGGATGGGCCATCCTGCTGTTATGGTTGGGGCTGAGCTGTTCCCTGCCCCACTTGCATTTCAAAGGACTGCCTCCAGCCCTTAGTCAAATTAACCTGACACTCGTCTTGGCAGGGAAAAGGAAGAACTTTCCAGACCCAGATGTGAGGAATCACCATGATGTCAACCACCACATCAAAGGCTGGCACCAGGTATAAATATTGGACTGCCTGGAAGACTCATCGGTTTCCTTCTGGACTTGTGGAGGACTGAAAAATGCTGTCCTCCTGCCTGAGGAAGGAAGACTGGACCTGCTCCTTGAATCCAGGACCACCAGAGTAACTCCAAGGGCTAGCTGGCTGGCCTCCTGTGTGAGCTACGGGGGCATGCACCAGCCTTGAATCCACGACCACCAGAGTAACTCCAAGGGCTAGCTGACTGGCCCCCTGTGTGAGCTGTGGGGGCATGCACCAGCCTTGAATCCAGGACCACCAGAGTAACTCCAAGGGCTAGCTGACTGGCCCCCTGTGTGAGCTACGGGGCCATGCACCAGCCTTGAATCCAGGACCACCAGAGTAACTCCAAGGGCTAGCTGGCTGGCCCCCTGTGTGAGCTACGGGGGCATGCACCAGCCTTGAATCCACGACCACCAGAGTAACTCCAAGGGCTAGCTGACTGGCCCCCTGTGTGAGCTACGGGGGCATGCACCAGCTTTGAATCCACGACCACCAGAGTAACTCCAAGGGATAGCTGGCTGGCCTCCTGTGGGCATGCACCAGCTCCAGAGACCTGTCCTGCAGATGCCCAGATGACCAGACCCAACTGGACCTGCCTATGCCCTGCCGTTGCCCCCCTCCACCCCCAGGTCCTGGACCCTTGGCTGGCATCAGAGGTGCCTGTGAGGTGAGGTGGGCAGCTGTAGTATGGGCAGAGCAGCAGGCAGGCTGCTCCTGGTGGGGCTGCTCTACATGGATTTACCAACCTGCAACTAAGACTAAATAAATCATCTTAAACTACATCTCACCTACCTGATCTTCATTAATACATTTGGAGAGGATTTGGAGCTTGAATCTACTGAAACTGTGTGTGCAAAGAAACCATTCGAAGAACTACTCAGAAGAAAATAACAGAAACTTTAGGGGTCAAGAAACATGCTGTGAGACTGAAGCGCTACGCCTGGAAGCCCCACCAGTGTCCCGTTTCATCGGACGGCCCACGTTAGGGTGTATGTCTGATAAGTTTATGATCAATTGTGATTAGTGTCACCTTCCAGTGCTCTGAGCATGTCTACCAGCATGAAGTACTGAAAGATCTGACGCGTTCACTTGGAAGAAACCGGCTGGGTGTTGTTTATTAACCTGGCGAATCTGACTGAGCCTGACTGATCTTTGGGTGAGCTATTTTGGCGCAGTGACAGAGTCCTGTCCTCTACACCAGAAGACCCAGACAGACATGTTTTTGTTTACGAACATAAACGGGAGTTCAAGCGTATATTTCCAATCGTTGATGCGCTGAATATTTCCAACAACCCTCTACCTTCGAAGAACTGTGAGTGCGGTTAGTATTAACCGGCAGACTCATCACGGAGCATCAGCAGCATTGGTGGTAATGTGGGTTAACAGTTTTTACGGTTTCCATTGCACAGCTCGGTGGGTACGGCACAATATGGACATCACTATACTTCTGACCGGCGCCCATAGGGAGCATAATTCGCGAAAAGGTCAATGTGCTTTCCAGTGGACTTGGCGACAGTTGGGTATTTTTTTTGTCATTTGCTTTTGAGCTACAGCACGCACTTCCACTTACCGGTTCCTGGGAGCCGTGTGTAGGTACCGCGAGGAAACCTGTGACGTCTTTGCGATTCGAAGTGTGTGCTGCGCATTAACGTTTTGTGCCCGTACGTGCTGGGAGCCACCTGTCGCTGGCTTATTTACGTGCCGCCATCTATGGTCAGTGCGGCGGAACATTGAGAAGTTTTGCTGTTTGGTCATTTTACAAAGTCCATCCCGTGTTTGCTTGTTAGGAAATGCATGAGAGCACATGCAAAGAAGAGACGCAGGCAGACGGGAAGAACATATCTCCGGCATTTTGTATTCTCGACGTGATGCGAGCTCTCCTCACGTGGTATGAAAGGTTGCAAGGGGATTATGTCTTGATCAGCTAAAGGCTCCATTTGTTTCAAGTTGTTGCAAAAATAGCTTTCTACCTGGGGATGCCAGTAAGACTGGACCAGTTAAGCTATCCATTATTTCGAGTGAGATATCGCTCACTGGAGTTTTGGAGTGTCTTATCTGGATATTGCTTGCAGTAATAGTGTTTTTTTCCCTCATCATGATGTATGTTCTGCCTTTGCATGGTAGTCACTACTTAAAGATTTGCTGTGTATGCCAGGGGCTGCTGCCATATTTTATCATATGCTTTCCGAGTGTGCAGCTTTACATTATATGTGGATCTATTGAGGTTATCACGTGTCAAGCCTATTTCTATGTTGTCATTCTTATGAATGTTATCTGTCCAAGAGTTATTCGCAGTGTCATACATTACTGCTGCTGCTGCGTATCTTACATTCTTGCTGGCTTATTGTGTGTTTATACTTTTGGGTTGTTCAATGACTTACATGCAGTGTGGGTGAGATGTCTCACCAGTGCTTTTGGGGGGCTAGTTTGCCTTGTTTCTTTACTAATCTGTGTGTGGTTGACTGTTCAGGAAGTTACACACACTGTTTTCTTTGCCAGTCTTATTTACCATTTTTTGTTTTTCTTCAGTGCCTAAGATTTTTTTTCTTTTCTTTGCATTTGTGTCGCTAATGAGGTGCTGTGGTAACATTCTATTTCTGGTCTGAGAAGTTTTTGTTTGGTGTGCGAGGTCTAGAGTGTTGCCACTTTTTGGCTATGTTGTATTGCTGCATTTTCACATTTTACACCTCGTTGGTATGTTGACATTTTACATTACATCTTGGGCTACATTTCTACAGTGAACTTTACATATCCCTTACACTTGGGATTGCTCTATGGATGGGTATCGCCCATTTCCATATTTTAGCCATATAGGCCCTTACATGAGGGATGGTTATATGGGTGTTAGTCACCCATATCTACATTGCATGCTACTGCCCTTACAGGAGGGATTGTTTTATGGGTGGACGTCACCCATGTCTACATTGATTGTTACGTGCCCTTTCTAGAGGGATGTCTTGATGGGTTGCTAGACACCCATCATTACACTTAACGTTTCATACCCTTACATGAGGGATGACTGGACGGTGTGCAAGTCCCCCAGTGCTACACGTTTAGTTTGCTGCCCTTACATGAGGAGTGGCTGTATGGGTGGGAGTCAGCCATTTCTACATTGTTAGCTATATTCCTTTACATGTGAGATGTTTGTTGGGGGTGTATGTCACTTTTTTCTACATGTCACACTACTTGCCCTTGTTTGGGGGATGTTTAGTCTTGTGTATTTCGCCCGTTACTTCTCTGTGATGATGTGTTTTTTTTTGTTTTTTTTGTATTTTACTTACTCTTTAGTTTGTGGGTGGAAGCGTTTGCCACATTTAGTTATTGTTGTGTTGTGTTGTTATACCACCCATGCTTGTCTGGCCAAGTGTTGTGGATGGTGGTGATAATAGGTGCGATTGTGTCATTGTCCTGTATGCTGATGTGCGACTGGTAGGTTTCTTCCTCAGTCTGCTGTCTAGCTATGTGTGTTGTTAAAGATAATGCTGTTTCTTCTGTTAAATGTTATGAGTTTTATAAACGGGGAGGATGTGTGATATTTTTTGTCTATATTTATCATTGCATCTTCTTTATTTTCTCTATACTTTATTATTGTTCTTCAGGTTAATGCTGTATTCCATCTTGTATTTGTGAATTTTGATATAATTTCTCTTTTCATGTTTCTTCTTGCCAATGCTTAATTCCATTTTGCATGTTTATTTGTTTTGTGTTTTATAAAGGGGGATGTGTAATATCCTATATATGTATTTATGCTTATCCCCTGTTGTTTTATCCCTAGCTGCTCAGCCAGTGTGAGAATCTGCTGCATGGAATGTTGGAGTGATGATGAATGGAATGTTTGGGTGCCGGTGAGGTGAGGTGAGGTGGACAGCTGTAGTATGGGCTGAGCAGCAGGCAGACTGCTCTTGGTGGGGCTGCTCTACATAGATTTACCAACCTGCATCTAAGACTAAATAAATCCTCTTAAACTACACTTCGGCTACCTGAACTTCATTGCTACAGGTGTGTCCTTCTGCTGCCATTGGCGTACATTTGACATCTAAAATCATTTGGTAAAGTGCCTGGTAGCACTGGGGAAGCAACTGTTTTGCTGTATTTTCTGTAGCATCTATTTTTCAGATGCCTTTGTCTGTGCTCACTCCCCAGTGCTGCTGGTCAAGCAAGCATTGCCAAAGTGATTAGGTTTGTATGACTGCGGCCGAATCCAAATGCCATGCAAATCTCAAACCTATTGGCTTTGCCAATGCTTGTTTCTCATGATGTCTTCTAGGACAGAAGTCACGTAAAATTCCTCTCTAATCTGCATCCCATTTCATGTTATGTGATATTCTGTGATGCTATTCTTGAGCCAAAGCTGGTGTGATGTGACATCCTCAGTGTGTTAATTAATGGTTTTGAACCCTGAAAAATCCTACTTGTTTTTCGTCATATAATGTTGGCAAGTATGGGGCAGGGAAGAACAAACTCGGGAGCCCTGTTCCAAGAAAAACACCCCATGTTGCTGTAGCTGCACAGTTTTGTCACTGTGGCATGTGCATGTTGCACACCAGGGGCTTCTCTTCCACAAACCGAGCTACAAAGATGAGTCCGCGTTAGCTCTGTACACAACGTGCTGAAAAAAGACTCCAGTCGCAGAGATTTAGAAGAGTTGCCATGATGTGAGCATAAATTTGAGTTAACAGTCAATGGAAAACATAATGAGAAAGGAATCATTCTGTCCTCCATGCTTGAATTACATTTCAGTAGCTAAGGGTTTTGTTTCCTGTTTCAGTTTCAAATGTAGATCTTCAACCATGTCTTTAAGTCTAACTGCAGCACTCACCTGAGTATGACCAGTTAACTTTTGTAGAGTCTGGTAGGAATAGCAACTCATGTGTATAATAACTCTTGAACCCTTGGAGCAAGTGTAGGAAACTGGCTCTATATATACTACACCAAAATGAGGTATAGTGTGCTTAGAGTCCTAGTGACCCCAGAGGTAGGCAAAGGTTAAAGTTAGATAGAACCTTACTCTCTATTTGTGGTAGAGTGGTCGAGCAGTAAGGCAGTATCAGAGGACAGTGTTAAGCATTTGATGAACACACTCAGTCAGCAAATGAATTCACACACTCAAGGACTGAACTCTAGGCCAATGGTTTTTGCATAAAAAATATACAGTTTTATTTTAGAACCAAGCAAGCCTAGCAAAGATAAGCATTAAATACTTTTCAGTAATAAGTTGCTGAATGTAGAACAGTTTGAAAATGCAATAGAATTTGTACTTTGTTTGATTTACAGGGGATGCAGTAGGTTGCAACACTTAGCAAATACAGTACATTGAAATGAATAGGCTTTTTCAGTAAATTACAGGTAAGTTACTTTTTACGTTACTTTTCTAACTCAGTGCTGGATACCTAGATTCAGCACTGGGACATTTCCTGCAAACAGGTAAGTAAATAGGTTTTGGTTATTTTTGCGATTTTTAAAGAATATTTTTAGGTTTCCAAACTCCACACTTGAAAACTTTTCACAGAAAAACAGTCAATGTTATCCTATGGAGGAAAATAGTGTTTACAGGTAAGTTACTTTTGAGATTACTTTTCTTACCCAGTGTAGTCTACCTGGATACTACACTGGGACATCTCCTGTAAACAGGTAAGTAAAATCGTTTTTGTTAATCGGTACAATTTTAAAGAATTTCTTTAGGTTTTCAAACTCCACACTTAGAAACTTTTCCAAGAAAAACAGTCATTGTTATCCTATGGAGGAAAATAGGGTTATCGGTTTGGCGGTAAGTAATCGGTCTCTGGAGTTGAGGTTCTGGGGTTAGACTCAGGGGTCCCCCAGGGTCAGTGATGCACTGTTGTTGCACCCTCAGTTGCACTAGGGCGGCCGGGTGCAGAGTGTTGAGGCCCAATGTTATCCTATGGAGGATAGGGGGTCTCCGGTTGGTGGCTGCTGGCAAGCAGACCACTGGGTTGTGGGAGCAAAGCTTCTAGGGTTTAGGTCAGGGCAAATGGGGAAACAAAGTAGCACAAAAGGTGCACCCTCAGCGGCACTAGGGCGGCCAGGTGCAGGGTGCTGTTTCGAGGTCGGGTGCCCTGTTTTCAATGGAGAACCTCCGGTTTGCAAAAGCACTGCAGGCAAGGAGACGAAGGACTTCTGGGTGCGACCACCACTTCGAGAGGTAAGTTGGGAAGTTAAGGGGTGGTTAGGCACCGTTGGTTTGGGCACACAAGGCCGTGGGGCGTCGGGTGCAGGGGTGCCTTTTGGGGTCGGATCTTCTTACCAGCTCCGGGTCGCGGTCAGAGGGGCCTTCTGGATTTAGGCTGCAGGCGTCGGCTGGAGGCTTGAGGCAGGTCAGGGGTTGCCGTATCTCGGGTCAGGATCGCCGGGGGTACCTCTTCGTTGTGTTTTTCCACTCGAGCTCGGGCCGGGTTCGGAGGGTGCAGAGTGGGCTGGATTCGCGGTATCCGGCCGGAGCCAGAAGCTGCAGTTTGAACAAATCCGGTGTTCACGGGAGAAGCAGTCTTGGAAGTAAAGGCAGGCAGGTCCTCCGGGGTTCTTGAGGTTGCTGGCTGCAGGACACACCGGGATTTCGCAGGAGCAGGTTCGAGGGGAGACAGGCCGGTAGGGCTGGGGCCAAGTCAGTGGGCGTCGTCCTCTTGTTAGCTGGCTGCACGGCTGTTCGGTCCTTCTTCTTCTTTTCTTCTTGTCAGCAGGCTGGATTTGAGGAATCAAGGTTCAGGGTGCCCCCTAAATACTAGATTTAGGGGCGTTACAGGTAGGTAAAGGGCAGGGACCAATGGGTCCCTTCCCTGGGTTGGGTACACCCCCTATCGTGCCACCCACCAGTGGGAGGGGGCAGGAGCCTGTCCCTGGTTGGTTGGTGTAGGAGAGTAGGATCTGCTTCACATGGGTACCCCCACTTTTTGCTGATGCTTCACTGTTTTTAGACCTTAGTCTGGCTGGGGCCCTGCTAATCAGAACCCCAGCCTAGCTGCTTCCTCTTTAAAATGGTTTCCATGTGCCTTAGGCACATCTCTGATTGGAATCTGGAGTGCCCTTATAAGTCCCTAGTATATGGTATACTATGTACCCAGGGCATAGGTACCTCAGAGGCCTACCAGGGGCTGCAGCATGTATTGTGCCACCCCTGGTAGGCCATCCAAAATGACACCACAGGTCTGCTACTGCAGCCTGGGTAAGGTGGTGCATGCACCCCTTACTGTGATATAGGCTACCTATAGCACTACATACATACACACATATAAACCTATAAGTCACTCCTATGGCAGGCCTTATCAATCCTGAAGGCAGAGTGCGTGGTTCCTATGTGAGAGGGTGCCCCTGCATGAGCTGGGCCCCTCTGCAGCGTTCGGAGACCCTTCTCTGATGCTGTTTGTAGTGCAGCCCGACCATATACTCTTAAGCGCATTATAACCTCGCGTTACATGCTAACTTTGGGATGGCTGCACGGAAACATGTCGTGTTTGGTGTCAAACATCTTGGAATACTACCCCCCGCCAGTTCTGGCGGCGGGGGTAGCATTCCACCCTTCTAGAGGGAGAGACATGTACACACCGGTATACCCGGTACTGACTTTCCAGAGCCCTGGCATCACAAAATGGATGCCGCTGCCACAGACACGAGTCTGGCCTCCTGCTGCTGACCGAAACTCCGGCAGGGGAGGCCTGGACAATAGGTTTCCTGTCCCAGGGAGGTGTAACCACCTCCCCAGACAGGATAGTGTGTATTGGGGCTGGGCGGGAGCACTCTCTGGTGCTTTGAAGTCCTGCACTGGGGGCACATTTGGTGTTCCTGTGCATACCCCAGTTCAAACCGGCTCAGGGGCTTCCAGCCCCTGCTCTGGCGCGAAACTGGACAAAGGGAAAGGGGTGTAACCACCCCTCTGCCCTGACCCTCCCATAGGTGGGGCCACAGAGTATGTCCAACCCCCTACCTTAGTATAAGTATGGGACCCCAGTCCTTAGGACTTTAGATTTACCTGGACGAAACTCTGACACAGAATCCTGGACCTTCGACGCTCTACTTTAAGATTAGAGGACTGAAGAATCTCCCTTGGGGTCAAGGAGTGACTCCCCTGCTTGGCAGGCACCAATAAAGCAATTGTCCGGTCTGCATCGCTGAAGCTCCCGCCGGACGCCGAAGTCTTTGCATCATCAGAGGTAGATTTCCAGACTTCCCCGAGGCTACCCTGAGTCCCCAGCAGAGCTGAGGCCCGTGGCTATCGTGGGTAACGTGGAACCGTGACCCCTGGACACCGCGTACTTTTGTAAGTGCATCCTCTTCTGGGTCTCCCATGAAGTTGTGCTTTGGGCTCCAAATAGCCCCAGCCTCCAGCACCAACTGCACCGAAGATCACTGGCCTCCACTCCACGAGTGTCCTGTGAGCCAGCTCCACGTGCGTCGACTCGAGGCTCCTTCATGGTCACTAGTCTGTTGGCTAGTAGGCCCTCCCGAAGGCCAATCTTCTTCTGCTTGGGCTCCCTGGTTGCTCCAGGCGTGCCCTGACTTACCCTCGCTGGGTGAGTCCCCCAGTCCTTGCTGGTCTGCAACATCGTCTTTCTTCCATTTCCACGAGACTTTCCGTTGCCAAGGCTTGTTGGGTCCAATCCGGTCGCCGACACCCCTGCAATCGACAGACATCGTGGGACAGCTCGAATCCAGCTCCTGGTCGTCATCGACGCCTCCTGGACCTCGTGGCTGAAGAGTCAAGACGACCGTCAACCTACCTGAAGCACTCGACATCGGTGGGCATCTGCTCATCGCCTTCCTGGTCACTGGCTAGTGACCCAGACTCTGTCCCCTCTGCTTTCAGGTTCTTCAGATCTTCGATCCACCTTTGGATCCACCCGAACACTTTCGACTTGGCCGCCAGCAGCACTTTGCAGCAGATCGCCATTGAAAGCGACGACGAAACCCGACCCCGAAAGACACCTATGCACCCGGCTCCCCTGGGTGAGGTAACTCTAGTACTCCAGTGCTCCCGTGGGTATTGACACTAGAACAGCCTAGTTCTCAAAGGGTTTGCTCCAAGTCCTCCTCTAAGTGTCCCTTTTCTTTTAAATTCAAACCGCGACTTTCCCCATAGAAGTTAACGGCGATTCGCGGCTGTGTTCATACACTGCACGCGTCCCCCGTGGGTCCCCTGTGTCACTACCTTGGGTGGTTCCTTGTGGTCCAAGCACTTCTACAGGCTCTAGGCCCTGTGTCTAGCTCAGTCGTGGTTCTTATACCACTTTATTGGTATATGGTTTGGTACGCCCCTAGGGCTCAAACGTGTATTTGTGCTATTACTGTAGATAACTAACTTATAATTTATGTACTTCGAACTCTAGCCTCATAAAGAGACTAGAGGGGTGTGTTTAGTAATAAATACATATATTTTGAATATATACCTGGTGTGGTCCTCTTTCATTTGGTACCTCAAAAGATTATAGACTGGTAAAACAAGCTGCTTTACATTCCTTCAAGACTTAGCCTGAAGGCTGCTCTCCATAGCTACCACTAGGATAGCTTTCAATAAGGTTGTCTTTAACCTATCTCCAATAAGGGGTTGTTTGGACTGGTGCAAGGTGCCCACTATAATTAGTGGACAGCATATGCCAGGCCAACTTCTCACATTGGTGTGCAGCGTGTGGGATTCCAGCTTGCTATTGTTTTACCAGATAATCTCAATTGAATTGATCAACTGAAAACCACTAAAGGTACCTAAGGTACATATAATTTAAGCTTAGAATACAGTAAGTTCTACTGAACTTAGAGTTGTGTGTTAAGGGATAGCACACCCTTTCTACAACTCAAGAGAGTTTAGTAGGCCACACTAGAGTAGGTAGTGCATACACCACACCTCACTAGTAATGTCTTCAAAGCCTGGACCCAGTGAGTCCTCGCCAGAAGCCAGTGGGCTTCTTCCCTCCAAGTATGATAAACTCCCATTCTTGGAATTGAGAGCATTATGCAATACTAGGAAGTTGAAGGCAGGCAAAAGTGCCAGCACCCAACACCTCAGGGAGGTGTTACTAGCTGATGATCTCAGCAGGCCCATAGGGTCTGAAGGGGTAGGCAAAGAGGGTGGGGCAGAAGATGAGGAAGGGGCCAGTGGTGAAGAAACCCAGGCCCCCCTCTGAAACTGGCCAGGAAGGTGAAAATGACCTTGTCCTGGAAAACCCAATTCCTCCTGTGGAGGAGGAGGAGGAGGATCAGACTGACCTCCCCTTTGTCCCCCAGGAAGAGTTCTGAGTGTGCCCAGAAGGTCTAGGTCTCCTTCTCAGGAGTCTAACCACTCTGACACCTCAATAGGGACCTCTGTCTCCTCTCATAGGAGGGAATCCTCTCATGAAAGGAGAAAGAGACTGATTCAGTATGAGCAAGCCCAGCTTGAACTCAGAAAACAGCAATTGGCTATAGACAGGGAGTCCCTAGATCTCTATAGAGAGAGACAAAAGATGGGACTAGAGTCCCATGGTGGCAGCAGTTTCCCCAAAGATAGGGAAAGGTCTTATGACCATAGAAACCTGAGCAAGATTGTCCCTCCCTACCAGAGTGGGGATGACATCCACAAATGGATAACTGCTCTAGAGAGGGCCTGTAAAGTACAGAGGGTCCCTCAGGAGCAGTGGGCAGCAATCTTGTGGCTCTCCTTTGCAGACAAAGGTAGAGACAAGCTCCTCACTGTTAGAGAGGAGGATGCTGATAATTACAAAGTTTTGAAGAGTACTCTAATTGATGGGTTTGGCCTAACCACTGAACAATACAGGTTAAAGTTCAGGGATACCCAAAAAGCACAGACTCAAGACTGGGTGGACTTTGTTGATTGTTCTGCCAAGGCTCTGGAAGGTTGGTTATTGGGCAGTAAGGTGTGTGACTTCACAGGATTGTACAATCTGATCATGAGGGAGCAGATTCTTAATAACTGTCAAAATCAGCTGTTGCATCAGCACCTGGTGGACTCTGATCTGACCTCTCCCCAAGAATTGGGAAAGAAGGCAGACAAATGGGTCAGAACCAGGGTGAGGCAGAAGGTACAGAACCAAGGTGGTGACCCTAAGAAGCAAGATTCGAAAAACTCTGATAAGGGTGGGGAGAAGGGTAAAGATCAAAAGTCTTCACAAGGCCCCAAAAATCTTCTTCAGGTGGGGATTCACAGTCTAACAAAGGGAAAGGCCAAAGGAAACCATGGTGTAAGGTCTGTAAGCAAAAGACCCACTGGACCAGTGATTGCACCAAGTCCAAAGACTCTACTCCAGCCCCCACCAATGCCCCTAAGGCACCTGCTCCCCCTAGTGCAGTTACAGTTGGTGGTGGGACTACACAAGCCAAGGGTTTAGTAGGGTTGACCCTGGGTAAGGAGATGAGCTCTGACCTAGTCAGAGAACTCACTCAGGCTGTCCTAGTCTGTGATGGAGGCATGGATGTGACCTCCTCTGTGAGTCCCAGTAATCTGGGCAAGTACAGGCAACAGCCCTTAATAAATGGAAAAGAGGCTTTGGCATTTAGGGACACAGGGGCAAGTGTCACCATGGTGACACAAGACCTTGTGAATCCTGGGCAGATCATACTTGGTGAAATGTACCAAGTGACCAATGCTAGCAACGTCAGAACAGACCATACTCTGGCAGTTGTTAACTTCTCCTGGGGAGGGGTAACTGGCCTTAAGAAGGTTGTGGTAAGTGCAGACCTACCCGTTGAATGCTTGCTTGGCAATGACTTAGAAACTTCAGCTTGGGCAGAAGTGGAGCTCAGGACCCATGCAGAAATGCTGGGCATCCCTGCAGATGTGTTTGCTGTGACCAGGTCACAAGCCAAAATGTCTAACACTGAACAGGCCTTGGATTCTGGAATAATGGACCAAGTTCCCTCCAAGAAGAGGAGTAGTAGGGTAAAGGCAGTGCCTTCCCCCTTGGCTCAGAAGGAAGATCAGTCTCTTGAGGGGGATGATCTTAGTCCTGAGGAAGGAACTGCCCCAGAGGAGCTTGAACCTGACCAGGTTGAGTTCTTGGGGACAGGGGGCCCTTCCAGGGCAGATCTGAGCCAGGAGCAGCAGAGCTGCCCCTCTCTTGAACCCCTCAGACAGCAAGCTGCTGCTGAGGCTGCTGGGAAAGCTAGTGGTCCCCATACTGTGTATTGGGATGATGGACTCTTGTACTCAGAGAGTAGAGACCCCAAGCCTGGTGCTACCAGGAGGTTGGTAATACCTTTGAAGTTCAGGGGCTTCCTATTGACCCTAGCCCATGATATTCCCTTAGCAGGACACCTGGGCCAGAACAAGACTTGGGACAGAATTGTCCCTCACTTTCACTGGCCCCACATGTCTGAAGACACCAAGGAGTTTTGTCGCTCCTGTGTAACCTGCCAGGCCAGTGGCAAGGCAGGTGGCACTACAAAGGCCCCCTGATACCACTACCTGTGGTGGGGGTTCCCTTTGAAAGGGTGGGGATTGACATTGTTGGTCCCATGGATCCCCAAACAGCATCTGGGCACAGGTTTATCCTGGTGGTAGTGGATCATGCCACCAGGTACCCAGAGGCTATTCCCCTTAGGACCACTACAGCACCTGTGGTGGCAAGGGCCCTCCTGTGAATTTTCTCAAGAGTGGGCTTTCCTAAGGAGGTTGTATCAGACAGGGGTGCTAACTTTATGTCTGGATACTTAAAAGCAATGTGGAAGGAGTGTGGAGTGACTTACAAGTTCACCACACCCTATCGCCCACAATGCAATGGTTTAGTTGAGAGATTCAACAAAACCTTGAAGGGCATGATTAAAGGGCTCCCAGAAAACCTTAGGCGAAGATGGGACATACTCTTGCCCTGCCTTTTATTTGCATACAGGGAGGTGCCTCAAAGGGGGTTGGCTGCAGCCCTTTTGAACTTTTGTTTGGTCACCCTGTCAGGGGTCCATTGTGCTTGGTGAAGGAAGGATGGGAGTTACCTCTCAAGTCCCCAAAGCAAGACATAGTGGACTATGTACTTGGTCTCCGCTCCCGGATGGCTGAGTATATGAAAAAGGCAACTAAAAACCTTGAGGCTAGCCAGGAACTTCAAAAAGCCTGGCATGACCAAAAGATGTACTGACTGTTTACCAGCCAGGACAGAAGGTGTGGGTGTTGGAGCCAGTGGCCCCAGCAGCTCTCCAAGACAAATGGAGTGGACCCCATACCATTGTTGAACAGAAGGGTGAGGTTACCTATTTGGTGGACCTAGGAACACCCAGGAGTCCCCACAGGGTTCTCCATGTCAACAGGTTAAAACCATATGTGGACAGGGCAGACATGGGCTTGCTCATGGCTACTGATGAGGGACAGGAGGAAGAGAGTGACCCACTCCCTGACCTGCTCTCACAGAACCCTGATGATGGGTCAGTGGATGGTGTAGCCTTGGCAGGCAGCCTCACTACCCAGCAGCAGACTGATTGCAGACAGGTGCTCAATCAGTTCAGACACATATTCTCACTGACACCCAGTCAGACTACCTGGTGCACTCATGAAGTGGACACTGGGGACAGTCTGCCTATTAAAAATAAGATTTATAGGCAACCTGACCATGTCAGGGACTGTATCAGGACAGAAGTCCAGAAGATGTTGGATTTGGGAGTTATTGAACCCTCAGATAGCCCTTGGGCTAGTCCAGTGGTCCTTGTGCCAAAACCTCACATCAATGGTGGGAAAAGAGAGATGAGGTTTTGTGTGGACTACAGGGGTCTCAATGCAGTCACTAGGACTGATGCCCATCCAATACCTAGGGCAGATGAGCTAATAGACACTTTGGCCTCAGCCAAGTATCTAAGCACATTTGACCTGACAGCTGGCTACTGGCAGATCAGACTAGCTGATGATGCAAAGCCAAAGACAGCATTCTCAACCCCTAGTGGGCATGATCAATTTGTGGTGATGCCCTTTGGTCTGAAGAATGCACCTGCCACTTTTCAGAGGTTGGTGAATACAGTCCTTACAGGTCTGGAAGCCTATAGTGCAGCATATCTAGATGATATTGCTGTCTTTAGCTCCACCTGGGAGAATCACCTGGTCCACCTCAGAAATGTTTTGCAGGCCCTGCAGAAAGCAGGCCTGACTATCAAGGCCACCAAGTGCCAGATAGGGCAGAGTCAGGTTGTGTACCTGGGCCACCTTGTGGGTGGAGGCCAGGTTCAACCACTGCAGAGCAAGATCCAGACCATCATGGACTGGACTGCTCCAACTACCCAGACTCAGGTGAGAGCCTTCTTAGGCCTGACTGGGTACTATAGGAGATTTATCGAGGGGTATGGATCAATAGTGACACCCCTGAATGACTTAACTTCCAAGAAAATGCCCAAAAGGTTCAGTGGACAGTTAGCTGTCAAAAGGCATTTGATGACCTAAAGCAGGCCATGTGCACTGCTCCCATTCTACAGAGTCCTGATTACTCCAAGAAGTTCATTGTCCAAACAGATGCATCTGAATTGGGGGTAGGGGCTGTACTGTCACAATTGAATGATGAAGGTCAGGATCAGCCAGTAGCTTTTATTAGCAGAAGGCTGACCCCTAGAGAGAAACGTTGGTCAGCCATTGAGAGGGAGGCCTTTGCTGTGGTCTGGGCTCTGAAGAAGTTGAGGCCATACTTGTTTGGTACTCACTTCCTTGTTCAAACAGACCATAAGCCCCTCTTATGGCTAAAACAAATGAAGGGTGAAAACCCCAAACTGCTTAGGTGGTCCATTTCCTACAGGGGATGGACTTCACAGTGGAACATAGACCTGGGAGTAACCATGCCAATGCAGATGGACTCTCTAGGTACTTCCACTTAGAACATGAATACTTAACTGGGCAAGGTTAGTTTAATGTCCCTACGTTTGGGGGGTTGTGTAGGAGAGTAGGATCTGCTTCACATGGGTACCCCCACTTTTTGCTGATGCTTCACTGTTTTTAGACCTTAGTCTGGCTGGGGCCCTGCTAATCAGAACCCCAGCCTAGCTGCTTCCTCTTTAAAATGGTTTCCATGTGCCTTAGGCACATCTCTGATTGGAATCTGGAGTGCCCTTATAAGTACCTAGTATATGGTATACTATGTACCCAGGGCATAGGTACCTCAGAGGCCTACCAGGGGCTGCAGCATGTATTGTGCCACCCCTGGAAGGCCATCCAAAATGACACCACAGGTCTGCTACTGCAGCCTGGGTAAGGTGGTGAATGCACCACCTAACTGTGATATAGGCTACCTATATCACTACATACATACACACATATTAACCTATAAGTCACTCCTATGGCAGGCCTTATCAATCCTGAAGGCAGAGTGCGTGGTTCCTATGTGAGAGGGCGCCCTGCATGAGCTGGGCCCCTCTGCAGCGTTCGGAGACCCTTCTCTGATGCTGTTTGTAGTGCAGCCCGACCATATACTCTTAAGCGCATTATAACCTCGCGTTAAATGCTAACTTTGGGATGGCTGCACGGAAACATGTCGTGTTTGGTGTCAAACATCTTGGAATACTACCCCCTGCCAGTTCTGGCAGCGGGGTAGCATTCCACCCTTCTAGAGGGAGAGACATGTACACACCAGTATACCCGGTACTGACTTTCTAGAGCCCTGGCATCACAAAATGGATGCCGCTGCCACATGCACGAGTCTGGCCTCCTGCTGCTGACCAAAACTCCGGCAGGGGAGGCCTGGACAATAGGTTTCCTGGCCCAGGAAGGTGTAACCACCTCCCCAGACAGGATAGTGTGTATTGGGGCTGGGCGGGAGCACTCTCTGGTGCTTTGAAGTCCTGCACTGGGGGCACATTTGGTGTCCCTGTGCATACCCCAGTTCAAACCGGCTCAGGGGCTTCCAGCCCCTGCTCTGGCGCGAAACTGGACAAAGGGAAAGGGGTGTAACCACCCCTCTGCCCTGACCCTCCCATAGGTGGGGCCACAGAGTATGTCCAACCCCCTACCTTAGTATAAGTATGGGACCCCAGTCCTTAGGACTTTAGATTTACCTGAACGAAACTCTGACACAGAATCCTGGACCTTCGACGCTCTACTTTAAGATTAGAGGACTGAAGAATCTCCCTTGGTGTCAAGGAGTGACTCCCCTGCTTGGCAGGCACCAATGAAGCAATTGTCCGGTCTGCATCGCTGAAGCTCCCGCCGGACGCCGAAGTCTTTGCATCACCAGAGGTGGATTTCCAGACTTCCCCGAGGCTACCCTGAGTCCCCAGCAGAGCTGAGGCCCGTGGCTATCGTGGGTAACGTGGAACCGTGACCCCTGCACACTGCGTACTTTTGTAAGTGCATCCCCTTCTGGGTCTCCCACGAAGTTGTGCTTTGGGCTCCGAGTAGCCCCAGCCTCCAGCACCAACTTCACCGAAGATCACTGGCCTCCACTCCACGAGTGTCCTGTGAGCCAGCTCCACGTGCTTCGACTCGAGCTCCTTCGCGGTCACTAGTCTGTTGGCTAGTAGGCCCTCCCGAAGGCCAATCTTCTTCTGCTTGGGCTCCCTGGTTGCTCCAGGCGTCCTTGACTTACCCTCGCTGGGTGAGTCCCCCAGACCTTGCTGGTCTGCAACATCGTCCTTCTTCCATTTCCACGAGACTTGCCGTTGCCAAGGCTTGTTGGGTCCAATCTGGGTGCCGACACCCCTGAAATCGACAGACGTCGTGGTACAGCTTGAATCCAGCTCCTGGTTGTCCTCGACGCCTCCTGGACCTCGTGGCTGAAGAGTCAAGACGACCGTCAACCTACCCGAAGCACTCGACATCGGTGGGCATCTGCTCATCGCCTTCCTGGTCACTGGCTAGTGACCCAGACTCTGTCCCCTCTGCTTTCAGGTTCTTCAGATCTTCGATCCACCTTTGGATCCACCCGAACACTTTCGACTTGGCCGCCAGCAGCACTTTGCAGCAGATCGCCATTGAAAGCGACGACGAAACCCGACCCCGAAAGACACCTATGCACCCGGCTCCCCTGGGTGAGGTAACTCGAGTACTCCGGTGCTCCCGTGGGTATTGACACTAGAACAGCCTAGTTCTCAAAGGGTTTGCTCCAAGTCCTCCTCTAAGTGTCCCTTTTCTTTTAAATTCAAACCGCGACTTTCCCCATAGAAGTTAACGGTGATTCGCGGCTGTGTTCATACACTGCACGCGTCCCCGTGGGTCCCCTGTGTCACTACCTTGGGTGGTTCCTTGTGGTCCAAGCACTTCTACAGGCTCTAGGCCCTGTGTCTAGCTCAGTCGTGGTTCTTATACCACTTTATTGGTATATGGTTTGGTACGCCCCTAGGGCTCAAACGTGTATTTGTGCTATTACTGTAGATAACTAACTTATAATTTATGTACTTCGAACTCTAGCCACATAAAGAGACTAGAGGGGTGTGTTTAGTAATAAATACATATATTTTGAATATATACCTGGTGTGGTCCTCTTTCATTTGGTCACTCAAGAGATTATAGACTGGTAAAACAAGCTGCTTTACATTCCTTCAAGACTTAGCCTGAAGGCTGCTCTCCATAGCTACCACTAGGATAGCTTTCAATAAAGGTTGTCTTTAACCTATCTCCAATAAGGGGTTTTTTGGACTGGTGCAAGGTGCCCACTATAATTAGTGGACAGCATATGCCAGGCCAACTTCTCACAGTTTGGTCCCCCCATCCTCAAGATGGCGGGGACTCGGAGTTGTGCTTCACCTCGCCTCCCCCACCTGATGGGTGGAGTTGGCAGAGGTGGGCGCACCTCTTTCCCTCACTTGTTTTTCCCGCCGGTTCTCCCGCCCAAAGTGGGGGGTAGAACCAGTGGGGACCAGTTGCTGAAAGCAGCAAATGGTCTGGGGAGGCTCACAAAGGCGGCATGCCTTTGAAGCTTCCCCTTCGTGAACCCTGCCCATCCTGGGGGAGGAGGCTTGGCACCTCGTCCCAGGATGTGCATTGTTTCAGGCCCCAGAGAGCAGCAGGCTCTCGACCCAGGGGTCCAGAAACATGTCTGGTGGTGGCAGCTGAAAGCAGCCACTCAGCCTGGACACTAGTGGTGGGTTAGTTTTCAGGGGGCATCTCTGAGATGCCCTCTGTGTGCATTTTTCATTAAATCCCACAATGGCATCAGTGTGGGTTTAATGTGCTGAGAAGTTTGATACCAAACTTGTCAGTTTTCAGTGTAGCCATTATGGTGCTGTGGAGTTCGTAATGACAAGCTCCCAGCACCATATACTCTTAATGGCAGCACTGCACTTACAATGTCTAAGAATGGACTTAGACACTGTAGGGGTACAGGGCTCATGCACCTGTACCCTCACCACTGGCATAGGGCACCCAGCTAGAGGGGTGACTGATCTATGCCAGGGCAGTGGGTTGTAGGCATGGCACACAGGGATGTGTGCCATGTCGACTCTTCACTTTGTTCTGCACCAAAACACACAGCCTGCAAAGGCAGTGTGTGTGTGTGTAAAGGTACAGGGCCTCTAAGGGTGGCACAATAAGTGCTGCAGCCCTTAGAGGTCTTCCCTGGTCACATTGCCCTGGGTACCTGTGGTACCATTTACCAGGGGCTGACCTGTGGCCAGAGATGCCAATTGGGTTAGTTTTGGGGAAAGAACACAGGCCCTGGGAACCTGATTGGCAGGGACCCAGGGCACACCAAGAAAAAGTGCATCAGTGGTCTGGCAAAAAGTGGGGGGGGGGGGTTACTGCAACAGAAACCCACTTTCCTACAGCAAGTAGTCCTTTTTCTTTGTTTTTTCATTAGTCTCTAAATTATACAGCAGTTTATGGAAAGTGTGGTGAGTGCGGAAATTCACATTTATGTAGAAAATGTCACTGCTGCACAATCATGTTTTCAAGTGCAGTTTTGCAACATAGGCCCGCCCGCCGCTCACTTCCCTGTGATGTAAAAAAAGAATATGGCGTGGTTATCACATTGAGGATAAGGGAGGACCTATTGTAATTTAAAATTGAACTTACATTCCCAGCTGAAAAGATGTTTACCCCAGCATTTATCTTAAAGTAAACACAGCTTTATGTGAAAACGTCAATATGTCAATTCCTGCTCCTACTCAGAGTTCTCCTCTTTTGTATGAAGTCCAAGCACAGAATAATTGCTAAACAAATGTTCACAGAACATTTCCTTTTCAATATCATCTGGACGCGAGCCGAAGGGTGCTGGGTGAAAAGAAGCTGCTTCCTCTTTTTAGGTTGAGCCTATAGCGACAGCGCGCATGTGCTGCTCGCTTAGCAAGGCATGCAGTATTCAGTATGGAGTGGAAGCTCTGTGGAAGCTCCGCCCACTCTCCAGCCATCTTTTTCATTGGCTTAGTTCCTAAATGCTGCCTTCCGATTGGCTTTAGGCTTGTTAGTCCCTCTTTATGACAGGCATGTCGTCATTTGTATCCTTCCATGGCTACTGGCCCCTTTACTTCGAGTGTTGCACAGTATGTTTTATTTATACTGTGAGCACTATTTTCTTCCCGTGCCTCCCCCTCCCGCAGTCCGTGCCTTCTCGGCCCCCCCCACTCCCGTTGTTGGTGCCTTTGAAAATGCTTGTTTTTACACTTGATGGTTTCCTTAAACCGCAGGCCAATCGGGTTCTCGGAGTAATTGCTAGGCAACGTGGAATGCTGATTCAGGCTAAGTCGAGGTCACTCGCATCCCGTGGTCAGGCCATGCAGCACTGCAGCTCTGCGGACCTTGAACTGCTGTGGGAGAGCAGGGTAGGGATTGGAAAGAGACAGCTAGGGCCCACAACACTTAATAGAGCAACATGGGGGTCCAGAGGCAGCCTCTGGTCCGGGAAGGTAACTCTGCAGCGCGCGGGACGGGTCTCGGCTGCTGGAACTGACTGAACACGCACATCTCCAGCGAGGACTCCGCTTAACGTCGACTGCCTCACTGTTTTTCTTGCTACAAACTCTTGTGGTTTACAGCATTTTTGTGTTACTCATAAAAAGACACAGCCCCTCCTGGGCGGCCACCCACAATACGAACCATAACATACATTTTACAAGTTTCTCATCTGTTTTACCCCATGAAGCAACGCAGGTGAGACTCGTTTTTATGAGATTTTACAAGCCTGTGCATAGCGGTCTTCTGTCTGTAGTATGACCTGCTTGCCAGCGCCACTGGGCTGTTTTCCTTGGCAGTGTCTGTCTTCTCCGGGAACCCAAGTGACTATTCAGTTTGCAAAGGTTACTTTGTCCCGAGATTCGGGTTTGTGCATGTGAAGATTACTTTCTTAGACTTGATGAAGTTTTATTTAAAAAACGCCAAAGATGAGCTCAGCTTTGAGTTTGGCCACTTTAAATGTAATTAATTGTATTTACTTGAGGAAAACATTTTAACATGCTAAATAAACGTCAGTATGTTTGTTGCTGCCAGGCCATAGCACGTTAATTAATGTCACTCGCATCGTGATCCACCTCCCGAAAGAAAGGTCACCACCTGACTCCTCAGCACTGCATATCATGTCTTCTGTTTTAGGCTTATCAGGTGAGTTCTCTTCTTAGCTCACTGGAAGGAAACAAACTACATTTCCCAGTGTTTATTATGTTCTCTTTCAAAGCTTGGGCCTTGCTTTAGAAACGAGCACTTTCATTGTTGAAGGAAGACGTAAGTGTTTTTTTGTATAACGAGTGTAACTGCAGAAAGTAATGCTTGGCCTTACCTTGGTGCTATGAATCCGCGTCCTACGACTCTCTTTGATCTTTCCTTTGGTTTATGGCTCCAATACTGCACCAAGGTGAGTGTACATGGGCAGTATATAAGAGGAATCTACCCCCGCCCACCAATCCTCTTCTCTGGAATCAGGTCTGATTACTGTCGTCTGAAAGCTGCTTACACTTCTGTTAATGGTACCGCTCTTTCTTGTTTTGATTGCCTAAAGAGTGTGTACAGTATATATTTTTATGTGTGCATCAGTACACAACTTTCCCTCGTTATGCGGTGCTGTCCTCGCTGGCAACAGTGGCTTGTGAGGAGGGAGAAATGTGTGTGTGAGGCGTGTCCGTTGTACATTCTGGCGAGATTGGGGATCGTTTCAGTTGTATTTGAAGCAGTTGACTGTGGGTGGTCCTATCCAGCCCTCTTTGCCTGTGTTTATTTTTTGTTGCATGTGTTGCAGTGTGCATGTGTTTCTCTCTTTTAAACTGACTGCTATCCTCCAACTCTCTGCTGGTCTCTATCTATGCTATCCCATTGTCCCCCACTTTCCGTCCTTCTGCAGAACTCTCTCCTCTCCCTCTGTCACACTGCCCCAAACCCTGTCCTTAAAGTCTACCAAAACTGTGTCAGCTTTTTATTCAACACAGCTAGTCTCCCCATTTCATGCCCCTACCCTAAATGTGCTAAATCGCTAGATACGTATAAGGTCCCAAAGGCAAGACTGATTCCATTGCAAATGCTTGTTTTGACTGGAGCAGGTCACACATCACGAAATGCAAATAGTTGGGCTCTAACAGCAGCTTGGAAGGTTTGTTTCTAAATATAGGAAAAGCCAGGTGGGTGAGAATCAGGCCTCAAAGGAGAGGTTTGAGCTGCCTGAGGGACCGGTTTGATGACCGGCAGAAAACAGATTGCAGGAGAGCTTTGAGGCGCCTCCAGGACTCAGGCCTTACTGCATTTGACTGGAACGTGGAAGGACAGAGGAGATAACAAACACGCCACGCCCCCAGCAAAGAAATGCGATCTCTGGGAATAGTTTAGAAAGACGAGACAAAGGCATGAAGCAGCGTGTGCGTCGCTGCTCGTTCCAGAGGCAATACTCCATGGGAGTTAACTTGTAAGAAAAGGTTTGGCATGCACCAACCATTAACCATTTGCAGGCAATGAATTTGGAATGACACAGACATAAGCCAATCCAAACCAGTGGGATGGGTCAGACCCCACAAAGTACACACAACAGATCACCTGACCGTGCAAGTGCTGTCTAGGCTCGACCTAAAAATGGCGTCCGCTAAACATGGAATCGCATTAAGCATGGTGCTTCAACAAACTGTGCTAAAATAAACAAGCATTGGTAACACTGTGCTGTCCAAAACATAAAGTGCAGCTTCGGAGAAGCGGGTGCCATTCTGCTACATGAAGTGAGGGAAAGCAAAAAAGTGTGCACAGGAAGGAATATATATATTAAACAAGCGTAAGTACGCTGTACTTTACCTGTGCTCCTCAGCCTTGAAAGGAAGTGAGGTATCGGCTGCAGGAGCGAGACAGGAGGCTACAAAGAAAAGTGACACTGGAGTGCACCAATGGTAAGTAGGAGGCGGGAATACAGTCATTTTATTAATTACAGCAGGTCTTGCAGACAGCGCATGTGCGCTGTTATCTCGACCTAAAACTATTTTCTGAAGACCACTGGACTCTCACAAGAGTCTCTTGGGAGCCAGCACACCCGTCTGTGCTCCCACAACTCTTTTGGGAGCACGTGGGGGGAGGGGTAACTCTGACTCACGAGTCTTCTGTAGGAACACAGCACCCTAAAAAATTTTCTTTTCAGATTTGACCCTGGGTGGTCCCTCATGGACTTCCCCGACAAGGGCTAGAGGGTCTAGGTATTCCTACCCTGCTCACTTATATCTTAATTATTTGTCATTTTTGGGATAGTGAGACTGTGCCTTCAGCCATGTAACCATGCAGCAAAATTTCTATTTATCTTGCGGGCAGCAAAGCAGAGGGAGTGCTCTTGCAGGACTCACGGGAGCCTCTTGCTCTCACGAGAGCAAGATTGCCAACGGGAAAAAAGCCCTTGAGACCAATCAGATCGCTCCATTATTTGAAGTTGCTAGCCTGTGGGAATCTTGTAGGACTCTTGCATACCCAACGATTGAGATATCTATAAAGTGTGAAACTTAGGGCATATTTACAAGGGGATTGCATTACCGGAACGTCACTTTTTTCGACGTTAGGGTGGCGCAATGCTCTTCACTATATTTACAAAGCAGTGTTAAGCCAATTTGCGTGGCTTAATGCTGCTTTGTGTATATAGGTTACTCTTTTCACAACATTTTCTGCATGAAAGGGGCGTGAAATGGGTGTTGATGTTGGCGTTTCACAGCAACACTCATTGCTTTTTCACGCTGCCCCAGATTTACAAGGTTGTGTAAATCTGAAGCATGCAAAAGCAGGTGTAAGATTGGTGCAACAAGAAGAAATTCTTTTATTTCTCCTCGTTTTTACTTTTCCTACGTGTGCTGCATTCTGCAGCACACCTAGAAAAAGCAAAACACCATTATTGGTTGTTGTCCCTTCCTGCACAAAAACAATCATTAAATAATGACTTTTTGCAACTTCTATTTGTGCTGCAGAATGAAGTAGCAACTCACTAATATTGATTATGTGCAGGAAGGGACACCTTCCTGTACATAAACACTGATCCCTGCAACACAAGCACCCTTGCACTATGGTGTAAGGGTGTCTTTGTTGGCGATAGGCAGTTATTTCTAGCGCCAGCACAAGGAAAAACAGAGTTGCGCCATATTCTTGTAAATACGGTGCATCCCTGCATTTTTTAAATGACGCAGTGCGCCGCTGCAAAATTTGCCACAGTGCCGGACTGCGCCATTTCCTTGTAAATATACCCTTAATTTCTCAAAAACTACTGAACGGATTTACACCAAATATCAAAAAGCACACTTTCTGGGTAATGATTTCGCTTTCTGGCAAATTTGGTTGAATTCTGTACAGCCATTTTGGCTGTAGCATGGTCTAAAATTTCCTATGGACATCGCATAGGGAAACTGAATTTTGGGACCCCCCACTTTTTCACTGCCCGCACTGGATGGATCACCCTGAAACTTTCCAGGAAAGTTCAGAGGTGGATGATATTTTCTCGAATGGGAAGGTAGTGACCCAATGGTTCTTAAGACCTCAGTGTACAAGGAGGACTGGATTTATGAAAGAGTTCAGCTCGTACAAGTAGAATACTATGAGGTCACAGCTAAAACTGATCTCACTAGCTTATAGGGGCTTTTACAATATCAAGCAACACAATCCGTACAGAAGAATGTGTTTTCATTGAGAATAGGTCGGTCTTGCATTAATCAACAGGGATAATATAGTTGCATGTTTAAAGGTTACACTTTATGAGAAATCATGGAAAATGTGTCAAACTAAATTTGATGTGTCGACTTACAACTTGCATGATGTATCTTGTCAAAAACTGAAAAGCTCAATTTGGAAGGCACAAAGGCTTTAAAATAAAATTCCCATATAAACTAACATTTTTTAAGCTTTGCAATTCTAGGAAAAAAAAAGTACAACTTGCTAATAATTTTTTTTAAAAACATGCTTTCTATGCATGTATAACGGAGGTTATTTAAAAGGGGATAAAAAACTATTTTGACACTTGTAAATAATATTTATAAATCTTATGCCAAGTCACTGTATAATCACTGAGAACAATTGGGTTATACATCTTTAATACTTTTAATACAATCCCTAAAACCAATGCTAGCCGCCTTGGCCGAGAATGTGACCCCATAACTGCGAAGATCTATTTGATTCAGAATATAAAAAAAATATTATCATTAGAATTAAGTAGCTGCTGGCCCAGATAATGTTCTGGCTGTGATATTGAAATCAAATACTGGTGGGTGGAAGATTTTGTGCTCTTATTAAAATGCCTGGCTGAAGTAGGCAAAATATTAGCTTGTTGGAGAGGTGCTGTGATGAAACTCGTATATGAAAAAGGAGATGGAAGCCAGCCCAGTAATTGAATGTTCATCCCACTTTCTCTCCTCTTTCTTCACTTCCTTTCTCTCCATTTTCAGTCTCCTCACTCTCACTTCTCTCTCTAACTGGCCTCTTTGCTTCAGTACACCTATTCTGCCTCTCCTTTCCTCCCTTACTTAATAGTCTTTCCTCTGTAGTTGGGTCACTCACTCCCTTCCCCTTCTCCCTCCAGATAACCCCCAGGTCCAGTGCTTGAAGTCCTACAAGGCCCGAGAACACGACGAGCTCTCCTTGGAGAAGGCGGATGTCATCATGGTGACTCAGCAGAGCAAGGACGGTGAGGCCACAAGGCCATGCATGGTTGCGGTGTACAAGTATGGCAATATGCATGGGCTCCCACATCACTGAAGAGTTTTGGGAATTGTAGCCATATGCTTTGGGGCATGAGGGTGCTGTCTGATTCATGTGTTTTTCGAGTAATTGCCCCATGCTTGATCTAGATTGAGGGGCCACACATCTCAGGGGTGTCTGAAATCATAGACTTATATATGCGGGTCAAGCAAACATCATGCATCACTGAGCTGTTTGCAAAAATATAGCTGTATAATTGTGGAGTCCCAGCCTAAGTCAGAGGACAGGGAGGGGCCACTCATCAGCCATGGCCTGTGCAGGTAAGAGCAGTGAGGGGGGGATTTGACAGACGACCATGCAGGGAAATTAAATAATTAATTTTCCATCGTCGTCTGTTGAAATCCCACCTCCTCCAACCGGCCCCACCGCTCTTACGTGCACGGACTGAGGCTGCTCATCAATGTATAGTCTGTGGAGTCTTAGCCTAAGAGGCCAGGGAGGGGCAACTCATCAATGTATAGTCTGTGGAGTCCTACCCTAAGTAAGAGGCCAGGAAGGGGCCCCTCGTCAATGTAGAGTCTGTGGAGTTCTAGCCTAAGTAAGAGGCTAGGGAGGGGCCACTCATAAATGTAGAGACTGTGGAGTTCTAGCCTAAGTAAGAGGCCAGGAAGGGGTCAGTCATCAGAGTAGAGTCTGTGGAGTCCTAGACTAAGAGGCCAGGGAAGGGCCACTTATCAATGTAGAGTTTGTGGAGTCCTAGCCTAAGTAAGAGGCCAGGAAGGGGTCACTCATCAATGTGGAGTCTGTGGAGTTCTAGCCTACGTAGGAGGCTAGGAAGGGGCCACTCATCAATGTGGAGTCTGTGGAGTCCTAGCTTAAGAGGCTAGGAAGGGGCCACTCATCAATGTAGAGTCTGTGGAGTCCTAGCCTAAGAGGCCAGGGAGGGGCACTCATCAATGTAGAGTATGTGGAGTCCTAGCCTAAGTAAGAGGCGAGGGAGGGGCCACTCATCATTGTAGAGTCTGTGGAGTCCTAGCCCTGTGTTTCAAAGCTACAAGGGACCACTCAGATGTTTGAGATCTTACAAATTATTGGATCATGCAGATGTTTGTTCAATCATTAGGCTATGGAAGAGGACACAGGGGCATGGGGATGTTTGTGGAATCACTAGCCTATTCATACGGACACTGTCATTCAGATATATGTGTAATAATTAGCTTATGAGTAAGGACAAAGGGTCATGTAGGTATTTGTGGAATCAGCCTATGAATGAGGATACAGGGTCTTGCAGATTCTTGTGAGATCATCAGCCAGTGCAAGAGGACGCAGGGCCATGTGGATGTCTCTAATAATCAGCCTGGGCATAAGGATACAGGGTTATTCCGATGTTTGTAGAATACTTTGCCTAAGAATAAGGTCAGTGGTCACACAGATATCTGCGGCATCAGCCTAGGCATAAGGACAACTGTCATGTAGATGTTGTGGAATCATTCGCCAATGCAAGAGGACTTTGGGTCTGTGGCTGTTTGAGGAATCAGCCTATGCATAAGGGCATAGGGTCACACAACACTGTGTTTACAGAACCATAGCCCTATGGATGAGGTCAGTGAGTGAGAGCAGATCACTCTAGTGTTGATGAATTCAGAACCCTATGCACGAGGTCAGGGACATTTAATGGTCATGCGTCACTAAGGTATTTATGCAATCAGTGCCATGTACTCTGGTTTATTGGGTTCCCATCACTGAGATGTCTGTAGCCAAACCTTATGGAAGTTGCATCTGAAATCTCAACCCTATGAAAGAAGGCGGTGAGGAATCAAGCCATACTCTGGTGTCTATAGTATCATAGCTCTAGGCACTCAGTCACACCGTAGCTTGTGAAATGATAGCTCTATGCAGGAGTTAACTGTGTCACGCGTCACTGGATGTTCCTGGAATCATAAGCCTGTGCATGGGGGTCAGTGAAGGGTTGTGGATCACTGGGTGTTTATGGAATCCAAGCCCTGTGCTTGAGTCAGTGGTGATGGTTACAAGGAGATTTATGAACTCTTTAGCCCATGCATAAGGACACGGGGTCATGCATCACTAAAGTGCCTGCAGAATCATAGCCCTATGGATTAGGTCAGTGAGGGAGAGCACAACACTGTGGATTCATAACCCTATCCATGAGCTTAGGGACAGGTGAAGCATCACTGGGTGCTTCTGGAATTACTCTTCTATGCATGAAGTCACTGGTTTCCCATCACTGATGTGTGTGAAATTACAGCCCTATGCAAGAAGTCCCTCAGGAATTCTTCATCCACTGGGGTGTTTGTGTGGTTATAGACCTATGCACGACGTCAAAGAGGAGTTAAACATTACAGAGGTTTTAATGAATCACATTCCTAGGCATGAGATCATGGGGTCACGCATTACATAGTGGTTGAGGGGGGTCTTGATTTACTGGGGTGACTGTAGTCATAACCTAGTGCATGAAGTCATTGAAGGATCACGTGTCACAGGGGTGCTTGTCGAATGATAATTCTATACATGTGGTGAGCGAGACATACATTGTTGAGATGTTTGTGGAATCATTCCAGTGTGCATGAGGTCATTGACTTGTTACAGGGTGTTTGCAGAACCAAAGCCCTCTGCATAATGTCATTGGGGGTCATGCATCGCTGGCGTGTTTCTGAAATCACAGCCCTATGCATGAGGTCAGTGAATAGTTTGGACACAACTGCAGTGTTCATGGAATCACAGCCCTATTCTTGAGGTCTGGGGGGTTATGTAGCACAGGGGGGTTTTGAAGTCACATCCCTACACATCAAGTCAGTGGGTCGTGCATCAATGGAGAGTTTGTGAAATTCTTGATTTATGCATGAGATTAGTGTGGGGTCACTGGGGTTAAGTCTCACAGGGGTGTTTTATTCAATGGCCTATTAATGAGGACACAGGGTCATGCATTCGTGGGGTGTTTGTGGAGTCCAATCCTCTGTGTTCATGCAATCACAAACCTAAGCATAATGCCAGGGGTGTGAAGTTTCAAACATACACTGTGTTTTGGGAGCATAACTCCAATTCATGAGGTGAGAGATGGTTCAAGCTTTATTAGGGCATTTATGGAGTCACAGCCTTGTTTGTGTAGTCTTGAGCCAATGCATAGGACCTTTGAAGGGTCTTGTAGAGTCATGGCCTGATGCATGAGGTTGTCAAGGGGTCTTGTGTAGTCATGGCCCAATGCGTGATGTTATCCAGGGGTCTTTTGGAGTCGTGGTCTGATGCAGGAGGCCAGTAAGGCCGACAGACTTCCCAAAGCCAAGGGTCATGTTTCTGTATTGTGTGTCAAAATGCACTTGAGCTCACTTTGCTCCACAGGCTGTATGATTGCATAGATGACAGGTAGTCATCTTCTAAATGCCTGGCCCCCCTCTCTCAAACAATAACCCATTATTTAAGGAATAAGTGACTGCAGGTCTTCTACACACTTCTGAGGAAGCGGACCACCCAAGACAGAGAGGTGTCTCTACCAACCTGTTTCTAGATTCATCGTAAGGGAGGGCTCAGCAGCCCCTGATGCCCTGGGATTGTGAACTCGTACTAAGGGGCTGATTACGATTTTGGGCGGAAAGCCTCCTTCTCACAGTTGGAATCTCCTTGACCGTGTCGGAGCCCTTCCGACCGAGTCGGTCGGTTTACAATCCGCCCGACTGATTACGATGTTTGCGGTCGGAAGGTAAACCACACGGTCATTCCAAATCGGTTCCAACCGGCGGATTCCTGTCAGTCGGAACCGCATCGTACATCCCAATGGACAGCGTTTTCGACCTTGGGATTACAATGTCTATTTACAACTGCCTTTCCGCGTCGGCCTGTCTGACACAAAAAGGCTGTCAGAAAGTGACTTTGGGGGCCCCTAGCTGGGCCCCCTTCATCCTCCGGTTGGGGACAGAGGGGGTACCTAAGGGACGCCCCTGTAAAACCCTGCACTGTGTGGCAGGCACCTTGGGGTGCCCGCGACAGGGTGCAGGGTTTTACACACACACCATTTCCCCATAGGAGCCTGTGTTGTCGGGCGGAACACAATCTCCCTTAGAAAACAATGGAAATCCGACCGAACAGTGTTCGGTCGCATCATAATCGGGCTGGGGGAACTGCCGACCTCGAGTCGGTCGGTACCGATTCCGAGTTGGTGTCGGGCGGACAGTTTCCACCTGACATCTTAATCGGCCCCTTAGTCTACTCAACCATGGCCCATCAATGTTTTCAGGAACTCAAACTATCCACTGTTCGAATTTTCGCACTTGCATTTTATCTACTCTCTTCTCTTCAGTTTGCTGCCTCATAGGCTTTTATTTTTATGTGACTCTCTTTACTTAGTGTTTGAATGGCCGTGTTTGTGGTCACCCTGATTGCTCTTGAGTATGTTAGAGTTCCCATTCTGTGGCTCGACATCTGAGAGTATGAGAAGGTCACAGAGCTACTATAGGGGTTATGACTGGGTATGTCTTCTCTCAAAGTCTGTCTCATGCATTAACCCATCTCCATTTGCTCTCATCCCACAGGTTGGATGGAGGGTACACGCCTATCTGATGGTGAGCATGGCTGGTTCCCAGTAGAGAATGTGGAAGACATTTCCAACAAGCATGTGCGCCTGCGTAACTTGAAGGAGGAGCAACGTGTCCAGCATGCCCGAGCTAAGCTAATACCACCTCACCATCAGAGATAACCGCTATTACCTGCCCCATTAAATGCACAAGGGGATCTCCAGGGATGGCGCCTAAGTAATGTTGGGTGAGAATAGGGTGATCACTCCAAGACTTAAACTGTTGGTTGAGCTCTGGGGCCTTGGGGTCTCTGTTATGCTGCTTGCAGGCACTAGCACAATGTTGTGAAGACATTTAGTCTCCAATGGTCACTTGTTCTGGACTTTGAGGGGTCAGTGGATCAGCAGGGATGCTGCTTGTGTTCTGAGATGGCCGCACTCCCGTCTGATGACTCGATGCTTAACAGACATATTGCCTCTGATGGTAAGTTTTCAATGGTGAGCTCTCCCTGCATCTGTGGTGCTGCCGGTTGTCTTCTGAAGTCTCACACCTGGGCACTGACCCCAACCTGGAGAGACATCTCGCCTCTGACGAACACTAAACCCACAGGGCGAGTGATCTTCTCTTCTGGAATGACCCTTACTCTCTGGAATGCTTTTTCTGTCCTTGAGGAGCAATATTTGCAGGACAAGCAAACGGAGGTAGCATGTGACTTTGTGACATTCTGCAGCATAGAGGCAGTAATTGTGCTCTTGGTTCATTGCACAGGAAGACTTCATTTATGGCTTGTGATCAAAATAGCGTTTACATGCACTAATGTCAACACTTCCTCTGGCACTTCCTCCATTCAACAGTCACCCTCCCCTACGCACCCGCTCGAGAAACCAAAGATAAAAGGGGCCACATCTCACCCAGAGAAAGTGGCCTCTTCACCAGTAATGGACTTTGTACATACATTTATGTGATTTAAACCTTAAAAAATGTTCATGTGAAATTACTTTTCATACAGTGAGGTATGAGTGTCATTAAATGACCATTAAAGTAAGACTTGGGTATAGCAGAATGCACAAATTCCCTTTTTGTAACTCTCGACTGACCCTCCGTGAACAGCATTGTCAAGAGTGTTGCTGAAGAAGCGTTTTTGACGTCACTCCTGTGTCCCATCTCTGGCTCATAACAAACTGCACTTTGAGTAAGTTTGCACATATTACTTTTCAGGCTTCATAAACTGCACTTGTGCAGTAACTTACTCCTTCGTAGTAAGTCCAGAACTACACATGGCCAACCACTGGTACTCTAACGCCCTCCCATACAAAATAATGTAGGTAGGGACTTAAAATAAAACCCATTGGAAATAATACACCTCCGCAGGCACCAGCTCCTCGACGCCACACAGTCTGGATTCAGGCCCAACCACAGCACAGAAAGAGCTCTCATTGCCACCAGATGACCTTGCATGATCCCTGACAGAGGAGACGCAGCAGCCCTCATTCTCCTGGGCCTCTCTGCAGCATTTTACACAGTCTCTCACCCCAGCGTCATCAGACGCCTACACGAGATTGCCTTCCAGGAGCCACTCTCAGACGGATTTGCTCCTTTTTCTTGATAGAACACAAGCATTCCTCCTGGCACCTTACTCCTTGGAAGTCCACAAACTCCGCTGCAGGGTGCCTCAATGTTCATCACTCAGTCTCCTCCTCTTCAACGCATACATGATCCCTCTGACCCAATATATATATTAATTAATCTGAAAGATTAAATAATAAACATGTACTATTTTTGCATAATTTTTAACATTAATTTATATTTGTAACTATTTTAATGAATTGAATGTGACCGGGCGTGCCGGGTGCAGAAGTGGAACTGTACTATGGTAAAGGGTGCACTGCCAAAGCCTGCGTCACAGCACATCTTAAACAAGGGCGCCACGTGCAGACCTGGCTCTCTAGTAAGTTAAAAGATGGACTGTCCCAGGCTGTGCCTTAAAGAGGGCGCACCGGGTGCAGAAGTGGAACTGTACTATGGTAAAGGGTGCACTGCCAAAGCCTGCGTCACAGCACATCTTAAACAAGGGCGCCACGTGCAGACCTGGCTCTCTAGTAAGTTAAAAGATGGACTGTCCCAGGCTGTGCCTTAAAGAGGGCGCACCGGGTGCAGAAGTGGAACTGTACTATGGTAAAGGGTGCACTGCCAAAGCCTGCGTCACAGCACATCTTAAACAAGGGCGCCACGTGCAGACCTGGCTCTCTAGTAAGTTAAAAGATGGACTGTCCCAGGCTGTGCCTTAAAGAGGGCGCACCGGGTGCAGAAGTGGAACTGTACTATGGTAAAGGGTGCACTGCCAAAGCCTGCGTCACAGCACATCTTAAACAAGGGCGCCACGTGCAGACCTGGCTCTCTAGTAAGTTAAAAGATGGACTGTCCCAGGCTGTGCCTTAAAGAGGGCGCACCGGGTGCAGAAGTGGAACTGTACTATGGTAAAGGGTGCACTGCCAAAGCCTGCGTCACAGCACATCTTAAACAAGGGCGCCACGTGCAGACCGGGCTCTCTAGTAAGTTAAAAGATGGACTGTCCCAGGCTGTGCCTTAAAGAGGGCGCGCCGGGTGCAGAAGTGGAACTGTACTATGGTAAAGGGTGCACTGCCAAAGCCTGCGTCACAGCACATCTTAAACAAGGGCGCCACGTGCAGACCTGGCTCTCTAGTAAGTTAAAAGATGGACTGTCCCAGGCTGTGCCTTAAAGAGGGCGCGCCGGGTGCAGAAGTGGAACTGTACTATGGTAAAGGGTGCACTGCCAAAGCCTGCATCACAGCACATCTTAAACAAGGGCGCCACGTGCAGACCTGGCTCTCTAGTAAGTTAAAAGATGGACTGACCCAGGCTGTGCCTTAAAGAGGGCGCGCCGGGTGCAGAAGTGGAACTGTACTATGGTAAAGGGTGCACTGCCAAAGCCTGCGTCACAGCACATCTTAAACAAGGGCGCCACGTGCAGACCTGGCTCTCTAGTAAGTTAAAAGATGGACTGTCCCAGGCTGTGCCTTAAAGAGGGCGCGCCGGGTGCAGAAGTGGAACTGTACTATGGTAAAGGGTGCACTGCCAAAGCCTGCGTCACAGCACATCTTAAACAAGGGCGCCACGTGCAGACCTGGCTCTCTAGTAAGTTAAAAGATGGACTGTCCCAGGCTGTGCCTTAAAGAGGGCGCGCCGGGTGCAGAAGTGGAACTGTACTATGGTAAAGGGTGCACTGCCAAAGCCTGCGTCACAGCACATCTTAAACAAGGGTGCCACGTGCAGACCTGGCTCTCTAGTAAGTTAAAAGATGGACTGTCCCAGGCTGTGCCTTAAAGAGGGCGCACCGGGTGCAGAAGTGGAACTGTACTATGGTAAAGGGTGCACTGCCAAAGCCTGCGTCACAGCACATCTTAAACAAGGGCGCCACGTGCAGACCTGGCTCTCTAGTAAGTTAAAAGATGGACTGTCCCAGGCTGTGCCTTAAAGAGGGCGCACCGGGTGCAGAAGTGGAACTGTACTATGGTAAAGGGTGCACTGCCAAAGCCTGCGTCACAGCACATCTTAAACAAGGGCGCCACGTGCAGACCTGGCTCTCTAGTAAGTTAAAAGATGGACTGTCCCAGGCTGTGCCTTAAAGAGGGCGCACCGGGTGCAGAAGTGGAACTGTACTATGGTAAAGGGTGCACTGCCAAAGCCTGCGTCACAGCACATCTTAAACAAGGGCGCCACGTGCAGACCTGGCTCTCTAGTAAGTTAAAAGATGGACTGTCCCAGGCTGTGCCTTAAAGAGGGCGCACCGGGTGCAGAAGTGGAACTGTACTATGGTAAAGGGTGCACTGCCAAAGCCTGCGTCACAGCACATCTTAAACAAGGGCGCCACGTGCAGACCTGGCTCTCTAGTAAGTTAAAAGATGGACTGTCCCAGGCTGTGCCTTAAAGAGGGCGCGCCGGGTGCAGAAGTGGAACTGTACTATGGTAAAGGGTGCACTGCCAAAGCCTGCGTCACAGCACATCTTAAACAAGGGCGCCACGTGCAGACCTGGCTCTCTAGTAAGTTAAAAGATGGACTGTCCCAGGCTGTGCCTTAAAGAGGGCGCACCGGGTGCAGAAGTGGAACTGTACTATGGTAAAGGGTGCACTGCCAAAGCCTGCGTCACAGCACATCTTAAACAAGGGCGCCACGTGCAGACCTGGCTCTCTAGTAAGTTAAAAGATGGACTGTCCCAGGCTGTGCCTTAAAGAGGGTGCGCCGGGTGCAGATGTTGAACTGTACTATGGTAAAGGGTGCACTGCCAAAGCCTGCGTCACAGCACATCTTAAACAAGGGCGCCACGTGCAGACCTGGCTCTCTAGTAAGTTAAAAGATGGACTGTCCCAGGCTGTGCCTTAAAGAGGGCGCACCGGGTGCAGAAGTGGAACTGTACTATGGTAAAGGGTGCACTGCCAAAGCCTGCGTCACAGCACATCTTAAACAAGGGCGCCACGTGCAGACCTGGCTCTCTAGTAAGTTAAAAGATGGACTGTCCCAGGCTGTGCCTTAAAGAGGGCGCACCGGGTGCAGAAGTGGAACTGTACTATGGTAAAGGGTGCACTGCCAAAGCCTGCGTCACAGCACATCTTAAACAAGGGCGCCACGTGCAGACCTGGCTCTCTAGTAAGTTAAAAGATGGACTGTCCCAGGCTGTGCCTTAAAGAGGGTGCGCCGGGTGCAGAAGTGGAACTGTACTATGGTAAAGGGTGCACTGCCAAAGCCTGCGTCACAGCACATCTTAAACAAGGGCGCCACGTGCAGACCTGGCTCTCTAGTAAGTTAAAAGATGGACTGTCCCAGGCTGTGCCTTAAAGAGGGCGCGCCGGGTGCAGATGTTGAACTGTACTATGGTAAAGGGTGCACTGCCAAAGCCTGCGTCACAGCACATCTTAAACAAGGGCGCCACGTGCAGACCTGGCTCTCTAGTCAGTTAAAAGATGGACTGTCCCAGGCTGTGCCTTAAAGAGGGCGCACCGGGTGCAGAAGTGGAACTGTACTATGGTAAAGGGTGCACTGCCAAAGCCTGCGTCACAGCACATCTTAAACAAGGGCGCCACGTGCAGACCTGGCTCTCTAGTAAGTTAAAAGATGGACTGTCCCAGGCTGTGCCTTAAAGAGGGCACACCGGGTGCAGAAGTGGAACTGTACTATGGTAAAGGGTGCACTGCCAAAGCCTGCGTCACAGCACATCTTAAACAAGGGCGCCACGTGCAGACCTGGCTCTCTAGTAAGTTAAAAGATGGACTGTCCCAGGCTGTGCCTTAAAGAGGGCGCGCCAGGTGCAGAAGTGGAACTGTACTATGGTAAAGGGTGCACTGCCAAAGCCTGCGTCACAGCACATCTTAAACAAGGGCGCCACGTGCAGACCTGGCTCTCTAGTAAGTTAAAAGATGGACTGTCCCAGGCTGTGCCTTAAAGAGGGTGCGCCGGGTGCAGAACTGGAACTGTACTATGGTAAAGGGTGCACTGCCAAAGCCTGCGTCACAGCACATCTTAAACAAGGACGCCACGTGCAGACCTGGCTCTCTAGTAAGTTAAAAGATGGACTGTCCCAGGCTGTGCCTTAAAGAGGGCGCGCCGGGTGCAGAAGTGGAACTGTACTATGGTAAAGGGTGCACTGCCAAAGCCTGCGTCACAGCACATCTTAAACAAGGGCGCCACGTGCAGACCAGGCTCTCTAGTACGTTAAAAGATGGACTGTCCCAGGCTGTGCCTTAAAGAGGGCGCACCGGGTGCAGAAGTGGAACTGTACTATGGTAAAGGGTGCACTGCCAAAGCCTGCGTCACAGCACATCTTAAACAAGGGCGCCACGTGCAGACCTGGCTCTCTAGTAAGTTAAAAGATGGACTGTCCCAGGCTGTGCCTTAAAGAGGGCGCACCAGGTGCAGAAGTGGAACTGTACTATGGTAAAGGGTGCACTGCCAAAGCCTGCGTCACAGCACATCTTAAACAAGGGCGCCACGTGCAGACCTGGCTCTCTAGTAAGTTAAAAGATGGACTGTCCCAGGCTGTGCCTTAAAGAGGGCGCACCGGGTGCAGAAGTGGAACTGTACTATGGTAAAGGGTGCACTGCCAAAGCCTGCGTCACAGCACATCTTAAACAAGGGCGCCACGTGCAGACCTGGCTCTCTAGTAAGTTAAAAGATGGACTGTCCCAGGCTGTGCCTTAAAGAGGGCGCACCGGGTGCAGAAGTGGAACTGTACTATGGTAAAGGGTGCACTGCCAAAGCCTGCGTCACAGCACATCTTAAACAAGGGCGCCACGTGCAGACCTGGCTCTCTAGTAAGTTAAAAGATGGACTGTCCCAGGCTGTGCCTTAAAGAGGGCGCACCAGGTGCAGAAGTGGAACTGTACTATGGTAAAGGGTGCACTGCCAAAGCCTGCGTCACAGCACATCTTAAACAAGGGCGCCACGTGCAGACCTGGCTCTCTAGTAAGTTAAAAGATGGCCTGTCCCAGGCTGTGCCTTAAAGAGGGCGCACCGGGTGCAGAAGTGGAACTGTACTATGGTAAAGGGTGCACTGCCAAAGCCTGCGTCACAGCACATCTTAAACAAGGGCGCCACGTGCAGACCTGGCTCTCTAGTAAGTTAAAAGATGGACTGTCCCAGGCTGTGCCTTAAAGAGGGCGCACCGGGTGCAGAAGTGGAACTGTACTATGGTAAAGGGTGCACTGCCAAAGCCTGCGTCACAGCACATCTTAAACAAGGGCGCCACGTGCAGACCTGGCTCTCTAGTAAGTTAAAAGATGGACTGTCCCAGGCTGTGCCTTAAAGAGGGCGCACCGGGTGCAGAAGTGGAACTGTACTATGGTAAAGGGTGCACTGCCAAAGCCTGCGTCACAGCACATCTTAAACAAGGGCGCCACGTGCAGACCTGGCTCTCTAGTAAGTTAAAAGATGGACTGTCCCAGGCTGTGCCTTAAAGAGGGCGCACCGGGTGCAGAAGTGGAACTGTACTATGGTAAAGGGTGCACTGCCAAAGCCTGCGTCACAGCACATCTTAAACAAGGGCGCCACGTGCAGACCTGGCTCTCTAGTAAGTTAAAAGATGGACTGTCCCAGGCTGTGCCTTAAAGAGGGCGCGCCGGGTGCAGAAGTGGAACTGTACTATGGTAAAGGGTGCACTGCCAAAGCCTGCGTCACAGCACATCTTAAACAAGGGCGCCACGTGCAGACCTGGCTCTCTAGTAAGTTAAAAGATGGACTGTCCCAGGCTGTGCCTTAAAGAGGGCGCACCGGGTGCAGAAGTGGAACTGTACTATGGTAAAGGGTGCACTGCCAAAGCCTGCGTCACAGCACATCTTAAACAAGGGCGCCACGTGCAGACCTGGCTCTCTAGTAAGTTAAAAGATGGACTGTCCCAGGCTGTGCCTTAAAGAGGGTGCGCCGGGTGCAGATGTTGAACTGTACTATGGTAAAGGGTGCACTGCCAAAGCCTGCGTCACAGCACATCTTAAACAAGGGCGCCACGTGCAGACCTGGCTCTCTAGTAAGTTAAAAGATGGACTGTCCCAGGCTGTGCCTTAAAGAGGGCGCACCGGGTGCAGAAGTGGAACTGTACTATGGTAAAGGGTGCACTGCCAAAGCCTGCGTCACAGCACATCTTAAACAAGGGCGCCACGTGCAGACCTGGCTCTCTAGTAAGTTAAAAGATGGACTGTCCCAGGCTGTGCCTTAAAGAGGGCGCACCGGGTGCAGAAGTGGAACTGTACTATGGTAAAGGGTGCACTGCCAAAGCCTGCGTCACAGCACATCTTAAACAAGGGCGCCACGTGCAGACCTGGCTCTCTAGTAAGTTAAAAGATGGACTGTCCCAGGCTGTGCCTTAAAGAGGGCGCACCGGGTGCAGAAGTGGAACTGTACTATGGTAAAGGGTGCACTGCCAAAGCCTGCGTCACAGCACATCTTAAACAAGGGCGCCACGTGCAGACCTGGCTCTCTAGTAAGTTAAAAGATGGACTGTCCCAGGCTGTGCCTTAAAGAGGGCGCGCCGGGTGCAGAAGTGGAACTGTACTATGGTAAAGGGTGCACTGCCAAAGCCTGCGTCACAGCACATCTTAAACAAGGGCGCCACGTGCAGACCTGGCTCTCTAGTAAGTTAAAAGATGGACTGTCCCAGGCTGTGCCTTAAAGAGGGCGCACCGGGTGCAGAAGTGGAACTGTACTATGGTAAAGGGTGCACTGCCAAAGCCTGCGTCACAGCACATCTTAAACAAGGGCGCCACGTGCAGACCTGGCTCTCTAGTAAGTTAAAAGATGGACTGTCCCAGGCTGTGCCTTAAAGAGGGCGCGCCGGGTGCAGAAGTGGAACTGTACTATGGTAAAGGGTGCACTGCCAAAGCCTGCGTCACAGCACATCTTAAACAAGGACGCCACGTGCAGACCTGGCTCTCTAGTAAGTTAAAAGATGGACTGTCCCAGGCTGTGCCTTAAAGAGGGCGCGCCGGGTGCAGAAGTGGAACTGTACTATGGTAAAGGGTGCACTGCCTAAGCCTGCGTCACAGCACATCTTAAGCAAGGGCGCCACGTGCAGACCTGGCTCTCTAGTAAGTTAAAAGATGGACTGTCCCAGGCTGTGCCTTAAAGAGGGCGCACCGGGTGCAGAAGTGGAACTGTACTATGGTAAAGGGTGCACTGACAAAGCCTGCGTCACAGCACATCTTAAACAAGGGCGCCACGTGCAGACCTGGCTCTCTAGTAAGTTAAAAGATGGACTGTCCCAGGCTGTGCCTTAAAGAGGGCGCACCGGGTGCAGAAGTGGAACTGTACTATGGTAAAGGGTGCACTGCCAAAGCCTGCGTCACAGCACATCTTAAACAAGGGCGCCACGTGCAGACCTGGCTCTCTAGTAAGTTAAAAGATGGACTGTCCCAGGCTGTGCCTTAAAGAGGGCGCGCCGGGTGCAGAAGTGGAACTGTACTATGGTAAAGGGTGCACTGCCAAAGCCTGCGTCACAGCACATCTTAAACAAGGGCGCCACGTGCAGACCTGGCTCTCTAGTAAGTTAAAAGATGGACTGTCCCAGGCTGTGCCTTAAAGAGGGCGCACCGGGTGCAGAAGTGGAACTGTACTATGGTAAAGGGTGCACTGCCAAAGCCTGCGTCACAGCACATCTTAAACAAGGGCGCCACGTGCAGACCTGGCTCTCTAGTAAGTTAAAAGATGGACTGTCCCAGGCTGTGCCTTAAAGAGGGCGCGCCGGGTGCAGAAGTGGAACTGTACTATGGTAAAGGGTGCACTGCCAAAGCCTGCGTCACAGCACATCTTAAACAAGGGCGCCACGTGCAGACCTGGCTCTCTAGTAAGTTAAAAGATGGACTGTCCCAGGCTGTGCCTTAAAGAGGGTGCGCCGGGTGCAGAAGTGGAACTGTACTATGGTAAAGGGTGCACTGCCAAAGCCTGCGTCACAGCACATCTTAAACAAGGGCGCCACGTGCAGACCTGGCTCTCTAGTAAGTTAAAAGATGGACTGTCCCAGGCTGTGCCTTAAAGAGGGTGCGCCGGGTGCAGAAGTGGAACTGTACTATGGTAAAGGGTGCACTGCCAAAGCCTGCGTCACAGCACATCTTAAACAAGGGCGCCACGTGCAGACCTGGCTCTCTAGTAAGTTAAAAGATGGACTGTCCCAGGCTGTGCCTTAAAGAGGGCGCGCCGGGTGCAGAAGTGGAACTGTACTATGGTAAAGGGTGCACTGCCAAAGCCTGCGTCACAGCACATCTTAAACAAGGGCGCCACGTGCAGACCTGGCTCTCTAGTAAGTTAAAAGATGGACTGTCCCAGGCTGTGCCTTAAAGAGGGCGCACCGGGTGCAGAAGTGGAACTGTACTATGGTAAAGGGTGCACTGCCAAAGCCTGCGTCACAGCACATCTTAAACAAGGGCGCCACGTGCAGACCTGGCTCTCTAGTAAGTTAAAAGATGGACTGTCCCAGGCTGTGCCTTAAAGAGGGCGCACCGGGTGCAGAAGTGGAACTGTACTATGGTAAAGGGTGCACTGCCAAAGCCTGCGTCACAGCACATCTTAAACAAGGGCGCCACGTGCAGACCTGGCTCTCTAGTAAGTTAAAAGATGGACTGTCCCAGGCTGTGCCTTAAAGAGGGCGCGCCGGGTGCAGAAGTGGAACTGTACTATGGTAAAGGGTGCACTGCCAAAGCCTGCGTCACAGCACATCTTAAACAAGGGCGCCACGTGCAGACCTGGCTCTCTAGTAAGTTAAAAGATGGACTGTCCCAGGCTGTGCCTTAAAGAGGGCGCACCGGGTGCAGAAGTGGAACTGTACTATGGTAAAGGGTGCACTGCCAAAGCCTGCGTCACAGCACATCTTAAACAAGGGCGCCACGTGCAGACCTGGCTCTCTAGTAAGTTAAAAGATGGACTGTCCCAGGCTGTGCCTTAAAGAGGGCGCGCCGGGTGCAGAAGTGGAACTGTACTATGGTAAAGGGTGCACTGCCAAAGCCTGCGTCACAGCACATCTTAAACAAGGGCGCCACGTGCAGACCTGGCTCTCTAGTAAGTTAAAAGATGGACTGTCCCAGGCTGTGCCTTAAAGAGGGCGCACCGGGTGCAGAAGTGGAACTGTACTATGGTAAAGGGTGCACTGCCAAAGCCTGCGTCACAGCACATCTTAAACAAGGGCGCCACGTGCAGACCTGGCTCTCTAGTAAGTTAAAAGATGGACTGTCCCAGGCTGTGCCTTAAAGAGGGTGCGCCGGGTGCAGAAGTGGAACTGTACTATGGTAAAGGGTGCACTGCCAAAGCCTGCGTCACAGCACATCTTAAACAAGGGCGCCACGTGCAGACCTGGCTCTCTAGTAAGTTAAAAGATGGACTGTCCCAGGCTGTGCCTTAAAGAGGGCGCACCGGGTGCAGAAGTGGAACTGTACTATGGTAAAGGGTGCACTGCCAAAGCCTGCGTCACAGCACATCTTAAACAAGGGCGCCACGTGCAGACCTGGCTCTCTAGTAAGTTAAAAGATGGACTGTCCCAGGCTGTGCCTTAAAGAGGGCGCACCGGGTGCAGAAGTGGAACTGTACTATGGTAAAGGGTGCACTGCCAAAGCCTGCGTCACAGCACATCTTAAACAAGGGCGCCACGTGCAGACCTGGCTCTCTAGTAAGTTAAAAGATGGACTGTCCCAGGCTGTGCCTTAAAGAGGGCGCACCGGGTGCAGAAGTGGAACTGTACTATGGTAAAGGGTGCACTGCCAAAGCCTGCGTCACAGCACATCTTAAACAAGGGCGCCACGTGCAGACCTGGCTCTCTAGTAAGTTAAAAGATGGACTGTCCCAGGCTGTGCCTTAAAGAGGGCGCGCCGGGTGCAGAAGTGGAACTGTACTATGGTAAAGGGTGCACTGCCAAAGCCTGCGTCACAGCACATCTTAAACAAGGGCGCCACGTGCAGACCTGGCTCTCTAGTAAGTTAAAAGATGGACTGTCCCAGGCTGTGCCTTAAAGAGGGCGCACCGGGTGCAGAAGTGGAACTGTACTATGGTAAAGGGTGCACTGCCAAAGCCTGCGTCACAGCACATCTTAAACAAGGGCGCCACGTGCAGACCTGGCTCTCTAGTAAGTTAAAAGATGGACTGTCCCAGGCTGTGCCTTAAAGAGGGCGCGCCGGGTGCAGAAGTGGAACTGTACTATGGTAAAGGGTGCACTGCCAAAGCCTGCGTCACAGCACATCTTAAACAAGGGCGCCACGTGCAGACCTGGCTCTCTAGTAAGTTAAAAGATGGACTGTCCCAGGCTGTGCCTTAAAGAGGGCGCGCCGGGTGCAGAAGTGGAACTGTACTATGGTAAAGGGTGCACTGCCAAAGCCTGCGTCACAGCACATCTTAAACAAGGGCGCCACGTGCAGACCTGGCTCTCTAGTAAGTTAAAAGATGGACTGTCCCAGGCTGTGCCTTAAAGAGGGCGCGCCGGGTGCAGAAGTGGAACTGTACTATGGTAAAGGGTGCACTGCCAAAGCCTGCGTCACAGCACATCTTAAACAAGGGCGCCACGTGCAGACCTGGCTCTCTAGTAAGTTAAAAGATGGACTGTCCCAGGCTGTGCCTTAAAGAGGGCGCGCCGGGTGCAGAAGTGGAACTGTACTATGGTAAAGGGTGCACTGCCAAAGCCTGCGTCACAGCACATCTTAAACAAGGGCGCCACGTGCAGACCTGGCTCTCTAGTAAGTTAAAAGATGGACTGTCCCAGGCTGTGCCTTAAAGAGGGCGCACCGGGTGCAGAAGTGGAACTGTACTATGGTAAAGGGTGCACTGCCAAAGCCTGCGTCACAGCACATCTTAAACAAGGGCGCCACGTGCAGACCTGGCTCTCTAGTAAGTTAAAAGATGGACTGTCCCAGGCTGTGCCTTAAAGAGGGCGCACCGGGTGCAGAAGTGGAACTGTACTATGGTAAAGGGTGCACTGCCAAAGCCTGCGTCACAGCACATCTTAAACAAGGGCGCCACGTGCAGACCTGGCTCTCTAGTAAGTTAAAAGATGGACTGTCCCAGGCTGTGCCTTAAAGAGGGCGCACCGGGTGCAGAAGTGGAACTGTACTATGGTAAAGGGTGCACTGCCAAAGCCTGCGTCACAGCACATCTTAAACAAGGGCGCCACGTGCAGACCTGGCTCTCTAGTAAGTTAAAAGATGGACTGTCCCAGGCTGTGCCTTAAAGAGGGCGCACCGGGTGCAGAAGTGGAACTGTACTATGGTAAAGGGTGCACTGCCAAAGCCTGCGTCACAGCACATCTTAAACAAGGGCGCCACGTGCAGACCTGGCTCTCTAGTAAGTTAAAAGATGGACTGTCCCAGGCTGTGCCTTAAAGAGGGCGCACCGGGTGCAGAAGTGGAACTGTACTATGGTAAAGGGTGCACTGCCAAAGCCTGCGTCACAGCACATCTTAAACAAGGGCGCCACGTGCAGACCTGGCTCTCTAGTAAGTTAAAAGATGGACTGTCCCAGGCTGTGCCTTAAAGAGGGCGCGCCGGGTGCAGAAGTGGAACTGTACTATGGTAAAGGGTGCACTGCCAAAGCCTGCGTCACAGCACATCTTAAACAAGGGCGCCACGTGCAGACCTGGCTCTCTAGTAAGTTAAAAGATGGACTGTCCCAGGCTGTGCCTTAAAGAGGGCGCACCGGGTGCAGAAGTGGAACTGTACTATGGTAAAGGGTGCACTGCCAAAGCCTGCGTCACAGCACATCTTAAACAAGGGCGCCACGTGCAGACCTGGCTCTCTAGTAAGTTAAAAGATGGACTGTCCCAGGCTGTGCCTTAAAGAGGGCGCACCGGGTGCAGAAGTGGAACTGTACTATGGTAAAGGGTGCACTGCCAAAGCCTGCGTCACAGCACATCTTAAACAAGGGCGCCACGTGCAGACCTGGCTCTCTAGTAAGTTAAAAGATGGACTGTCCCAGGCTGTGCCTTAAAGAGGGCGCGCCGGGTGCAGAAGTGGAACTGTACTATGGTAAAGGGTGCACTGCCAAAGCCTGCGTCACAGCACATCTTAAACAAGGGCGCCACGTGCAGACCTGGCTCTCTAGTAAGTTAAAAGATGGACTGTCCCAGGCTGTGCCTTAAAGAGGGCGCGCCGGGTGCAGAAGTGGAACTGTACTATGGTAAAGGGTGCACTGCCAAAGCCTGCGTCACAGCACATCTTAAACAAGGGCGCCACGTGCAGACCTGGCTCTCTAGTAAGTTAAAAGATGGACTGTCCCAGGCTGTGCCTTAAAGAGGGCGCACCGGGTGCAGAAGTGGAACTGTACTATGGTAAAGGGTGCACTGCCAAAGCCTGCGTCACAGCACATCTTAAACAAGGGCGCCACGTGCAGACCTGGCTCTCTAGTAAGTTAAAAGATGGACTGTCCCAGGCTGTGCCTTAAAGAGGGCGCGCCGGGTGCAGAAGTGGAACTGTACTATGGTAAAGGGTGCACTGCCAAAGCCTGCGTCACAGCACATCTTAAACAAGGGCGCCACGTGCAGACCTGGCTCTCTAGTAAGTTAAAAGATGGACTGTCCCAGGCTGTGCCTTAAAGAGGGCGCGCCGGGTGCAGAAGTGGAACTGTACTATGGTAAAGGGTGCACTGCCAAAGCCTGCGTCACAGCACATCTTAAACAAGGGCGCCACGTGCAGACCTGGCTCTCTAGTAAGTTAAAAGATGGACTGTCCCAGGCTGTGCCTTAAAGAGGGTGCGCCGGGTGCAGAAGTGGAACTGTACTATGGTAAAGGGTGCACTGCCAAAGCCTGCGTCACAGCACATCTTAAACAAGGGCGCCACGTGCAGACCTGGCTCTCTAGTAAGTTAAAAGATGGACTGTCCCAGGCTGTGCCTTAAAGAGGGCGCGCCGGGTGCAGAAGTGGAACTGTACTATGGTAAAGGGTGCACTGCCAAAGCCTGCGTCACAGCACATCTTAAACAAGGGCGCCACGTGCAGACCTGGCTCTCTAGTAAGTTAAAAGATGGACTGTCCCAGGCTGTGCCTTAAAGAGGGCGCGCCGGGTGCAGAAGTGGAACTGTACTATGGTAAAGGGTGCACTGCCAAAGCCTGCGTCACAGCACATCTTAAACAAGGGCGCCACGTGCAGACCTGGCTCTCTAGTAAGTTAAAAGATGGACTGTCCCAGGCTGTGCCTTAAAGAGGGTGCGCCGGGTGCAGAAGTGGAACTGTACTATGGTAAAGGGTGCACTGCCAAAGCCTGCGTCACAGCACATCTTAAACAAGGGCGCCACGTGCAGACCTGGCTCTCTAGTAAGTTAAAAGATGGACTGTCCCAGGCTGTGCCTTAAAGAGGGCGCGCCGGGTGCAGAAGTGGAACTGTACTATGGTAAAGGGTGCACTGCCAAAGCCTGCGTCACAGCACATCTTAAACAAGGGCGCCACGTGCAGACCTGGCTCTCTAGTAAGTTAAAAGATGGACTGTCCCAGGCTGTGCCTTAAAGAGGGTGCGCCGGGTGCAGAAGTGGAACTGTACTATGGTAAAGGGTGCACTGCCAAAGCCTGCGTCACAGCACATCTTAAACAAGGGCGCCACGTGCAGACCTGGCTCTCTAGTAAGTTAAAAGATGGACTGTCCCAGGCTGTGCCTTAAAGAGGGCGCGCCGGGTGCAGAAGTGGAACTGTACTATGGTAAAGGGTGCACTGCCAAAGCCTGCGTCACAGCACATCTTAAACAAGGGCGCCACGTGCAGACCTGGCTCTCTAGTAAGTTAAAAGATGGACTGTCCCAGGCTGTGCCTTAAAGAGGGCGCGCCGGGTGCAGAAGTGGAACTGTACTATGGTAAAGGGTGCACTGCCAAAGCCTGCGTCACAGCACATCTTAAACAAGGGCGCCACGTGCAGACCTGGCTCTCTAGTAAGTTAAAAGATGGACTGTCCCAGGCTGTGCCTTAAAGAGGGCGCACCGGGTGCAGAAGTGGAACTGTACTATGGTAAAGGGTGCACTGCCAAAGCCTGCGTCACAGCACATCTTAAACAAGGGCGCCACGTGCAGACCTGGCTCTCTAGTAAGTTAAAAGATGGACTGTCCCAGGCTGTGCCTTAAAGAGGGCGCGCCGGGTGCAGAAGTGGAACTGTACTATGGTAAAGGGTGCACTGCCAAAGCCTGCGTCACAGCACATCTTAAACAAGGGCGCCACGTGCAGACCTGGCTCTCTAGTAAGTTAAAAGATGGACTGTCCCAGGCTGTGCCTTAAAGAGGGTGCGCCGGGTGCAGAAGTGGAACTGTACTATGGTAAAGGGTGCACTGCCAAAGCCTGCGTCACAGCACATCTTAAACAAGGGCGCCACGTGCAGACCTGGCTCTCTAGTAAGTTAAAAGATGGACTGTCCCAGGCTGTGCCTTAAAGAGGGCGCGCCGGGTGCAGAAGTGGAACTGTACTATGGTAAAGGGTGCACTGCCAAAGCCTGCGTCACAGCACATCTTAAACAAGGGCGCCACGTGCAGACCTGGCTCTCTAGTAAGTTAAAAGATGGACTGTCCCAGGCTGTGCCTTAAAGAGGGCGCGCCGGGTGCAGAAGTGGAACTGTACAATGGTAAAGGGTGCACTGCCAAAGCCTGCGTCACAGCACATCTTAAACAAGGGCGCCACGTGCAGACCTGGCTCTCTAGTAAGTTAAAAGATGGACTGTCCCAGGCTGTGCCTTAAAGAGGGCGCGCCGGGTGCAGAAGTGGAACTGTACTATGGTAAAGGGTGCACTGCCAAAGCCTGCGTCACAGCACATCTTAAACAAGGGCGCCACGTGCAGACCTGGCTCTCTAGTAAGTTAAAAGATGGACTGTCCCAGGCTGTGCCTTAAAGAGGGCGCGCCGGGTGCAGAAGTGGAACTGTACTATGGTAAAGGGTGCACTGCCAAAGCCTGCGTCACAGCACATCTTAAACAAGGGCGCCACGTGCAGACCTGGCTCTCTAGTAAGTTAAAAGATGGACTGTCCCAGGCTGTGCCTTAAAGAGGGCGCACCGGGTGCAGAAGTGGAACTGTACTATGGTAAAGGGTGCACTGCCAAAGCCTGCGTCACAGCACATCTTAAACAAGGGCGCCACGTGCAGACCTGGCTCTCTAGTAAGTTAAAAGATGGACTGTCCCAGGCTGTGCCTTAAAGAGGGTGCGCCGGGTGCAGATGTTGAACTGTACTATGGTAAAGGGTGCACTGCCAAAGCCTGCGTCACAGCACATCTTAAACAAGGGCGCCACGTGCAGACCTGGCTCTCTAGTAAGTTAAAAGATGGACTGTCCCAGGCTGTGCCTTAAAGAGGGCGCGCCGGGTGCAGAAGTGGAACTGTACTATGGTAAAGGGTGCACTGCCAAAGCCTGCGTCACAGCACATCTTAAACAAGGGCGCCACGTGCAGACCTGGCTCTCTAGTAAGTTAAAAGATGGACTGTCCCAGGCTGTGCCTTAAAGAGGGTGCGCCGGGTGCAGAAGTGGAACTGTACTATGGTAAAGGGTGCACTGCCAAAGCCTGCGTCACAGCACATCTTAAACAAGGGCGCCACGTGCAGACCTGGCTCTCTAGTAAGTTAAAAGATGGACTGTCCCAGGCTGTGCCTTAAAGAGGGCGCACCGGGTGCAGAAGTGGAACTGTACTATGGTAAAGGGTGCACTGCCAAAGCCTGCGTCACAGCACATCTTAAACAAGGGCGCCACGTGCAGACCTGGCTCTCTAGTAAGTTAAAAGATGGACTGTCCCAGGCTGTGCCTTAAAGAGGGCGCACCGGGTGCAGAAGTGGAACTGTACTATGGTAAAGGGTGCACTGCCAAAGCCTGCGTCACAGCACATCTTAAACAAGGGCGCCACGTGCAGACCTGGCTCTCTAGTAAGTTAAAAGATGGACTGTCCCAGGCTGTGCCTTAAAGAGGGCGCGCCAGGTGCAGAAGTGGAACTGTACTATGGTAAAGGGTGCACTGCCAAAGCCTGCGTCACAGCACATCTTAAACAAGGGCGCCACGTGCAGACCTGGCTCTCTAGTAAGTTAAAAGATGGACTGTCCCAGGCTGTGCCTTAAAGAGGGCGCACCGGGTGCAGAAGTGGAACTGTATTATGGGAAGGGTGGACTGCCAAAGCCTGTGTCACAGCACATCTTAAACAAGGGCGCCACGTGCAGACCTGGCTCTCTAGTAAGTTAAAAGATGGACTGTCCCAGGCTGTGCCTTAAAGAGGGCGCACCGGGTGCAGAAGTGGAACTGTACTATGGTAAAGGGTGCACTGCCAAAGCCTGCGTCACAGCACATCTTAAACAAGGGCGCCACGTGCAGACCTGGCTCTCTAGTAAGTTAAAAGATGGACTGTCCCAGGCTGTGCCTTAAAGAGGGTGCGCCGGGTGCAGATGTTGAACTGTACTATGGTAAAGGGTGCACTGCCAAAGCCTGCGTCACAGCACATCTTAAACAAGGGCGCCACGTGCAGACCTGGCTCTCTAGTAAGTTAAAAGATGGACTGTCCCAGGCTGTGCCTTAAAGAGGGCGCACCGGGTGCAGAAGTGGAACTGTACTATGGTAAAGGGTGCACTGCCAAAGCCTGCGTCACAGCACATCTTAAACAAGGGCGCCACGTGCAGACCTGGCTCTCTAGTAAGTTAAAAGATGGACTGTCCCAGGCTGTGATTAAAGAGGGCGCACCGGGTGCAGAAGTGGAACTGTACTATGGTAAAGGGTGGACTGCCAAAGCCTGCGTCACAGCACATCTTAAACAAGGGCGCCACGTGCAGACCTGGCTCTCTAGTAAGTTAAAAGATGGACTGTCCCAGGCTGTGCCTTAAAGAGGGCGCACCGGGTGCAGAAGTGGAACTGTACTATGGTAAAGGGTGCACTGCCAAAGCCTGCGTCACAGTACATCTTAAACAAGGGCGCCACGTGCAGACCTGGCTCTCTAGTAAGTTAAAAGATGGACTGTCCCAGGCTGTGCCTTAAAGAGGGCGCGCCGGGTGCAGAAGTGGAACTGTACTATGGTAAAGGGTGCACTGCCAAAGCCTGCGTCACAGCACATCTTAAACAAGGGCGCCACGTGCAGACCTGGCTCTCTAGTAAGTTAAAAGATGGACTGTCCCAGGCTGTGCCTTAAAGAGGGCGCACCGGGTGCAGAAGTGGAACTGTACTATGGTAAAGTGTGCACTGCCAAAGCCTGCGTCACAGCACATCTTAAACAAGGGCGCCACGTGCAGACCTGGCTCTCTAGTAAGTTAAAAGATGGACTGTCCCAGGCTGTGCCTTAAAGAGGGTGCGCCGGGTGCAGATGTTGAACTGTACTATGGTAAAGGGTGCACTGCCAAAGCCTGCGTCACAGCACATCTTAAACAAGGGCGCCACGTGCAGACCTGGCTCTCTAGTAAGTTAAAAGATGGACTGTCCCAGGCTGTGCCTTAAAGAGGGCGCACCGGGTGCAGAAGTGGAACTTTACTATGGTAAAGGGTGCACTGCCAAAGCCTGCGTCACAGCACATCTTAAACAAGGGCGCCACGTGCAGACCTGGCTCTCTAGTAAGTTAAAAGATGGACTGTCCCAGGCTGTGCCTTAAAGAGGGCGCACCGGGTGCAGAAGTGGAACTGTACTATGGTAAAGGGTGCACTGCCAAAGCCTGCGTCACAGCACATCTTAAACAAGGGCGCCACGTGCAGACCTGGCTCTCTAGTAAGTTAAAAGATGGACTGTCCCAGGCTGTGCCTTAAAGAGGGCGCGCCGGGTGCAGAAGTGGAACTGTACTATGGTAAAGGGTGCACTGCCAAAGCCTGCGTCACAGCACATCTTAAACAAGGGCGCCAAGTGCAGACCTGGCTCTCTAGTAACTTAAAAGATGGACTGTCCCAGGCTGTGCCTTAAAGAGGGTGCGCCGGGTGCAGATGTTGAACTGTACTATGGTAAAGGGTGCACTGCCAAAGCCTGCGTCACAGCACATCTTAAACAAGGGCGCCACGTGCAGACCTGGCTCTCTAGTAAGTTAAAAGATGGACTGTCCCAGGCTGTGCCTTAAAGAGGGCGCACCGGGTGCAGAAGTGGAACTGTACTATGGTAAAGGGTGCACTGCCAAAGCCTGCGTCACAGCACATCTTAAACAAGGGCGCCACGTGCAGACCTGGCTCTCTAGTAAGTTAAAAGATGGACTGTCCCAGGCTGTGCCTTAAAGAGGGCGCACCGGGTGCAGAAGTGGAACTGTACTATGGTAAAGGGTGCACTGCCAAAGCCTGCGTCACAGCACATCTTAAACAAGGGCGCCACGTGCAGACCTGGCTCTCTAGTAAGTTAAAAGATGGACTGTCCCAGGCTGTGCCTTAAAGAGGGCGCACCGGGTGCAGATGTTGAACTGTACTATGGTAAAGGGTGCACTGCCAAAGCCTGTGTCACAGCACATCTTAAACAAGGGCGCCACGTGCAGACCTGGCTCTCTAGTAAGTTAAAAGATGGACTGTCCCAGGCTGTGCCTTAAAGAGGGCGCACCGGGTGCAGAAGTGGAACTGTACTATGGTAAAGGGTGCACTGCCAAAGCCTGCGTCACAGCACATCTTAAACAAGGGCGCCACGTGCAGACCTGGCTCTCTAGTAAGTTAAAAGATGGACTGTCCCAGGCTGTGCCTTAAAGAGGGCGCACCGGGTGCAGAAGTGGAACTGTACTATGGTAAAGGGTGCACTGCCAAAGCCTGCGTCACAGCACATCTTAAACAAGGGCGCCACGTGCAGACCTGGCTCTCTAGTAAGTTAAAAGATGGACTGTCCCAGGCTGTGCCTTAAAGAGGGCGCGCCGGGTGCAGAAGTGGAACTGTACTATGGTAAAGGGTGCACTGCCAAAGCCTGCGTCACAGCACATCTTAAACAAGGGCGCCACGTGCAGACCCGGCTCTCTAGTAAGTTAAAAGATGGACTGTCCCAGGCTGTGCCTTAAAGAGGATGCACCGGGTGCAGAAGTGGAACTGTACTATGGTAAAGGGTGCACTGCCAAAGCCTGCGTCACAGCACATCTTAAACAAGGGCGCCACGTGCAGACCTGGCTCTCTAGTAAGTTAAAAGATGGACTGTCCCAGGCTGTGCCTTAAAGAGGGCGCACCGGGTGCAGAAGTGGAACTGTACTATGGTAAAGGGTGCACTGCCAAAGCCTGCGTCACAGCACATCTTAAATAAGGGCGCCACGTGCAGACCTGGCTCTCTAGTAAGTTAAAAGATGGACTGTCCCAGGCTGTGCCTTAAAGAGGGCGCACCGGGTGCAGAAGTGGAACTGTACTATGGTAAAGGGTGCACTGCCAAAGCCTGCGTCACAGCACATCTTAAACAAGGGCGCCACGTGCAGACCTGGCTCTCTAGTAAGTTAAAAGATGGACTGTCCCAGGCTGTGCCTTAAAGAGGGCGCACCGGGTGCAGAAGTGGAACTGTACTATGGTAAAGGGTGCACTGCCAAAGCCTGCGTCACAGCACATCTTAAACAAGGGCGCCACGTGCAGACCTGGCTCTCTAGTAAGTTAAAAGATGGACTGTCCCAGGCTGTGCCTTAAAGAGGGCGCGCCAGGTGCAGAAGTGGAACTGTACTATGGTAAGGGTGCACTGCCAAAGCCTGCGTCACAGCACATCTTAAACAAGGGCGCCACGTGCAGACCTGGCTCTCTAGTAAGTTAAAAGATGGACTGTCCCAGGCTGTGCCTTAAAGAGGGCGCACCGGGTGCAGAAGTGGAACTGTATTATGGGAAGGGTGGACTGCCAAAGCCTGTGTCACAGCACATCTTAAACAAGGGCGCCACGTGCAGACCTGGCTCTCTAGTAAGTTAAAAGATGGACTGTCCCAGGCTGTGCCTTAAAGAGGGCGCACCGGGTGCAGAAGTGGAACTGTACTATGGTAAAGGGTGCACTGCCAAAGCCTGCGTCACAGCACATCTTAAACAAGGGCGCCACGTGCAGACCTGGCTCTCTAGTAAGTTAAAAGATGGACTGTCCCAGGCTGTGCCTTAAAGAGGGTGCGCCGGGTGCAGATGTTGAACTGTACTATGGTAAAGGGTGCACTGCCAAAGCCTGCGTCACAGCACATCTTAAACAAGTGCGCCACGTGCAGACCTGGCTCTCTAGTAAGTTAAAAGATGGACTGTCCCAGGCTGTGCCTTAAAGAGGGCGCACCGGGTGCAGAAGTGGAACTGTACTATGGTAAAGGGTGCACTGCCAAAGCCTGCGTCACAGCACATCGTAAGTAAGGCGCCACTGCAGACCTGGTCTCAGACCTTAAAAGATGGCTGCCACGTGCTAAACCTGGCGCTCTAGGTTAAAAGATGGACTGTCCCAGGCTGTGCCTTAAAGAGGGCGCACCGGGTGCAGAAGTGGAACTGTATTATGGGAAGGGTGGACTGCCAAAGTTGTACACAATCACTAGCATTGAACATTACACTACGAGGCATACAACTCTGTACACCACTAGCACTGAACATTACACTACGAGATACACAACACGGGACACCCTACTGTACACCACTAGCACTGAACATTACACTACGAGATACACAACACGGGGCATCCTGCTGTACACCACCACTAGCATTGAACATTACACTACGAGGCATACAACTCTGTACACCCTGCTGTACACCACTAGCACTGAACATTACACTACGAGATACACAACACGGGGCACCCTACTGTACACCACTAGCACTGAACATTACACTACGAGATACACAACACGGGGCATCCTGCTGTACACCACCACTAGCATTGAACATTACACTATGAGGCATACAACTCTGTACACCCTGCTGTACACCACTAGCACTGAACATTACACTACGAGATACACAACACGGGACACCCTACTGTACACCACTAGCACTGAACATTACACTACGAGATACACAACACGGGGCATCCTGCTGTACACCACCACTAGCATTGAACATTACACTCCGAGACATACAACTCTACACCCTGATGTACAACACCATCACTAGCATTGAACATTACACTACGAGATACACAACACGGGACACCCTACTGTACACCACTAGCACTGAACATTACACTACGAGATACACAACACGGGACACCCTACTGTACACCACTAGCACTGAACATTACACTACGAGATACACAACACGGGGCATCCTGCTGTACACCACCACTAGCATTGAACATTACACTCCGAGACATACAACTCTACACCCTGATGTACACCACCATCACTAGCATTGAACATTACACTACGAGATACACAACACGGGACACCCTACTGTACACCACTAGCACTGAACATTACACTACGAGATACACAACACGGGACACCCTACTGTACACCACTAGCACTGAACATTACACTACGAGATACACAACACGGGGCATCCTGCTGTACACCACCACTAGCATTGAACATTACACTCCGAGACATACAACTCTACACCCTGATGTACACCACCATCACTAGCACTGAACATTACACTACGAGATACACAACACGGGACACCCTACTGTACACCACTAGCACTGAACATTACACTACGAGATACACAACACGGGGCATCCTACTTTACACCACCACTAGCATTGAACATTACACTACGAGACATACAACTCTGTACACCCTGCTGTACACCACTAGCACTGAACATTACACTACGAGATACACAACACGGGACACCCTACTGTACACCACTAGCACTGAACATTACACTACGAGATACACAACACGGGACACCCTACTGTACACCACTAGCACTGAACATTACACTACGAGATACACAACACGGGGCATCCTGCTGTACACCACCACTAGCATTGAACATTACACTACGAGACATACAACTCTGTACACCCTGATGTACACAATCACTAGCATTAAACATTACACTACGAGGCATACAACTCTGTACACCCTGATGTACACAATCACTAGCATTAAACATTACACTACGAGGCATACAACTCTGTACACCCTGATGTACACAATCACTAGCATTGAACATTACACTACGAGACATACAACTCTGTACACCCTGCTGTACACCACTAGCACTGAACATTACACTACGAGATGCACAACACGGGACACCCTGCTGTACACCATCACTAGCATTGATTACATTACGAGACATACAACTCTGTACACCCTGATGGACACCACTAGCACTGAACATTACACTACGAGGCATACAACTCTGTACACCCTGCTGTACACCACTAGCACTGAACATTACACTACGAGATACACAACACGGGACACCCTACTGTACACCACTAGCACTGAACATTACACTACGAGATACACAACACGGGGCATCCTGCTGTACACCACCACTAGCATTGAACATTACACTACGAGACATACAACTCTGTACACCCTGATGTACACAATCACTAGCATTGAACATTACACTACGAGACATACAACTCTGTACACCCTGCTGTACACCACTAGCACTGAACATTACACTACGAGATACACAACACGGGACACCCTACTGTACACCACTAGCACTGAACATTACACTACGAGATACACAACACGGGGCATCCTACTTTACACCACCACTAGCATTGAACATTACACTACGAGACATACAACTCTACACCCTGATGTACACCACCATCACTAGCATTGAACATTACACTACGAGGCATACAACTCTGTACACCCTGATGTACACAATCACTAGCATTAAACATTACACTACGAGGCATACAACTCTGTACACCCTGATGTACACAATCACTAGCATTAAACATTACACTACGAGGCATACAACTCTGTACACCCTGATGTACACAATCACTAGCATTGAACATTACACTACGAGACATACAACTCTGTACACCCTGCTGTACACAATCACTAGCATTGATTACATTACGAGACATACAACTCTGTACACCCTGATGGACACCACTAGCACTGAACATTACACTACGAGGCATACAACTCTGTACACCCTGATGGACACCACTAGCACTGAACATTACGCTACGAGATACCCAACACGGGGCATCCTGCTGTACACCACCACTAGCATTGAACATTACACTCCGAGACATACAACTCTGTACACCCTGATGTACACCACCACACCATCACTAGCACTAAACATTACACTACGACACATACAACTCTGTACACGCTGATGTACACCACCATCACTAGCACTGAACATTACACTACAAGACATACAACTCTGTACACCCTGAGTTGCACAACATGGTAGACACTGACATACACAGTCATAATTAGTGTAAGACAGTAAACCCGGAGGTATACAACATGCATGGTACACTCTGTGGTACACAGCCATAACTAGCATTACATCCCGAGGTACACAACATGGTACTCCTGATGTGCACAGCTATAACTAGCATTACACAGTACACAACATGGTACTCCTGATGTGCACAGCTATAACTAGCATTACACAGTACACAACATGGTACACTCTGACATACATAGTGCAGACTGAGGCCTACAGCTGTAATTATATTACACCCTGACGTACACTAAATGGTAAACCTTGAGGTAAGTTACATGGTACACCCTGAAGGTGCACAACTATTGTTACACTCTGATGTAAACAACACTGTGCACCCTTAGGTCCACCTCTACAACTAACTTAAAAGAGTGTATTCTGGGGTGTATATCCTGTGACACACTAAGCCATGTTGTCATAACCAACATTACACAGTACGCGCGGAGGTACAAAGCCGTAACGTGCTTCAGAAAGAAAGTACACTTTGAGGAACACTGAGGTACGGAGTCATAACTAGCATTACAGTTTGAGGTGCACAACATGCATTGTATGCCCTGTGACGCACACCCATCGCTAGCATTATATCATGAGGTACACTACATGGTACACTTTGAAGTAGAAACACAGCACAACCTGAGGTAGACAGCCAAAAATGTCATTTCATGGTGCATCCTGAGGTACCCACTAATCTACACACTGAGATACACATCAACAAATCCCACTATCATGGAACACCCTGAGGTGCACAAGATGGTACACCCCGACTTATACAACACATAAGATACAACCTGTGGAAGACAGCCACTGCTAGCATTATACAGTCATCCCTCTGGCACACAGGATGGTACACACAGAGGTACACAGTCATCACTAGCATTACACAATACAATCTGAAGTGTAAAACATGGTACACCCTGACATACACAGTCAGAACTATCATTGCACGGCGAATACCGAGGCATACAGTCATGAACAGCAAAACACAGCACACCCTATGTGAGAAGTTGGCCTGGTATATGCTGTTCACTAATTAAAGTGGACACCTTGCACCAGGGCAAATCGACTCTTATGGTAGATAGGTTTAAGACAACCTTTTAAAGAAAGCTATCCTAGTGGTAGCTGTGGAGAGCAGCCTTCAGGCTAAGTCTTGAAGGAATGTAAAGCAGCTTGTTTTACCATATAATCTCTTGAATCACCAAATGAAAAGACACCACACAGGTATATATATCAAATATATATGTATTTATTTCTAAATAACTCTCTACTAATCTCTTTATGAGATTAGAAGACAAACATATGCACAAATCAACGTTTCACAATAAGTTAAGCACAAAATATGGCTGGGGCCCTAGGGGCGTACCAGACCATATACTAAGTAAGAGACTTAGGGACAACGACTTGCAGGGAGACAAGGCCTAGGGCCTTCAGAAGTGCAGGGGCCTCACGAAACCACCCAAGGCAGGTAAGTAAAGGAGCCACGGGGGACGCGTGCAGTGTGGATACACAGGCGCGGATCGCCGTTAACTTCAATGGGGCAAGTCGCGGTTGGAAATAAAGAGTTTTAGGATACTTCGGGAGAACCTACAAGCAAGTCACTTACAGGGTAAGTAGTTCTAGGGCCCACACCCACAGGAGCACCGTAGTGCTGGAGTTACCTCACCCAGGGAAGCCGGGTGCATAGGTGTCCTTTGGTGTCGGGTCGCGGCGTCGTTTTCAATGGCGAACAAAGAAGACTTGCTGCTTGCGGGAGCTGAAGAAGTGTCCGGTGGAATCCAAGCCTGGATTCTGAAGAAGGATGACCTGAAAGCAGAGGGGACAGTGTTCAAAGTCACTTGGCAGTGACCCGGGGCAAGGAAGATGGATGCCCACCGTCGTCGGTTGATTCAGGTCGGTTGCGGGTGCCTTGACTCTTCAGCCACGTGGTCCAGGAGGTGTCGACGACAACCAGGAGCTGGATTCGGTGGGTCACTCGACGTCTGCAGCTGACTGCGGTGTCGGCAACTCGATTGGAGCCAACAAGCCTTGGCAGCAGCAAGTCTCGGGGAGATGAAGAAAAGTCGATGGCGCAGACCAGCAAGGTCTGAGGGACTCACCCAGCGAGGGTAAGTCAGGGCAGGCCTGGAGCAACCAGAGGAGCCCTTTGGTTTCTTTAAGAAGTCTTCTGGGGACCCACAAGCCGGCAGGCAAGGGATCGCGAAGACACCTCGGGTGGAATCACTCAACAGGGGCCCACGGTCACTCGGGACGGTGTAGGCCTTTGATCTTCGGAGAGATTCCTGCTGGAGGTCGGGACCACACGTGGTCCAAAGCACAAGTTCGTAGAACATTGTGAAGGGGTTGCACTCGACAATAGTGCACGGTACCCAGGGGTCGCGGTTCCTCGTTACTCGTGGGGTCCACTTGCCTCAACTTCGCTGGGGACTCACGATGGCCTGGGAGAGGTCAGGAAATCCACTTCTTGGGCTGCAGGGACTTCGGACTCCGGCGGGAGCGGCGTAGTTTGCGACCGTCGTTGTCATTTTTGGTGCCTGCCAAGCAGGGGAGTCACTCCTTGACTCCAAGGGAGATTCTTCTGTCTTCCAAAGGTAGTGGAACGTCGAAGGGCCAGGATTCTTCTGTAGAGCGTCGTCCAGGGGTTATCTGCTTTGCAATGGCAAGGTTCCCCCTCTTATACTAAAAAGAGGGGATGGACTAGCTCTATGACCACACCTATGGGAGGGTCAAGGGAGGGGGTGGCTACACCCACTTCCCTTTGTCCAGTTTCGCGTCAGAGCAGGGGCAGGTAGCCCCTGAGCCGGTTTGAACTGGCATATGCACAGAGGAGCCTTCTGCTCCCCAGTGCAGGACTTCAAAGCACTCTAAGAGTGCACCCACCCAGCCCCAATACACTAAACCCTGTCTGGGAGGTGGTTACACCTCCCTGTGACAGGATGCCTATTGTTGGGCTTCCTCCACTGCGAGTTGCGGTCATCAGCAGGAGGGCAGCCCAGTGTCTGTGACTGGTGGCATCCATTTTGTGATGCCAGGGCTCTTTAGGATTCTCCCGCGTTTCCACAGCAGGTACATGTCTTATCCTCTAGAAGGGTGGAATGCTACCCCCGCCGCCAAGATTGGCGGGGGGTAGTATTCCAAGATGTTTGACACCAAACACGACATGTTTTGATGCAGCCATTCCAAAGTTAGCATTTACCGCGAGGATATAATGCACTTAATAGTATATGGTTTAACCGCATCCACAAACAGCACCAGAGAATGGACTCTGAGAGCTGCAGAGGGGCCCTGCTCAGGCAGAGGCACCCCCTCACATAGAAGCCAAGCACCCTGCCCTCAGGATTGATAGGGCCTGCCTTAGGGGTGACTGATAGGTTTATATGTGTGTGCAGGAGAGATATAGGAAACCTATATCTCAGTGAGGGGTGCTAGCACCACCTCACCCAGGTTGCAGTAGCAGGCCTGCGGTGTCAGATTTAGACTGCTTCCCAGGGGTGGCATAATACATGCTGCAGCCCCTGGTAGGCCTGTGAAGTACCTATGCCCTTGGCACCTAAGGTACCATATACTAGGGACTCATAAGGCACCACAGTATCCAATCACTAGTGCACCTAGAGTGCACTCCATGTCGTTTAGAGAAAGCAGATAGACTGGGGCCCTGAATAGCAGGGTCCCAGTCCAACTAAGTCATAAACCAGCAAAACACCAGGAAAAAAGTGGGGCAACCATATAGTCAGATTCCACCTTCCTACACCCTAGTATTACAATGTGTACACAATTTACTCACTGTGATGCACAGACATAAATCCCTTTACATAGCACATCTTGAGGTTCATAGTCATAACTAGCACTCCACTCTGTGATACACCACTGGTGCTCCTGGGGGTATACAACACGGCCCTCCCAGAGGTACTCAGCCATAACTGCCATTAAAAGGTACTTCCTGAGGTACACAGCCACATACAGTTTGCACAGGTGTATACAGCACTGTACACCCTGGGGTATACAACTCCCACTTCACACTCTGAGGTACTCAGCCTTTGCTAGCATTACACAGTGCACTCTGAGGTGCCGGGTCTGGGGGCTCAGTGGAGTAATGCCTCCACTCTAGGGGCCTGTGTTCGACCTCATGTTCACAGGTTCATATCTGGGGTCCACTCAGCCTTTCATCCTTCTAAGGTTGATAAAATGGGTACCATGAGTTGGGTAACAAACATCTGTTATTCAGCGCCAAGACACCCGTGGGTGAACATGTGCTTTACAAATACACGTTATGAGGTACACTACATATACACTCTGACGTATACTGTACTATACACAGTCAGTCAACAATCTTTAATCATCACTACAACGACCATAAAAAAAAGAACATTAAAATTTACATAAAGCATCGCATAAAATATTACAAGTTGGTTTAAAAAAAGGCCCATAAAATGAGCAATAGAAGAGAATTCTTAAATCACAATGCAGTCGATGCCCTCAACCGTACAGCACGTTGTATAAAAGATTCAGTTGAAAAACATAACTTCACGATTGGCAGGGACTGAAGAAATTCCATAGCAGCCCTGCATTGTCTAAAATGAGTCTGTTTTTAAAGCGATAAGATAAGCAGCTTTCTTAATAAGACGGAAAACTTGCAAAAAGACATAAAGTGTAAGGTGCTGTGTGCAGAGCGGCCATCACGTGCGCATACAGGTAAATTGGCAGTGTACATACCCTGCGTAGGATAAGCCACAAGGAAATGAACATTGTTCAGCCTTAGTAACACAAACCTGTTCTGCAAGTTGCCATCCCTGGTTAGGTGTGGCTGAGTGCCCGGCCAAAACAAGCAGCATCATGGGCCAGATCAGAGGGATTACTAGCCTCTTAGTGCGCGCTCTCATCGGTGCACTCAGCTAAAACCATCGCCCTTAATGTTTTAGAAAGGCTGTCACACAGGTCCCAGGGCTCTCAACCAGGCCAGTTCATTTCAGACAAGTACAGATGTTCTGTATGAGGTCCCTGGTATTTCAAGCCTCGTCCCAGCTTCGGACAGTCAGGTAGAACTGCCGCATTAAATCAAGCTTCACACCTGGTCCTTACCTTGAGCCAGAACAGAAGTGGTTGCTGCTTAACAATATCACTGACAGCCTCGTCCAACTTCAGAGTGGCACATGGAAGGGCTAGTGGTTTGAGGCGCGGCTAACAATCTTTTAGCAGCGGTGACAGCGCAGTAAGGCTTGCTCGATTACTCGGCCTGATTGCTGGTTTGAAGTGGACTTACTTATGAATTTGTCAGGGTTTTAAATACAGGTATTTTATGTGATGTTTTTAACAGTGCCCCTTACCTCTTTGACCGCTTGACTTTCCGGTCCACCGCAGGTTTCCCGTTTGTGCGGAGAAAGCCAACAGGGGGGTATCTTTACTTCCTCCCCGCCAATCCTGGCGCCATCACTGAGGTTAGTGGACCAGTGCACCGCGCCTCTGCAGATGAAACGGAATGATGGCCCGGGCGGGCCACTGGCATGGCAAAGGCAAGCCCGTCTGCGTCCGTCCGCGCCTGGACGGCGCCAGACCCCTGGTCCATGCGCCATCCACGCCTGGACGGCGCCAGACCCCTGGTCCATGCGCCGTCCGCGCCTGGATGGCGCCAGACCCCTGGTCTATGCGCCGTCCGTGCCTGGACGGCACCAGACCCCTGGTCCATGCGTCCGTCTGCGCCTGGACGGCACCAAACCCCTGGTCCATGCGTCCGTCCGTGCCTGGATGGCACCAGACCCCTGGTCCATGCGTCTGTCCGCGCCAGACCCCCTGGTCCATGCGCCGTCCGCGCCTGGACGGCACCAGACCCCTGGTCCATGCGTCTGTCCGCGCCTGGATGGCGCTAGACCCCTGGTCCATGCGCCATCCACGCCTGGACGGCGCCAGACCCCTGGTCCATGCGTACGTCTGCGCCTGGACGGCACCAGACCCCTGGTCCATGCGTGCGTCTGCGCCTGGACGGCACCAGACCCCTGGTCCATGCGTCTGTCCGCGCCAGACCCCCTGGTCCATGCGCCGTCCGCGACTGGACGGCACCAGACCCCCGGTCCATGCGTCCGTCTGTGCCTGGACGGCACCAGACCCCTGGTCCATGCGTCTGTCCGCGCCTGGACGGCGCCAGCCCCCGGGTCCATGTGCACAACATAACTGTTCAAGAGAAGCACTATGGAAGCCGCGCCCTGCAGGTAAGCCCGCTTCCTGCCACATCCATGACTGGACCATAGATTAAGACAAACATACATGTCGACTGTGTAGGAGAGTAGGATCTGCTTCACATGGGTACCCCCACTTTTTGCTGATGCTTCACTGTTTTTCGACATTAGTCTGGCTGGGGCCCTGCTAATCAGAACCCCAGCCTAGCTGCTTCCTCTCTAAAATGGTTTCCATGTGCCTTAGGCACATCACTGATTGGGATCTGGAGTGCCCTTATAAGTCCCTAGTATATGGTATACTATGTACCAAGGGCATAGGTACCTCAGAGGCCTGCCAGGGGCTGCAGCATGTATTATGCCACCCCTGGAAGGCCATCCAAACTGACACCACAGGTCTGCTACTGCAGCCTGGGTAAGGTGGTGCATGCACCCCTTACTGTGATATAGGTTACCTATATCACTAAATACATACACACATATAAACCTATAAGTCACTCCTAAGGCAGGCCTTATCAATCCTAAAGGCAGAGTGCATGGTTCCTATGTGAGAGGGTGCCCCTGCATGAGCAGGGCCCCTCTGCAGCGTTCGGAGACCATCTCTGATGCTGTTTGTAGTGCAGCCTGACCATATACTCTTAAGCGCATTATAACCTCGCGGTAAAATGCTAACTTTGGAATGGCTGCACCTAAACATGTCGTGTTTGGTGTCAAACATCTTGGAATACTACCCCCCCGCCAATCCTGGCGGCGGGGGTAGCATTCCACCCTTCTAGAGGGAAAGACATGTTAACTCTGGCTAGCCCGGTAACTTCTTTCCAGAGCCCTGGCATCACAAAATGGATGCTGCTGCCACAGACACGAGTCTGGCCTCCTGCTGCTGGACGAAACTCCGGCAGGGGAGGCCTGGACAATAGGTTTCCTGTCCCAGGGAGGTGTGACCACCTCCCCAGACAGGATAATGCGTATTGGGGCTGGGCGGGAGCACTTTCGGGTGCTTTGAAGTCCTGCACTGGGGGCACATTTGGTGTCCCTGTGCATACCCCAGTTCAAACCGGATCAGGGGCTTGCAGCCCCTGCTTTGGCGCGAACTGGACAAAGGGAAAGGGGTGTAGCCACCCCTCTGCCCTGACCCACCCATAGGTGGGGCCACAGAGTAGTCCAACCCCTAAACTTGGTATAAGTATAGGAACCCAGTCCTTAGGACTTTAGATTATCCCTGGACGAAACTCTGAAACTGAATCCTGGACCTTCGACGCTCTACTCACGATTAGAGGACAGAAGAATCTCCCTTGGGGTCAAGGAGTGACTCCCCTGCTTGGCAGGCACCAAAGAAGCATCTGTCCGGTTCGCATTTCTGAAGCTCCCGTCGGACGCCGAAGTCATCGCATCACCAGAGGTGGATTCTCAGACTTCCCCGAGGCAACACTGAGTCCCCAGCAAAGCTGAGGCCCGTGGCTATCGTGGGTGACTTGAGACCGTGACCCCTGGACACCGAGCACATTTGCAAGTGCTTTCTCTTCTGGGTATCCCAAGAAGTCGTGCTTTGGGCTCCGAGTAGCCCTAGCCTCCAGCACCACCTGCACCGAAGATCACTGGCCCCCACTCTACGAGTGTCCTGTAAGCCAGATCCACGTGTGGCATCACGAGGCTCCTTTGCGGTCGCTAGCCCATTGGCTAGTAGCCCTTAACGAAGGCCAATCTTTTTCTAACTTGGCATCCTGGTTGCTCCAGGCCTGCCCTCACTTACCCTTGCTGGGTGAGTTCCCCAGACCTTGCTGGTCTGCACCATCGACGATCTTCCTCTGCAACGAGACTTGCCGTTGCCAAGGCTTGTTCGGTCCAATCCGGTCGCCGACACATCAGCACTCGACAGACATTGTGTACCAGCCCGAATCCTGCTCCTGATCACCGACAACGCCTCCTGGACCTCGTGGCTGAAGAGTCAAGATGACCGTCAATGCACCTGAAGCACTCGACATCGGTGGGCATCTGTCCATCGCCTTCCTGGTCACTGGCTAGTGACCCAGACTCTGTCCCCTCTGCTTTCAGGTTCTTCAGAACTCCGATCCACTCTTGGATCCACCCGGACACTTTTCACTTGGTCGCCAGCAGCACTTTGCAGCAGATCGCCATTCAAATCGACGACGAAACCCGACCCCGAAAGGCACCTATGCACCCGGCTTCCCTGGGTGAGGTAACACGAGTACTCCGGTGCTCCCGTGGGTAGAGACTCTTCAAAGTCCTAGATCTCAAAGGGTTTGGTCCAAGTCCTCTTTAAAGTGTCCCTTTTCTCTAAAATCCCGATCACGACTTTCTCCATAGAAGTCAACGGCGTATCGCGGTTGTGTATTTACACTGCACGCGTCTCCCGTTTGTCCCCTGTGTCACTACCTTGGGTGGTTCCTTGGGGTCCAAGCACTTCTAGAGGCTCTAGGCCTAGTGTCTAGTTCAGTCGTGGTTCTTATACCACTTTATTGGTATATGGTTTGGTACGCCCCTAGGGCCCAAACGTGTATTTGTGCTATTACTGTGTTTAAATAACTTCTAACTTATGTATTTCGAACTCTAGCCTCATAAAGAGACTAGAGGGGTGTGTTTAGCAATAAATACATATATTTTGAATATATACCTGGTGTGGTGCTCTTTCATTTGATCACTCAAGAGATTATAGACTGGTAAAACAAGCTGCTTTACATTCCTTCAAGACTTAGCCTGAAGGCTGCTCTCCATAGCTACCACTAGGATAGCTTTCAATAAGGTTGTCTTTAACCTATCTCCAATAAGGGGTTGTTTGGACTGGTGCAAGGTGCCCACTATAATTAGTGTACAGCATATACCAGGCCAACTTCTCACATTGGTGTGCAGCGTGTGGGATTCCAGCTTGCTATTGTTTTACCAGATAATCTCAATTGAATTGATCAACTGAAAACCACTAAAGGTACCTAAGGTACATATAATTTAAGCTTAGAATACAGTAAGTTCTACTGAACTTAGAGTTGTGTGTTAAGGGATAGCACAACCCTTTCTACAACTCAAGAGAGTTTAGTAGGCCACACTAGAGTAGGTAGTGCATACACCACACCACACTAGTAATGTCTTTAAGGGCAGGATCTAAAGAATCCTTGCAGGAAGCCATTGAGCTTCCACCCTCCAAGTATGATACACTCCCATTCTTGGAATTGAGAGCTTTATGCAACTTGAGAAAAATAAGGACAGGCCAAAGCCCCACCACCCAACACCTCAGGAGTTGTTGGTGGCTTATGACCTTAGTAAGCCCTTGGGGACTGAAGGGGTAGGAGCTGAGGGTGGGGCAGATGATGAGGATGGGAACAGGGGCACCAGTACCCCCAGCCCCCCCCTCTGAAACTGGCCAGGAGGGCGACAATGGCCCTGACCTGGATAATCCAACCCCTCCTGAGGAAGATGAAGAGGAGGATCAGAATGATGCCCCCTTTGTCCCCCCAGGAAGGATTGTGAGTGTGCCCAGAAGGTCTAGATCTTCTTCTCAGGAGTCTAACCACTCTGGCACCTCAATAGGGAGCTCTGTCTCATCTCATAGGAGGGAATCCTCTCATGAGAGAAGAAAGAGGCTGGTACTATATGAGGAAGCTCAGCTTGAACTCAAAAAGAAGCAACTAGCCATAGACAGGGAGTCCCTAGATCTCTTTAGAGAGAGAAGAAAGTTGGGACTAGAGTCCCATGGTGGCAGCCATGTCCCTAGAGACAGGGAAAGGTCCTATGACCATAGGAACCTGAGCAAGATTGTCCCTCCCTATCAGAATGGGGATGACATCCACAAGTGGATAACTGCTCTAGAGAGGGCCTGTAAGGTACAGAAGGTCCCTCAGGAGCAGTGGGCAGCAATCTTGTGGCTCTCCTTTGCTGACAAAGGTAGAGATAAGCTCCTCACTGTTAGAGAGGAGGATGCTGATAATTACAAGGTCTTGAAGAGTGCTCTTATTGATGGTTTTGGCCTAACCACTGAACAGTACAGGTTGAAGTTCAGAGATACCCAAAAAGCATAGACTCAAGACTGGGTAGACTATGTGGATTGTTCTGCCAAGGCTCTGGAAGGCTGGTTGATGGGCAGTAAGGTGTGTGACTTCTCAGGATTGTTCAATCTGATAATGAGGGAGCAGATTCTTAATAACTGTCAAAATCAGCTGTTGCATCAATACCTGGTAGACTCTGATCTGACCTCTCCCCAAGAATTGGGAAAGAAGGCAGACAAATGGGTCAGAACCAGGGTGAAGCAGAAGGTACAGAACCAAGGTGGGGAAACCAAGAAGCAAGATGCTAAGAACTCTGAAAAGGGTGGGGAGAAGGGTAAAGATCAAAAGTCTTCATCAGGCCCCCAAAAATCTTCTTCTGGTGGGGATTCACAGTCTACCAAAGGGAAAGGCCAAAGAAAACCATGGTGCAAGGTCTGTAAGCAAAAGACCCACTGGACCAGTGATTGCACCAAGTCCAAAGACTCCAGTCCAGCACCCACCAATGCCCCTAAGGCACCTGTTCCCCCTAGTACAGTTGGTGGGAGTGCTCCAGCCAAGGGTTTAGTAGGGTTCACCCTGGGTACTGAGTTGGGCTCTGACCTAGTCAGAGAACTGACTCAGGCTGTGTTAGTCTGTGATGGAGGCATGGATGTGACCTCCACTGTGAGTCCCAGTAATCTGGGCAAGTACAGACAACAGCCTTTAATCAATGGACGTGAGGCTTTGGCATTTAGGGACACAGGGGCAAGTGTCACAATGGTGACACAAGACCTTGTGAATCCTGGGCAAGTTATACTTGGTGAGATGTACCAAGTGACCAATGCTAGCAATGTCAGAACAGACCATACTCTGGCAGTTGTTAACTTCTCCTGGGGAGGAGTAACTGGCCTTAAGAAGGTTGTGGTAAGTGCAAACCTACCAGTCGAATGCTTGCTTGGCAATGACTTAGAGACTTCTGCTTGGGCAGAAGTGGAGCTCAGGACCCATGCAGAAATGCTGGGGATCCCTGCAGATGTGTTTGCTGTGACCAGGTCACAAGCCAAAATGTCTAGCACTGAACAGGCCTTGGATTCTGGAAGAATGGACCAAGTGCCTTCCAAGAGGAGGAGTAGTAGGGTTAAGGCAGTGCCTTCCCCTTGGCTCAGGAGGAAGATCAGTCCCTTGAGGGGATGATCTCAGCCCTGAAGAAGGAACTGTCCCAGAGGAACTTGAACCTGACCAGGTTGAGTTCTTGGGGACAGGGGGACCTTCTAGGGCAGATCTGAGCCAGGAGCAGCAGAGCTGCCCCTCCCTTGAACCCCTCAGACAGCAAGCTGCTGCTGAGGCTGCTGGGAAAGCTAGTGGTCCCCATACAGTGTATTGGGATGATGGACTCCTGTACTCAGAGAGTAGAGACCCCAAGCCTGGTGCTACCAGGAGGTTGGTTATACTTCTGAAGTTCAGGGGCTTCCTATTGACCCTAGCCCATGATATTCCCTTAGCAGGTCACCTGGGCCAGAACAAGACTTGGGACAGAATTGTCCCTCACTTTCACTGGCCCCACATGTCTGAAGACAGCAAGGAGTTTTGTCGCTCCTGTGTAACCTGCCAAGCCAGTGGCAAAGCAGGTGGCACTACAAAGGCCCCCTGATACCACTACCTGTGGTGGGGGTGCCCTTTGAAAGGGTAGGGATTGACATTGTTGGTCCCATGGATCCCCAAACAGCCTCTGGGCACAGGTTTATCCTGGTGGTAGTGGATCATGCCACCAGGTACCCAGAAGCTATTCCCCTCAGGACCACTACAGCACCTGTGGTGGCAAGGGCCCTCCTGGGAATCTTCTCAAGAGTGGGCTTTCCTAAGGAGGTAGTCTCAGACAGGGTGCTAACTTCATGTCTGGGTACTTAAAAGCAATGTGGAAGGAGTGTGGAGTGACTTATAAGTTCACCACACCCTATCACCCACAATGCAATGGTTTAGTTGAGAGATTCAACAAAACCTTGAAGGGCATGATTAAAGGGCTCCCAGAAAAGCTTAGGCGTAGATGGGACATACTCTTGCCCTGCCTTTTATTCGCATATAGGGAGGTGCCTCAGAAGGGGTTGGTTACAGCCCTTTTGAACTTCTGTTTGGCCACCCTGTGAGGGGTCCACTGTGCTTGGTGAAGGAAGGATGGGAGTTACCTCTCAAGCCCCCAAAGCAAGATATAGTGGACTATGTACTTGGTCTCCACTCCAGGATGGCTGAGTACATGAAAAGGCAACCAAAAACCTTGAGGCTAGCCAGGAACTTCAAAAGGCCTGGCATGACCAAAAGGCTGTTCTGACTGTTTACCAGCCAGGACAGAAGGTGTGGGTGTTGGAGCCAGTGGCCCCAGCAGCTCTCCAAGACAAATGGAGTGGACCCCACACTATTGTTGAGCAGAAGGGTGAGGTCACTTACTTAGTAGACCTAGGAACACCCAGGAGTCCCCACAGGGTTCTCCATGTCAACAGGTTAAAACCATATGTGGACAGGGCAGACATGGGCTTGCTCATGGCTACTGATGAAGGGCAGGAGGAAGAGAGTGAACCACTCCCTGACCTGCTCTCACAGAACCCTGACGATGGGTCAGTTGATGGTGTAGCCTTGGCAGGCAGCCTCACTACCCAGCAACAAACTGATTGCAGGCAAGTCCTCAATCAGTTTAGACATATGTTTTCACTGACACCCAGTCAGACTACCTGGTGCACTCATGAAGTGGACACTGGGGACAGTCTGCCTATTAAAAACAAGATTTATAGGCAACCTGACCATGTCAGGGACTGTATCAGGACTGAAGTCCAGAAAATGTTGGAATTGGGAGTTATTGAACCCTCAGATAGCCCTTGGGCTAGTCCAGAGGTCCTTGTACCAAAACCTCACACCAGTGGTGGAAAAAGAGAGATGAGGTTTTGTGTGGACTACAGGGGTCTCAATGCAGTCACTAGGACTGATGCCCATCCAATACCCAGGGCAGATGAGCTCATAGATACTTTGGCCTCTGCCAAATATCTCAGCACATTTGACCTAACAGCTGGCTACTGGCAGATCAGACTAGCTGATACTGCAAAGCCCAAAACAGCATTCTCAACCCCTAGTGGGCATTATCAATTTGTGGTAATACCCTTTGGTCTGAAGAATGCACCTGCCACTTTCCAGAGGCTGGTGAATACAGTTCTCACAGGTCTGGAAGCCTATAGTGCAGCATATCTAGATGATATTGCTGTCTTTAGCTCCACCTGGGAGGATCACCTCAGGAATGTTTTACAGGCCCTGCAAAAGGCAGGCCTGACTATCAAGGCCACTAAGTGCCAGATAGGGCAGAGTCAGGTTGTGTACCTGGGCCACCTTGTGGGTGGAGGCCAGGTTCAACCTTTGCAGAGCAAGATCCAGACTATCATGGACTGGACTGCTCCAACTACCCAGACTCAGGTGAGAGCCTTCTTGGGCCTGACTGGGTACTATAGGAGATTTGTCAAGGGGTATGGATCAATAGTGACACCCCTGAATGACTTAACTTCTAAGAAAATGCCCAAAAAGGTTCAGTGGACAGTTAGCTGTCAAAAGGCATTTGATGACCTGAAGCAAGCCATGTGCACTGCTCCCATTCTACAGAGTCCTGATTACTCCAAGAAGTTCATTGTCCAAACAGATGCATCTGAATTGGGGGTAGGGGCTGTACTGTCACAATTGAATGATGAAGGTCAGGATCAGCCAGTAGCTTTTATTAGCAGAAGGCTGACCCCTAGAGAGAAACGTTGGTCAGCCATTAGAGAGGGAGGCCTTTGCTGTGGTCTGGGCTCTGAAGAAGTTGAGGCCATACTTGTTTGGTACTCACTTCCTTGTTCAAACAGACCATAAGCCCCTCTTATGGCTAAAACAAATGAAGGGTGAAAACCCCAAACTGCTTAGGTGGTCCATTTCCCTACAGGGGATGGACTTCACAGTGGAACATAGACCTGGGAGTAACCATGCCAATGCAGATGGACTCTCTAGGTATTTCCACTTAGAACATGAAGACTTAACTGGGCAAGGTTAGTTTAATGTCCCTACGTTTGGGGGGGTTGTGTAGGAGAGTAGGATCTGCTTCACATGGGTACCCCCACTTTTTTGCTGATGCTTCACTGTTTTTCGACATTAGTCTGGCTGGGGCCCTGCTAATCAGAACCCCAGCCTAGCTGCTTCCTCTCTAAAATGGTTTCCATGTGCCTTAGGCACATCACTGATTGGGATCTGGAGTGCCCTTATAAGTCCCTAGTATATGGTATACTATGTACCAAGGGCATAGGTACCTCAGAGGCCTGCCAGGGGCTGCAGCATGTATTATGCCACCCCTGGAAGGCCATCCAAACTGACACCACAGGTCTGCTACTGCAGCCTGGGTAAGGTGGTGCATGCACCCCTTACTGTGATATAGGTTACCTATATCACTAAATACATACACACATATAAACCTATAAGTCACTCCTAAGGCAGGCCTTATCAATCCTAAAGGCAGAGTGCATGGTTCCTATGTGAGAGGGTGCCCCTGCATGAGCAGGGCCCCTCTGCAGCGTTCGGAGACCATCTCTGATGCTGTTTGTAGTGCAGCCTGACCATATACTCTTAAGCGCATTATAACCTCGCAGTAAAATGCTAACTTTGGAATGGCTGCACCTAAACATGTCGTGTTTGGTGTCAAACATCTTGGAATACTACCCCCCCGCCAATCCTGGTGGCGGGGGTAGCATTCCACCCTTCTAGAGGGAAAGACATGTTAACTCTGGCTAGCCCGGTAACTTCTTTCCAGAGCCCTGGCATCACAAAATGGATGCTGCTGCCACAGACACGAGTCTGGCCTCCTTCTGCTGGACGAAACTCCGGCAGGGGAGGCCTGGACAATAGGTTTCCTGTCCCAGGGAGGTGTGACCACCTCCCCAGACAGGATAATGTGTATTGGGGCTGGGCGGGAGCACTTTCGGGTGCTTTGAAGTCCTGCACTGGGGGCACATTTGGTGTCCCTGTGCATACCCCAGTTCAAACCGGATCAGGGGCTTGCAGCCCCTGCTTTGGTGCTAACTGGACAAAGGGAAAGGGGTGTAGCCACCCCTCTGCCCTGACCCACCCATAGGTGGGGCCACAGAGTAGTCCAACCCCTAAACTTGGTATAAGTATAGGAACCCAGTCCTTAGGACTTTAGATTATCCCTGGACGAAACTCTGAAACTGAATCCTGGACCTTCGACGCTCTACTCACGATTAGAGGACAGAAGAATCTCCCTTGGGGTCAAGGAGTGACTCCCCTGCTTGGCAGGCACCAAAGAAGCATCTGTCCGGTTCGCATTTCTGAAGCTCCCGTCGGACGCCGAAGTTATCGCATCACCAGAGGTGGATTCTTAGACTTCCCCGAGGCTACCCTGAGTCCCCAGCAAAGCTGAGGCCCGTGGCTATCGTGGGTGACTTGAGACTGTGACCCCTGGATACGGAGCACATTTGCAAGTGCATCCTCTTCTGGGTCGCCCAAGAAGTCGTGCTTTTGTCTCCCAGTAGCCCTAGCCTCCAGCACCACCTGCACCGAAGATCACTGGCCCCCACTCCACGAGTGTCCTGTAAGCCAGATTCACGTGCGGTGTCACGAGGCTCCTTTGCGGTCGCTAGCCCGTTGGCTAGTAGCCCTTAACGAAGGCCAATCTTTTTCTAGCTTGGAATCCTGGTTGCTCCAGGCCTGCCCTCACTTACCCTTGCTGGGTGAGTTCCCCAGACCTTGCTGGTCTGCACCATCGACGATCTTCCTCTGCATTGAGACTTGCCGTTGCCAAGGCTTGTTGGGTCCAATCCAGTCGCCGACACCTCAGCACTCGACAAACATCGTGTACCAGCCCGAATCCTGCTCCTGGTCGCCAACAACGCCTCCTGGACCTCGTGGCTGAAGAGTCAAGACGACCGTCAACGCACCTGAAGCACTCGACATCGGTGGGCATCTGTCCATCGCCTTCCTGGTCACTGGCTAGTGACCCAGACTCTGTCCCCTCTTCTTTCAGGTTCTTCAGATCTCCGATCCACCTTTGGATCCACCCGGACACTTTTCACTTGGTCGCCAGCAGCACTTTGCAGCAGATCGCCATTCAAATCGACGACGAAACCCGACCCCGAAAGGCACCTATGCACCCGGCTTCCCTGGGTGAGGTAACACGAGTACTCCGGTGCTCCCGTGGGTAGAGACTCTTCAAAGTCCTAGATCTCAAAGGGTTTGGTCCAAGTCCTCTTTAAAGTGTCCCTTTTCTCTAAAATCCCGATCACGACTTTCTCCATAGAAGTCAACGGCGTATCGCGGTTGTGTATTTACACTGCACGCGTCTCCCGTGGGTCCCCTGTGTCACTACCTTGGGTGGTTCCTTGGGGTCCAAGCACTTCTAGAGGCTCTAGGCCTAGTGTCTAGTTCAGTCGTGGTTCTTATACCACTTTATTGGTATATGGTTTGGTACGCCCCTAGGGCCCAAACGTGTATTTGTGCTATTACTGTGTTTAAATAACTTCTAACTTATGTACTTCGAACTCTAGCCTCATAAAGAGACTAGAGGGGTGTGTTTAGCAATAAATACATATATTTTGAATATATACCTGGTGTGGTGCTCTTTCATTTGATCACTCAAGAGATTATAGACTGGTAAAACAAGCTGCTTTACATTCCTTCAAGACTTAGCCTGAAGGCTGCTCTCCATAGCTACCACTAGGATAGCTTTCAATAAGGTTGTCTTTAACCTATCTCCAATAAGGGGTTGTTTGGACTGGTGCAAGGTGCCCACTATAATTAGTGGACAGCATATACCAGGCCAACTTCTCACAGACAATGCAACTTTGCATTTGATAAAGAGGCTTCCGTCCAGCAGGGACTATCAGGGAGGATTATCACTGATCCCCCCCGCTATGAGAACAGAAGGGAAATCCACAGGAAGGACGGTTTCCTGTGTACTACTAAGCACTAGGGAGCAGACTTACAAGAACTGGCGCATCTCTGCATTTGAGCAGAAATGCGTCAGTTTACTTGCGTCACGCAAAAAAACCCTTGCGCCACCATGGATGTCACATTTACAATGCGGCGCACCGTGGCGCAAGGATTGGCAGACGTGTCACGCATCTGTTGTCGTAAAGGTGACGCATTGCTGGAGTTGTGTCGCAAGCACGACACAACTCCAGCAATGCCTATTCCTATTGTGCTGCGTCACTCCTTATGCAGGCGTAAGGCTTTGACGCAGTGGCGTCGTAGAAGTGACGCAATGAAATCTTGTAGATTTCACTGCGTCTGTTTACGAAGCTTTCTTGCGCCGGAACGCCCACTCTGCATACATTATACCTGATGCAGGTATAATGTGACGCAGGGCTTTACAACGTGACGCATCTCCCTAGATGCGTCACGTTGTAAATATGTCACAACGTGGCGCATTGTTTACGACGCCGCTGCATCACAAAAGTGACGCAACAGCGACGTAAAACTGTTGCAACGGGCTTGTAAATCTGCCCCTATGTCCTTAATGAAAAACAGGTACCAAGTCGCCGATTTTATGGCACAGCACAAGCCTGATATTGCATTTCTCACGGAGACTTGCGCTGATGAATCCTCGGGCCCGGATCTTAAAACGGCCATTCCGAAGGGTTTCAACATTGAAATAGTTGACCGGACAGATAATAAAAAAGGAGGCCGGGCGGGGGGGAGGATTGGAATAGTTTACCATAAATCCATCAAAGCTACCTTCCAAGCTGTCACCCATCTAGACTGTGAGGAACTCAGTTTCAATCTGAAACCGAGAAATACACATTCTTTTTCCGGGACTTGTTACCTATAGACCACCCGGCCCCAGGAGGGACCTTATTCAAAAAATACAGGACTATACAGAATCCTGCATCGTCTTGACAAATTTAACATTTCTGGGAGATTTTAATTTCCACTTAGAACTTACAAGTAACCCGGACACTCATTATTTTACTGACAATTTCAACAGTTTCAGCTTCTCACAAATTATAAACGTCCCCATGCATACAGCCGGTCATACACTTGATGGAGTATTTACTAACAACCGTAAGCTCAGTTTGGGTAAAGTCTTGCTGATAGTATAGTCTGATCATAAGGCCATCTTTCTCTCACTTAATATCCCCCCAACAATGGCCCAGACACAAGTGCATCTAGAACCTTCAATTTCAGACCATGGAAAAACCTTAACTCTGAAAAGTTAACGGGAATTCTTTCCAACACGAAGACCGTCCTAGACAACGACGTAGAAATTGCTGCAGAGAATTACTCTCAAAGGTTCAAATCATCAGCCTTTAGATCGGTGCCAGAAAAGCTGACCAAGTACCACAGAAAAAACCACCGGCCCCGGTATTCACAGGAGTTAAAAACCTCAACAGAAATGTAGTCTCCAAGAGCGCAGATGGAGGAAAGACTACTGCCCAGAAGAAAAGATTGAGTGTAAAGAAATCCTGACTGAATACAAAGCTTTGATTATTGCAGCGAAGTCTAAATACTTCACTGAAAAGGTAAATGTAGTTAAAGGTACCACTAGAGCAATATTGAAAGCAGTAAAGACCTTGCCCAACTTTAGTAAAGGCAGCATGTTTAGCCCCGACCAATCCTTCTGCAATCAACCTGCAGATTTCTTTCAAACCAAAGTCAACACCATCTTCCAGGATTTTAAGCAAAATCAGATTACACCCCTGTGCAGGAGGTGCCCTGGCCCCCACAGATGCCCCGGCCCCCACAGATGCCCCGGCCCCCACAGATGCCCCGGCCCCCACAGATGCCTCAGACTCCCAAATATCCTTGCAAAAGCCCAGATGATATAAACTTTGTAGGAGAGTAGGATCTGCTTCACATGGGTACCCCCACTTTTTGCTGATGCTTCACTGTTTTTCGACATTAGTCTGGCTGGGGCCCTGCTAATCAGAACCCCAGCCTAGCTGCTTCCTCTCTAAAATGGTTTCCATGTGCCTTAGGCACATCACTGATTGGAATCTGGAGTGCCCTTATAAGTCCCTAGTATATGGTATACTATGTACCAAGGGCATAGGTACCTCAGAGGCCTGCCAGGGGCTGCAGCATGTATTATGCCACCCCTGGAAGGCCATCCAAACTGACACCACAGGTCTGCTACTGCAGCCTGGGTAAGGTGGTGCATGCACCCCTTACTGTGATATAGGTTACCTATATCACTAAATACATACACACATATAAACCTATAAGTCACTCCTAAGGCAGGCCTTATCAATCCTGAAGGCAGAGTGCATGGTTCCTATGTGAGAGGGTGCCCCTGCATGAGCAGGGCCCCTCTGCAGCGTTCGGAGACCCTTCTCTGATGCTGTTTGTAGTGCAGCCTGACCATATACTCTTAAGCGCATTATAACCTCGCGTTAAATGCTAACTTTGGAATGGCTGCACCTAAACATGTCGTGTTTGGTGTCAAACATCTTGGAATACTACCCCCGCCAATTCTGGCGGCGGGGGTAGCATTCCACCCTTCTAGAGGGAAAGACATGTTAACTCTGGCTAGCCCGGTAACTTCTTTCCAAAGCCCTGGCATCACAAAATGGATGCTGCTGCCACAGACACGAGTCTGGCCTCCTGCTGCTGGATGAAACTCCGGCAGGGGAGGCCTGGACAATAGGTTTCCTGTCCCAGGGAGGTGTGACCACCTCCCCAGACAGGATAATGTGTATTGGGGCTGGGCGGGAGCACTTTCGGGTGCTTTGAAGTCCTGCACTGGGGGCACACTTGGTGTCCCTAGTGCATACCCCAGTTCAAACCGGATCAGGGGCTTGCAGCCCCTGCTTTGGCGCGAACTGGACAAAGGGAAAGGGGTGTAGCCACCCCTCTGCCCTGACCCACCCATAGGTGGGGCCACAGAGTAGTCCAACCCCTAAACTTAGTATAAGTATAGGAACCCAGTCCCTAGGACTTTAGATTATCCCTGGACGAAACTCTGAAACTGAATCCTGGACCTTCGACGCTCTACTCACGATTAGAGGACAGAAGAATCTCCCTTGGGGTCAAGGAGTGACTCCTCTGCTTGGCAGGCACCAAAGAAGCATCTGTCCGGTTCGCATTTCTGAAGCTCCCGCCGGACGCCGAAGTCATCGCATCACCAGAGGTGGATTTTCAGACTTCGCCGAGGCTACCCTGAGTCCCCAGCAAAGCTGAGGCCCGTGGCTATCGTGGGTGACTTGAGACCGTGACCCCTGGACACCGAGCACATTTGCAAGTGCATCCTCTTCTGGGTCTCCCCCGAAGTCGTGCTTTGTGCTCCGAGTAGCCCTAGCCTCCAGCACCAACTGCACCGAAGATCACTGGCCTCCACTCCACGAGTGTCCTGTGAGCCAGATCCACGTGCAGCGTCTTGAGGCTCCTTTGCGGTCGCTAGCCCGTTGGCTAGTAGCCCTTAACGAAGGCCAATCTTTTTCTACCTTGGCATCCTGGTTGCTCCAGGCCTGCCCTTACTTACTCTCGCTGGGTGAGTTCCCCAGACCTTGCTGGTCTGCACCATCGACGATCTTCCTCTGGATCAAGACTTGCCGTTGCCAAGGCTTGTTGGGTTCAATCCAGTCGCCGACACCTCAGCACTCGACAGACATCGTGTACCAGCCCGAATCCTGCTCCTGGTTGCCGACAACATCTCCTGGACCTCGTGGCTGAAGAGTCAAGACAACCGTCAACGCACCTGAAGCACTCGACATCGGTGGGCATCTGTCCATCGCCTTCCTGGTCACTGGCTAGTGACCCAGACTCTGTCCCCTCTGCTTTCAGGTTCTTCAGAACTCCGATCCACTCTTGGATCCACCCGGACACTTTTCACTTGGTCGCCAGCAGCACTTTGCAGCAGATCGCCATTCAAATCGACAACGAAACCCGACCCCGAAAGGCACCTATGCACCCGGCTTCCCTGGGTGAGGTAACATGAGTACTCCGGTGCTCCCGTGGGTAGAGACTCTTCAAAGTCCTAGGTCTCAAAGGGTTTGCTCCAAGTCCTCTTTTAAGTGTCCCTTTTCTCTAATTTCCCGATCACGACTTTCTCCATAGAAGTCAACGGCGTATCGCGGTTGGGTATTTACACTGCACGCGTCCCCCGTGGGTCCCCTGTGTCACTACCTTGGGTGGTTCCTTGTGGTCCAAGCACTTCTAGAGGCTCTAGGCCTAGTGTCTAGTTCAGTCGTGGTTCTTATACCACTTTATTGGTATATGGTTTGGTACGCCCCTAGGGCCCAAACGTGTATTTGTGCTATTACTGTGTTTAAATAACTTCTAACTTATGTACTTCGAACTCTAGCCTCATAAAGAGACTAGAGGGGTGTATTTAGCAATAAATACATATATTTTGAATATATACCTGGTGTGGTGCTCTTTCATTTGATCACTCAAGAGATTATAGACTGGTAAAACAAGCTGCTTTACATTCCTTCAAGACTTAGCCTGAAGGCTGCTCTCCATAGCTACCACTAGGATAGCTTTCAATAAGGTTGTCTTTAACCTATCTCCAATAAGGGGTTGTTTGGACTGGTGCAAGGTGCCCACTATAATTAGTGGACAGCATATACCAGGCCAACTTCTCACAAACTTGTTGCCCACTCTCTAAAGAAAACGTGATCAAATTAATAATTTCCACCAAATCCAGGGCCCCCTCAGACCCTTGCCTTCCGGGTCCTATATACAATCTCTAGTTTAGTAGCAGGGCCTATACTGGTTTATTAAAGTACACACTGTACATGGGCCAGTTCCTGGCTATCTGGGAAAAAGCCTCTATTCTACAGCTGATGAGAAAACCTTCACTGGACCTGAAAGATGTGAAAAATTACAGACCTATATCTCACCGTTCTTTTCCTGCAAAAATACTTGAAAAAGCTATGAACGTCGAAATTGCATAATTTTTATAAGCCAACCAGCTCCTTGATGCCTCACAGTATGGGTTCAGAGCGATTAGGGGCACAGAAGCGGCCCTGGTAGTAGCCACCGAAGAATTGAGAATGGTGGTGGACAAGGGCGGAAAGGATTCTCCTAGATCTATCTGCAGCCTTTGACACAGATTACCCCCCCTGTGCAGGAGGTGCCCCGGCCCCCAAAGATGCCCCGGCCCCCACAGATGCCCCTGCCACCACAGATGGCCCGGCACTCACAGATGTCCTGGTCCCTACAGATGGCCAGGCCCCCACAGATGCCCCGGCCACCACATATGCCCCGGCCACCACATATGCCCCGGCCACCACAGATGCCCTGGCCCCCACAGATTGCCCGACCACCACAGATGCCCCGGCCCCAACAGATGCCCCGGCCCCAACAGATGGCCCGGCCACCACAGATGCCCCGGACTCTACAGATGCCCCGGCCCCCACAGATAGCCCAGCCCCCACAGATGCCCCGGCCCCCACAGATGCCCCGGCCATTACAGATGGCCCGGCCCCCCACAGATAGCCCTGGCCACCACAGATGGCCCCGGCCACCACAGATGCCCCGGCCACCACAGGTGCCCCGGCAACCACAGATGCCCCGGCAACCACAGATGCCCTGGCCACCACAGATGGCCCAGCCCCCACAGATGCCCCGGCCCCCACAGATGCCCCGGCCCCCACAGATGGCCCGGCCCCCACAGATGCCCCGGCCCCCACAGATGCCCCGGCCCCCACAGATGCCCCGGCCACCACAGATGCCCCGGCCTCCACAGATGCCCCGGCCTCCACAGATGGCCCGGCCACCACAGATGGCCCGGCCTCCACAGATGGCCCGGCCTCCACAGATGGCCCGACCCTCACAGATGGCCCAGACTCCCAAATATCCTTGCAAAAACCCAGATGATATAAACTTGTTGCCCACTCTCTAAAGAAAACGTGATCAAATTAATAATTTCCACCAAATCCAGGGCCCCATCAGACCCTTGCCTTCTGGGTCCTATATACAATCTCTAGTTTAGTAGCAGGGCCTATACTGGTTTATTAAAGTACACACTGTACATGGGCCAGTTCCTGGCTATCTGGGAAAAAGCCTCTATTCTACAGCTGATGAAAAAACCTTCACTGGACCTGAAAGATGTGGAAAATTACAGACCTATATCTCACCGTTCTTTTCCTGCAAAAATACTTGAAAAAGCTATGAACGTCAAAATTGCATAATTTTTATAAGCCAACCAGCTCCTTGATGCCTCACAGTATGGGTTCAGAGCGATTAGGGGCACAGAAGCGGCCCTGGTAGTAGCCACCGAAGAATTGAGAATGGTGGTGGACAAGGGCGGAAAGGATTCTACTAGATCTATCTGCAGCCTTTGACACAGATTACCCCCCCTGTGCAGGAGGTGCCCCGGCCCCCACAGATGCCCCTGCCACCACAGATGGCCCGGCACTCACAGATGTCCTGGTCCCCACAGATGGCCAGGCCCCCACAGATGCCCCGGCCACCACATATGCCCCGGCCACCACATATGCCCCGGCCACCACAGATGCCCTGGCCCCCACAGATTGCCCGACCACCACAGATGCCCCGGCCCCAACAGATGCCCCGGCCCCAACAGATGGCCCAGCCACCACAGATGCCCCGGACTCTACAGATGCCCCGGCCCCCACAGATAGCCCGGCCCCCACAGATGCCCCGGCCCCCACAGATGCCCCGGCCATTACAGATGGCCCGGCCCCCCACAGATAGCCCTGGCCACCACAGATGGCCCCGGCCACCACAGATGCCCCGGCCTCCACAGATGGCCCGGCCACCACAGATGCCCCGGCCACCACAGATGCCCCGGCAACCACAGATGCCCCGGCCACCACAGATGGCCCAGCCCCCACAGATGGCCCGGCCCCCACAGATGGCCCGGCCCCCACAGATGGCCCGGCCCCCACAGATGCCCCGGCCCCCACAGATGGCCCAGCCACCACAGATGCCCCGGCCTCCACAGATGCCCCAGCCTCCACAGATGGCCCGGCCACCACAGATGGCCCGGCCTCCACAGATGGCCCGGCCTCCACAGATGGCCCGGCCACCACAGATGGCCTGGCCTCCACAGATGGCCCGACCCTCACAGATGGCCCAGACTCCCAAATATCCTTGCAAAAGCCCAGATGATATAAACTTGTTGCCCACTCTCTAAAGAAAACGTGATCAAATTAATAATTTCCACCAAATCCAGGGCCCCCTCAGACCCTTGCCTTCCGGGTCCTATATACAATCTCTAGTTTAGTAGCAGGGCCTATACTGGTTTATTAAAGTACACACTGTACATGGGCCAGTTCCTGGCTATCTGGGAAAAAGCCTCTATTCTATAGCTGATGAAAAAACCTTCACTGGACCTGAAAGATGTGGAAAATTACAGACCTATATCTCACCGTTCTTTTCCTGCAAAAATACTTGAAAAAGCTATGAACGTCAAAATTGCATAATTTTTATAAGCCAACCAGCTCCTTGATGCCTCACAGTATGGGTTCAGAGCGATTAGGGGCACAGAAGCGGCCCTGGTAGTAGCCACCGAAGAATTGAGAATGGTGGTGGACAAGGGCGGAAAGGATTCTACTAGATCTATCTGCAGCCTTTGACACAGATTACCCCCCTGTGCAGGAGGTGCCCCGGCCCCCACAGATGCCCCGGCCCCCACAGATGCCCCGGCCCCCACAGATGCCCCGGCCCCCACAGATGCCCCTGCCACCACAGATGGCCCGGCACTCACAGATGTCCTGGTCCCTACAGATGGCCAGGCCCCCACAGATGCCCCGGCCACCACATATGCCCTGGCCACCACAGATGCCCTGGCACCCACAGATTGCCCGACCACCACAGATGCCCCGGCCCCAACAGATGGCCCGGCCACCACAGATGCCCCGGCCCCCACAGATAGCCCAGCCCCCACAGATAGCCCAGCCCCCACAGATGCCCCGGCCCCCACAGATGCCCCGGCCCCCACAGATGCCCCGGCCATTACAGATGGCCCGGCCCCCCACAGATAGCCCCGGCCACCACAGATAGCCCCGGCCACCACAGATAGCCCCGGCCCCCACAGATACCCCGGCCACCACAGATAGCCCCGGCCACCACAGATAGCCCCGGCCACCACAGATGGCCCAGCCTCCACAGATGGCCCAGCCTCCACAGATGGCCTGGCCACCACAGATGCCCCGGCCACCACAGATGCCCCGGCCACCACAGATGCCCCGGCAACCACAGATGCCCTGGCCACCACAGATGGCCCAGCCCCCACAGATGCCCCGGCCACCACAGATGGCCCAGCCCCCACAGATGCCCCGGCCACCACAGATGGCCCGGCCCCCACAGATGCCCCGGCCACCACAGATGCCCCGGCCACCACAGATGCCCCGGCCACCACAGATGCCCCGGCCACCACAGATGGCCCGGCCACCACAGATGGCCCAGACTCCCAAATATGCTTGCAAAAGCCCAGATGATATAAACTTGTTGCCCACTCTCTAAAGAAAATGTGATCAAATTAATAATTTCCACCAAATCCAGGGCCCCCTCAGACCCTTGCCTTCCGGGTCCTATATACAATCTCTAGTTTAGTAGCAGGGCCCATACTGATTTATTAAAGTACACACTGTACATGGGCCAGTTCCCGGCTATCTGGGAAAAAGCCTCTATTCTACCGCTGATGAAAAAACCTTCACTGGACCCGAAAGATGTGAAAAATTACAGACCTATATCTCACCGTTCTTTTCCTGCAAAAATACTTGAAAAAGCTATGAACGTCAAAATTGCATAATTTTTATAAGCCAACCAGCTCCTTGACGCCTCACAGTATGGGTTCAGAGCGATTCGGGGCACAGAATCAGCCCTGGTAGTAGCCACCAAAGAATTGAGAATGGTGGTGGACAAGGGCGGAAAGGATTCTACTAGATCTATCTGCAGCCTTTGACACGGTCCACCACTCACTACTTAATTGGCTTCAGATGCTCTGCTTTGACAAGTCAGCACTGGCCATGCTGAGCTTCTTCTTGTGTGACAGACAACAGACCGTGGAGCTGGGGGCGTGGCCGGACGCCGATGGAGCAGGGAGCCTGAACCGGAGCTCCTGCTGGTGATCCCCCATATTAGCCCATCCTGCCCGCTAAAGGGGAGCCCTTCACATCAAAAGCCCACCTTCTGACTCGTGAAGGACGAGGGCACGGGCTGGAGCCAAAGATAGGAGCAAAAAGGTACGCCTTCGCCGTAAAACCGAGCCGGACGAAGGAACCGTGGGGTTAGTCAAGATGGCGCCCGCGGTCTGAGCCCCGACTCCCAGGGGACAGTCGGCGGTGCACGGCAGACTTGGCTGAAGATCCCGATCAGCGGAGCACCTGAACGGCGGGCCCCCGCGGCTGTGGGCGTGAGGAGGCGGGATCCACCGATGAACCGACTGTGAGGAGGAGACGGCACAGATAGAGAAAATGGCGCCCACAGCCTGCGGGTAGCCGCCAACGAGACGCCAGGTACCTGCCAATCGCCCAGCCTCATTATAGCGCAGAGTGCTGCCAAGGGCTGATCGAGAGCGGGGAGCCCCCACACATAGTGCAGAGAGGAGGCGGGGGGCCTGGATGGTGATGGCGCAGCAGGGCGCACCGGACCACTGAGGACTCTGATACAGCACGCTGTGGGACCCCCCAACTGGGCGCGGGGGCCCGATAGTCGGACACGCGGCCCCTATCTGCCTGGTGAGACTGGTGGAACTGGCGACACCGCTGCGCGGCCCCGGACAATGTAGGCCGCGCCGCCTGTGGGGGAAGACAGACTTTCACAACAGTAATAGCGCAAGAGACTGGTGAGTGGCGATCGGGCCGCGCCTGCTGCGATACCGCTACACTCCTTCCCTGGTGCCCGCGCAAGTGGAGGGCGGATGTTGGAGCTGTGAATCGCAGCTCTGCCGGCAGCCCCTGCAATCCTGAGCGGAGACTGCATGATGGCCAGGGGGGTTGACTGCTGAAAGCTGGCCCCCTCATACATGCTCCTGGCGCCTGCCTGCGGCCTGGCTCGGCCTTGAAACTACGCACACTCCTTGGCGCCTACGCTGCTCACTAGGCCCAGCGAGGCAGAGACCACCGGACCAAAGCTGCACCCTCCTCCAGCAGCCCGGGGTACACGGATACCTGCAACGCCACAACCCGGGTGCGACGGGTGATATCAGGAGAAACGGGGAGTGGTGTTGCATGCCTGGCCCGCAAAGAACTATCACTCAGCAACATACCCTCAGGCCGGCCTGATTTACTCCCAACGATGAGGACCGACACACACGAAAGCCGCCATCACCGCCAAGTGGGATAGTCCCCTCAACCGCACTCCTCGCTGCCTCACCACTACGCAGCCTCTGCGATTCGCAGCGAGAACCCACACATCAAGCGATCGGCCTCGGCGGTCCTTGCTCTCTGAGGGTCCCTGCGCACGCCCGGGGTTGGCGGCAGTTGACATTCTTCCTAACCGGACTGCGCCCATTCTGACCCCAACATGGGGAGAGTCAGCAAACGACGAGATGCGGAGCAACAGAAGTCAGCGGGCGAAGATAGTGGAGAGTCGCGAACATGCACGGGGGCTCGCACTGAAAAGAATGCGCCCCAAGGTGAGCTATCACTCCATGACATCCTGCAGGCAATAGAAACGTCACGGACTGCTGTAGAAACCAAACTCAACACGCTTCGAGAAGATCTGGGGCTCCTAAGGGCAGACCATAGGAAATTGGCGGACCGCGTTACAACAGTGGAAGAAGATGTAGAAGATCTGAAACCGCAAGTGTCCACATCCACATGCAAGATCATGGACATCGAACAAAGGGTCCATGTGCTGGAACAGCGTGCTGAGGATGCCGAAAATAGGGCAAGATGAAATAATATAAGAGTCATTGGGCTGCCTGAGAAAGTCGAGGGGAACAACTTGGTGGCCTATCTTGAGAACTGGATCCGCACTGAGGTGGCAGAGGAGGGTCTCTCACCATTCTGAGCCCTGGAGAGGGCTCACAGGGTTCCAGCCCAAGCGCCCCCGCCTGGGAGACCGCCGAGGCCGGTGGTGGCTCGCCTCCTATTCTACAAAGACGGGGACCACGTGCTGAGCCGAGCGCGACCCAAAGGCCAACTCAAAATAGAAAACAGCATTGTGCGGATCTTCCCAGACTTTTCCAGGGAAGTACAGAGGCAGTGAGCCTCCTTCGTCACGACCAAAAGGAAACTGCGCCAAATGGGGGTGTCATACTCAATGGTGTTCCCAGCGAGACTCCGGATAGTACACGCAGAGGAGACCAAGGTCTTCACCACACCTCAGGATGTGTGGGACTGGATCGAGGAGCAGGGCCCACGAGACCGGCGGCACGAAGGCAGGGGGCTACCCGAGATCCCCTGGAAGAGGGGGGAAACCCAAGAGCCACCCAACGCTGGAAGAAGCTTGCTGGGACCGGAAGAGTGCAATGGCGGCAATAGCCTCCCTGAGTACCGCAGGCCTGCGGGGTACCCCCTCCCTCTCCGGAGAGGAACAGAGAGACTCGGACTCTGACGCCAGCTCGTGCACTGTGGGGGGGGCAGCCAGATTCTGCCAAAGGTGACCCCTAGATCGGCAGATGACCTGATCTAATCCATCCATGGCACGCAAGTATATGCTGGACATTTAAGTTAGGGGTGGGGGGTCATGTCTAGCGACTGCTCTGAATACAGGAGGGGCCCAGGATGGGCAATACGAGGTTCAAATACTGGATGGGGGGAACCCGGGGGGCGGAGGGGAAGGTTTTCCTCCAGGCGAGCATTTGTCTAGCCACCACCCGAAAGTTGGACACTTGACTGTTACTATGTCAGAGCGCAGTTTGGATGGGGGAGAATCTCTCACTTGTCCTGGGGAGGGGGAGTTGGGGAAGTTCTGTTGTGTTAAGTTGGGGGCACTGCTGTCTACACATATGCGGGGACATGAGCTACAGAGCGAGGGTTCCTTTGCCCATTATATATCACCGGACATCAAGCAGGGGCGTGGGGGCCAGACGGAGATAGAGAGGTTAATTTACAATGCCAAATCAGGAGTATAACCTCCTCTCTTGGAATGTCCGGGGGATGCACTCCATGCACAAACGCTACAAAATCTTCTCCTACCTGAACAGGCGAGGCATTCATATTGCAATGCTGCAGGAAACACACACACCGGCCAACGAGGGGGCGGCACTACACCGCAGATGGAGAGGCCAGGCATACTATACTTCATACTCCGCGTTTGCCAGGGGGGTCCTAGTATGGATCAGGGCAGGGGTCCCCTTCCAGCATACTGGCCACAAAGTAGACCCAGAGGGTCGTTACGTAGTAGTCACGGGGAGACTAGACGGACAGGATGTCACGCTCATAAACATCTATGGCCTGAATGTGGACCAAGGGATATTCTTGGAACAACTGTCTGGGACCTTGGCGCCATTTCTGACGGGATCAATTATTATGGGGGGGGAGATTTTTATTGTATTGCCGATCCGGCCCTCGACCGGTCTCACCCACCACTCCGGAATGCCCCGGTTCACAGGACAGCTAGGGCGTTTAGGGGCTGGCAATCTCACTGGGGGTTGGTGGACACGTGGAGACACACACACCCCCTGGACAGGGAAAACTCCCACCTCTCCCACATACATGACTTACATGTTCGCCTGGACACCTTTCTATGCTCCCCGGACATACACGCAAGGTTACACGGCACGGAATATCTCACTCGAACAGTATCGGACCACAACCCGATACTGACCCGACTGCACTGGGGGACCCAGCAGCAACCCATCCCCATGTGGTGCCTTAAACCTGAGGCACTAGAGGACCAAGTGTTCCTACATGAGATCAGGGGCCATATCGCCACATACTTTGCTGACAATGCACAGACTACGGACTCCAGGGTGACAGAGTGGGAGGCCTTTAAGGCTATAATCAGGGGCCGATGCATGGTTTTATCTATTGGGGTACGACGAACACTACTAACAGACGTAGAACGGGCCGATCGAGCACTGAGGGAGGTGGAACTCCGCCGCCCGAATCACCCCGAACTCCGCCAGGAGCTGCTGGAGGCGAAGGAAGAGGTGGCCGTGCAAGAGGAAAGACTACGGTGCTTCGATTTTCAGCCCTATATGGATAGGACGCACGCTGAGCGGGACAGGGCGGGCAGATTACTGGCGTGGCTGGCCAACCCCACCCGCAGGGGGAACACAATCATGGAACTTGCGAACTTTGAGGGGCACCCCCTATATCGGCAAGATGACATTAACAATAGGTTCCGCGACTACTACGAACAGCTCTATAAGAGTTCTGGCCCCGGGGGGAAGGGGAAATAGAGAACTATTTGGCAGATCTTCCTCTGCACACCCTGTCAGAAGAGGACGCGGACCGACAATATCTGAATGTGAAATTAACGTGGCCATTAAGGACCTGGCAAGAGGGAAAACCCCGGGCACAGACTGGCTCCCCAAAGAATTCTATGCAGCATATGTAGACAAACTAGCCCCCAAACTAGCGGAGATGTATGCGGAGGCGGGGGAGAGGGGCCACTTGCCAGGCACCACTAGAGAGGCAGTGGTAATTCCGCTGCTGAAGCCCGACAAGTCCCCCCTGGAGTGCACGGCGTATAGACCCCTGTCGATGCTAAACCTCGACTTTAAAATGTTAAGTAAGTTACTGGCAACGCGATTGTTACCGTTTATGACCTCCGTGGTGCATCAGGATCAGGCGGGCTTTATTCCCCGCAGGAACCCGACTCTGAATATACGCCGTCTGCTATCGATACTTGAGCTCAGGGCGACGGGTGATCAGGCAGGGGCGGTGTTCGCCATTGACATGGAAAAGGCAATGTCCCCCTTGAGTGGGGGTTCCTCTATGCCGTTTTAACCAAGATGGGCCTTGGGCCGGGGTTCCTGTGATGGGTGCAGCTGCTGTATGCTGATCCGGTGGTGAGAGTCCGCACGGGGCGTACGATATCGGAACAGTAACGCTTGGAGAGGGGCACACGCCAGGGGTGTCCCCTCTCCCCACTATTGTTCGCCCTGGCCGTGGAACCATTAGCCTGCGTGGCGAGATCTGACAGGGCTTACCGCGGGCTCCAATTGGAGGGGCAGAGGCACCACATTGCGTTATACGTGGACGACCTCTTACTATTCTTATGACACGCAGGGGAGGACCTTCCGGGGGCAAGGTTGATGATGGACGAGTTCGGAGCCCTGTCGGGCCTTCTAGTCAATTGGCAGAAGTCCAGATTATTCCCTCTAGTGGCTGACATGATACCACCTGAGGACCTAGGCGACCTGAGCTGGGAGCCCCAATGTTTCCGTTACCTGGGAGTGCTCATCTTCCACGCCACGGAAGATGTGAAAGAAGGAAATATAGAGAGGGCACTGCGTTCGCTTAAGGATAACATGGCCTTTTGGGGAAAGCTTCCCCTCTCAGTGATGGGCCGCATCTCCCTACTCAAAATGGTGGCTCTCCCTAGGCTGCTGTACTTCTTCACTGCGGTGCCGGTGTGGATCTCGGCGGCCTGGTTTCGGGAGCTGGACTCCTGCCTGTCAGCGTTCATATGGGGAGCAGGTCGGAGGAGAGTAGCCTTTAACACTATAAAAAGACCCCGATCGGAGGGGGGCCTCGCCGTACCGGATATGGAGGCATACTATCTGGCAGGCCAACTGCAGAGATTCACGCTGTGGGTGGCGGGGAGCATAGACCCGGACATGGGGGTGCCACCCTTCGCCCCGGACAAACTGAACGTGTTCCACACACTACTAGGGACCATCAAACCTCAGCAGGTCAGCAGTAATGAGCATAGAGTTATACGACGGTGCAGGGGTCGGTGCCTGCAGAAAACTAGGACGAAACGCCCATATTCACTGGAAATGGTGATGACGCTGCTGGGGGCCCTCCCCCATGAGGGACAATGGCGGGGAATAGACGATTGGGTACAGGCGGGAGCCACAAGGGTGGGAGACCTCTACCGGGACGGGGAGTTGCTCTCCTTTGAGGAATTCAGCGCCAACTGGGATATCCCACAAGGGCACTTCCTACTATATGGAGCAGTTACGGTGGTCAGGCGGCGACACTGGGGAACGGGCACGACTAAACCAGCTCGACAGGCCACCTGCGAATATATAAGTCTTGCTGGGGAGACTATAAAGGCGGTCGCATGTCTTTATAGGGCTATAGGACGGGACTCCATACAACCACTAGACCGGTTGAAAGACCAATGGGGGGAAGACATTGCCAGATCGCTAGAAGACAAGGACTGGGAGCACATACTGGAACGGACAACCAAAGTTTCCAGAAATGCCCGCTTTAGCCTGATTAGTTTCTATACACTACATCGAGCGTACATGATCCCAGAGCGTATCAACAGATATTTTGCTAGGGAGGATGCCCGGCGCCCGAGATGTAATACACTGGGGGCAACTTACATCCACATGATATGGAACTGCACCTCGCTAACGCACTACTGGCAGGAAGTAACACAGGAGACGGCTAGAGTCACGGAGAGGGTAATCCCATGCACGCCGGAGCATGTCCTGCTTAGTTTGTTTCAACACAAGGCCAAAACTAGGACCACGGACAGGTTCCAAGATCTCGCCTTCATACTCGTGAAGCAAGAAATCACTCGTAACTGGAAGAACCCGGGAGGCCCCAGGGTACACAGCTGGAAGCGAGAGCTGGTGAAATGGGCTGGATGCGAGAGCAGGGTCCTGCTTAGAAACGCGAAACGAGGGGTAGGCAAGTTGGACAGAGCCAGGGCGTGGGAGGTGCTGATGGACGACCTGCAGAGAGATGGGTGGACATCTGACGCCTCCACCCCAGAGAGACCCCCACAATGGGAGCTCCCCTAGAGGCCAGGCCAGGACGGAGTATCACTGTGGATCCCGGGAGAGGGAGGGACCTTTAACATATCTCCACAGGGGAGGACAGGGGCGAGGAAAGAGGCACCTGCGAAGAGCCACCACACACTGTAAGACACAGGGGAGGAGACCCTCCGAGCTCAGGGGATGTAATGGGGAGACAGCAGTGTGGGGTGGGAAGGGGAGGGGGGAATAGTTAGCTATTTTGTTGGGGAAGGGGGAGGAGGGGGGACAATGAGGCCAACGTGGTAATATCCTCACCGGACAATTGGTGCGACGGTTGCATATTGGACTCGTACATAGGGCGGAAGGTATGTCATGCAATGTAATGGAATGAACATGGAAATGTTTTGAATCTACATATACCATGATCTGTGGAATTGTTAATTGACAAATAAAAGGCAATAAAGTTTGTTTAAAAAAAAAAAAAAAAAACAGACAGTGGAGCTGGGAGACTTCATCTCAGACCCTTTCTCTCTTCCTTGTGTGATGCCTCAGGGGTCCTCCCTCAGTCCCATGCTCTTCAATGTCTATGTCACTGCCAGATAAAGCTCATTCGCAGCTACGGCTTTAGCATCTTTTCCTACACTGACGACACGCAAATCGTGGTGTCCATATCATCCATCGTGGAAAAGGAAGCCTTATATTTCTGCCGCTGCCAAGTGGATGCAGGAAAATTGCCTGAAGCTAAACTCACATAAAACTGAGGTTTTGCTCTTTGGGAATAACACCTCCTTCTGGTACACATCATGGTGGCCACCTGATCTGGGCCCCCTTCTTGTTCCTGTTCAAAAAGCCAGAAACGCGGGCATCATTTTTGACGGCAAACTGTGCTTCTCTGAACAAACCAACCAAACAACATCGGCATGCTTTTTCCTGCTCAGGACGCTAAAGAAGATCTTCCCGTTAATTCCAGCGGAGCTACAAAAAACAGTAACATTGGCACTTGTCATCTCAAGGATAGACTACTGCAATGCCCTGTACCTCGGCACTCAAAAACAACTGTTGAACAAGCTCCATTACCTGCAAAATCCAGCCGCCAGACTGATCTTGAAGGTCCCCAAATTTGCCTCTATAGATCAGGCACTGCAGGGGCTACACCGGCTCCCAGTGAGGAACAGGATCAACTTTAAGGCACTGTGTATGGTCCACACAGCCCTCCACCACACCGGGCCAGAATATTTTCAAAACTTCTTCCTATGGCACTCTCCCAATCGGACCCTTCGATCCAGTTCAGCCAGACTGACAACGGTTCCCAGAATAAATAAAGCCAGATGGGCTGGGAGAACCTTCACCTTCGGCGCAGGTAAACTCTGGAACTCCTTGCCCTTAACTTTGAGATCCCGTCTAATCTGATGCAGTTTAGGAAACTGTTAAAAACATGGCTTTTCACCGAAAATTAGGTGAGCTCAATCAACTCCATTCTTCCCTACTGATTGCTGTTGCTTAACCGCTAGCGCTAAGACACGTTCGGGTCATTGCACGGTTTATAAAAACAAACTTACTTACTTTTAGCAAAACCGTTTTCAACCCTCTCCAATCCAGGTTAGTCACTAAGGGGCTTGTTTATGCTCTTGTAACACACAACGTGGTGGAAGAGCGACACAAATTAAAAATAAGATTTAAGAAGCCATGCACGGCCACACCAAGACAACACCTGCAACTTAACATACAAATAAAACATAACACCTGAAACCTGCCATCGTAGATCACAAAATAACAACTGAAACATCACAGAATCAAAGCATACCACTTGAAGGACTTACATTGGAAACAGGTCATCATGGGATCAAACAATACTGAGCCATATCACAAGACCAAAGTACAGCATCAAAGGATCATAACACGCAGCACTCTGGAGACTGTAAGGGGAAAGCACTGCCTTATCACAGACGACATGATAGTTTTACATGCATGCAGATAATACTGTGGGGTGCAGTTTTGCATGAATTCTGGAGGTACAGAGGAGCGCAGCATTAAATGAACTCTGGAAACACTGAGAAGCACATCCTTCTGTACATTCTGGAGACAATCATGGGCTCACTGGAGAATGGACCCCTGGAGGACTGTCTTACATGCACTGTAGAGACATCGGGATTCGAAGCATTTCATGAATACTGATGACATTTGGCACCAAGTATGACATGCCCTCTGAAAATACTGCGGTACTCACCATGAAATGATTGCAGATTACATGGTGTTGCCTCTGTACACTCCAGAGACATAAAAGGGTACGTGCTACACAAGGGCGGGACATACTGAGCTGGACAGCATAGCATGTACTCTGGAGACACTGGGGAACAATTCCAAACATGAATATATATATACGGCTGTGTAATAGTATTACACACACTCCACGGACATTGAGCAGCATCGCATTACATGCACTCTGTAGACATGAGGGGTACAGCGATGCACATGAAAACAATAACATTGTAGGAGCGTAGCACTGCGCAACCTCTGGAGACATTGAGGAGCGTAGCACTGCACAACCTCTGGAGACATTGAGGAGCGTAGCACTGCGCAACCTCTGGAGACATTGAGGAGCGTAGCACTGCACAACCTCTGGAGACATTGAGGAGCGTAGCACTGCGCAACCTCTGGAGACATTGAGGAGCATAGCACTGCACACACTCTGGACACATTGAGGAGCGTAGCACTGCGCAACCTCTGGAGACATTGAGGAGCGTAGCACTGCACAACCTCTGGAGACATTGAGGAGCGTAGCACTGCGCAACCTCTGGAGACATTGAGGAGCGTAGCACTGCACAACCTCTGGAGACATTGAGGAGCGTAGCACTGCGCAACCTCTGGAGACATTGAGGAGCGTAGCACTGCACAACCTCTGGAGACATTGAGGAGCGTAGCACTGCACAACCTCTGGAGACATTGAGGAGCATAGCACTGCACACACTCTGGACACATTGAGGAGCGTAGCACTGCACAACCTCTGGAGACATTGAGGAGCGTAGCACTGTGCAACCTCTGGAGACATTGAGGAGCGTAGCACTGCGCAACCTATGGAGACATTGAGGAGCGTAGCACTGCGCAACCTATGGAGACATTGAGCGTAGCACTGCACAACCTCTGGAGACATTGAGGAGCGTAGCACTGCACAACCTATGGAGACATTGAGGAGCGTAGCACTGCGCAACCTATGGAGACATTGAGGAGCGTAGCACTGCGCAACCTATGGAGACATTGAGGAGCGTAGCACTGCGCAACCTATGGAGACATTGAGGAGCATAGCACTGCACAACCTCTGGAGACATTGAGGAGCGTAGCACTGCGCAACCTCTGGAGACATTGAGGAGCGTAGCACTGCACAACCTCTGGAGACATTGAGGAGCGTAGCACTGCGCAACCTCTGGAGACATTGAGGAGCGTAGCACTGCACAACCTCTGGAGACATTGAGGAGCGTAGCACTGCGCAACCTCTGGAGACATTGAGGAGCATAGCACTGCACACACTCTGGACACATTGAGGAGCGTAGCACTGCGCAACCTCTGGAGACATTGAGGAGCGTAGCACTGCACAACCTCTGGAGACATTGAGGAGCGTAGCACTGCGCAACCTATGGCGACATTGAGGAGCGTAGCACTGCGCAACCTCTGGAGACATTGAGGAGCGTAGCACTGCGCAACCTATGGAGACATTGAGCGTAGCACTGCACAACCTCTGGAGACATTGAGGAGCGTAGCACTGCGCAACCTATGGAGACATTGAGGAGCGTAGCACTGCGCAACCTATGGAGACATTGAGCGTAGCACTGCACAACCTCTGGAGACATTGAGGAGCGTAGCACTGCGCAACCTCTGGAGACATTGAGGAGCGTAGCACTGCACAACCTCTGGAGACATTGAGGAGCGTAGCACTGCGCAACCTCTGGAGACATTGAGGAGCGTAGCACTGCACAACCTCTGGAGACATTGAGGAGCGTAGCACTGCACAACCTCTGGAGACATTGAGGAGCATAGCACTGCACACACTCTGGACACATTGAGGAGCGTAGCACTGCACAACCTCTGGAGACATTGAGGAGCGTAGCACGGCGCAACCTCTGGAGACATTGAGGAGCGTACCACTGCGCAACCTATGGAGACATTGAGGAGCGTAGCACTGCGCAACCTATGGAGACATTGAGCGTAGCACTGCACAACCTCTGGAGACATTGAGGAACGTAGCACTGCGCAACCTCTGGAGACATTGAGGAGCGTAGCACTGCGCAACCTATGGAGACATTGAGGAGCGTAGCACTGCGCAACCTATGGAGACATTGAGGAGCATAGCACTGCACAACCTCTGGAGACATTGAGGAGCGTAGCACTGCGCAACCTCTGGAGACATTGAGGAGCGTAGCACTGCGCAACCTCTGGAGACATTGAGGAGCGTAGCACTGCACAACCTCTGGAGACATTGAGGAGCGTAGCACTGCACAACCTCTGGAGACATTGAGGAGCATAGCACTGCACACACTCTGGAGACATTGAGGAGCGTAGCACTGCACAACCTCTGGAGACATTGAGGAGCGTAGCACTGCGCAATCTCTGGAGACATTGAGGAGCGTAGCACTGCGCAACCTATGGAGACATTGAGGAGCGTAGCACTGCGCAACCTATGGAGACATTGAGCATAGCACTGCACAACCTCTGGAGACATTGAGGAGCGTAGCACTGCGCAACCTCTGGAGACATTGAGGAGCGTAGCACTGCGCAACCTCTGGAGACATTGAGGAGCGTAGCACTGCACAACCTCTGGAGACATTGAGGAGCGTAGCACTACGCAACCTCTGGAGACATTGAGGAGCGTAGCACTGCACAACCTCTGGAGACATTGAGGAGCGTAGCACTGCGCAACCTATGGAGACATTGAGGAGCGTAGCACTGCGCAACCTCTGGAGACATTGAGGAGCGTAGCACTGCGCAACCTATGGAGACATTGAGCGTAGCACTGCACAACCTCTGGAGACATTGAGGAGCGTAGCACTGCGCAACCTATGGAGACATTGAGGAGCGTAGCACTGCGCAACCTATGGAGACATTGAGCGTAGCACTGCACAACCTCTGGAGACATTGAGGAGCGTAGCACTGCGCAACCTCTGGAGACATTGAGGAGCCGTAGCACTGCACAACCTCTGGAGACATTGAGGAGCGTAGCACTGCGCAACCTCTGGAGACATTGAGGAGCGTAGCACTGCACAACCTCTGGAGACATTGAGGAGCGTAGCACTGCACAACCTCTGGAGACATTGAGGAGCGTAGCACTGCGCAACCTCTGGAGACATTGAGGAGCGTAGCACTGCACAACCTCTGGAGACATTGAGGAGCGTAGCACTGCACAACCTCTGGAGACATTGAGGAGCATAGCACTGCACACACTCTGGACACATTGAGGAGCGTAGCACTGCACAACCTCTGGAGACATTGAGGAGCCGTAGCACTGCGCAACCTCTGGAGACATTGAGGAGCGTAGCACTGCGCAACCTATGGAGACATTGAGGAGCGTAGCACTGCGCAACCTATGGAGACATTGAGCGTAGCACTGCACAACCTCTGGAGACATTGAGGAACGTAGCACTGCGCAACCTCTGGAGACATTGAGGAGCGTAGCACTGCGCAACCTATGGAGACATTGAGGAGCGTAGCACTGCGCAACCTATGGAGACATTGAGGAGCATAGCACTGCACAACCTCTGGAGACATTGAGGAGCCGTAGCACTGCGCAACCTCTGGAGACATTGAGGAGCGTAGCACTGCACAACCTCTGGAGACATTGAGGAGCCGTAGCACTGCGCAACCTCTGGAGACATTGAGGAGCGTAGCACTGCACAACCTCTGGAGACATTGAGGAGCGTAGCACTGCGCAACCTATGGAGACATTGAGGAGCATAGCACTGCACAACCTCTGGAGACATTGAGGAGCGTAGCACTGCGCAACCTCTGGAGACATTGAGGAGCGTAGCACTGCGCAACCTCTGGAGACATTGAGGAGCGTAGCACTGCACAACCTCTGGAGACATTGAGGAGCGTAGCACTACGCAACCTCTGGAGACATTGAGGAGCGTAGCACTGCGCAACCTCTGGAGACATTGAGGAGCGTAGCACTGCGCAACCTCTGGAGACATTGAGGAGCGTAGCACTGCACAACCTCTGGAGACATTGAGGAGCGTAGCACTGCACACACTCTGGACACATTGAGGATCACTGCACGACCTCTGCAGACATGACGAGCGTAGCACTGCACACACCCTGGACACATTGAGGAGCACTGCACGACCTCTGCAGACATGACGAGCGTAGCACTGCGCACACTCTGGACACATTGAGGAGCACTGCACGACCTCTGCAGACATGACGAGCGTAGCACTGCGCACACTCTGGACACATTGAGGAGCACTGCACGACCTCTGCAGACATGACGAGCGTAGCACTGCACACACTCTGGACACATTGAGGAGCGCAGCAATGCACGTGCTCTGTAGCTATGAAGGTAAATGGCGATGCATGAATACAGTAACATGGGAGGAGGGTAGCACTGCACAACCTCTGGAGACCTTTAGGAGCTTTGCATGCACTCTAATAGATATGAAATCAAATTGCGACGCATGAGTACAACATGGTAGGTGCACAGCATTACAAGCACTCCGAAGACATTCAGCAGCACAGATTTTCTGCACTTTGCACATATTGAGAAGGATAGTGATGCATGAATACCATAACATGGTAGGTGCAGAGCATTGTGTGCACTCTGGACACATGTAGCAGCACAGCTTTACCTGCACTCTGCAGACGAGGAGGAGAATAGCGGCGCATGAATACCATAACATGGTAGCCGCAGAGTATTAGGAGGGCTTGTGAAAGGGAAACAGCCAATACAACGCAGCTATTCCCAAGCATTGCCTTTACCATGCAGTTGTTACAACGTGTGTACTGTTACCACGCATAGGCTTAACCACAGGTGATTTTACAACGCAGATGCCTTTACCATGCATGCCTTTACAACTAATTAAGATGTAAAGGTATGAATGGTAAGGGCAAATGTTTGGCAATTGTCGCCATTAGAGCAGTGAAGAGACCCTTCTGCTTTCTCTTTGAAGAAAAAGTGACCTACGGCAGGCGTCAACCTTAAAGCTTCAGCGGCCTCCCCGAGAGGTAAGGGCAATGGCACAGAAGGGCATGGGGGGGTGGTTTCAGGGCTACGTCCGGCTTTCAGCTGGGGGTAGGGGTTATTAAGTGGGGTTGTGCAGGGGCCTTTTTTAAGGCTTTAGGCTGGGACCGGCTTTTATTTTTGTTTTAAGGACAGGGAGCCAGGAGGGTTGTGCTAGGAGTCCAGTTTTAGGGCTCAGGGCTGGGGTCTGGTTTTTTAAAAGAGCTTGGGGCTAGGGGGGTTGCAGCAGGGGTCCAGTTTTAGGGCTCAGGGCTGAGCAGGGTATTTTTTTAAGGGAGCACAATAAAGGGGGGTCATAGGGAAGTTTAGAGTCCTGCGAGGATTGAATCCCTATATATTAACAGTCAAGCACAAGAAATTCTCGGGTCTGAAAGTGCAACAATGCCAAAAAAGAGAGAGCGCAGCAGTGAACTCGGGGTACGTCTAAAGAAGTCCTTTAATTAGGACGTAATCCCATCACCCACAGGTGGCATGCTTCATCAGCTGGGATTCTCCTCTTAGCGGGGATCCCTAGCCCCACCAAGGGCTACAACCCCCTCACGGTGAGGGAGGAGCTCAGGGATGTTTTTATTCCTACGCTGTTTAGTGTAGCAGCACCCCCTCCTCCCCCCAGCGCCTTGAGACCCTCACGGGTGAGTAGCGCGCTTTACAAATGTCTTGATTGATTGATTGATTACAATAAATCCTTCAGAGAAGAAGACACTTAGCTGGTTGGGTAACGGGTGCAGCGCCACAAACAAAGAATGGGTTGTACATTGAAGGAAGTGATGCTAAAACTAGCTACCAGGAGGAAGTGAAGCTGACCTTGTGAATTTCCATAACTGGCTGAATGAGCGGAACCCTGATATTAAATTCAGTTTAGCCCACAGTCAAACGAGTCTTACATTTCTAGATGTTGAGGTAAGACCAACAGAACCTGGACTAATCACCACCTTATAGACAAAACCCACGGATAAAAATACTGCCTTACATTTTAAGAGTTTCCATCCCAAAAGCTTAAGAGAAAACTTACCTTATGGTCAGTTTTTGCGTGTGAGACGAAACTGCACGCGAAGGGAAGACTATGATTTACATTCAAACATGCTGACGGAGAAACGGAAAGAAAAAGGGTACCCTAGAAAACTACTTAAACATTCAAGGAAACGTGCCTGATACACACCACGAGAGGAACTGTTACAAAAGAAGCCCAAAACTGCTATGACCAGACTGGTATGTGCGTCCACGTTTGGCCCGCATACCAACGCATTAAAAAAGATCATTCGCCAAAATTGGCGCCTCGTCAAAGAAATGGATGATGAGTTGCAGATACCACTCTTTGCCTTAAAGAGAAACACAAGTATCGGCCAACGCGTAATCGGATCCATGGAAGAAAAACAAAGAAATTCAGACACCTTACATCCTTTTTTGAACCTTCAACCAATCCATGGCCACCACAAATGTGGAATTTGTCAGTCTTGCAGCTCCACAATTGAAGGCACAGTATTAAAAAATGGCCGAGAAAAATGGACACATAAGGAGTTCTCTCATTGCAAAACAAAAAATGTTGTTTATGCAATCATCTGCCCTTGTTCGCAAATCTACATTGGAAAAACAACACAAGATGTTCGACAAAGAATTGCGCAACACCGCTCCAGATTAAAGAATAAAGTGCAGTATGCACCTTTAGTCTCGCATTTCCAAGAGCTTAAACATAATGAAAAAGAATTTCATTGGACTGTACTTAGCACAATCAGACCCAACCCAAGAGGTGGAGATCCTGAAATAGCTTTACTAAGAAGAGAGGCATATTTGATAATGAACTTTAATACAGCCTCCCGAGGGCTGAACGAAATGACGGAAATCAACAGATTGTAACATCCCCCTTGTTCAATCTTCGTTATGACACGGACAAAATGATTGCATATGCGGCACAAACTCCAATTTTCTTGAATATTACAACTTTGTGTCACATCTTGGACCACCAACTCCAGCATGCACTTCGTTGCACCAATCCATTCATTGCAGACAATCTACAAGTAAGGCCTGCAAGGCTGATTCACTCACTTCCGTGTGGTCAGAACACCTTGGTCGAAGAAGAACAAGGAATCACTGAGCTTCACCGCCAAAGGCAAGTTTGAATGAATGCGATTTTACACGCTGATAAGCAACAACTGTATTCTTTGCAGCACGGAGTGCAACGACTCAGTTTATGTGTCATTTGGTCGACTCGCTACAATATTGCAACAGAGAATCTGAATCACGGGAACCAGGAGATGTTCCTACAACACGAGGCAAGTGTTTTTAATCGATTAGAGCGTGTATGCAACGAAAGTGCGTCTAGTTGAAAGTTGCTTACCTATTGCGATTGTGCTTACTAAAAAGCCTCGGCAATATAGTTGAGATTTATGGACATTTTTATGTTGACTTTTAACAAGTATGCCCTCTCCTCTTAAAACCCTCGACTCTGAACGTTATAAATCTTCGCGTTAGCTTCACGGTTTAACAAACTGAAAATGCGCGCTCTATGTAACTTCAGTAATACACGTGTAAATAAAGTTGCTGCTAAATGGAGTGCATTTGCTACTAATCATGTAATTAAAACCTCAAAATTTCACCTCCCCCCTTTTTTGTAGAAACAATACCAACACACACCGACCGATCAGGCTTAAGGAAATGAGCTCTAATATTGGATATCATTGTTTGCTCCAGTACCAGCCCAGAATGGTAAAGGTAGACCCTGTTATGAAATAAGTTTAGTAGGATATAAAGGTGAATTGGAGACCAAGAAATTCAAACATTGTTTTAGGTCATAATTGTTTTTCAGTGTGTGACCAAGTCCCGGTCCTGAGGAGAACCCGAAAGAATTCAAGGGGATCGAAACGCTTTGACCTAGCTAGTTGGAAAGGACATTATTTTGTACAGACTAAAAGCATTCAACAAACAAAGCAATTTGCCTGTTGTTTCACCACAGAATCCCAATTAGCTTGTAATGGCAGGATGTATATTTTGACTATTGTATAAAAGACAATGCTGCCATTTCACTTTTATTAGCGAATGAAGAACTGGTCTGCCTCACAATTGTTGTGTTTTTGTATTTGATTGTGTATACTTTTGTTTGTTTCACTGTGATTGTGTAATATATTTTATAAATGATTAGAACAGGTTTTTCTTCTAAGAAAGACATGCTTTAAAAGTCTATGACCATTTTTCAAAGAGAAAAGAAAAAAATTAATGTGAAATAAATCACTAAGACCACCATATTCGATAAAGTGGTTCTGTTATTGAAAGGTTCAATTCAATTGTAGCACCCATACATTGTACAGTCTGTCATATACTATTTGAGGCCTAGTTTGGGTGCGATTGATGGGCCCAACCCCTCTTTGTTTAAAAAAAAAAAAGGATTAAAACAGAGCACCAGCAGTCTGAAATAATGACTGCATGTGGTGGATGCAAACAGGTCTACATGTTTCAGCCTCACGGACCCTACTAGGTGTCACGGCTTTCGTCAGGACCAAGGAAAAATGTGCTACTGCATATAAAAGTGAATAGTGAAAAAAATGTCGTAAATACAACACGTGAATACAAAACCAGTAATCCCACTTCTGGTGTGTTCGATTTACTGGTCCTATCTGTGGAAGACAGAAGCAACAGGAGAAATCAAGAATGCATACGTCTCTCGAGTAAGGGAAACAGGAGCAAACATACGACCATGTGAGATAATGTCCTCATCCTGGTCCCTTAAGTGTGAAAAACAAAAAAACAACGAAGGAAAGGTAGCTTACCCGTTGTTTACGGATAAGGGGCCTCACCTCAACCTGGCCACTGCTCAGGGGAGAGGCACCGCTCTGAAAAAAGGATGTTTTAGTGTGTCAAAAGGATAATCATGTAAAGCAGTTATTTTGACACCTCTCCTAAAGGTTGCGTAAAAATTGTTCACATAGTCAGCAGAAAATTAACATTATTCAAATATCATTTAGCAAATCATAAAAATTCACTGGTGAGGTATAATATTGATGTATCACATGAAGGCACATCCAATTAGTGCTGGTTAGTTAGGCTATGGTCTTATGAGTGCAAAGATCCCAGGCATGATAAGGTGGTGATGGTGCACATACAGAGGGCACCAGTGAATGGCCTTTTCTAAAAGCCGATCAGTTTTCAAAACTCGGCTAGCAAGGAAAGCGTGCCTGGCTCCCTATGATGCTCAAATTAGCTGAGTAAACATGGTGACGCTGTCACTGGGTAAAGCTGTTTAGAGCACGAGACACGTGCAGTACCGTGTCTGATCATGTACAAAAATTATTCTTGACGATCGATATGCGGTGCGGTGCACCTGTCCTCATGCAAATATACAGCTTTGGAGCCTCATCACTAATCGTCAATATGCAGTTCAGGGCAACAACCCTCATGCTGTTGTATTTATAAATAGACCCCGGTATGGAAACTACACGCTCTAACCATAACTTACATGATTATACCCTATTATGTGAAAGAGTAAGCGTAACCGCTAACACTGCCCGAGTCACAATCCCTGCTCGGTGCGGTGAGCCTAAAACATTGCGTATAACACACAGATATGCAAACTCATGTAAAGGATCGCTGGAAGCCAGAGACGCTCACTAACAGTTTTCAACAGCCGCAAAGAACCGCTTCCCTGTCCGTCAGTACCCCAAGCTTACACAGAGCTGAGACCGGAGGTTCAGAGCGGAAGATTTGTAAAACCTAGCCGCAGATCCTGGTGACGCATTCGCGGCACGTTACTGCTCGGAATGCTGGGAGCAGTGCGGAATGCTGGGATACGTAGTCACAGAGAGCCGTGAAAGAGCCCATCCCAAAGGAAATATGGCACAGAACTAGTAACAACAAACGTGTTAGAATGTTTAAGGCTAGAGTAAATGAATAAATCATTCTACGTGTAGTTTGAGAGTCTATAGATAAACTATGGTGTACTTATCCCTCCTCGAGCTACTGGATACTATTCAGTATGGAGATGTCAGATGTAATTTATTACTTGGGCACACAAGTTCCACCCAGTTATGAAATGTGTTGAAAAGAGATGTTACTAGATTATAACAGGTTGCCGGCTTGGATATTTCGTGAGGTCAATGTTATGTCGAAATATTCAATCAAAACCGGGCCAGTCAAGTTGTTATGTGATAAATGATTATTTCAAAAGGAAGATCAATGAAACGTATCCAAGGTCTCTGTTGTGACTGGGGTATTATTTATGAAAAACGGCATGCAGGACACTGTGTCCATAATGAGGTACATAAGGACCTAAGAGCCACATTACCCGGTACCATCAATTATACTGGGCTATCAGATGTAGTCTAACCTAGTAGCCCAAGCGGATGGATAGTATAATCACCGGTGTTACATGTCCCAGAGCAGGAAAAGATCTAATTTGCGACAAATCCTGTGCTGTATATTGCCCATCAAGTATGTGTTGTTTGTGGCAAAACTGGGAATGGGCCACCCATGGTTTCACTCTTACTGTACCACTAAAAATTACAGTGCAGTCCAAGGGACGTCGTCATTCAGCCCCTTTGTGTCGATATGTAGTTTATGTACCCATGGTTGTTCTTTCACAAATAGATATTTGGCTATGTCGGATACATGGCTCGGGATGTGCGGTTGTTCAAGCACTGTCCAGGATAGTTCGTCAGCTGAGTGGCTTTTTTCAAGAAAATGATTGGTAAGTTTGGTTGCTTGCTTCTTGCACCGAATGGTGCTCTTGTGCTCCGTGATTCGTGTTTTAATCTTGCGTGTGGTCATGCCCACATATTGAAGACCGCAGAGACATGTGACCAGATAGATGAGTCTCTCACTGTTACAGTTAGTGTGCCTGGACAAAATCCACGGTTTGTCAGTACCTATGTCAATAGAGGTGGTATGTCTTGTCTGTGGGTACACAGCGCACACGCCGCATGGGAAATGTACTTTTATTGCTGGTAAACCCGGTCTTCAATATGTGGGCATGACCACACGCAAGATTAAAACACGAATCACGGAGCACAAGAGCACCATTCGGTGCAAGAAGCAAGCAACCAAACTTACCAATAGTTTTCTTGAAAAAGCCACTCAGCTGGCGAACTATCCTGGACAGTGCTTGAACAACCGCACATCCCGAGCCATGTATCCGACATAGCCAAATATCTATTCGTGAAAGAACAACGATAGGTGCATAAACTACATTGCGACACAAAGGGGCTGAATGACGACGTCCCTTGGACTGCACTGTAATTTTTAGTGGTACAGTAAGAGTGAAACCATGGGTGGCCCATTCCCAGTTTTGCCACAAACAACACATACTTGATGGGCAATATACAGCACAGGATTTGTCGCAAATTAGATCTTTTCCTGCTCTGGGACATGTAACACCGGTGATTATACTATCCATCCGCTTGGGCTACTAGGTTAGACTACATCTGATAGCCCAGTATAATTGATGGTACCGGGTAATGTGGCTCTTAGGTCCTTATGTACCTCATTATGGACACAGTGTCCTGCATGCCGTTTTTCATAAATAATACCCCAGTCACAACAGAGACCTTGGATACGTTTCATTGATCTTCTTTTTGAAATAATCATTTATCACATAACAACTTGACTGGCCCGGTTTTGATTGAATATTTCGACATAACATTGACCTCACGAAATATCCAAGCCGGCAACCTGTTATAATCTAGTAACATCTCTTTTCAACACATTTCATAACTGGGTGGAACTTGTGTGCCCAAGTAATAAATTACATCTGACATCTCCATACTGAATAGTATCCAGTAGCTCGAGGAGGGATAAGTACACCATAGTTTATCTATAGACTCTCAAACTACACGTAGAATGATTTATTCATTTACTCTAGCCTTAAACATTCTAACACGTTTGTTGTTACTAGTTCTGTGCCATATTTCCTTTGGGATGGGCTCTTTCACGGCTCTCTGTGACTACGTATCCCAGCATTCCGCACTGCTCCCAGCATTCCGAGCAGTAACGTGCCGCGAATGCGTCACCAGGATCTGCGGCTAGGCTTTACAAATCTTCCGCTCTGAACCTCCGGTCTCAGCTCTGTGTAAGCTTGGGGTACTGACGGACAGGGAAGCGGTTCTTTGCGGCTGTTGAAAACTGTTAGTGAGCGTCTCTGGCTTCCAGCGATCCTTTACATGAGTTTGCATATCTGTGTGTTATACGCAATGTTTTAGGCTCACCGCACCGAGCAGGGATTGTGACTCGGGCAGTGTTAGCGGTTACGCTTACTCTTTCACATAATAGGGTATAATCATGTAAGTTATGGTTAGAGCGTGTGTTTCCATACCGGGTCTATTTATAAATACAACAGCATGAGGGTTGTTGCCCTGAACTGCATATTGACGATTAGTGATGAGGCTCCAAAGCTGTATATTTGCATGAGGACAGGTGCACCGCACCGCATATCGATCGTCAAGAATAATTTTTGTACATGATCAGACACGGTACTGCACGTGTCTCGTGCTCTAAACAGCTTTACCCAGTGACAGCGTCACCATGTTTACTCAGCTAATTTGAGCATCATAGGGAGCCAGGCACGCTTTCCTTGCTAGCCGAGTTTTGAAAACTGATCGGCTTTTAGAAAAGGCCATTCACTGGTGCCCTCTGTATGTGCACCATCACCACCTTATCATGCCTGGGATCTTTGCACTCATAAGACCATAGCCTAACTAACCAGCACTAATTGGATGTGCCTTCATGTGATACATCACTATTAGACCTCACCAGTGAGTTTTTATGATTTTCTAAATGATATTTGAATAATGTTAATTTTCTGCTGACTATGTGAACAATTTTTAAGCAAACTTTAGGAGAGGTGTCAAAATAACTGCTTTACATGATTATCCTTTTGACACACTAAAACATCCTTTTTTCAGAGCGGTGCCTCTCCCCTGAGCAGTGGCCAGGTTGAGGTGAGGCCCCTTATCCGTAAACAACGGGTAAGCTACCTTTCCTTAGTTGTTTTTTTGTTTTTCACGCTTAAGGGACCAGAATGAGGACATTATCTCACATGGTCGTATGTTTGCTCCTGTTTCCCTTACTCGAGAGACGTATGCATTCTTGATTTCTCCTGTTGCTTCTGTCTTCCACAGATAGGACCAGTAAATTGAACACACCAGAAGTGGGATTACTGGTTTTGTATTCACGTGTTGAATTTACGACTTTTTTCACTATTCACTTTTCTATGCAGTAGCACATTTTTCCTTGGTCCTGTCGAAAGCCCTGACACCTAGTAGGGTCCGTGAGGCTGAAACATGTAGACCTGTTTGCGTCCACCACATGCAGTCATTATTTCAGACTGCTGGTGCTCTGTTTTTAATCCTGGCACTAGGACCGATCTAATAAATAGTCTGTCGCTCCTGGTAGCTAGTTTTAGCATCACTTCCTTCAATTTACAACCCATTCTTTGTTTGTTGCACTGCACCCATTACCCAACCAGCTAAGTGTCTTCTTCTCTGAAGGATTTATTGTATCCTAAACAGCGTACGAATAAAAACATCCCTGAGCTCCTCCCTCACAGTGAGGGGGTTGTAGCCCTTGGTGGGGCTAGGGGTCCCCGCTAAGAGGAGAATCCCAGATGATGAAGCATGCCACCTCTGTGGGTGATGGGATTACGTCCTAATTAAAGGACTTCTTCAGAAGTACCCTGAGTTCACTGCAGCGCGCTCTCTTTTTTTGGCATAGTTGCACTTTCAGACCCGAGGATTTCTTGTGCTTGACTATTTTTTTAAGGGGCCACGGACGTTGCGCCCCGGTCTAGTTTTAGGGCTCAGGGCTGGGATCAGGGAAAACCTGTACCACGCATATGCCTTTAACATTCATGCTTTTACAGTGAAATTTGTTCCAAAGGCATGCGTGGTAAAGGCATAATCATTGTAAAAATATGTGTGGTAAAGGGTATGCGTTGTAATGGCATTCACGTTGTAGTGGCTGCGTTGTAATAGCATGCGTCACAATGGAATAATGTTGTTCCGTCATACATCCGTCAGGAGACACTGAGCATCACAGCATTACCTGCGCTCTTGAGACATGGAGGGGAATAGCGACGCATGAATAGAATAACGTTAGGTGCACAGCATTGGGTGTGCTCTGAAGACATTGAGCAGCACAGCATTACCTGCGCTCTGCAGACGTGGAGGGGACTAGCGAGGCATGAATACAATAACATATTAGGTGCACTCCGCAGACATTGAGCTTACAGCATTACATACACGGGACTGCGTGGATACAGCGACACATTGGGAGCAGCATTATAAGCGTTCTGACGACATTGAGGAGCAGAGCATTACTGAACGCAGATGACACTGCATTACATTCTGTGGGAAACCTTTAGAAGCACAGCATTCCTTGCACTTTGGAGATACTGAACAAAGCAGCATTCCTTGCACTTTGGAGATACTGAACAAAGCAGCATTCCTTGCACTGTGGAGATACTGAACAAAGCAGCATTCCTTGCACTTTGGAGATACTGAACAAAGCAGCATTAATTTCACTTTGGAGATACTGAACAAAGCAGCATTCCTTGCACCTTGGAGATACTGAACAAAGCAACATTCCTAGCACTTTGGAGATACTGAACAAAGCAGCATTCCTTGCACTTTGGAGATACTGAACAAAGCAGCATTCCTTGCACTTTGGAGATACTGAACAAAGCAGCATTCCTTGCACTTTGGAGATACTGAACAAAGCAGCATTCCTTGCACTTTGGAGATACTGAACAAAGCAGCATTCCTTGCACTGTGGAGATACTGAACAAAGCAGCATTCCTTGCACTTTGGAGATACTGAACAAAGCAGCATTCCTTGCACTTTGGAGATCCTGAACAAAGCAGCATTCCTTGCACCTTGGAGACACTGAACAAAGCAACATTCCTAGCACTTTGGAGATACTGAACAAAGCAGCATTCCTTCCACTTTGGAGATACTGAATGTTGCAAAGTCATCCTGTGCCCTGGGCACCCCCCAACTTTTTGCTGACTGGTACTGGTGGTAACTGACTCTGACTGACCCTGGGCTTTGCCTAACCAGGCCCAGGGCCAGTGCAATGCTGAAAACACTTAGAATACAGTGAAAACACCTACAAACATTAGGGTACACTATGGGTTGGGGGTACCCCTGTGATTGGCATGACCTACCCTATAAGATCCTAGTACATAATAGGGCAGGGGGATTGAAACTACCTATCAGTCCCTAGTATATAGTAGGGCATGGCAGTTTAGAGGCCAGCAGCCTTTTCTGCACTTGCATGTGTGCACTGCTGAAGCCTGAGGTCAGTTTAAAAGCAGCCCTGGGTTCCATGGCTGCTTTTAAAAGTAAATTGTGCCCAAACTCGACTTTGGTGTTTGGGGCACTTAAAAATGGATAACCTACAATGTTTTGGCATATTAGGAACCCCCAGCGTCTCCCCTAGGTGTCCCAGGGGTGGGGGGCAAGTATTTATAAGGTGGACCCTTATAAAATGAGTTTTATATGCCCTGGGTTAAGTAAAATTTCACATTTCACTCCCCACATTGTGATAAAGTGCTGCCCAAGTTCGACTTTGATGCTAGGAGCACTGTGGAGGGAGGATCTGTAATATTTCTACAGATTCAGAACCCCTAAAGTCTCCACTAAGTGGTCCATGGGGTGGGAGGTCCTGTAGATATAGGCAGAGTACTTGTAAAATATGTTTTTATAAGGCCTGGTGCTGGAAAAATGGCCCAAGTCATTTTTCCCATTGCAAATCCCATGCCACATAGGTTAACATGGCAAGAGGTTATTAACTAATAACTCCTGATAGGGGAATGATAGAACTTCCATTCAAAGACTTCCCAGAATGGTAGTGATAAATCCAACAATATGATATTGTTGAATTTCTCCTAAAATGTACAGGCAAGAAGTTATAAGACTTTCTTGTTTGCAGGTCCAGATTCAGCCTTCTGGTGGTCTGTGCTGATTGGTCAGAGTTAAGTGCAGTGGTTCCCAATCTGTGCGCCGTGGCGCCCTGGTGCGCCCCCAAAAATAGCCAGGGGCGCCGTGACACAATACGTCAATATCCCGGCTTGTGCAATTATTTGCATTTTGTAAGCTCGCTATGTAAAATGTTTTGTTAAAGGTAGATGAAACTCCCTCTTGTACCGCTAGATGGCAGTGTGACATGCAAAATAGCACATTAACAGCTCCTGTATGTCAGATTTTGACGCAGTTTACACAAACTATGAGCGATGAGGAAATATAAACACACACACAAAGGGACGGCTGTTTAAATTATATAACAAGTAACTGAGCCATTAAGTGAGTTTATTGAAGTTACGACCGTATGAAATTGATGAGGAAATATCTTATTATTCTTAGTCGTCTCCTCTTCATGAATGACTCATGAGATCATTAGCTAAAAGAAAGCTACGTGTGCATTTGGGAACTCTGTTGCTTTGAGAATTAATTTACAGGTTGGATTGCATCCTGGTCTGTGGGTAAAAGTGATTCAAGCGACAATATCCTCAGCCCGAGTTCACTTGAAACTTGGCCTCCAAGTGCTTCCTGGAAACCTTCAAAAATTGCAGCAACTAGAAATTATTTGCCCTTTGCTTTGTCAGAGTTCCTGACATTTCTGCACTTTAAGGACACGCACATTTCTAATTATTCTTGTATATAGTAACCCACACTTTTTAAAAAGAAAATGTGACCTGCAACGAGCAGCCGAGGTCATATATAGTGGGTCTTCTTACTAGTCCCACTTATCTTCTGTATGAAGATCGCTCAGTAACAATTCCCAACTACCTGGCTCGTACCAAGAATTAAATAGAAATGGAATGAGGCTCCAGTGGCGATTCAAGGAGGGTGTTGCAGTGGTTCCTGCCTCTCAAGCTGTACTTAAGGTGAAGCTAAACAGGGTGCACATCCTGTTAAGTCTCTAGTTTTAGCTTGTAAGATATCTTGCTTGGGTTCTGATGTAATTCCTGATCAGCCTCTACCTGCTGCTGACTTGGTGGAAAAGACTGTCTTCAAGCTTGCAGCCACCACAGGCTCACAGGTGAGTTTAAAACTATTAAAGTAGCGCCGTTTTGGGATAGCTGTCTTGCTTCGTTATATTTTTAAATGTTGCTTGTATGATTTGTTTTACCATCACCAACTCGTACAAAGATTGGGACTTAAGCATTGTACAGATGCCTCTGTACTTCCACTTGTCATTCTCCAGCAATCTCCACCTCCATTCTTGAAACCTGGAAGTTGGTAGAAGTGTATGCTTTTTGATTGTTCTCCAAAAAACTTTGAAATCAATCGTATTTCTCCCCAACCTCTAAAGTCTGTAGTTTAGGTTTTAGTTTAACAGCAGTCTTGTGCATTTCCTGTGTATATTCGCAATCTCAAGAGCTGCTGCTTATGTAAACTGCATAACTGTAGCCTTAGTTCTTTCACTAAACACACCGCTCCTTGTCACTCTGTCTAGTTTAACCCTTGGGTGGGTTTATAGATCCAATCCGTCACATTTTGCAATACCAAATCAACAGTTGCAGAGTTCTCAAATCGTAAGACACATTGAAAGTGAGAACTAATTAACATACTTGACATCAACACAAGAAGTGATATGAGAGAAATGATAAATATATGTAGAACACCAAAACTTTACTAATATGGACACATGGCTAATGAGATTAGTGGAGCAGCATTCGTATATATCAAAAGTGGCTCCTTAACAACTAAAATGATTTGTAGGAGAGCACCCAATGCTAGTGCCAAATTTTATAAACAAAGATTTTTTTTAAATATTCCACATGCAAACCACAGTGCTGAAGAGTATTCTTTCTGACTTAACCAAATCAAGTTTTTTTTAATGAAACAACTGTTATACTTTTATTTTGTTACATCTATGATTATAATACCTTCATCAGCTTCATGCCAATTATTTTCAGGGAATAAATTGGAAGTACTCCAGAGGCCGGGCTTACATTCCAAACCCGCTAAAAAAAGTAACATAATGGGGAGCCGCGGTCAATAGCCAATAGGTCAAGGGAGCCGCAGGTGGAAAAAGTTTGGGAACCACTGGTTAAGTGGATTAGCCAGGCTGACTTGCAGAGGTGATAAAGAGCCACTGGGGTTAACCAGCTCTGCTACTAGGGCAGTGTGCTGCTACACAGGAATGCCAGAGCAGGGGGAGGAGTCATAACCCATGGTCTTCAAAGGAAAGGGGAAGGCCTCAGTGTCAGTTACCACTCTACTCTTTTGACCCCAAGCCAGAGCTAGGATTAAGGAAGGAATGAGCAGATGCAAGGAGGAGAGTCTATGGAAATTAGCCATCCTAGGGGTGTGTTTAGCCAGCTCTTAACTCCCTGCTGGAAAATCAGCCATTATGAATTTGGAGGATTTGGTGCACTCTGGGACAAAATAATGCCACACTCTACAGGATGTGCTCATAACCTTGGGGAGTTACTCTGCCCCCATTGGTCAGGAGTGACCTCCTGCGTGACCCAGAGAACTTGGAATAAGTATCTGAGAGGGGCAGAGTCTCTCAGATCTGCTGCTTGAAACTTAAGAAAGCAAAACGTGGTGCCATGCTGAGAAGTTTGATGTGCAATTTCTAAGGTCTGCCCTCTGAAGACTGCACCATCTGGAACTACAGCCCTGTGGACTACCTTGCTGTGAAAAAGAGTAAAGAGTAGATTACCTGCAAGCTACAGGTTAACAGAGCTCAACTGGATCATCATCATCACCACCAAGAATCCTCAACCTGGAAAAGTACCAGTGGCTTTGTAAGGGTTTTGTCCAAGTGGATTGTGGGAACTGAAGCCCTCCACTTTCAAGGACCATCTTGGAGCTTCCAGACCCTTGGAGTGAGTTTGAGACACTTTGGGACACTTTGGGGAACTTCAGAAAGAAATTCCAGGAGTTTGGAGAACTTTGGAGCAACTTTGGAAAAAAAAGGTCCATAAGGGGACCGACTCAACCTGGTCAGCCAAGCCGCCTGCCTTCAACCGCGAGTCGGCCAAGCCATCCAGGTTCGTCCCACTGAAAGCTCCGTAGGTCCGACTTCCAGAGTTTGACCGGGAGTAGAAGAAATCCGAGGCCGGCGAACCCTCACCGAATCCGGCCTGGTAAAGAGCATCGAGGGACCCCACGAGAAAAAGCTCCAGAAAAGTTTCTAAGTCCGAAGGTAAAAACTGTGACCAGGACCTACCGCGAGGGGTAGCCGCTCAGGACTCCATCGCGGTCGGCCTGAAACTTTGACTTTGAGCCGGTCTATCGCGAGCAGATATCCCAATATGGTGCTATAGGTTTCTAAGTGCTATAAAGTGATAAATCTTTAAAAATTCATATCTCCGGTTCCCTACATTGGATTTTTGTCGTTTTGGTGTCATTTTAAAGATAAACATATTTCCTATTTTTATAAATTGGTGTTGGATTTTTATTAAGCATTGTGTCTTAATTATTTACTGAATTGGTGTTTTTAAATGCTTTACATACCTGTCTTTGAAGTTAAGCCTGCCTGCTTGCAGCCAAGCTACCAAGGGTGCAGCATGGGAATAATTTTCTAAGACCTATGCTGAGTCCTATCATGTGTTAGTGGCCTTATTGCCAGTGGCAGATATACATTTGCCCCTACTAATAATCCACTTTCCAACATCTGGTGCTCAGCGGTGTGGATGAGGACTTGTGTTTAAAAAAGTACACCTTTCAGTAAAGTGAATTAAGATTGTAAAAATCCCTCTAAATTGCCTTAGAACAAAACTTTTGAGTTTGATTTTTGGAATTTGGACTAAACTGGTTTTAATCCATTGTTTTGATTTTTCCAAATTGTTCTAAGTCTGTTGTGCCTAGTTTTTTGTGACCCAAAACTAGGGAACCATGGAGCTGGACCTGGCTAAACTGTCCATGTATAAGATAGCTGATCTTAGGGTACAGTGTAAGCTTAGGGGGCTGCATGCTGCCAAGAAGACGAGGAAGGCAGGGTTGATCGAGTCCCTAAAGGACTGGGCTGGGGTAGCTGAGGAGAGTCAAGGGGGAATAGAGGGTGTCCCCCCAACCTCATCCAAGAGGAGGGTGAGGATGATGCCTCTTCCATTTTCTCTAGTGTTAGCCATATGATTGCAGATGGTGGGAGGGGGAAGGGTCCCTTACTCAGGAACCACCACTGTCCCTTGCAGAGAGACAGCTTGAGGCTCAATTAGCTTTGATAGCTTTGGAGCAGAGGAAACTGGAATTGGCTGAGAAGAGATGGGAGAGGGAGGAGGCGTTGAAAAGAAATGGTGGCAGTGAAAATGATGAAGATTTTGAAATGTCCAGGGGTGGTGCATTTGATCATAAACTTCCCAAGAGTATAGTGCCCAAGTACACTGAGGGGATGACATTGACAAATGGCTAGCAGCTTTTGAGAGGGCCCTTAGAATGAGTAGGGTCCACTCTAAGTATTGGGGTGCACTCCTGTGGGAGTTGATTCCAGTAGCTGGGAGGGATAGGCTCCTGACCCTGAAGGGAGAGGATGCAGATCATACCAGCAGATGAAGGCATGCTTAGTCAAGAGATTTGGTCTGACTCCAGAGCAGTATAGGGTGAAGTTTAGAGGCACCCAGAAATTCAGTTCAAAGTCTTGGGGAGACTTTGTAGACGTTTCAGTGAAGGCACTGGAAGGCTGGATTGTTGGTAACACTGTTGACACATATGAGGGATTGTATAATTTGTTTTTGATAGAACATATTTTGACTCATTGTGCAGAAGAGAAGTTGCGCCAGTATCTAGTGGACTCTAAGCTGACAGACCCCAGAGAGCTGGGGAATCAGCTGATGAGTGGGTGAGAACCCGGGTTTCCATTCAGGGGAGTGACCACAAGAAAGGAGGACAGGTCCCTACCCAAGGGAAAGCCCAAGGGAAAGAAGGTCAAAACCAGAAGGAGTCCTCCAAAGACCTACAAAAACCTGCACAAGGAGGGGGGGCCCGAGCCAACCCAAATTCAAAGGGAGGGGATATCATGGAAAGAATGATAGGTTCTTTGATCCCTCAAAGGTGGGTACGTGCTTTGACTGTAACCAGCCAGGGCACAAACGGGGAGATACTGTCTGCGCCAAGAAGCTCCCCCCTAAGGTGCATCCACAGGGATTGCCAGTGTAAGTGTAGGGGTGGAGAGTGGTGCCCCAGAGAAGGGTAGTCAGGTGGTGGAAGCAACCTTAGTGTTCCTGGGTGGGGTGAATATTGCAACCCTTGCTGCCTTACCTCCAAACATGGACAAGTACAGGCAGAGGCCTAAAGTGAATGGGACTGAGGTTGAGGCTATCAGAGACACTGGGGCTAGTGTAACTATGGTCCTGGATGAGCTGGTGCCTCCAGGGAGGTTGTTACCTGGTGAGTTTCACCAGGTGACTTATGCAGACAGCACTACCAAACTCCATCCTATGGCTGTGGTGGATTTGGAATGGGGAGGTGTGACAGGTCCTATGAAGGTAGCTGTGTCAAAGGTGCACCCAGTCCAGTGTTTACTGGGCAATGATCTTGAAGCCTCTGAGTGGTCAGAGGTGGAGAGAGGACTCCATATGAAAATATTGGAGCTCCCTGATTGGGTATGTGCTGTGACTAGGTCACAGACTAGCCAAAAGGGAGGGGCTGGACACTTGGACCCTGGAACAAAGGGCCAAGTATCCACGGACAAGGGTACTGGGCCTGGTGAGCCAGCCCAGGGAACTCCAGAGGTACATGAAGAATCTAACCCTGATGGGGAGGATCTGGCATCTGAGCAGGGCCGGACTGGCCGTAGTGGGCACCGGGCGTTTCCCCGGTGGGCCGCCAGGTTGGGGGCCGGTTTTGGGCCCCTGGGGGGCCGTTTTTGCTACAGGGGGTCGGCAATATCGGTCCCCTGTAACAAAATCAGCCGAAACCGGCCCTCACAAACAGCTCGGCTGCACCTTCCCTCACCCCAGGGGGGGCCGGCCGAGCTGTTTGCCAGGGCCGGTTTCGGTGCCCAGTCCGGCCCTGCCTCTGAGGGAGGGACTCCATCCCTGCCAGAGCTGTCAGATTTGGCAGAACGGATAGGAGCAGGTGGACCCTCCAGAGAGGAGTTCAGTAAGGGACAGCGAGACTGTCCCAACCTTGAGAGCTTGAGGCGGATTGCCTCTAAGCAAGAGGAGGGGGATGACAGTGGGTTTCATAGAATCTACTGGGAAGATGGACTGCTTTATACTGAGGCCAGAAACCTCAAGGAGGGGGCCACCAGGAGATTTGTGGTACCCCAGTAGTACAGAGAGTTCATCCTGACTTTGGGTCATGATATCCCCTTGGCAGGACATTTGGGACAGACAAAGACATGGAACCGGTTGGTCAACCATTTCTACTGGCCCCATATTTCTGAAAAGGTAAAGAAGTTTTGCAGCTCCTGTGTCACCTGTCAGGCCAGTGGCAAGGCAGCGGGCAAGACAAAGGCTCCCCTAATACCACTTCCAGTGGTTGGGGTTCCATTTGAAAGGGTGGGGATGGACATTGTTGGTTCTCTGGACCCACCTACTGCATCAGGGAATCGGTATATCTTAGTGGTAGTGGACTATGCCACTAGGTACCCTGAAGCAATCCCTCTTAGAACCATTGATGCTCCTGCAGTGGCTAGAGCACTGCTTGGTGTGTTCACCAGAGTGGGTTTTCCTAAAGAGGTGTTGTCAGATAGGGGCACGAACTTCCTGTCCAGCTATCTGACTGCTATGTGGGATGAGTGTGATGTCAACTACAAGTTCACCACCCCCTATCACCCACAAGCAAACGGTCTTGTTGAGAGATTCAACAAAACCCTGAAGGGCATGATAAATGGGTTGTCAGAGAAACTCAGGAGGAGATGGGATGTTGTCCTCCCATGCTTACTGTTTGCCTACATGGAGGTGCCACAGAAAGGGGTTGGTTTCAGTCCCTTTGAGTTGTTGTTTGGACACCTTGTGAGGGGGCCATTGAGCCTGCTGAGAGAGTCTCTAGAGAAGCCTCTTAAAGAAGTAAAGGACAATGTGCTTGACTATATGCTAGGCCTGAGATCTAGAATGGCAGAGTACATGTACAAGGCAAACAGGAAACTGGAGGCCAGCCAGGAGCTCATGAAGCACTGGTATGATCAGAAGGCTACTATGCCTGAGTATACTTCAGGACAATTGGTGTGGGTGTTGGAGCCTGTGGCTCCCAGGGCCCTCCATGACAAGTGGAGTGGGCCCTATCCAATCTTAGAAAAGAAGGGTGAGGTTACCTATTTGGTTGACCTTGGCACCCCAGGAACCCTCATAGGGTCCTGCATGTGAATAGATTGAAACCCCACCATGACAGGGCAGACATGACCATGTTAGTGGTCACTGACACTGATGAGGGTGTGGAGGAGGAAACTGAGCCTGTGCCCTACCTCCTCTCCACTAATGTGCAAGATGGGTCAGTGGAGGGGGTTGTACTCTCTGCCAAGTTGACAGACCAGCAGCACAGAGACTGTAAGCAAGTGCTGGAGCAGTTTGCTGGCCTGTTCTCTTTGACCCCAGGCATCACTGAGTGGTGTGTGCACCACATTGACACTGGTGACAGCTTACCTGTCAAAAATAAACTGTACAGGTTGTCTGACCATGTCAGAGTCAGCATTAAAGCTGAGGTTGCTAAGATGCTGGAATTGGGGGTAATTGAACCGTCTGAGAGTCCATGGGCCAGTCCAGTGGTGCTGGTACCTAAACCTAATCCTCAGGGGGGACCCAAGGAGTTAAGGTTCTGTGTGGACTACAGAGGATTGAATGCAGTCACAAAGTCTGACGCTCACCCTATACCTAGAGCTGATGAGCTCATTGACAGGTTAGGGGCTGCTAAGTACCTGAGTACTTTTGATTTAACTTCAGGTTACTGGCAGATTGCCCTCACTGATGGAGCAAAGGAGAGGTCAACACTTTCCACACCAGAGGGACATTATCAGTTCAAGGTAATGCCCTTTGGCTTAAAAAATGCACGTGCCACCTTCCAAAGGTTGGTGAACAGGGTCTTGTCTGGGTTGGAACAGTTCAGTGCAGCTTATCTGGATGATATAGCTGCATACAGTTCTACCTGGGGGATCACTTAAGCCACCTAAGGGAAGTGCTTCAAGCCATGCAGCAGGCAGGCCTGACTATTAAGGCAAGTAAGTGCCAAATAGGGCATAGTTCTGTGGTGTACCTAGTAGGTGGGGGCCATGTACACCCTCTCCAAGCTAAAATCCAAACTTTTTTGGATTGGACAGCTCCTGTTACCCAGACTCAGGTCAGGGCATTCCTTGGACTGACAGGGTATTATAGAAGGTTTGTTCAAAATTATGGGACCACTGTGGGGCCCCTAACAGAACTCGCTTCTAAGAAGAGGCCCAAAAAGGTAAATTGGACCCCAGAGTGTCAGAAAGCTTTTGACACTCTGAAAGCTGCTATGTGTTCAGCACCAGTGTTGCTGGCCCCTGACTACACAAAATAATTTATGGTTCAGACAGATGCTTCAGAGCAAGGTATTGGGGCAGTGTTGTCACAGCTAAAAGAAGAGGGCCTTGATCAGCCAGTTGCCTTTATTAGCAGGAGACTTTTCCCCAGAGGTGGAGTGCCTTTGAGAGAGAGGCTTTTGCTGTGGTTTGGCCCCTGAAAAAGTTGAGACCATATTTGTTTGGGACTCACTTTCGTGTTCAAACTGACCACAGGCCTCTCAGATGGCTCATGCAGATGAGGGAAGAATCCCAAGCTGTTAAGGTGGTCCATTTCCCTACAGGGAATGGACTTTACAGTGGAAAACAGACCTGGTGTTGCCCATGCAAATGCAGATGGACTTTCCAGGTTTTTCCACTTAGCTGATGAGGACTACCAGGGTGTAGGTTAGTAACCCATCACCTTTCGTTTGGGAGGGGGGCTTTGTTGCAAAGTCACCCTGTGCCCTGGGCACCCCCCAACTTTTTGCTGACTGGTACTGGTGGTAACTGACTCTGACTGACCCTGGGCTTTGCCTAACCAGGCCCAGGGCCAGTGCAATGCTGAAAACACTTAGAATACAGTGAAAACACCTACAAACATTAGGGTACACTATGGGTTGGGGGTACCCCTGTGATTGGCATGACCTACCCTATAAGATCCTAGTACATAATAGGGCAGGGGGATTGAAACTACCTATCAGTCCCTAGTATATAGTAGGGCATGGCAGTCTAGAGGCCAGCAGCCTTTTCTGCACTTGCATGTGTGCACTGCTGAAGCCTGAGGTCAGTTTAAAAGCAGCCCTGGGTTCCATGACTGCTTTTAAAAAGTAAATTGTGCCCAAACTCGACTTTGGTGTTTGGAGCACTTAAAATGGATAACCTACAATGTTTTGGCATATTCGGAACCCCCAGGGTCTCCCCTAGGTGTCCCAGGGGTGGGGGGTCAGGTATTTATAAGGTGGACCCTTATAAAATGAGTTTTATATGCCCTGGGTTAAGTGAAATTTCACATTTCACTCCCCACATTGTGATAAAGTGCTGCCCAAATTCAACTTTGATGCTAGGAGCACTGTGGAGGGAGGATCTGCAATATGTCTACAGATTCAGAACCCCTAAAATCTCCCCTAAGTGGTCCATGGGGTGGGGGGTCCTGTAGATATAGGCGGAGTACATTTAAAATATGTTTTTATAAGGCCTGGTGCTGGAAAAATAGCCCAAGTCATTTTTCCCATTGCAAATCCCATGCCACATAGGTTAACATGGCAAGAGGTTATTAACTAATAACTCCTGATAGGGGAATGATAGAACTTCCATTCAAAGACTTCCCAGAATGGTAGTGATAAATCCAACAATATAATATTGTTGAATTTCTCCTAAAATGTACAGACAAGAAGTTATAAGACTTTCTTATTTGCAGGTCCAGATTCAGCCTTCCAGTGGTCTGTTCTGATTGGTCAGAGTTAAGTGGATTAGCCAGGCTGCTTTGAAGAGGTGATAAAGAGCCCCTGGGGTTAACCAGCTCTGCTAGTAGGGCAGTGTGCTGCTACACAGGAATGCCAGAGCAGGGGAGGAGTCATAACCCATGGTCTTCAAAGGAAAGTGGAAGGCCTCAGTGTCAGTTACCACTCTACTCTTTTGACCCCAAGCCAGAGCTAGGATTAAGGAAGGAATGAGCAGATGCAAGGAGGAGAGTCTATGGAAATTAGCCATCCTAGGGGTGTGTTTAGCCAGCTCTTAACTCCCTGCTGGAAAATCAGCCATTATGAATTTGGAGGATTTGGTGCACTCTGGGACAAAATAATGCCACACTCTACAGGATGTGGTCATAACCTTGGGGAGTTACCCTGCCCCCATTGGTCAGGAGTGACCTCCTGCGTGACCCAGACAACTTGGAATAAGTATCTGAGAGGGGCAGAGTCTCTCAGATCTGCTGCTTGAAACTTAAGAAAGCAAAACGTGGTGCCATGCTGAGAAGTTTGATGTGCAATTTCTAAGGCCTGCCCTCTGAAGACTGCACCATCTGGAACTACAGCCCTGTGGACTACCTTGCTGTGAAAAAGAGTAAAGAGGGGACTCCCTGCAAGCTACAGGTTAACAGAGCTCATCTGGATCATCACCACCAAGAATCCTCAACCTGGAAAACTACCACTGGATTTATAAGGGTTTTGTCCAAGTGGAGTGTGGGAACTGAAATCCTCAACTTTCAAGGACCATCCTGGAGCTTCCAGACCCTTGGAGTGAGTTTGAGACACTTTGGGACCCTTTGGGGAACTTCAGGAAGAAGTTCAAGGAGTTTGGAGAACTTTGGAGCAACTTTGGAAAAAAAGCTCCATAAGGGGACCGACTCAACCTGGTCAGCCAAGCCGCCTGCCTTCAACCGCAAGTTGGCCAAGCCATCCAGGTTCATCCCGCTGAAAGTTCCGTAGGTCCGACTTCCAGAGTTTGACCGGGAGTAGAAGAAATCCGAGGCCGGCGAACCCTCACCGAATCCGGCCTGGTGAAGAGCATCGAGGGACCCCAAGAGAAAAAGCTCCAGAAAAGTTTCTAAGTCCGAAGGTCAACACTGTGACCGGGACCTACCACGAGGGGTAGCTGCTCAGAGCTCCATCGCGGTTGGCCTGAAACTTTGACTTTGAGCCGGTCTATCGCGAGCAGATATCCCAATATGGTGCTATAGGTTTCTAAGTGCTATAAAGTGATACATCTTTAAAAATTCATATCTCCGGTTCCCTACAAAGGATTTTTGTCGTTTTGGTGTCATTTTAAAGATACAAATATTTCCTATTTTTATAAATTGGTGTTGGATTTTTATTATGCATTGTGTCTTAATTATTCACTGAATTGGTGTTTTTAAATGCTTTACATACCTGTCTTTGAAGTTAAGCCTGCCTGCTTGCAGCCAAGCTACCAAGGGTTGAGCATGGGAATTATTTTCTAAGACCTATGCTGAGTAATATCATGTGTTAGTGGCCTTATTGCCAGTGGCAGATATACATTTCCCCTACTAATAATCCACTTTCCAACACTGAACAAAGCAGCATTCCTTCCACTTTGGAGATACTGAACAAAGCAGCATTTGATGCACTCTGGTGAAATTGGGGAGGACAGTATTACATGTTGTGCTATTTCTGTTTGTTTAGTGTGAATGTGCACCTTCAAGGTATCATGACGCTGTTGAAACAGGCGGGACCTGAGCAGAGATGAGTAGATCCTACTAGACACCAAACAACCCATGATTTCAAAACCTTACAGAACTGTAGAATATGGAGAGGGCAAAGAACTGAACAAGTAACCCCTCCATCCACTGTGTGTCCTAAACTTGTAATAGGGCCACACAGATTCAAGCACAGTTAATATGTCAGATATGAATGTTTTTAACTTCTTAAAAGGAAGATATTTCTTCACCCATCCATAATGAAATGCCACGTGCATGGCACCAGTAATGTGAGGGTTGGAAACAAAAGGAGCAATTTTAGGTGCTGAATCTCCATTATTGCAGAATCATTCTCGGTGCAAAGCATGCATTATTGTATCCCAGCGAGGAGGAAAAAGACATATATTTATAAAACAACATTTAGGTGCAAAATCACCCTTGCTGTGAGAATACCAACTTATAGAACCACTTTTAGGAGCCAAATTACAATTGGGAGCAAAATGCACACTGTTACACAATGATATTTATGTGCAAAATCACTGTTGGTGCAGCATGAAACGGATGAGTGTGTAAATGGTTTTACCCTGAGAGAGTCAAGAGCTACAATGGGGTGCTTGGTTCCCATTGAGGAGAGAATAGTGGACCTATTACTTGCACAGGCCTCACATCCTGCCCAACCAATAACCTGGCCTTGAGCCAGTATGTGACTAACACTGGCCATGCAATGGCTAAAAGAGGGTGGCTCAGACAGAACCCTGGCTGGAGAGGGCTGACTCAAACCCTCCCTTTGTCTGCTTTTGGTGCTGAAGACACGCTGTGGCTAAAGGTATTTTTAGCAAGATCTAATAATGTATTATCCAGTCCAAACTCCTTACATAAGTGAACACAACATATTAAACATCTCTCTCATGCCTCCTCCTTAATGTGACAGATGCAATTAGAAATGCTGTAAATAATCTTGCGGGTGCGATTACATATTATATAAACGTTAACACTATGAAAGAGGCCACCATGACTGTAGTATTATTTATTGCTGTTAAGTTATATTGTGCCTATAAATGTTGTCATTTATTGGTATAAATAGTGTGAGGACTTGAGCATTCCATTTGGGCTGCAAATTATGGTATGTATAGCTGTTGTGCAGGTTACGGATTGCAATCCTGATCATAAATTGAGGATTTCAAATGTTTTTTTATTTGTAACTATAACTGCACTTTACCTGTGTTTTAAGTTAATTTCTGAATTAACACATACATTAAGCTGTCTTGGGGTTCACAGATCTTACAAGCTTGTGTATCTCTGGTGTACATCCTTTCGGGTTCAGAGCACTGGGTCCGCAAGCCTTGCAGGACACCCAGCAAAGATCCAGGGCCCCTTGCCATGGGTTTGCGGAACATTGAATTTGGTGCTTGGACCTCTGGTTTGCCTGGGGATGAGAAAACTGGCATAAGGGTCCATGAACCCCACACCAATGTCTCAAACATTTTTTCTTTTACTTTAACATCAGCAGGGTCCCCCCACAAGGTGTGTGGGGATGCTCCCTACAGCCTTATTGCTCCTTTAATTTTTTTTTCAAGACCTGTGGACTGAATTCCTGCATCATGTAATGGCGGCTGCAGCATTTTTAATCTAGTTGTGACCTGATAGTCAGAAATCTTCGGTCCAGATATATCTATATATATTACCTACTGGCGGTCACCAGTAGGTAGTTATAGTTAGGCCTTCGTTTCCATAGGAAAAGCATTTTTGTTTTGCCAATTACTTTGGCGCCATTCAACAAATCTTCATGAAATTTTCAAACTAATACGACGCTCACTTCAGCGGCTATCTTGAAAGTTTCAGTGTGATCTGTCAGTGGGGGCTGAGAACCAGGGTGTGCCTAAAAGTGCGTTTCCCCACGTTAATTCCATAGGACCTTTAGACACGGCTACAGCCAGAACTGCTGAATGGAATTACACCAAATTTGTCAGGAAGGTAGATGTTGGTTCAAGGAAGTGCCTTTTTGGGATATGGTGTACATCTGTTCAGTAGTTGCTGAGAAATATAAAGACATTTCCAGTTGTAGATATAGGGACGCGGTGGATCTGCGACCCATCCCGATCTTGTGCTGAGATCTGATTGGCTGCCAACACTTCAAACCAGGAAGTGTTGGCAGCCATCTTGTGACTCAGTTGAACAGAGTCATAAGTAAAAACGGTCAAAAAAAGAAAAGGGGGCAAGGTAGAAACACCCTGGCACCCTAGGCCTCTTGGGGTGAGGGGGTCCCAAAGGGACCCCCAAGGGGCACTAAAGCATATTTTTTTTACATTTTGGTGGGACTCCAGCTGGATCCACGACTTCCACTGAAATGTTTTTTAAAAAGTAAACGCGATCTCCCACGCTTTGTTAAATATAGGCCCCCTGGTGGGCCAGGTCCCGGGGGCATTGTGGAAATGTAGGAAGGGGACGCACAGGGCCCCCTTCAGGGCTATCCAAAGCCCAGGGGAACGCCACATCCCCGGGGCACAAATGTGATATGAAAATAATGTGGGGGAGGCCCTATGGTCACCCTCAAAGCCCCAGAGACCGCCACCTCCCCGGGGCACTGTTGTATACAAATGTGGGGGGGCCTGCTTTGCCCCTCGGGGAACGCCACCTCCCTGGGTGACATACATTAATTAATACCAAAAAAAACAATGCGGGGAAGCCATAAGGTCTCCGCCGCAGCCCTGGGGATTGCCACCTCCCTGTGGCAAAAAATAAATATTAATGCATGGGGGGGTCCGGCTCACCTCATGCAGCGCCTGGGACTGCCACCTCCCGGGGGCACAAAGACAATATTTAAGGGGGTCCGTTGCGGCCCCAGGGACCACCACCTCCCCGGGGTTTACATAACAAAGGAGGGGGACCGTGTGACCCTCCTCGTGGAGCCCTATATGGCCCAGGGGACTGACAACACCCAAGGTTGGTCCAGCAATGTCCCAGGGTGCCCACCCCTGGGACATTGCAGTTTGCTATGGCGGCGTTCCCGCCAAGCTATAGCAAACAAGTGCTCTGCTTTCAGCAAGCAAGAGCAGAAAATGCTCTCGCTTGCTGAAGGCGGAGCATGTGTCTGTCTCCCTGCCCGCTGTGAATCAACCAGGGAAACAGACACATTGCTTTGGGATCCAGGGAGCTGCTTATTCAGCAGCTCCCTGGACCTCAAAGCAATGCCGGCTCTCGCAGGAGGCGGGGAGGCGGCAGGGACGGTGGGGGCCTTCAGGCTCCACAGCGGTCCCCAACGAAGTGGCCAGGCCCCAGGGGATGGGGTTCCTGGGGTGATATTGGCTGGGGGAGGGAATCCACACGAGCCCTGCCATCCAATTTATAAAAAAATATATGAAGGCCTGGCTCTGGGGGATGAAGTCCCTGGCCCCCCTCCCTTATTTTTTTAAAAATATATGTGAAAAAAATGGGGCAGTCCCCGGGGGATGGGGTCCCCGGGGCAGAAAATGGCCCTGGAGGGGGACTGTTTGGCCCCCTCTCCATTTCAATTATAAAAAAATAAATAAAAGGCTGGGCCTGGGAGATGGGGTCTATGGGGCAAAAATCGGCCCTGGTGGGGGCCACGTGGGCCCCCTCCGTTTTTTTAATAACATTCTTTTTTTTAAAGGCGGAAGGCCCCGGGAGATGGAGTCCTTGTGGCCCATAATGGTCCAGCAATAGAATTTTCTTTTTAAAAAGCCAGCAACTCCCCAGAGACCCGCCCCCTTTCTCTACTACTCTGCAAACAAGCCTTCTGCTGTGCTGCTAGTTGGGGGATGAGGTCACCGTGGCTGCTGAGGGTCCTTAGGGGCCAACAAGACCTCCTGTTCTCTCCAGTAAGCCCCACACAGTGGGATTGCTGAGAGGTGGTCAGAGGCCACACCCCCTTTACCACCACTCTGCAAACGTGCCTCTTGGTACACTGCTGCTAGGGGTATGAGGTACCCTTGCCTCCTGAGGGCCTCAGGACTAAAGTGGACTTCTTCCCCAAGGGGGTGTGGTATCCTACGAGGTCTTAGCAATCCAGCCATGTGGGACTTACTGGAGGTAACAGGAGGGGTAGTTGGCTCCCAAGGACGTCTTTGGGGACCAACTACCCTCTTGTTATCTACAGTATGTCTCACACAGCAGGATTGATAAGAGGTCTTCAGAGGCCATGTCCCCTTTCTCTACCACTCTGCAAATGCGGCTCGTGGTGCACTACTGGTTGGTGGATGAAGTCCACTTTAACCCCTGAGGACCTTGGGGGCCAAGAAGCCCTCCTGGAACCTCCTGTAAGTCCTACACAGTGGGATTGCTGTGAGCTGGTCGGAGGCCCCGCCCCCTTTCTCCACCACTCTGCAAAGTTAAAAAGCATCGAAATTCACTGAAAAAACCAAAGGTTTCAGGGACATTATAGTTAGCAAATTGAATTAAAAAAGCCTTGGAAATTCACTTAAAAAACAAAGTTTACAGAGATGTTATAGTTAGGGTCAGATTTCTCTCGTACAAAACCTGTGAAATTTGGCAGTTATAGTTACCTGAGCTAACTATAACTTATGCCCACACAATGCACCTCTTATGACCTCACATATTACATCACTCATGACATGGTCAGTGACATCACTCATGACATCACTAATGACATTACTGATGACACCACCCAGTGAGTGTATTTTGTAAAAGTTTATGGGCCCGATTCACAAAAGTAATCTGAGACGAAATCCTAACTTTACAACTTTCGGTATTCACAAAAGGCATTTAGGAGTAGTCAAGTTAGGAATCCTAGCTTTACTACTCCTAAACTGAGAAAAATCCAAACTTTACGACTTTCTGTATTCACAAAAGGCATTTAGGAGCAGTAAAGTTAGGAAAGAAAGAAGCACAAGCTGCCGCTCTTCTGTAATCTTTAGCCCCCGGGTGGGCCAGGTCCCTGGGGAATGAGCAGTTATATAAAGGAGGGAGTGCACGGTACCTGCTTCTAGGCTTATAAAAAGCCACAGGGACCGCCACCCTGGGGCACTTTTAATATATGCGCGTGCCCCCAGCAACCTCAAGGACTGCCACTTCTACGGGGCACTCAGAAATATCACTATGGACATGCCCGCTGGGTCTGGCCTCACCCCAGGGACTGCCACCTCCCCTGGCCAACACATATAAAATGAATGTGAGGACCCACACGGCCCTCCGCAGCCCGGAGGACCACCACTTCCCCAGGGCTGACATAAATTAATTTAGGGTGTCCGTCGCGTACTTCTGTCCCCGGGGACCACCACTTTCCCGGGACAAAGTTGTACAATGGAGGAGAGCTGTGCGGCCCCCCTCATGGAGCCATTTATGGCCCTGGAGACTGCCACCCCCCAGGGCCGGCTCCTGCTACCTCCCAAGGTGCCCACCCTCGGGAGGTAGCTGTTTGATTTTGCTTGGCGGGAGCTGACCGCTCCCACTAAACAAAAGCAAACATAACTCCACTTTCTGCAAGCAGGAGCTGTCAAACAGCAAATATGTGTGCAGTGAAACAGAGGAAAACATTGCTCCCGCAAGCAGGCAGTTTCTATTTCAAGCAGTTCCCCGCTTGCAGGATCAATGCCCGCTCCAGCAGTAATCTGCAGCCGGCACGGACGGTGGGAACCTTGAGGCTCCCCCCGTGGCCCAGGGGGAAGAGGAAAAAGAGGCAAAATAAAGGTCAGCAATGAGCAGAAAGAGGCACAATAAAGGTGAGAAACCAACAGAAAGAGGCAAAAATAAAGGTGAGAAATTAGCCAAAAGAGGCAGACTAGAGGTCAGAAATGAGCAGAAAGAGGCAAAAAAGAGGTAAGAAACGAGCAGCAAGAGGCAGAATGACATGCATTTTTAAATATGAGGAATTCAATAAATGCAATTTTATACCCGCAGAGTGCTCCGGTTGTTCCTGCTGGAAGGAACGCTGTTGGGAAATTGATTTCTGCTGGCCACACGCACGCAGGAGGCACATGTCGAGAACAGTTCGGCAGGCAGTGGCATTTGATGGACTATATATATTATCTACTGGCGGTCGCCAGTAGATAGTTATAGTTAGGACCTATTTTCCATAGGAAATCCGCGACATTCTATTTGAAATAACTCTTGCGACGGTTGACGAATGTTCGCGAAATTTTCAAACTTTATGGCCCGCTCCGGTCCGCTCCTACCCTGAAAGTCTCAGGGTGATTCGTCAGCGGGGGCCGAGAAAAAGGGGGTCCCAAAACGTGTTTTCCCCATTCATTTTCCCATAGGAAACTTTAGACACGGCTACAGCCCGAACTGCTGAACGGAATTACACCAAATTTGGCAAAGAGGTAGTTCTTGGTTCAGAAAGAACCCTTTTGTTAAATGGTGTAAATCCGTTCAGTAGTTCCTGTGAAAATCAAAATGAAAATCACATATATATCTATGGCCGCGTCGGATTCGCGCACCCTCCCGATCACGAGCTGCATGCTAATTGGCTGTCAACACTCCAAATCAGGAAGTGTTGGCAGCCATTTATCCTCGGTAGAACCGAGGGACAGAAACAAGTGCGCAAAGCGCAAAAGGGAGCAGGGTAGAAACACCCTGACCCCCTAGGTCTGCTCAGGGGTCCCACAAGGACCCCTGGGCAGAAAAAGCATTTTTTTTTTTAAATCGGCGGGATGCGCTTAGGGTGCGCGAATCCGCGAGAAAAAAATCGCAAGTGTGCAAACGCACAAAGGGGGCTGGGTAGAAACACCCTGACCCCCTAGGTCTGCTCAGGGGTCCCACAAGGACCCCCTGGGCAGAAAAAAGCATTTTTTTTTTTTAAAAAAAATCGGCAGGATGCGCTCAGGGTGCGCGGATCCTGCCGAAAAAAAAAAAATCGAAGCGCGGTCACTGAAAAAACTATAGGTTTCAGGCACGTTATAGTTAGAAATTTGCATTTAAAAAATCTTAGAAATTCACTGAAAAAACCATAAGGTTTTAGGGACAGTTATAGTTAGTTGGACATTGCACTCGTACAAAACCCGTGAAATTCCCCGTTATAGTTAGTTCAGGTAACTATAACTCGCGCCCCGCAATGCACTGCTGATGACGTCACATATTACATCACTCATGACATGGTCAGTGACATCACTGATGACATCACTGATGACATCTCAAATGACATCACTGATGACATCACTGATGACATCATCCAGTGACTGTGTGTTTCTGTAAAGTTTAAATATGTTTAATATATTTAGGGAAAGGCGTATTGAAGAATGAGTGGGTGTAGAAGCGCCTGAATGGATGATTTAGTAGGTGCGTGACTGAGTCTATAAGTGAGTGATTAAACGTATCTTACTGGATGCATGGGTGAGTGACTAAACTGTGTGAATGTCTGTATCCGTCTGTCTTTTGTTGTGTAAGCAACTGCATGGGTTTCTGACTAGCTAAATGAGTGTCTATATGGGTTATGGATTGGTTCTCTGAGTATCTGTATGGGTGCCTCAGTGTTTGTGTGGAGTGGGGTGTGTGTGACTCTGTGCATAGATGTGTGAGTGGGTGATTCACTGGGTGCATGGTTTCAAGAGTGCGTCTGTGATGGACTGTATGGGTGGGTGAGTGTGTGTATGGGTGTGTTAGTGATTGAATGTATATCTCAGTGGTACATGTGTGAGTAACTACATATGTGAAAGGCAGTATATATGTGTGTTGGAGTATATAAATGGCTATAAGTGAGAGTGTGTGATTGTGAGAGTGGCTATATGGATGAGTGTGTGCTTGCATCAGTGATTGCATAGGAGCGTAAGAATGTGCTAGTATTTTTATGAGTAAGTGAGCTGGTGTGTATAACTGTATAGGTGAGTAAATTGGAGTGTGATTAATTATTTGCATGACTGACTAGGTGTGTGAATACCTCTATGGATGAGTTGCGTTGTGTGAGTGTTTATATAGGTGTATGAGTGCATATGATAGTCCTGTACTGAGTGACTGTAAGTATGAGTGACTGTACTGGTGAGTGAGTAGATGTGTGTGTGTAGACCTAAGAATCAGTGAGTGGGTATGTACTTATTGGTATTGGAGTGTGTATGGTTTTGAGAATGGCAGTCTGTAATTTAGAGTGGGTGTTTCAAAACTTATATTAGGGTGTGAGAAGATGCATTAAATTCTCACATGGATGATGTCATCAGTGATGTCATCAGTGATGTCATTTGAGATGTCATCAGTGATGTCATCAGTGATGTCACTGACCATGTCATGAGTGATGTAATATGTGACGTCATCAGCAGTGCATTGCGGGGCGCGAGTTATAGTTACCTGAACTAACTATAACGGGGAATTTCACGGGTTTTGTACGAGTGCAATGTCCAACTAACTATAACTGTCCCTAAAACCTTATGGTTTTTCAGTGAATTTCTAAGATTTTTAAATGCAAATTTCTAACTATAACGTGCCTGAAACCTATGGTTTTTCAGTGAATTTCAAAGGTTTTTAAATGCTAATTCCTAACTATAACATGTCTGAAACCTACGGTTTTTCAGTGAATTTCAAAGGTTTTGTAAATGACAATTTTTAAATGTATTAATTGTTATATTTATTTTTTTCATACTGATTTACTACATTTTAGAAACATTTTTTTTACATATTTTATTTTTTAAATTACATTGTAATTACATTATACATTACAAAAATACTTTCTCAGAATGAATTACTTTAGTTTAAATACTTTGCACATAGGCAATAGACTTTTAAGTACAGTAGTTACAGTTGTTGCAATGGGCAACACATTTTCAAACACAATGCAACATTCAGCTCAATGTGAATTTCTAGTTAAATGCAATTAGTTACTTTATGGATTACTTTTCTAACCACAGGACTGGATCCTAGATTCAGTCCTGGGACATCTCCTGTAAACAGTTGAGTAAAGCGTTTTGGTTACAGTAGTGATTTTTAAGGAATATTATTGTATTTTAAAAGTTGACACTTAGAAACTTTTTCTCATAGAATCACCAATGTTATCCTATGGAAGGAAATTCACTTAGCAGGTAAAAACTGTTATCGTTACTTTTTCTTACTCAGTGTTGGATCCTGGATCCAGCACTGGTGCATCTCCTGTAAACAGTTGAAAGAATGCGTTTAAGTCATACAGGCGATTTTTAAGGAATATTTGTAGTTTGTGAAAATCGACACTTTGAAACTTTTCAGCTGAAAACCAGACAATGGATTCCTATGGAAGAAAATATAAGTTACTGGTAAGTACGGTTAAAATTACTTTTCAGGGTCAGTGCTGGGCTAAAGATGCAGCACTGAGGTCTCTCCTGATAACAGGTGAGTAAATCGGAATTCGTATTTCGGCTGATTTTAGAGGAATATTTTAAAGTTCCAAAACTCCACACTTAGAAGAATTTCCAAGTGAAACCAGTCAATGTTAGCCTATGGAAGGAAATTCAAGTTACTGGTAAGTATGGTTAAAATTACTTTTCAGGACCAGTACTGGGCTGAAAGATACAGCACTGAGGTCTCTCCTGATAACAGGTGAGTAAATCGGAATTTGTATTTCGGCTGATTTTAGAGGAATATTTGTATGTTTCAAAAATCAACACTTAGAAACTTTTTCAGCAAAAAGCAGACAATGATATCCTATGGAAGGAAATTCAAGTTACTGGTAAGTACGGTTAAAATTACTTTTGAGGATCAGTACTGGGCTGAAAGATGCAGCACTGAGGTCTCTCTTGATAACAGGTGAGTAAATCGGAATTCGTATTTCGGCTGAATTTAGAGGAATATTTTAAAGTTCCAAAACTCCACACTTAGAAGAATTTCCAAGTGAAACCAGGCAATGATATCCTATGGAAGGAAATTCAAGTTACTGGTAAGTACGGTTAAAATTACTTTTCAGGATTAGTACTGGGCTGAAAGATGCAGCACTGAGGTCTCTCCTGATAACAGGTGAGTAAATCGGAATTCGTATTTCGGCTGATTTTAGAGGAATATTTTAAAGTTCCAAAACTCCACACTTAGAAGAATTTCCAAGTGAAACCAGTCAATGTTAGCCTATGGAAGGAAATTCAAGTTACTGGTAAGTATGGTTAAAATTACTTTTCAGGACCAGTACTGGGCTGAAAGATACAGCACTGAGGTCTCTCCTGATAACAGGTGAGTAAATCGGAATTTGTATTTCGGCTGATTTTAGAGGAATATTTGTATGTTTCAAAACTCAACACAGAAACTTTTCAGCAAAAAGCAGACAATGATATCCTATGGAAGAAAATTCAAGTTACTGGTAAGTACGGTTAAAATTACTTTTGAGGATCAGTACTGGGCTGAAAGATGCAGCACTGAGGTCTCTCTTGATAACAGGTGAGTAAATCGGAATTCGTATTTCGGCTGATTTTAGAGGAATATTTTAAAGTTCCAAAACTCCACACTTAGAAGAATTTCCAAGTGAAACCAGGCAATGATATCCTATGGAAGGAAATTCAAGTTACTGGTAAGTACGGTTAAAATTACTTTTCAGGATTAGTACTGGGCTGAAAGATGCAGCACTGAGGTCTCTCCTGATAACAGGTGAGTAAATCCGAGTTCGTAGTTCGGCAGATTTTAGAGGAATATTTGCACAATGGTGAAGGGAGGGGCGGGGCCTGAGGTGACATCTGTGCAAGCGCGCCCGTGGCGCGTTTTAGGTTGAGGATTAAGTCCCCTTGAATCATGAGGGTCCCTAGAGGCCAACTAGCCCACCAGGAACCTCCAGTATGCGCCAGGGGCTGCGTTGCAGAGACGTGTAGAGAGGCCACACCCTTTTGCACCTCTCTGCAACACAGCTCTGTGGCGCTTTCTGGATGTACCTGTTGGGCTAGTTGGCCCCAGGACCTTCAGGATGAAGGGATTTAATTCCCCATCTTAAAACGCGCCACGGGGCCTGTTTGCACACATGTCACCTGAAGCCCCGCCCCTCCCTTCACCACTGTGCAAACGCGCCCCGTGGCGCGTTTTAAGTTGAGGATTAAGTCCCCTTGAATCCTGAGGGTTCCTGGGGGCCAACTAGCCCACCATGTACCTCCAAAGCGCCACAGAGCTGCGTTGCAGAGAGGTGTATAAAGGGGCGTGGACTCTGTGCACCTCTCTGCAACACAGCCCCTGGCGCATACTGGAGGTTCCTGGTGGGCTAGTTGGCCCAGAGACCCCAGTATTGAAGGGAATTGCTTCCCCATCTGCAAGCGCGCCAGGGGCGCGATTGCAGAGTGGTGAAGGAAGGGGCGGCGCCTGCGGCTCGATTGTTTTTTTTTTTTTCCCTGAAGAGGGCTGTGTGGCCCCTCTTCCTTTTCTTATTTTTGGGCCCTGGGGACCCCATCCCCCAGGGCTTTACCCCCTTTTTTTAATCAAAATTAAACTGGAAGGGGGCCGCGTGGCCCCCTCCCTGGCCAAAAACTGCCCCGGGGACCCCATCCCCTGGGGCATGGCCACACTTTCACATTCCTTTTTAAGGAGGGGGCTGCGTGGCCCCCCTCCTCAGGCCTCCTTTTGCCCGGGGACCCCATCCCCCGGGGCAGGCCTTTTCAATTTTTATTATTTTTAATAATTTCTGGGGAGGGCGCGTGGCTCCTCCCGATCACTATGGCCCGGGGACCCCATCCCCCGGGGCCTGGCCTCAGGTTGGGGACTGTGGGGGTCCCCAAACCCCCACAGTCCCGCCGGCTCCCCGTGTAATAAGGAGCCGGCATTGCTCCCACACGGGGAGCAGCTAACATGCTGCTCCCGTGTGAAAGCAATTGTCTTTGGATATTGGAAGCCAGAGCAGGTTTCCTGCTCTCTCTTCCAATATCCAAAGCAGTTGCAATGACAGGACGGGGCCGCGAGGCTCCGTCCTGTCATTGCAAGCAACAGTGTCCCGAGGGTAGGCACCCGGGACACTGCAGGAGCCGACCCTGGGGGTGGTGGTCCCCAGGGCCACCACAGGCTCCAGGAGGGGCGCGCGGCCCCCTCCCACATCAGCACAGCCCGGGGAGGTGCTGGTCCCGAGGCCGAGGGGTCCAAGCGGACCCCCATTTTAATTTGTTAGTGCCCGGGGAGGTGGCGGTCCCGGGGCATGTGGAGGGCTCGAGCCCCCACACAGGAAAAAGTAAAAAAAGAAGCCCGGGAGGTGGTGGTCCCGGGGCTGCGGGAGAGCTCAGAGCCCTCCGCACCATTTAAAAGAAGCCCGGGGGTGGCGGTCCCGGGGCTTGGAGGCCTTTGAGGCCCCCATACATAAATTAATCCCCCCACCATGCCCCCGGGACTTGGGCCACCCGAGGCAAAATACAGTCGAGCGCGGAGACCGCCCTTCGATTTTTTTCTCGGCGGGATCCGCGCAGCCTGAGCGCATCCCGCCGATTTAAAAAAAAAAAAAAAAAATGCTTTTTCTGCCCAGGGGTCCTTGTGGGACCCCTGAGCAGGACCTAGGGAGTCAGGGTGTTTCTACCCTGCCCCCTTTGTGCGCTTTGCGCACTTGTTTCTGTCCCTCGGTTCTACCGAGGGACAAAATAACTGCCAACATTTCCTGAATCGGAATGTTGACAGCCAGCTGACAACCAATTAGCATGCAGCTCGTGATCGGGACGGTGCGCGCAGGGTGCGCTCAGGGTGCGCAAATCCTCCGTGCCCATAGATATATATGTACTTTTACTTTTGATTTTCTCAGCAACTACTGAGCAGATTTACACCATTTAACAAAAGGGTTCTTTCTGAACCAAGAACTACCTCTTTGCCAAATTTGGTGTAATTCCGTTCAGCAGTTCGGGCTGTAGCCGTGTCTAAAGCCTCTTTGGATATTGGAAGCCAGAGCAGGTTTCCCTGCTCTCTCTTCCAATATCCAAAGCAGTTTGCAATGACAGGACGGGAGCCTCGCGGCTCCCGTCCTGCCATAGCAAACTGCTTTGGATATTAGGCGAGAGCAGGAAACCTGCTCTCGCTTCCGATATCCAAAGCAAATAGCTTTCCACATGGGGAGCTGCATCTTAGCAGCTCCCCATGTGAAAAGCAATGCCGGCTCCCAAGGTGCGCGGGGGCCGAGCGGGACTGTGGGGGATTGGGGACCCCCACAGTCCCCAACGGAGAAGAGCCAGCCCGGGGGATGGGGTCGCCGGGGCCATAAGTGGCCTGAGGAGGGGGCAACGCAGCCCCCTCCAAAACAATAAAAATAAAAAAACAAGGCCATGCCCCGGGGGATGGGGTCCCGGGGCCGATTAAAGCCTCGGGAGGGGCCACGCGGCCCCCTTCCAAGTTGTTTTTAAAAATAAATAGGGGGCAGGCCCTGGGGGATGGGGTCCCCAGGACCAATAAATTAGAAAACGAAGGGGGCCACACAGCCCCCTTCTTTAAAAAGAAAAACACTGGCATCGCGCCGGAGGCTGTGCCCCCTTCTTTCACCACTCTGCAAGCGCGCCCCTGGCGCGTTTGCAGATGAGCGAATTCCCCTTGAATACTGGGGGTCCCTGGGGGCCAACTAGCCCACCAGGAACCTCCAGTATGCGCCAGGGGCTGCGTTGCAGAGAGGTGTACAGAGGCCACGCCCTTTTACACCTCTCCCCAACTAAAACGCGCCACGGGCGCGTTTGCACAGTGGTGAAGAGAGGGCGGGGCTTCAGGTGACATGTGTGCAAACAGGCCCCGTGGCGCATTTTAAGATGGGGAATGAAATCCCCTTCAATCCTGAGGGTCCCTGGGGGCCAACTAGCCCACCAGGTACGTCCAGAAAGCGCCACAGAGCTGCGTTCCAGAGAGGTGCAAAAGGGGCGTGGCCTCTGAACACCTCTCTACAACGCAGCTCCCTGGCACATACTGGAGGTACAGGGTGGGCTAGTTGGACCCCAGGGACCCTCATGATTCAAGGGGACTTAATCCCCCAACCTAAAAGCGCGCCACGGGCGCGTTTGCACGAGATGTCACCTCAGGCCCCGCCCCCTCCCTTCACCATTGTGCAAATATTCCTCTAAAATCAGCCGAACTACGAATTCTGATTTACTCACCTGTTATCAGGAGAGACCTCAGTGCTGCATCTTTGGGCCCAGTACTGATCCTGAAAAGTAATTTTAACCGTACTTACCAGTAACTTGATTTTCCTTCCATAGGCTAACATTGACTGGTTTCACTTGGAAATTCTTCTAAGTGTGGAGTTTTGGAACTTTAGAATATTCCTCTAAAATCAGCCAAAATACGAATTCCGATTTACTCACCTGTTATCAGGAGAGACCTCAGTGCTGCATCTTTCAGCCCAGTACTTATCCTGAAAAGTAATTTTAACCGTACTTACCAGTAACTTGAATTTCCTTCCATAGGATATCATTGCCTGCTTTTGCTGAAAAAGTTTCTAAGTGTCGATTTTTGAAACATACAAATATTCCTCTAAAATCAGCTGAACTACGAATTCCGATTTACTCACCTGTTATCAGGAAGAACCCAATGCTGCATCTTTTAGCCCAGCACTGACCCTGAAAAGTAATTCTAACCGTACTTACCAGTAACTTGTATTTCCTTCCATAGGAATCCATTGTCTGGTTTTCAGCAGAAAAGTTTCAAAGTGTCGATTTTGAAACATACAAATATTCCTCTAAAATCAGCTGAACTACGAATTCCGATTTACTCACCTGTTATCAGGAGAGACCTCAGTGCTGCATCTTTGAGCCCAGTACTGATCCTGAAAAGTAATTTTAACCGTACTTACCAGTAACTTGAATTTCCTTCCATAGGCTAACATTGACTGGTTTCACTTGGAAATTCTTCGAAGTGTGGAGTTTTGGAACTTTATAATATTCCTCTAAAATCAGCTGAACTACGAATTCCGATTTACTCACCTGTTATCAGGAGAGAACCCAGTGCTGCATCTTTTAGCCCAGCACTGACCCTGAAAAGTAATTCTAACCGTACTTACCAGTAACTTGTATTTCCTTCCATTGGAATCCATTGTCTGGTTTTCAGCAGAAAAGTTTAAGTGTCGATTTTCACAAACTACAAATATTCCTTAAAAATCGCCTGTATGACTTAAACGCATTCTTTCAACTGTTTACAGGAGATGCACCAGTGCTGGATACAGGATCCACCACTGAGTAAGAAAAAGTAACGATAACACTACTTACCTGCTAAGTGAATTTCCTCCCATAGGATAACATTGGTGATTCTATGTGAAAAAGTTTCTAAGTGTCAACTTTTAAAATACAATAATATTCCTTAAAAATCACTACTGTAACCAAAGCGCTTTTACTCAACTGTTTACAGGAGATGTCCCAGGACTGAATCTAGGATCCAGTCCTGTGGTTATAAAAGTAATCCATAAAGTAACTAATTGCATTTAACTAGAAATTCACATTGAGCTCAATGTTGCATTGTGTTTGAAATTGTGTTGCCCATTGCAACAACTGTAACTACTGTACTTAAAAGTCTATTGCCTATTTGCAAAGTATTTAAACTAAAGTAATTCATTCTGAAAGTATATTTTGTAATGTAATGTATAATGTAATTACAATGTAATTTAAAAAATAAAATATGTAAAAATAAATAGTTTATAAAAATGTAGTAAATCAGTATCAAAAAAATAAATATAACAATTAATACATTTAAAAATTGTCATTTACAAAACCTTTGAAATTCACTGAAAAAACCATAGGTTTTAGGCGGGTTATAGTTAGAAATTAGCATTTAAAAAACCTTTGAAATTCACTTAAAAAACCATAGGTTTCAGGCACGTTTTAGTTAGAAATTAGCATTTAAAAAACCTTTGAAATTCACTGAAAAAACCATAGGTTTTAGGGATAGTTATAGTTAGTTGGACATTTCACTCGTACAAAACCATAGAAATTCCCCGTTATAGTTAGTTCAGCTAACTATAACTCGCGCCCCGCAATGCACTGCTGATGACGTCACATATTACATCACTCATGACATGGTCAGTGACATCACTGATGACATCACTCTCAAATGACATCACTGATGACATCATCCACGTGATAATCTGATGCACCTCCTCACACCCTAATATAACCTTTGATACACCCACTCTAAATTACAGACTGCCATTCGCAAAACCATAGACACTCCAACACCAATAACTACATACCCACTCACTGATTCTTAGGTCTACACACACATCCACTCACTCACCCGTACAGTCACTCATACTTACGGTCACTCAGTACAGGACTATCATATGCACTCATACTCCTATATAGACACTCAAACACCGCCACTCATCCATAGAGGTACTCACACACCTAGTCAGTCATGCAAATAATTAAACACACTGCCATTTACTCACCTATACAGTTATACACACACCAGCTCACTTACTCATACAAATACTAGCACATTCTTACGCTCTTATACAATCACTGATACAAGCACACACTCATCCATACAGTCACTCTCACAATCACACACTCTAGCTTATAGCTATTTATATACTCAACACACATATATACTGCCTTTCACATATGTAGTTACTCACACATGTACCACTGGGACATACATTCACTCACTAACACACTCTTACACACACTTACCCACCCATACAGCCTATCACAGATGCACTCTTGAAACCATCCACCCAGTGAATCACCCACTCACACATCTATGCACAGAGTCGCACACACCCACCCACACAAACACTCAGGCACCCATACAGATACTCAGACAACCAATCAATAACTCATATAGACACTCATGTAGCTATTCACAAACCCATGCAGCCACTTACACAGCAACAGACAGACAGTTACAGACATTCACCCAGTTTAGTCACTAACCCTTGCATTCAGTAAGATACGTTTAATCACTCACTTATAGAGTCAGTCACGCACCTACTAAATCCTTCATCCACACACTTATACACCCACTCATTCTTCAATACACCTTTCACTATATATTAAAAATATTTAAACTTTACAGAAACACAGTCACTGGATGATGTCATCAGTGATGTCATTTGAGATGTCATCAGTGATGTCATCAGTGATGTCACTGACCATGTCATGAGTGATGTAATATGTGACGTCATCAGCAGTGCATTGCGGGCGCGAGTTATAGTTAGCTGAACTAACTATAACGGGGGAATTTCTATGGTTTTGTGCGAGTGAAATGTCCAACTAACTATAACTGTCCCTAAAACCTATGGTTTTTCAGTGAATTTCAAAGGTTTTTAAATGCTAATTTCTAACTATAACGTGTCTGAAACCTATGGTTTTTCAGTGAATATATATATATATATATATTCACTGAAAAACCATAGATTTAGAAAAGTTATAGTTAGTTGGACATTGCACTCGTACAAAACCCGTGAAATTCCCCCGTTATAGTTAGTTCAGCTAACTATAACTCGCGCCCCGCAATGCACTGCTGATGACGTCACATATTACATCACATGGTCAGTGACATCACTGATGACATCCATCCAGTGATTGTGTGTTTCTGTAAAGTTTAAATATGTTTAATATATATAGGGAAAGGCGTATTGAAGAATGAGTGGGTGTATAAGCGTCTGAATGGATGATTTAGTAGGTGCGTGACTGAGTCTATAAGTGAGTGATTAAACGTATCTTACTGGATGCATGGGTGAGTGACTAAACTGTGTGAATGTCTGTATCCGTCTGTCTGTTGTTGTGTAAGCAGCTGCATGGGTTTCTGACTAGCTAAATGAGTGTCTATATGGGTTATGGATTGGTTCTCTGAGTATCTGTATGGGTGCCTCAGTGTTTGTGTGGGTGGGGTGTGTGTGACTCTGTGCATAGATGTGTGAGTGGGTGATTCACTGGGTGCATGGTTTCAAGAGTGCGTCTGTGATGGACTGTATGGGTGGGTGAGTGTGTGTATGGGTGTGTTAGTGATTGAATGTATATCTCAGTGGTACATGTGTGAGTAACTACATATGTGAAAGGCAGTATATATGTGTGTTGGAGTATATAAATGGCTATAAGTGAGATGTGTGATTGTGAGAGTGGCTATATGGATGAGTGTGTGCTTGCATCAGTGATTGCATAGGAGCGTAAGAATGTGCTAGTATTTTTATGAGTAAGTGAGCTGGTGTGTATAACTGTATAGGTGAGTAAATTGGAGTGTGATTAATTATTTGCATGACTGACTAGGTGTGTGAGTACATCTATGGATGAGTTGCATTGTGTGAGTGTTTATATAGGTCTATGAGTGCATATGATAGTCCGCTACTGAGTGACTGTAAGTATGAGTGACTGTACGGGTGAGTGAGTAGATGTGTGTGTGTAGACCTAAGAATCAGTGAGTGGGTATGTACTTATTGGTATTGGAGTGTGTATGGTTTTGAGAATGGCAGTCTGTAATTTAGAGTGGGTGTATCAAAAGTTATATTAGGGTGTGAGAAGATGCATTAAATTCTCACATGGATGATGTCATCAGTGATGTCATTTGAGATGTCATCAGTGATGTCATCAGTGATGTCACTGACCATGTCATGAGTGATGTAATATGTGGCGTCATCAGCAGTGCATTGCAGGGCGCGAGTTATAGTTAGCTGAACTAACTATAACGGGGAAATTTCACGGGTTTTGTACGAGTGCAATGTCCAACTAACTATAACTTTCCTAAAACCTATGGTTTTTCAGTGAATTTCAAAGGTTTTTAAATGCTAAACCTAACTATAACAGGCCTGAAACCTATGGTTTTCAGTGAATTTAAAGGTTTTAAAATGCTAATTTCTAACTATAACAAGCCTGAAACCTATGGTTTTTCAGTGAATTTCAAAGGTTTTTAAATGCTAATTCCTAACTATAACATGTCTGAAACCTATAGTTTTTTTCAGTGAATTTCAAAGGTTTTGTAAATGACAATTTTTAAATGTATTAATTGTTATATCTATTTTTTATACTGATTTACTACATTTTTTAAACTATTTATTTTTAGATATTTTATTTTTAAATTACATTGTAATTACATTATACATTACATTACAAAATATACTTTCTCAGAATGAATTACTTTAGTTTAAATACTTTGCAAATAGGCAATAGACTTTTAAGTACAGTAGTTACAGTTGTTGCAATGGGCAACACAATTTCAAACACAATGCAACATTGAGCTCAATGTGAATTTCTAGCTAAATGCAATTAGTTACTTTATGGATTACTTTTCTAACCACAGGACTGGATCCTAGATTCAGTCCTGGGACATCTCCTGTAAACAGTTGAGTAAAAGCGTTTTGGTTACAGTAGTGATTTTTAAGGAATATTATTGTATTTTAAAAGTTGACACTTAGAAACTTTTTCACATACAATCACCAATGTTATCCTATGGGAGGAAATTCACTTAGCAGGTAAGTAGTGTTATCGTTACTTTTTCTTACTCAGTGGTGGATCCTGGATCCAGCACTGGTGCATCTCCTGTAAACAGTTGAAAGAATGCGTTTAAGTCATACAGGCGATTTTAAGGAATATTTGTAGTTTGTGAAAATCAACACTTTGAAACTTTTCTGCTGAAAACCAGACAATGGATTCCTATGGAAGGAAATATAAGTTACTGGTAAGTACGGTTAAAATTACTTTTCAGGATCAGTACTGGGCTGAAAGATGCAGCACTGAGGTCTCTCCTGATAACAGGTGAGTAAATCGGAATTCGTATTTTGGCTGATTTTAGAGGAATATTATAAAGTTCCAAAACTCCACACTTAGAAGAATTTCCAAGTGAAACCAGTCAATGATATCCTATGGAAGGGAAATTCAAGTTACTGGTAAGTACGGTTAAAATTACTTTTCAGGATCAGTACTGGGCTGAAAGATGCAGCACTGAGGTCTCTCCTGATAACAGGTGAGTAAATAGGAATTACGTAGTTCGGCTGATTTTAGAGGAATATTTGCACAATGGTGATGGGAGGGGCGGGGCCTGAGGTGACATCTGTGCAAACGCGCCTCGTGGCTCGTTTTAAGTTGGGGGATTAAGTCCCCTTGAATCATGAGGGTCCCTGGGGTCCAACTAGCCCACCCTGTACCTCCAGTATGCGCCAGGAGCTGCGTTGCAGAGAGGTGTTCAGAGGCCACGCCCTTTTGCACCTCTCTGCAATGCAGCTCTGTGGTGCCTTCTGGACGTACCTGTTGGGCTAGTTGGCCCTCAGGGACCCTCAGGATTGAAGGGGATTTAATTCCCCATCTTAAAACAGCGCCACAGAGCCTGTTTGCACACATGTCACCTGAGCCCCGCCCCTCCCTTCACCACTGTGCAAACGCGCCCCGTGGCGCGTTTTAAGTTGAGGGATTAAGTCCCCTTGAATCCTGAGGGTCCCTGGAGTCCAACTACCCACCATGTACTTCTAAAAGCGCCACAGAGCTGCGTTGCAGAGAGGTGTACAAAGGGCGTGGCCTCTGTACACCTCTCTGCAGCCAGCCCTAGCGCATACTGGAGGTTCCTGGTGGGCTAGTTGGCCCCAGGGACCCCCAGTATTCAAGGAGTTACTTCCCCTTCTTAAAGCGCGCCAGAAGGCAGCGTTTGCAAGTACTGCAGGGAGGGGGCGGGGCCTCCGGCACGATGCCCGGTCGTTTTTTTTTTATGGGAGGGGGCTGCGTGGCCCCCCTTCCCTTGGCCACTTTTGGCCCCGGGGACCCCATCCCCCAAGGCCTGAGCAATTTATTTATTTTCTAAATTAAAAAAAAAAAACGGGAAGGGGGCCGCGTGGCCCCCCTTCCCTGGGCCTGTATTGGCCCCGGGGACCCCATCCCCCGGGACATGCCCTCGATTTTTTTTTTTTTATTTGGATGGGGACTGCGTGGCCCCCCTCCCTGGCCACTTATGGCCCCGGGGACCCCATCCCCCGGGGCCTGGCCTCTGGTTGGGGACTGTGGGGGTCCCCAATCCCCCACAGTCCCAGCCGGCTCCCCACGTCCTACGGGAGCCGGCATTGCTTTCCACATGGCGAGCAGCTAACATGCTGCTCCCCATGTGGAAAAGCAATTGGAGTTTGCATTTTGAAAGAGAGGCAGGTTTCCTGCTCTCTCTTTCAAAATGTAAACCAAGTTTACTATGACAGGACGGAGCCGCGAGGCTCCAGTCCTGTCATAGCAAACTACAGTGTCCCGGGGTAGGCACCCCGGGACACTGCAGGAGCCGACCCTGGGGGTGGCGGTCCCCAGGGCCATCAAGGGCTCCAGGAGGGGGCCGCGCGGCCCCCTCCCAACCATTAGTAAAGCCCTGGGGAGGTGGTGGTCCCGGGGCTTTGGGGTCGTAACGGACCCCCATATTCAAATCTTTAGTGCCCCGGGAGGTGGCGGTCCCGGGCGTGTGGGGGCTGGAGCCCCCACACAGGTTAAATTTTTTTTAAAAAGAAGCCCGGGGGTGGCGGTCCCCGGGGCTGCAAGAGAGCAAAGAGCCCTCCCGCACCATTATTTTCTAAAGCCCCGGGGGTGGCGGTCCCGGGGCTTGGGGGCCTTAGAGGCCCCTCACATTAAATCTAAACCCCCCCCACCATGCCCCGGGACTTGGCCCACCCGGGGGCAAATAAACATCGAAGCGCGGGAGACCGCGCTTTGATTTTTTTTTTTTCCGGCAGGATCCGCGCACCCTGAGCGCATCCCTCCGATTTAAAAAAAAATAATGCTTTTTTCTGCCCAGGGGATCCTTGTGGGACCCCCTGAGCAGGCCTAGGGGGTCAGGGTGTTTCTACCCTACCCCATTTGTGCGTTTTGCGCACTTGTTTCTTTTTTTTTTCCTCGGCGGGATCCGCGCACCCTAAGCGCATCCCGCCGATTTAAAAAAAAAAAAATGCTTTTTCTGCCCAGGGGATCCTTGTGGGATCCCCTGAGCAGACCTAGAGGTCAGGGTGTTTCTACCCTGCCCCTTTTGCGCTTGCGCACTTGTTTCTGTCCCTGGTTCTACCGAGGACAAAATGGCTGCCAACACTTCCTGATTTGGAGTGTTGACAGCCACTTGACAGCCAATTAGCATACAGCTCGTGATCGGGAGGGTACGCGGACCCTACTCGTGCATAGATATATATGTGACTTTACTTTTGATTTTCTCAGGAACTACTGAGCGGATTTACACCATTTAAGCAAAAGGCACGACACTGAACCAAGGGCTACCTCTTTGCCAAATTTGGTGTAATTCCGTTCAGCAGTTCGGGCTGTAGCTGCGACTAAAGGTTCCTATGGAAAAATGAATGGGAAAACGCGTTTTGGGACCCCCTTTTTCTCGGCCCCGCTTGATGCATCACCCCGAGACTTTCAGGATAGGAGCGGCCCGGAGCGCCCCAACAAGTTGGAAACTTTCACGAAGATTCGTCAACCGGCGCCAACGTTATTTCAAATAGAATGTCGTGGATTTCCTATGGATAATAGGTCCTAACTATAACTATCTACTGGCGACCGCCATATCTACTGGCGGTCGCCAGTAGATAGTTATAGTTAGGACCTATTTTCCATAGGAAATCCGTAACATTCTATTTGAAATAACTCTTGCGTCGGTTGGCGAATCTTCGCGACATTTTCAAACGTTATGGCCCGCTCCGGTCCGCTCCTACCCTGAAAGTCTCAGGATGATTCGTCAAGCGGGGCCGAGAAAAAGGGGGTCCCAAAGCGTGTTTTCCCCATTCATTTTCCCATAGGAAACTTTAGACACGACTACAGCCCGGACTGCTGAACGGAATTACACCAAATTTGGCAAAGAGGTAGTTCTTGGTTCAGAAAGAACCCTTTTGTTAAATGGTGTAAATCCGTTCAGTAGTTCCTGTGAAAATCAAAATGAAAATCACATATATATCTATGGCCGCGTTGGATTCGCGCACCCTCCCGATCACGAGCTGCATGCTAATTGGCTGTCAAGTGGCTGTCAACACTCCAAATCAGGAAGTGTTGGCAGCCATTTGTCCCTCGGTAGAACCGAGGACAGAAACAAGTGCGCAAAGCGCAAAGGGGCAGGGTGAAACACCCTGACCCTAGGTCTGCTCAGGGGTCCCACAAGGACCCCTGGGCAGAAAAAGCATTTTTTAAAAAATCAGCAGGATGCGCTTAGGGTGCGCGAATCCTGCCGAGAAAAAAAATCGCAAGTGTGCAAACGCACAAAGGGGACAGGGTAGAAACACCCTGACCCCTAGGTCTGCTCAGGGGGTCCCACAAGGACCCCTGGGCAGAAAAAGCATTTAAAAAAAAAATCGGCAGGATGCGCTCAGGGTGCGCGGATCCTGCCGAAAAATAAAAAAAAAATTATTTGCCCCCGGGTGGGCCAAGTCCCGGGGGCATGGTGAGGGGTTTAGATTTAATGTGGGGGCCTCTAGGCCTCCAAGCCCCAGGGACCGCCACCCCCGGGGCTATAGAAAATAATGGTGCGGGAGGGCTCTTTGCCCTCCCGCAGCCCCGGGGACCGCCACCCCTGGGGCTTCTTTTAAATCTAACCTGTGTGGGGGCTCCAGCCCCCACACGCCCGGGACCGCCACCTCCCGAGGCACTAGAGATTTGAATATGGGGGTCCGTTACGGACCCCAAAGCCCCGGGGACCACCACCTCCCCGGGGCTGTGCACTGGATGGGAGGGGCCGCGCGGCCCCTCCTGGAGCCCTTGATGGCCCTGGGGACCGCCACCCCCAGGGCCGGCTCCTGCAGTGTCCCGGGGTGCCTACCCCGGGACACTGTAGTTTGCTATGACAGGACGGGAGCCTCGCGGCTCCCGTCCTGTCATAGCAAACTTGGTTTGCATTTTGAAAGAGAGGCAGGAAACCTGCTCTCTCTTTCAAAATGCAAACCCAATTAGCTTTCCACATGGGGAGCAGCATGTTAGCTGCTCCCCATGTGGAAAAGCAATGCCGGCTCGCGCAGGAGGCGAGGAGCCGGCTGGGACTGTGGGGGGATTGGGGACCCACCACAGTCTCCAACGGAGGCCAGGCCCGGGGGATGGGGTCCCGGGGCCATAAGTGGCCAGGAGGAGGGCAACGCAGCCCCTCCCCAAATTATAAAAAAAAAAAAAAAAAAAGAAAGGGCAAGGCCGGCCCGGGGATGGGGTCCCCGGGGCCTTAAATAGCCTGAGGAGGGGGGCCAGGCAGCCCCCTCCAAAATAATTTTAAAAAATCGAGGGCATGCCCCGGGGATGGGGTCCCGGGGCCAATACAGGCCCAGGGAAGGGGGGCCACGCGGCCCCCTTCACGTTTTTTTTGGGGAATTAAAAATAAAAATAAAATGCACAGGCCCCGGGGGATGGGGTCTCCGTGGCCAAAAGTGGCCAAGGGAAGGGGGGCCACGCAGCCCCCCTCCCATTAAAAAAAAAAAAAAAAAACGACTGGCATTGTGCCGGAGGCTCCGCCCCCCTCCCTGCAGTACTCTGCAAATGCGCCCCCTGGTGCGTTTTAAGAAGGGGAAGTAATTCCCCTTGAATACTGGGGGTCCCTGGGGGCCAACTAGCCCACCAGGAACCTCCAGTATGCGCCAGGGGGCTGCAGAGAGGTGTACAGAGGCCATGCCCCTTTTTACACCTCTCTGCAACGCAGCTCTGTGGCGCTTTTTAGAAGTACATGGTGGGCTAGTTGGACTCCAGGGGCCCTCAGGATTCAAGGGGACTTAATCCCCCAACTTAAAACGCGCCACTGGGCGCGTTTGCACAGTGGTGAAGGGAGGGGGTGGGGCTTCAGGTGACATGTGTGCAAACAGGCCCCGTGGCGCGTTTTAAGATGGGGAATTAAATCCCCTTCAATCCTGAGGGTCCCTGGGGGCCAACTAGCCCAACAGGTACGTCCAGAAAGCGCCACAGAGCTGCATTGCAGAGAGGTGCAAAAGGGGCGTGGCCTCTGAACACCTCTCTGCAACGCAGCCTCCTGGCGCATACTGGAGGTACAGGGTGGGCTAGTTGGACCCCAGGGACCCTCATGATTCAAGGGGACTTAATACCCCAACTTAAGAACGCGCCACGGGGCGCGTTTGCACAGATGTCACCTCAGGCCCCGCCCCCTCCCTTCACCATTGTGCAAATATTCCTCTAAAATCAGCCGAACTACGAATTCCTATTTACTCACCTGTTATCAGGAGAGACCTCAGTGCTGCATCTTTCAGCCCAGTACTGATCCTGAAAAGTAATTTTAACCGTACTTACCAGTAACTTGAATTTCCTTCCATAGGCTAACATTGACTGGTTTCACTTGGAAATTCTTCTAAGTGTGGAGTTTTGGAACTTTATAATATTCCTCTAAAATCAGCCGAAATACAAATTCCGATTTACTCACCTGTTATCAGGAGAGACCTCAGTGCTGCATCTTTCAGCCCAGTACTGATCCTGAAAAGTAATTTTAACCGTACTTACCAGTAACTTGAATTTCCTTCCATAGGATATCATTGTCTGTGTTAGACCTGTCAGCCCTAGGGTGGTCTTTCCCTATTTTTTTTCCTTTTTCGCCTCCTTTTTGCCACCATATTTTTACTGGACCTAGGTCTCTGGGCACCTTGCCACTGCTAGCCAGTGCTGAGGTGCAGGTGCTCTCTCTCACTCAAGATGGCTGCCACAGGCCCCTGCTACTGCAGAGGGGCCTGACACGCATACACACTAGTAGCCAGGGTCAGGCTGGGGTATAGGGATACAGTATCCATTCCATCCCGCCTCTGGGCCACATAGCCAGGCATGTAGAAGGTTCCAGAACCTTCCGGGCTGTGGGAGGAGTTATGTTTTGCCGCCTTTGGGAGAGTCACCTGACCTGGGAGTATAAAAGGCTTGGAGGAAAACTTTCTAGTCAGTTGATGAGGCACCACTGAACCTGGGAGAACCTCCGCCGGAGTATAGGCTTTAGGGCCTAGGGGGAGACCTACACTACTGCTGCTGACAGAGTTGAGGCCCTGCTGTAGTAAGATAGCTGAGGAACGCCCACCACCCACTGACCTTGCCCAGTGTGAGGGGACCCAGGGAACCACCTTCAGCGTGCGGGGAGGAACATCAAGCACTCCCAGACCACCAACTCATCCCCCCTCATAAGAAGAAACTTCTGACAGGAAACTTTGACAAGGAACTTATAACAAGGAACTTCTGACAAGAAACTTACAACTAGAAGCGCCTAAGAAGCAACCAAGCTGAAGCAGTCGCAAGACCCTTAACTTGAGGAGGCCTGTCTGTCCAGCAAGGCCTAAAGCCTAAAACTGCCCAACTGGGGATCACCAGGTAAAGCGCCGTACCCTGAAGCGCTAAACCTTCACCCCCTATCCACCTTTGCCTGTTGCTGGGCTGCCCCCAAGTACTTTGCCAGTCAGCCCTGCCCACAGGCTGCTGGTGCACCCTGTGTGCTGTTGTCCCTCAGGTCACTGACCTTATGATGAAGATTGCCGCCGCCGCCTGAGAGGAGACACCGTGTGGTGAGGTGCGCCGTCGCGCCCTCATCGAGGAAGCGCTGAGGTGGAGGAAGCCCCTCAGGTGTGTGAGGTGAGGAGCGCCGTCCGCGCCCTCACCGAAGCCTCCAGGGGCCCGGGGCCCTCATCGCCGCCGTCGCGGCCAAGAAGTGGTCCCGCCGCCGTAGCGGCCCAAGAAGTGGTCCCGCTGCCGTAGCGGCCCAAGAAGTGGTCCCGCCGCCGTAGCGGCCCAAGAAGTGGTCCCGCCGCCGTAGCGGCCCAAGAGGTGGTCCCGCCGCCGTCGCGGCCCAAGAAGTGGTCCCGCCGCCGTCGCGGCCCAAGAAGTGGTCCCGCCGCCGTCGCGGCCCAAAGTGGTCCCGCCGCCGTCGCGGCCAAAGAATGCCCCCACCGCCGAAGCGGCCAAAGAATCGCCGCTGCCGCCTTAGCGGCCCAAGAGATTGCCACCGCCGCCGAAGCGGCCCAAGAAATCGCTCCCGCGATCTGCAGCGAGGCCTCCCGGCCCCGCAGACGCTGTTGCCGAGCAACCAGGGGTCGCTCAGCGTGACCCGGGAAGGCCGCGCACCGATTGGGCGCCGGCTCCCGGGCCCGCCCAGCGCCGAAGGAAGCCCGGGAAGAGCCCCGGCAGTGCAGAGGGAGACGGGGAGCCGGCCGGAGAGGACTGCCGGCTCCCGCTCCCTTCCCCCAGCAGCCCTGAGCCCACCTACACTTACCCTGAGCACGGGGGCCAGAGGAGGGTGATCCCGGTCCCCGCAACGAGCCGCAGTTATCCCCCCTGATCCCGGGGGCCGGAGTAAGGCATACCGGCCCCTGCAACGACCCCGCAACACCGGCCAGAAGGCCGAGACACCCCGACCGGGCCCCGCCCAACGGAACACGGGCCGGCCCGGATGATCGCCAGTCGCCCTGAAGCGCGACCAACGACCACACCACAGGTGAGCCCTGGAGGCCCCTAGGGCCCATAAGACGCCACTGGGGGCCGGGGGCCACTATTAACCCTTACTATTGTAGTCCTACGAGGCGAGGTCCCAGAGAGGAGTGGGCCTGGCCTGAATTAACCCCTAAGGAACCTAGAAGCCCCAGAATACAGGACATGTTGAGGATTCCCACATAGTTCATTCATGTATTGATGATGCCCACAGTATGTAATGATTTATGCCATTGCCTATTATAATTACTGCCTAGGCCATGGTTTTAACTGTTAAGTCTTTTCCACAAGGGGAAAGTGTTTAATGGAGTTGAGCTGAAGTGTACACCGCCAAGAGTTGAAGTATTTTCTGTTACAGGTGTACTGGAGTTGCGACGCCCACTGTACTGAATGTGGGTGCGCCTAGATTAATGCAGGCCTATTTAAATGTAACGTGAAAAGCCTTCTTTTAAATAACTGAATATGCTAAAGTAAACTGTATGTTTAGGCCTATGTTTTATTAACGTACCTTGAGATCATTATTAAGTGCTACGTGTAGGAGATAATTCCTGCGGCCTCTTAGTGGCCTACAATGTTGATGAGCTATGCAGCTTTATTTAAAATGTGCACCAGTTGAATAATTTAATGAGTTTGAATGTAGATCTAAATTAACCTGCCTTATCTGATGCCAACTTAATTTATTTATAAAAGATCTTGATTTTAAATACAAAAGCCTGGTGTGGTGTCATGTTATTGCGTTTGCATTTGTGAGTCAAAGTGAGAGTGTGCTGCACAACTGCCTTACACATTGCCTTCGCGTGCCTTTCCCGCTCCACGCCATGCTACCGTGTCGGACTCGGTAACCCCGGTTCCAACAGTCTGCTTTTTGCTGAAAAAGTTTCTAAGTGTCGATTTTTGAAACATACAAATATTCCTCTAAAATCAGCCGAACTACGAATTCCGATTTACTCACCTGTTATCAGGAGAGACCTCAGTGCTGCATCTTTCAGCCCAGTACTGATCCTGAAAAGTAATTTTAACCGTACTTACCAGTAACTTGAATTTCCTTCCATAGGATATCATTGACTGGTTTCACTTGGAAATTCTTCTAAGTGTGGAGTTTTGGAACTTTATAATATTCCTCTAAAATCAGCCGAAATACGAATTCCGATTTACTCACCTGTTATCAGGAGAGACCTCAGTGCTGCATCTTTCAGCCCAGTACTGATCCTGAAAAGTAATTTTAACCGTACTTACCAGTAACTTATATTTCCTTCCATAGGAATCCATTGTCCGGTTTTCAGCAGAAAAGTTTCAAAGTGTTGATTTTCACAAACTACAAATATTCCTTAAAAATCGCCTGTATGACTTAAACGCATTCTTTCAACTGTTTACAGGAGATGCACCAGTGCTAGATCCAGGATCCACCACTGAGTAAGAAAAAGTAACGATAACACTACTTACCTGCTAAGTGAATTTCCTCCCATAGGATAACATTGGTGATTCTATGTGAAAAAGTTTCTAAGTGTCAACTTTTAAAATACAATAATATTCCTTAAAAATCCCTACTGTAACCAAAACGCTTTTACTCAACTGTTTACAGGAGATGTCCCAGAACTGAATCTAGGATCCAGTCCTGTGGTTAGAAAAGTAATCCATAAAGTAACTAATTGCATTTAACTAGAAATTCACATTGAGCTCAATGTTGCATTGTGTTTGAAATTGTGTTGCCCATTGCAACAACTGTAACTACTATACTTAAAAGTCTATTGCCTATTTGCAAAGTATTTAAACTAAAGTAATTCATTCTGAGAAAGTATATTTTGTAATGTAATGTATAATGTAATTACAATGTAATTTAAAAATAAAATATGTAAAAATAAATAGTTTAAAAAATGTAGTAAATCAGTATCAAAAAAATAAATATAACAATTAATACATTTAAAAATTGTCATTTACAAAACCTTTGAAATTCACTGAAAAAAACCATAGGTTTCAGACATGTTATAGTTAGGAATTAGCATTTAAAAAACCTTTGAAATTCACTGAAAAAACCATAGGTTTCAGACACGTTATAGTTAGAAATTAGAATTTAAAAAACCTTTGAAATTCACTTAAAAAACCATAGGTTTTAGGGACAGTTATAGTTAGTTGGACATTTCACTCATACAAAACCATAGAAATTCCCCGTTATAGTTAGTTCAGCTAAGTATAACTCGCGCCCCCGCAATGCACTGCTGATGACGCCACATATTACATCACTCATGACATGGTCAGTGACATCACTGATGACATCTCAAATGACATCACTGATGACATCACTGATGACATCATCCACGTGATAATCTGATGCACCTCCTCACACCCTGATATAACCTTTGATACACCCACTCTAAATTACAGACTGCCATTCGCAAAACCATAGACACTCCAACACCAATAACTACATACCCACTCACTGATTCTTAGGTCTACACACACACATCCACTCACTCACCCGTACAGTCACTCATACTTACAGTCACTCAGTACAGGACTATCATATGCTCTCATACTCCTATATAGACACTCAAACACCGCCACTCATCCATAGAGGTACTCACACACCTAGTCAGTCATGCAAATAATTAAACACACTGCCATTTACTCACCTATACAGTTATACACACACCAGCTCACTTACTCATACAAATACTAGCACATTCTTACGCTCTTATACAATCACTGATACAAGCACACACTCATCCATACAGTCACTCTCACAATCACACACTCTTGCTTATAGCTATTTATATACTCCAACACACATATATACTGCCTTTCACATATGTAGTTACTCACACATGTACCACTGGGACATACATTCACTCACAAACACACTCTTACACACACTTACCCACCCATACAGTCTATCACAGATGCACTCTTGAAACCATCCACCCAGTGAATCACCCACTCACACATCTCTGCACAGAGTCGCACACACCCCACCCACACAAACACTCAGGCACCCATACAGATACTCAGACAACTAATCAATAACTCATATAGACACTCATGTAGCTATTCACAAACCCATGCAGCCACTTACATAGCAATAGACAGACGGATACAGACATTCACCCAGTTTAGTCACTAACCCATGCATTCAGTAAGATACGTTTAATCACTCACTTATAGAGTTAGTCACGCACCTACTAAATCATCCATACAGACACTTATACACCCACTCATTCTTCAATACGCCTTTCCCTATATATATTAAACATATTTAAACTTTAAAGAAACACACAGTCACTGGATGATGTCATCAGTGATGTCATTTGAGATGTCATCAGTGATGTCATCAGTGATGTCACTGACCATGTCATGAGTGATGTAATATGTGACGTCATCAGCAGTGCATTGCGGGCGTGAGTTATAGTTAGCTGAACTAACTATAACGGGGGAATTTCTATGGTTTTGTACGAGTGAAATGTCCAACTAACTATAACTGTCCCTAAAACCTATGGTTTTTTAAGTGAATATATATATATTCACTGAAAAAACCATAGGTTTAAGGCACGTTATAGTTACAAATTAGCATTTAAAAAACCTTAGAAATTCACTGAAAAAACCATAGGTTTCAGGGGCGTTATAGTTAGTTGGACATTTCACTCGTACAAAACCATAGAAATTCCCCGTTATAGTTAGTTCAGCTAACTATAACTCGCGCGCCCGCAATGCACTGCTGATGACGTCACATATTACATCACTCATGACATGGTCAGTGACATCACTCATGACATCACTGATGACATCTCAAATGACATCACTGATGACATCATCCTTGTGATAGAGTGGCAGACCTCCTCTCACCCTAATATAACCTTTGATACACACACTCAAAAATACAAACTAACATTTTCAAAACAATGGACATACCAATACCAGTTACAACACACCTATTCAGTAATTCCAAGATCTACACACACATCCACTCATTCACCAACAGTCCCTATACAGTCACTCATACATGTACTCACTCATCATATGTACTCATACACCTATACATCCTGTTACACACCGCCACTCATCCATAGAGTTACTCACACACATAGTCACACATGCAAACAAAGTATCAAACATCCATTTACTTGCATATACAGTTATACACACACTACCACACTTACTTCTACAGAAACTTACACATACTTACTCTCTTAAACAATCACTTATAGAAACACCTACTTATTTGTACAGGAACTCTTCCAATCTCTCACTCTCACATATACTCACTTATATACACCAATACTCACATATACTAGTTTAAAACATATGTAGTTACTCATAAAGACACTATTGAGACAGTCATTCACTCACTAACACACCCATACACATACTCATCCACCTATACAGTCCTGCACACATGCTGTCTTCAACACATACAAACAGTGAGTCACTCATTCATGCATCTATGCACTAAGTAATACCCCCCACCGAACCATACAGACACTCAGACACTCATACTGATACTCAAAAAACCAACTAATAACCCATAGACACTCATGTAGCTACTCACCAACCCATGCAGCCACTTATACACAAAGTGAGAGACTGATACAGATATTTTCATATTTAAACATTACTCACTAACCCATGTATTCACTAAGATACACTTAGTCAGTTATACAATCAATTTTACAAAAACAAAATCATCCATTTAGACACTTATTTACCCATTTATTCTTCCATCGACCTTGAGATATACATATATAAAACATATTTAATTTTCAGAAAAACACACATTCACTGGATGATGTCATCAGTGATGTCATTTGAGATGTCATCAGTGATGTCATCAGTGATGTCACTGACCATGTCATGAGTGATGTAATATGTGACGTCATCAGCAGTGCATTGCGGGCGCGCGAGTTATAGTTAGCTGAGTTATAGTTAGCTGAACTAACTATAACGGGGGAATTTCTATGGTTTTGTACGAGTGAAATGTCCAACTAACTATAACGCCCCTGAAACCTATGGTTTTTTCAGTGAATTTCTAAGGTTTTTTAAATGCTAATTTCTAACTATAACGTGCCTGAAACCTATGGTTTTTTCAGTGAATTTCTAAGGTTTTTAAATGCTAATTTCTAACTATAACGTGCCTGAAACCTATGGTTTTTTCAGTGAATATATATATATTTATTATACTATGTATACATGTGAAAATGTCTCGGTCCCCTGTTTGCCTCGGTGGCACGGAAAAAATGGGTGGAACTGACGTTAGCACACCGACGAGGTTCTCTTATGGCAGAGCCGTGCTATTATGACGTCCTCGTTGACGTGGGAGAGCTAGGAAAGAATTTCCGTGGAATGCTGGTGCAGGGGATATTCACCTAAGTGTTCAGGCTAGTCCTTTGGGAGCAACTGTTTATGTTGCCACTCCAGAAACCGAAACCAGTGATCCGAGGGCAGAGGCCCAGCAGATGGCACACGAGGTGGGGTGCCCAGTCGTGTGCACCGGCGGGGCAGCGAAGTGACAAGCACCACAACCCACAAATAAGGTAACGAGGGCACTGAATAACACAGGATCTTTTCTTTGTATCTGGCAGGAACAACGAAGTTAAAATGCCCTAGTACCAAAATGTAGAATTAGTGCTACAACGGTCTTCAAGAGGACCTGCGATGCCGCTTCTGCCTCCCGTACCCTGGAGGTGGCACATGGGTCACGCGGTACGGTCATACTGCGGTGGGACGCACACTCGTTGACCTCTCATGGCACTGCTCCACACTTCAGGGAGGACGCTTTCCATTAGCTATGTTTTCTGATGACATGTCGCGCCGGCCCCGTCCAACAACAGAACTCCTTTAGATCCAAACAGACTCTTCCACTCTCTCACCGGAAGTGAAACCAGGCCACGCGGACACTTTCACAATACAACAGCCGGGAATGCACTTTTCGGTAAAAAAACACATTCCTTCCTCCTAATTAATCAAATAAATGTCTCACTGAAGAACAGGGGCCAGCTTCGATCGGTAAACAGCCGTTACAACGACTTTTTTACTTTGCGATACCATTACAACGCATGCATTACCACGCATGCGTTGTACATCACGAAGTCATTACTACGCATTTTTTAGAACACATGGTCATCTACCACGCATGCCTTTACAACAAATTTTGTTGTAAAGGTATGTATGGTAAATGACCATGCGTTCTAAAAACATGTAGACGATCCATGTCGTTGTAAGGAAACAGAGGCTGTTCCGTTTCCTCACAACGACGTGCACCGCCCCTCAGAGACGACGTGAAGCAGGAACCACGAGGAGAGAGGAACCACGAGGAGTGAGAGGTAAGGGGTATTGGGCATGGGGTGGGGGTTTCTTTTCTAGGGTTTAGGGTAGTGCAGTGGTGTTTGGGTGGTGTAGGGGTCGTGCTGGGGGTAGTGTTTTAGGGTTTAGGGTAGTGCAGTGGTGTTTGGGTAGTGTAGGGAGTCGTGCTGGGGGTAGTGTTTTAGGGTTTAGGGTAGTGCAGTAGTGTAGGGGGTCGTGCTGGGGGTAGTGTTTTAGGCTTTAGGGTAGTGCAGTGGTGTATGGGTAGTGTAGGGGGTCATGCTGGGTTAGTGTTTTAGGGTTTAGGGTAGTGCAGTGGTGTTTGAGTAGTGTAGGGGGTCATGCTGGTGGTAGTGTTTTAGGGTTTAGGGAAGTGCAGTGGTGTTTGTGTAGTGTAGGGGGTCATGCTGGGGGTAGTGTTTTATGGTTTAGGGTAGTGCAGTGGTGTTTGGGTAGTGTAGGGGGTCGTGCTGGGGGTAGATTTAGGGTTTAGGGTAGTGCAGTGGTGTTTGGGTAGTGTAGGGAGTCGTGCTGGGGGTAGTGTTTTAGGGTTTAGGGTAGTGCAGTGGTGTTTGTGTAGTGTAGGGGTTGTGCTGGGGGTAGTGTTTTAGGGTTTATGTTAGTGCAGTGGTGTTTGGGTAGTGTAGGGGGTAGTGCTGGGGTAGTGTTTTAAGGTTTAGGGTAGTGCAGTGGTGTTTGGGTAGTGTAGGGGTTCATGCTGGGGGTAGTGTTTTAGGGTTTAGGGTAGTGGCAGTGGTGTTTGGGTAGTGTAGGGGGTCGTGCTGGGGGTCGATTTAGGGTTTAGGGTAGTGCAGTGGTGTTTGTGTTGTGAGGGGGTCGTGCTGGGGGTAGGGTTTTAGGGTTTAGAGTAATGCAGTGGTGTTTGTATAGTGTAGGGGGTTTAGGGTAGTGCAGTGGTGTTTGTGTAGTGTAGGGGGTCATGCTGTGGGTTGTGTTTTAGTGTTTAGGGTAGTGCAGTGGTGTTTGTGTAGTGTAGGGGGTCATGCTGTGGGTTGTGTTTTAGGGTTTAGGGTAGGGCAGTGGTGTTTGTGTAGTGTAGGGGGTAGTGTTTTAGGGTTTAGGGTAGTGCAGTGGTGTTTGTGTAGTGTAGGGGGTCATGCTGTGGGTTGTGTTTTAGGGTTTAGGGTAGTGCAGTTGTGTTTGTGTAGTGTACGGGGTCGTGTTTTAGGGTATAGGGTAGTGCAGTGGTGTTTGGGTAGTGTAGGGGGTCATGATGGGGTTAGTGTTTTAGGGGTTAGGGTAGTGCAGTGGTGTTTGGGTAGTGTAGGGGGTCGTGCTGGGGGGAGTGTTTTAGGGTTTAGGGTAGTGCAGTGGTGTTTGTGTAGTGTGGGAGGTCATGCTGGGGGTAGATTTAGGGTTTAGTGTAGTGCAGTGGTGTTTAGGTAGTGTAGGGAGTCGTGCTGGGGGTAGTGTTTAGGTTTTAGGGTAGTCCAGTGGTGTTTGTGTAGTGTAGGGAGTCGTGCTGGGGGTAGTGTTTTAGGGTTTAGGGTAGTGCAGTGGTGTTTGGGTAGTGTAGGGGGTCGTGCTGGGGTAGTGTTTTAGGGTTTAGGGTAGTGCAGTGGTGTTTGGGTAGTGTAGGGGGTCGTGTTTGGGGTAGTGTTTTTGAGTTTAGGGTAGTGCAGTTGTGTTTGGGTAGTGAAGGGGGTCGTGCTGGGGGTAGTGTTTTAGGGTTTAGGGTAGTGCAGTGGTGTTTGGGTAGTGTAGGGGTCAACCAACATGAATTTGTCCTTGTGTGATGTAACCAATGCTCATGTAAAGCACTCCAATACCTGACCAGTCTGCACTATATAAAACTGCAAAAAAACAAAAAATAAAAAGTGTTTTGCACACTTCTGTCATTGGGCTATACGTGGGCTACCTCTGGGTGATATTTGTGCTACATTTGGGCTCTTTTTTCTCTGGTGGCCATCTTGGGAGACTTATTTGTTATGAAGGTTCCTAATTTCCTCATTTACTACAGTCTCCTCAGTAGGAAATGCTTTCAGTTTTTACTTTGATTCCATCAAGAAGGCATTCAGATGTGTCACACATTTGCCATAAATTCAGAATGTTCGCACTCTAGTTGTTCATTAGATCACTGTAGTAAAGCTACTGCTCACCAAGGAGTTAACTGGAAGTCTACTGCTGGTATTGAAAGTGATTGTTTCAGTCTGCATGTCAGAATTTTCTAATGAAATAGAAGAGGATTTGAGATCTCACTTAAAACATGCCCTAAATTTTCTTTTTGCAGCACTAACCATCATAATTTCTATGGCAAAATGAACCCCCTCATTTTGTTCCTTTTTAAATTAAATGTTTTAAGTGTTACCAGTTTATTCCAATCAAGATGGCTTCATGTGTGCAATACTTTTGTCATAAGTAAGGCTGTTAGCACTCTAGTTGTTCTTTAGAACACTCTGGGAAGCTGCAGTAGAACACAAAGGCATCAACTGACAGGCTGCTCCTGTTGAAATATAACAGGAAGATATTTGAGATCACACTTGAAACATGTCCTAATTTTTCTTTCTACAGCACTAACCATAATTTCTATGACAAAATGAACCACATAATTTTGTTCCTTTTAAATTAAATGTTTTAAGTGTTACCAGTTTATTCCAAACAAGATGGCTTCAGGTGTGCCATACTTTTGTCATAAGTAAGGCTGTTAGCACTCTAGTTGTTCTTTAGAACACTCTGGGAAGCTGCAGTAGAACACAAAGGAATCAACTGACAGTCTCTGCCATTGTTGGATGTACATGTTTTACTGAGAATGTCAGACTTCATTCTCACATGACTGAGAAAGACAATGTGAATTTACAGAAAATATGCTCTCATTTTAGCTTCTGGAGCACCTTCCAAAACTGTATGGGACAAGCATGTGAAAATAGTTTTCTCTCAAACATGATTCATGATATCCCAGCAGAAGGTTTTTCACAGGGTAAAATCACCTTAGAACACACCACAATTCCTGAAATTAGTATGGTACCATCAACAAATGAATTCTAATGTAACTAAAGTCTGTTATCACCCTTTATAGTTCTCCTTTTGGTAACCCTCAAAATCTTCGATTCACTACAATGCATTTCAATGGGGTACTATCATTTATATTGGTCCCAAGATGGCTGCCAGCAATTCCAGGATGAAGTGCTGACAGCCAATCAGATCTCACGATGACATGTGTGGTTAGGCTCCGCCCAGATATATGTGTTTTTACTTTTGATTTTCTCAGCAACTACTGAACGGATTTACACCATTTAACAAAAGGGTTCTTTCTGAACCAAGAACTACCTCTTTGCCAAATTTGGTGTAATTCCGTTCAGCAGTTCGGGCTGTAGCCTTGCATAAAGTTTCCTATGGGAAATTGATTTTTTGACTCTTATTTTTTAATTTCTCTGCAACTACTGAACGGATTTACACCATTTAACAAAAAGAGTTCTTTCTGAACCAAGAACTACCTCTTTGCCAAATTTTGTGTAATTCCGTTCAGCAGTTCGGGCTGTAGCCGTGGCTAAAGTTTCCTATGGGAAAATGAATGGGAAAACACGTTTTGGGACCCCCCTTTTTCTCGGCCCCCGCTTGACGAATCACCCGAAACTTTCAGGGTAGGAGTGGACCGGAGCGGGCCATAAAGTTTGAAAATTTCGCGAAGATTCCTCAACCGACGCAAGAGTTATTTCAAATAGAATGTTGCGGATTTCCTATGGAAAATAGGTCCTACCTATAACTATCTACTGGCGACCGCCAGTAGATAAAATATCTACTGGCGGTCGCCAGTAGATAGTTATAGTTAGGACCTATTTTCCATAGGAAATTCACAACATTCTATTTCCAATAACTTTGGCTCCGGTCGACGAATCTTGCGAAATTTTCAAAACTATGGCCCGCTCCGGTCCGCTCCTATCCTGAAAGTCTCGAGTGATTCGTCAAGTGAGGCCAGAAAAGGGAGTCCCAAAACATGTTTTCCCATGCAATTTTCCATAGGAACCTTTAGTCGCAGCTACAGCCCGAACTGCTGAACGGAATTACACCAAATTTGGAAAAAGGTAGCCCTTGGTTCAGAGGCGTGCCTTTGATTAAATGGTGTAAATCCGTTCAGTAGTTCCTGAGAAAATCAAAAGTAAAATCACATATATATCTGGGAGGAGCCTAACCACACATGTCATTGTGAGATCTGATTGGCTGTCAGCACTTCATCCTGGAATTGCTGGCAGCCATCTTGGGACCAATATACATGATAGTACCCCATTGAAATGCATTGTAGTGAATCAAAGATTTTGAGGGTTACCAAAAGGAGAACTATAAAGGGTGATAACAGACTTTAGTTACATTAGAATTCATTTGTTGATGGTACCATACTAATTTCAGGAATTGTGGTGTGTTCTAAGGTGATTTTACCCTGTGAAAAACCTTCTGCTGGGATATCATGAATAATGTTTGAGAGAAAACTATTTTCACATGCTTGTCCCATAGAGTTTTGGAAGGTGCTCCAGAAGCTAAAATGAGAGCATATTTTCTGTAAATTCACATTATCTTTCTCAGTCATGTGAGAATGAAGTCTGACATTCTCAATAAAACATGTACATCCAACAAGGGCAGAGACTGTTAGTTGATTCCTTTGTGTTCTACTGCAGCTTCCCAGAGTGTTCTAAAGAACAACTAGAGTGCTAACAGACTTACTTATGACAAAAGTATGGCACACCTGAAGCCATCTTGATTGGAATAAACTGGTAACTCTTAAAACATTTAAGTTAAAAAGGAACAAAATGAGGGGTTCATTTTGTCATAGAAATTATGGTTAATGCTGAAGAAAGAAAAATTAGGACATGTTTTAATTGAGATCTCAACTATCTTCCTGTTATATTTCAACAGGAGCAGCCTGCAAGTTGATGCCTTTGTGTTCTACTGCAGCTTCCCAGAGTGTTCTAAAGAACAACTAGAGAGCTAACAGTCTTACTTATGACAAAATTATGGCACACCTGAAGCCATCTTGATTGGAATAAACTGGTAACACTTAAAACATTTAATTTAAAAGGAACAAAATGAGGGGTTCATTTTGCCATAGAAATGAACAACATTCCCAGCACGACCCCCTACACTACACAAGCACCACTGCACTACCCTAAACCCTAAAACACTACTCCCAGCACTACCCCTTCACTACCTAAACACAACTGCACTACCCTAAACCCTAAAACACTACCTTCAGCACGACCCCTACACTACACAAGCACCACTGCACTACCTAAACCTAAAACACTACCCCCAGCACTACCCCCTTCACTACCTAAACACCACTGCACTAACATAAACCCTAAAACACTACCCCCAGCACGACCCCTATACTACCCAAACACCACTGCACTGCCCTAAACCCTAAAACATTACCCCCAGCACTACACCCTACACTACACAAACACCACTGCACTACCCTAAACCCTAAAACATTACCCCAGCACTACCCCCTACACTACCCAAACACCACTGCACTAACATAAACCCTAAAACACTACCCCCAGCAAAACCCCTTACACTACACAAACACCACTGCACTACCCTAAACCCTAAAACACTACCCAAAGCACGACTCCCTACACTACCCAAACACCACTGCACTACCCTAAACCCTAAATCTACCCCCAGCACGACCCCTACACTACCCAAACACCACTGCACTACCCTAAACCATAAAACACTACCCCAGCATGACCCCTACACTACACAAACACCACTGCACTACCCTAAACCCTAAAACACTACCACCAGCATGACCCCTATACTACTCAAACACCACTGCACTACCCTAAACCTAAAACACTACCCCAGCACGACCCCTACACCACCCAAACACCACTGCCCTACCCTAAATCCAAAAACACTACCCCCAGCACGACCCCTACACTACCCAAACACCACTGCATGACCCTAAACCCTAAAACACGACCCCCTACACTACACAAACACCACTGCACTACCCTAAACCCTAAAACACTAGAACCCAGCACGACCCCCTACAGTACACCAACACCACTGCACTACCCTATACCCTAAAACACTACCCCCTACACTACACAAACACCACTGCACTACCCTAAACCCTAAAACACTACCCCCAGCACGACCCCCTACACTACCCAAACACCACTGCAATACCCTAAACCCTAAAACACTAGCCCCAGCACGACTCCCTACACTACACAAACACCATTGGACTACCCTAAACCCTAAAACACTACCCCCAGCATGACTCCCTACACTACCCAAACACCACTGCACTACACTAAACCCTACATCTACCCCCAGCATGACCCCTACACTACACAAACACCACTGCACTACCCTAAACCCTAAAACACTACCCCCAGCACGACCACCTACACTACCCAAACACCACTGCACTACCCTAAACCCTAAAACACTACCCCCAGCACGACTCCCTACACTACACAAACACCACTGGACTACCCTAAACCCTAAAACACTACCCCCAGCATGACTCTCTACACCACCCAAACACCACTGCACTACACTAAACCCTATATCTACCCCCAGCATGACCTCCCACACTACACAAACACCACTGCACTACCCTAACCCCTAAAACACTACCCCCAGCACGACCCCCTACACTACCCAAACACCACTGCACTACCCTAAACCCTAAAACACTAACCCCAGCATGACCCCCTACACTACCCAAACACCACTGCACTACCCTATACCCTAAAACACTACCCCTACACTACACAAACATGACTGCACTACCCTAAACCCTAAAACACTACCCCCAGCATGACCCCCTACACTAAACAAACACCAATGCACTACCCTAAACCCCCTACACTATACAAACACCACTGCACTACTCTAAACCCTAAACACTACCCCCAGCACGACCCCCTACACTACCCAAACACCACTGCCATACCCTAAACCCTAAAACACTACCCGCAGCATGAACCCCTACACTACCCAAACACCACTGCACTACCCTAAACCCTAAAACACTACCCCCAGCACTAACCCCTACACTACACAAACACCACTGCACTACCCTAAACCCTAAAACACTACCCCCAGCACGACTCCCTACACTACCCAAACACCACTGCACTACCCTAAACTGTAAATCTACCCCCAGCACGACCCCCTACACTACCCAAACACCACTGCACTACCCTAAACCCTAAAACACTACCCCCAGCATGACCCCCTACACTACACAAACACCACTGGACTACCCTAAACCCTAAAACACTACCACCAGCATGACCCCCTACACCACTGCACTACCCTAAACCACTACCCCAGCACGACCCCCTACACTACCCATACACCACTGCACTACCCTAAACCCTAAAACACTACCCCTGGCATGACCCCCTACACTACTGCACTACCCTAAACCCTAAAACACTACCCCCAGCACGACCCCCTATACCACCCAAACACCACTGCACTACCCTAAACCCTAGAAAAGAAACCCCCACCCCATGCCCAATCCCCCTTACCTCTCACTCCTCGTGGTTCCTCTCTCCTCGTGGTTCCTGCTTCACGTCGTCTCTGAGGGGCGGTGCACGTCGTTGTGAGGAAACAGAACAGCCTGTTTCCTTACAACGACGCGGATCATCTACATGTTTTTTAGAACGCATGCTAATTTACCATACATACCTTTACAACAAAATTCGTTGTAAAGGCATGCGTGGTAAATGACCATGCGTTCTAAAAAAAGGCGTAGTAATGACTTTGCGATGTACAACGCATGCGTGGTAATGCATGCGTTGTAATGGTATCGCAAAGTAAAAAAGTCGTTGTAACGGCTGCTTACCGATCGAAGCAGGCCCCTGTTCTTCAGTGAGACGTTTATTTGATTAATTAGGAGGAAGGAATGTGTTTTTTTACCGAAAAGTGCATTCCCGGCTGTTGTATTGTGAAAGTGTCCGCGTGGCCTGGTTTCACTTCCGGTGAGAGAGTGGAAGAGTCTGTTTGGATCTAAAGGAGTTCTGTTGTTGGACGGGGCCGGCGTGAAACGTCATCAGAAAACATAGCTAATGGAAAGCGTCCTCCCTGAAGTGTGGAGCAGTGCCATGAGACGTCAACGAGTGTGCGTCCCACCGCAGTATGACCGTACCACATGACCCATGTGCCACCTCCAGGGTACGGGAGGCAGAAGCGGCATCGCAGGTCCTCTTGAAGACCGTTGTAGCACTAATTCTACATTTTGGTACTAGGGTATTTTAACTTCGTTGTTCCTGCCAGATACAAAGAGAAGATCCTGTGTTATTCAGTGCCCTCGTTACCTTTTTTGTGGGTTGTGGTGCTTGTCACTTCGCTGCCCCGCTGGTGCACACGACTGGGCACCCCACCTCGTGTGCCATCTGCAGGGCCTCTGCCCTCTGATCACTGGTTTTGGTTTCTGGAGTGGCAACGTAAACAGTTGCTCCCAAAGGACTAGCCTGAACACTTAGGTGAATATCCCCTGCACCAGCATTCCACGGAAATTCTTTCCTAGCTCTCCCATGTCAACGAGGACGTCATAATAGCACAGCTCCGCTCGCGACACCGTATGTCGTTATCGGAGCCATAAGAGGACCTCGTCGGCGTGCTGACGTCAGTTCCACCCATTTTTTCCGTGCCACCGAGGCCAACAGGCGGACCGAGACATTTTCACATGTATACATAGTATAATAAATATATATATATTCACTGAAAAAACCATAGGTTTCAGGCACGTTATAGTTAGAAATTAGCATTTAAAAAACCTTAGAAATTCACTGAAAAAACACTAGGCTTCAGGCACATTATAGTTAGAAATTAGCATTTAAAAAACCTTAGAAATTCACTGAAAAAACCATAGGTTTCAGGGGCGTTATAGTTAGTTGGACATTTCACTTGTAGAAAACCATAGAAATTCCCCCGTTACAGTTAGTTCAGCTAAATATAACTCGCGCGCCCGCAATGCACTGCTGATGACGTCACATATTACATCACTCATGACATGGTCAGTGACATCACTCATGACATCACTGATGACATCTCAAATGACATCACTGATGACATCACTGATGACATCATCCTTGTGATAGAGTGGCAGACCTCCTCTCACCCTAATATAACCTTTGATACACACACTCAAAAATACAAACTGACATTTTCAAAACAATGGACATACCAATACCAGTTACAACACACCTATTCAGTAATTCCAAGATCTACACACACATCCACTCATTCACCAACAGTCCCTATACAGTCACTCATACATGTACTCACTCATCATATGTACTCATACACCTATACATCCTGTTACACACCGCCACTCATCCATAGAGTTACTCACACACATAGTCACACATGCAAACAAAGTATCAAACATCCATTTACTTGCATATACAGTTATACACACACTACCACACTTACTTCTACAGAAACTTACACATACTTACTCTCTTAAACAATCACTTATAGAAACACCTACTTATTTGTAGAGGAACTCTTCCAATCTCTCACTCTCACATATACTCACTTATATACACCAATACTCACATATACTACTTTAAAACATATGTAGTTACTCATTAAGACACTATTGAGACAGTCATTCACTCACTAACACACCCATACACACACTCATCCACCTATACAGTCCTGCACACATGCTGTCTTCAACACATACAAACAGTGAGTCACTCATTCATGCATCTATGCACTAAGTAATACCCCCCACCGAACCATACAGACACTCAGACACTCATACTGATACTCAAAAAACCAACTAATAACCCATATAGACACTCATGTAGCTACTCACCAACCCATGCAGCCACTTATACACAAAGTGAGAGGCTGATACAGATATTTTCATATTTAAACATTACTCACTAACCCATGTATTCACTAAGATACACTTAATCAGTCAGTTATACAATCAATTTTACAAAAAAAATCATCCATTTAGACACTTTTATACCCATTTATTCTTCCATCGACCTTGAGATATACATATATAAAACATATTTAATTTTCAGAAAAACACACATTCACTGGATGATGTCATCAGTGATGTCATCAGTGATGTCATCAGTGATGTCATTTGAGAAGTCATCAGTGATGTCATCAGTGATGTCACTGACCATGTCATGAGTGATGTAATATGTGACGTCATCAGCAGTGCATTGCGGGGCGCGAGTTATAGTTAGCTGAACTAACTATAACAGGGGAATTTCTATGGTTTTGTACAAGTGAAATGTCCAACTAACTATAACGCCCCTGAAACCTATGGTTTTTTCAGTGAATTTCTAAGGTTTTTTAAATGCTAATTTCTAACTATAACGTGCCTGAAGCCTATGGTTTTTTCAGTGAATATATATATATATATATATATATATATATATATATATATTAATATTACCTACTGGCGGTCGCCAGTAGGTAGTTATAGTTAGGACCTTGTTTCTATTCAAAAAGCGTTTTTCTTTTCCCAATTACTTTGGCGCCGGTTGACGAATCATTGCGAAATTTTCAAAACTAGTGGGGCGCTCCGGTCAGCTCCTGTTTTGAAAGTTTCGGGGTGATTCGGCAAGCGGGGCCGAGAAAAAAGGGGGTCCCAAAACGTGTTTTCTCCATGTTAATTCCCATAGGAAACTTTAGACACGGCTACAGCCCGAACTGCTGAACGGAATTGCACCAAATTTGGCAAAAGGTAGCCCTTGTTTCAGAAAGAACTATTTTTGTTAAATGGTGTAAATCCGTTCAGTAGTTCCTGAGAAATTAAAAAAAGAGGTCAAAAAATGCATTTCCCATAGGAAACTTTAGACACGGCTACAGCTGGAACTGCTGAACGGAATTACACCAAATTTGGCACAAAGGTAGCCCTTGTTTCAGAAAGAACTCTTTTTCTTAAATGGTGTAAATCCGTTCAGTAGTTGCTGAGAAAATCAAAAATAAAAGTTTCGATATTTAGAGGCATGGTGGATCCGCGCACCCTCCCGACCACGAGCTTCATTCTAATTGGCTGTCAACACTCCAAACCAGGAAGTGTTGGCAGCCATCTTGTGACTCGGTAGAACCGAGTCACAAGAAAAGAGAAAAAGAAACACGAAAAACAAGAAAAGGGGGCAGGGTAGAAACACCCTGGCCCCCTAAGCCTGCTCAGGGGGGCCCATAAGGACCCCCAGGGCCAAAAAAAGCATTTAAAAAAAAAAAAATCAGCGAGATTCGCGCACCCAGCACGAATTTCGGCCGAAAATAAAAAAAAACAAAGCGCGGGTTCCCGCGGTTCGTTATTATTTAGCCCTTGGGTGGGCCAAGTCCCAGGGGCATGCAATAATGTAATTGCGGGGGCCCAGGGCGGCCCCCAGGGACCGCCACCCCCCCGGGGCTTTCTTTAAATATTTGCGGGGGCACACGGGCCCCCCGCAGCCCTCCGGGGCTTGTTTTTTATAATGTGTGGGGGGCCTCCAAGGCCCCCGCAAGCCCCGGGGACCACCACCCCCGGGGCTTTTGTTGAATATTTGCGGGGGCACACGGCCCCCCTGCAGCCCCGGGGACCGCCACCCCCTGGGGCTTTTTTTTTTTTAAAAGAACCTGTGTGGGGTGGGCCCCCCCACACACCCCGGGGACTGCCACCTCCCCGGGGCACTAACTATGTAAATTTGGGGGTCCGTTACGGACCCCCGAGCCCCGGGGACCACCACCTCCCCGGGGCTTTCAAACTGAAGGGAGGGGGGCCACGCGGCCCCCCTCCTGGAGCCCGTGATGTCCCTGGGGACCGCCACCCCCAGGGCCGGCTCCTGCAGTGTCCCAGGGTGCCCACCCCCGGGACACTGCTGTTTGCTATGGCAGGGCGGGAGCCTCGCGGCTCCCGCCCTGTCATTTCAAACTGCTTTGCTTCATTGAAGCGAGAGCAGGGAAACCTGCTCTCTCTTCCAAAATCCAAACCAGATTGCTTTTCCACACAGGGAGCTGCATGTTAGCAGTTCCCCATGTGGAAAAGCAATGCCGGCTCCTGCAGGACGCGGGGAGCCGGCGGGACTGTGGGGGCATTGGGGCTCCCCCCACAGTCCCCAACGAAGAGGCCAGGCCCCGGGGGATGGGGTCCCCGGGGCCAGGAGTGGCCTGGGAGGGGGGCCACGTGGCCCCCCTCCCCCATAATAATAAAATAAAGAAAAAAAAAACACGCAAAGGTCGGCCCCGGGGGATGGGGTCCCCGGGGCCATAAATGGCCTGAGGAGGGGGGCCACGCAGCCCCCCTCCAAAAATATTTTTAAAAAAAATAAACACTGGCCATGTCTTGGGGGATGGGGTCCCCGGGGCCGAATATGGCCTCGGGAGGGGGGCCACGCGGCCCCCTTCCATTTAAAAAAAAAAAAGAAAAAATAGGGGTCAGGCCCTGGGGGATGGGGTCCGCAGGGCCCATAAAATAGGAAAGGAAGGGGGGCCACACAGCCCCCCTTCTAAAAAAATAAATAAAAAAAAAAAAAGCCGGCATCGCACACCGAGGCCCCGCCCCTTCCCAGCAACACTCTGCAAACGCGCCCTGTGGCGCGTTTTAAGTTGGCGAATTAATTCCTCTTTAATCCTGAGCGTCCCTGGGGGCCAACTAGCCCACCAAGTACCTCCAGTAAGCGCCACAGGGCTGCCTTGCAGAGAGGTGAGCCAGGCCACGCCCCTTTTTAAACCTCTCTGCAATGCAGCTCTGTGGCGCTTACTGGAGGTAGCTGGTGGGCTAGTTGGACCCCAGGGACCCTCAGGATTCAAGGGAACTTAATCCCCAACTTAAAACGCGCCACGGGGTGCGTTTGCACAGTGGTGAAGGGAGGGGGCGGGGCCTGAGGTGACCTGTGTGCAAACACGCCCTGTGGCGTGTTTTAAGTTGGGGGATTAAGTCCCCTTGAATCCTGAGGGTCCCTGGGGTCCAAATAGCCCACCAGGAACCTCCAGTAAGCGCCACAGGCCTGCCTTGCAGAGAGGTGGTCCGAGGCCACGCCCCTTTTTACACCTCACTGCAACGCAGCTCTGTGGCGCTTACTGAAGGTACCTGGTGGGCTAGTTGGACTCCAAGGACCCTCAGGATTCAAGGGGACTTAATCCCCCAACTTAATACGCGCCACGGGGTGCGTTTGCACAGTGGTGAAGGGAGGGGGCGGGGCCTCAGGTGACATGTGTGCAAACACGCCCGTGGTGCATTTTAAGTTGGGAGATTAAGTCCCCTTGAATCCTGAGGGTCCTTGGAGTCCAACTAGCCCACCAGGTACCTCCAGTAAGCGCCACAGGCCTGCCTTGCAGAGAGGTGGTCCGAGGCCACGCCCCTTTTTACACCTCACTGCAACGCAGCTCTGTGGCGCTTACTGAAGGTACCTGGTGGGCTAGTTGGACTCCAAGGACCCTCAGGATTCAAGGGGACTTAATCTCCCAACTTAAAATGCACCACGGGGCGTGTTTGCACAGTGGTGAAGGGAGGGGGCGGGGCCTGATGTGACAAGTGTGCAAACGCGCTCTGTGGTGCATTTTAAGTTGGGGGATTAAGTCAACTTGTATCCTGAGGGTCCCTGGGGGCCAACTTGCCCACCAGGTACCTTCAGTAAGTGCAACAGAGTTGCGTTGCAGAGAGGTGTAAAAAGGGGCGTGGTCTCGGACCACCTCTCTGCAACGCAGCTCTGTGGTGCTTACTGGAGGTACCTGGTGGGCTAGTTGGGCCTTAGGGACCCTCCGGATTCAAGGGGACTTAATCTCCCAACTTAAAACGCACCACGGGGCGCGTTTGCACACTTGTCACATCAGGCCCCACCCCCTTCATTCACCACTGTGCAAACGGGCCCTCTGGCGCGTTGTAAGTTGGGGGATTAAGTCCCCTTGAATCCTGAGGGTCCCTTGGGTCCAAATAGCCCACCAGGTACCTCCAGTAAGCGCCACAGAGCTGCGTTGCAGAGAGGTGTAAAAAGGGGAGTGGCCTTGGACCACCTCTCTGCAACGTAGCTCTGTGACGCTTACTGGAGGTACCTGGTGGGCTAGTTGGCCCCCAGGGACCCTCAGGATTCAAGGGGAATTAATCCCCCAACCTAAAGCCCACCAGGGGGCGCGTTTGCACAGTGGTGAAGGGAGGGGGAGGGCCTGATGTGACATGTGTGTACTTATCCAATCACTCCGCCAAAACCCAAGCACTTATAAATTCACCATATACTCTCCTTGCATTACTCTAATCATCCAGTCAGTACCCATGCACTCATGCAATGACCCATGCACTAACTCATGCACTGCTACAATACCCTGAGCACTACTGATGCAGTCCAGCCATCGCCCTGTCACTACCCATGCACTCCTCCTATCACCCAGTGAGCACCATGTTCTTATCCAATCACTCCGCCAAAACCCAAGCACTTATAAATTCACCATATACTCTCCTTGCATTACTCTAATCATCCAGTCAGTACCCATGCACTCATGCAATGACCCATGCACTAACTCATGCACTGCTACAATACCCTGAGCACTACTGATGCAGTCCAGCCATCGCCCTGTCACTACCCATGCACTCCTCCAATCACCCAGTGAGCACCATGTACTTATCCAATCACTCCGCCAAAACACAAGCACTTATAGATTCACCATGCACTCTCCTTGCAGTACTCTAATCATCCAGTCAATACCCATGTACTCATGCAATGACCCAGGCACTAACACATGCACTGCTACAATACCCTGAGCACTACTGATGCAGCCCAGCCATCTCTTTGTCACTACCCATGCACTCCTCCAATCACCCAGCCAGCACCATGAACTTATCCAATCACTCCGCCAAATCCCAAGCACTTATAGATTCACCATGCACTCTCCTTGCAGTACTCTAATCATCCAGTCAGTACCCATGTACTCATCCAATGACCCAGGCACTAACTCATGGCAAATACAGAGGAGGTCATGCTAATCACAGGGGTACCCCAACGCATAGTGTTCCCTAGTGTATGTAGATGTTTTCACTGTATTCTAAGTGTCTTTTAGCATAGCACTGGCTCTAGGGCCGGTTAGTCAGTCAGTTACCACCAGTACCCGTCAGCAAAAAGTTGGGGGCACAGGAGGACTTTCTGCTCCTCTGTTGGTTCTTTCTGCACATCTCTTGCTTCTTCTTGCACTTTTCTTCATCTTTCTGGACTTCTGTTGCCACTTTCTGCATTTGTCTTGCTTCTTTGTGCGCTTTTCTTCCTCTTTCTTCACATGTCCTACCTTTGTAGGCATAGTTAGAAATTAGCATTTAAAAAACCTTTGAAATTCACTGAAAAAAACATAGGTTTCAGGGACGTTATAGTTAGAAATTAGCATTTAAAAAACCTTAGAAATTCACTGAAAAAACCATAGGTTTTAGGGACGTTATAGTTAGTTGGACATTTCACTCGTACAAAACCAGAGAAATTCCCCCGTTATAGTTAGTTCAGCTAACTATAACTCGCGCCCCCGCAATGCACTGCTGATGACGTCACATATTACATCATTCATGCCATGGTCAGTGACATCACTGATGACATCACTGATGACATCTCAAATGACATCACTGATGACATCATCCACGTGATCCTCTGATGCACCTCCTGACACCCTAATATAACCTTTGATACACCCACTCTAAAATATAGACTACCATTTTTTTCAAAACCATAGACACACCATTACCAGTTACTACATACCCACTCACTGATTCCTAGGTCTACACACACATCCACTCATTCACCCATACAGTCACTCATACATGCAGTCACTCACCAATACAGGACTATCATTTGCACTCATACACCTATACAGACACTCACACACCACCACTCATCCATAGAGTTACTCACACACCTAGTCAGTCATGCAAAGAATCAATCGCACTCCCATTTACTCACCTATACAGTTATACACACACCAACTCACTTATTCATACAGATACTAACACAGACTTACTCTCTTCTACAATCAATGATACAAGCACACACTCATCCATACAGCCACTCTCACAATCACTGTCTCACATATAGTAATTTATATACTCCAACACTCACATATACTGCCTTTCACATAAGTAGTTACTCACACATGTACCACTGAGACATCCATTCACTCACTAACACACCCATACTCCCCCACCCATACATCCCTTTACAGATGCACTTTTGAACCATACACCCAGTGAATCACCTACTTACAGATCTATGCAGAGTCACACAACCCCCCACCCACCCACAGAGACACTCAGGCACCCATACAGATACTCAGTCAACCAATCGATAACCCATATAGACACTCATGTAGCTACTCACGAACCCATGCAGCCGCTTACACACCAACTGACAGACTGATACAGACATTCACACAGTTTAGTCACTAACCCATGCATTCAGTAAGACATGTTTAATCACTCACTTATACAGTCAGTCACGCACCTACTAAATCATCCATTTAGACACTCATACACCCACTCATTCTTCAATACACCTTGGCATTTATATATATAAAACATATTTAAACTTTACAGAAACACACAGTCACTGGATGATGTCATCAGTGATGTCATCAGTGATGTCATCATTGATGTAATTTGAGATGTCATCAGTGATGTCACTGACCATGTCATGAATGATGTAATATGTGACGTCATCAGCAGTGCATTGCGAGGCGCAAGTTATAGTTAGCTGAACTAACTATAACGGGGGAGTTTCTCTGGTTTTGTACGAGTGAAATGTCCAACTAACTATAATGTCCCTGAAACCTATGGTTTTTTCAGTGAATTTCTAAGGTTTTTTAAATGCTAATTTCTAACTATAACGTCCCTGAAACCTATGGTTTTTTCAGTGAATATATATATATATTCACTGAAAAAACCATAGGTTTCAGGGACGTTATAGTTACTTGGACATTGCACTCGTACAAAACCCGTGAAATTCCCCCGTTATAGTTGGTTCAGCTAACTATAACTCGCGCCCCCGCAATGCACTGCTGATGACGTCACATATTACATCACTCATGACATGGTCAGTGACATCACTGATGACATCACTGGTTTTGTACGAGTGCAATGTCCAAGTAACTATAACGCCCCTGAAACCTATGGTTTTTTCAGTGAATTTGAAAGGTTTTTTAAATGCTAATTCCTAACTATAACGCCCCTGAAACCTATGTTTTTTTCAGTGAATTTCAAAGGTTTTTTAAATGCTAATTCCTAACTATAACGTGCCTGAAACCTATGGTTTTTTCAGTGAATTTCTAAGGTTTTTTAAATGGTAATTCCTAACTATAACGTGCCTGAAACCTATGGTTTTTTCAGTGAATTTCAAAGGTTTCTTAAAAGCTAATATTTAAGTGTAATAATAGTTATACTTATGTTTCTTGTACTGAATTTCTTTAGTTTTTTATATTTATTTGTAAATATATTATTTATTAAACAATATTGTATATTTTTATGTATTTTGCAAAAAAAAATATTTAATAAATTAAAAAGTAAAATATTGTATAATTTTTTTCTGTTATATTTTTATTTTAATATATTTGTATTGTTTAATTTAAAAAAAAAATGTTTTTTTGGAATCGCGCACCGAAAGCGTACCGAACGCGGCGAATACGCATACCCCAGCCACCTATTTAAGGAACTCGTAAAGGATCCGCATATGGTATGCGACGGGTGCGTGTTTCTAGTCACGTAACATACGTATATTACATGTGTGCGCGTTTGCTAAGCGACCGGTACGCGATTCCTGCTCCGGCTTATACGCGACACATACGAATTACCGTACGCGACCATTGCGCGGTGGCAGGCCCCGCGTGACGTCAAATACGTGCCCGGGCGCGCAGGGTGCGCGACTCCCGCGAAAGTTTTTATATTGAAAAATAATATGTATGTGTCTTTAATGTACATATGAAGGTAAGAGATTATCTAAGGTATTCATAAAAAAATATTTGAGGGATTCGCGCACCCAACGCGTTTACCTTGGAGTCGCGCACCCAACGCGTTTACACCAGGGGGCCGCGCTGGGAGTCACGCACCCAACGCGTTCACACTAGGGGCCGCGCTGAGCGGCGCGCTGGGTGCGCGACTCCTTATTTCACCGTAACATTTTTGTTAGCTCCTACCACTAATTTATATTCTCCCCGGGGACTCCATCCCCCGGGGCCTATACATAATAATGGAGACCGTGAGGGGAGCCCCAATGCCCCCACGGTCCCGCCGGCTCCCCGCGTCCTTCGAGAGCCGGCATTGCTTTTCCACATGGGGAGCTGCTGACATGCAGCTCCCCGTGTGGAAAAGCAATCTGCTTTGGATATTGGAAGCGAGAGCAGGTTTCCTGCTCTCTCTTCCAATATCAATCAATCAATCAATCAATCACAGAATTTGTAGAGCGCACTACTTACCCGCGAGGGTCTCAAGGCACTGGGGAGAGGGAGGGGGGGGGGTGCTGCTACTGGTCGAACAGCCAGGTCTTGAGTAGCCTCCTGAAGGTCAGCAGGTCTTGGGTCTGTCGTAGGCTTAGTGGAGGGGTGTTCCAGGTCTTGGCGGCGAGGTGTGAGAAGGATCTGCCGCCGGTGGTTGTTCTTTGAATGCGAGGGACGGTGGCGAGGGAGAGGTCGGCGGAGCGGAGCTGACGGTTGGGGACGTAGAAGAAGAGTCGTCTGTTGAGGTAGGCTGGGCAAGTTTTGTGGAGTGCCTTGTGTGCGTGGATGAGGAGTTTGAAGGTGATCCTCCTGTCGACGGGGAGCCAGTGCAGGTTCCTCAAGTGGGGGTGATGTGGCTGTGGCGTGGTATGTCGAGGATCAGGCGTGCAGAGGCGTTTGTATGCGTTGCAGTCGCTTGATGAGCTTGGCCGGGGCTCCCGCGTAGAGGGCGTTCCCATAGTCAAGTCTGCTACTGACGAGGGCCTGGGTGACTGTTCTTCTTGTGTCTGTCAGGAACCACCTGTAGATCTTGCGAAGCATGCGGAGGGTGTTGAAGCAGGAGGAGGAGACTATGTTGACTTGCTTGGCCATGGAGAGCGTTGAGTCGAGGATGACTCCCAGGTTGCGTGCGTGGTCGGTGGGTGTCGGGGCTGCTCCCAGCGTCGTTGGCCACCAGGAGTCGTCCCAGGCTGAGGGGTTGGAGCCGAGGATGAGGACCTCCGTTTTGTCCGTGTTCAGCTTTAGTCGGCTGATCTTCATCCAATCGGCGACGGCCTTCATTCCTTCATGGAGATTGGCTTTGGCGGCGAGGGGGTCCTTGGTGAGGGAGAGGATCAGTTGAGTGTCGTCGGCGTAGGAGATAATGTTGAGGTCGTGCTGTCTGGCGATGCGTGCGAGCGGGGCCATGTAGATGTTGAACAGTGTTGGGCTGAGAGACGATCCCTGGGGTACGCCGCAGATGATCTCGGAGGCTTCGGATCGGAAAGGTGGGAGGCGGACTCTCTGGGTTCTGCCGTCGAGGAAGGAGGTGGTCCATTCCAGGGCCTTGTCTCGGATCCCTGCGTCGTGGAGGCGTGCACGTAGAGTGCGTCGCAGACAGTGTCGAAGGCGGCGGAGAGGTCCAGCAGGATGAGGGCTGCGGTCTCACCATTGTCCAGCAGGATCCTGATGTCGTCGGTGGCGGCGATGAGGGCAGTCTCAGTGCTGTGGTTGCTGCGGAACCCTGATTGGGATGGGTCCAGGATGCTGTTTTCTTCGAGGTATCGGGTTAGCTGTTTGTTGACGATCTTCTCGATGACCTTGGCTGAGAACGGAAGCAGAGAGATGGGCCGGAAGTTCTTGAGGTCTCTCGGGTCCGCCTTGGGTTTTTTGAGTAGGGCGTTGATCTCTGCGTGTTTCCAGCTCTCTGGGAAGGTTGCGGTCTCGAAGGAGAGATTGATGATGTTGCACAGGTGGGGTGCGATGGAGCTGCTGGCTTTGTTGAAAATGTGGTGCGGGAAAGGGTCTGACGGGGAGCCGGAGTGTATTGTGCTCATGGTCTTGATGGTGTCCTCGATGTTCACGCTGGCCCAGGCTGGCAGGGGGTCATGGTCGATGGTGTGTGGTGGGTCTGGTGCATCGATCTTAGTTGGGGCTGTCTGTGTGTTGAAGCTGTCGTGGATGTCGGCGATCTTGCGGTGAAAGAAGGTGGCGAGGAATCGCACAGGGGTTGCGACGGCGGGATGTCGTTGGTGTTGGAGCTGGGATTGGAGAGTTCCTTCACGATGTTGAAAAGCTCCTTGCTGTTGTGTGCGTTGTTGTCGAGGCGGTCTTTGAAGGAGATTCTCTTGGCGGACCTGATGAGGTGGTGGTGGTTACGGATGGCGTCTTTGTGGGCTGTGTGGCTGTCCGGTGTCTTATCACTGTGCCATTTCTTCTCTAGTTTCCGGCAGGTACGCTTGGAAGCTAGGAGTTCCGAGGTGAACCAGCTGGCTCTTTTGGTGGTGTCGCTGTAGGTGAGCTTTTTCAGCGAGGCGAGGGTGTTGGCACAGTCGTCCATCCATCGTCTGAGGTTGCAGGCAGCGTCGTCGGTGTTGGATGGGTCGGAGGGAGGGCTGAGAGCGAGGGTTGCCCGGAGTTGGTCTTCGGTGACTTTGCTCCAGCAGCGGCGTGGGATCTGTTGGGTGCGGTGGTGTGTGGTGGGTTTCTGGAAGGTGAAATGGATGCAGCGGTGGTCGGTCCAGAGGAGTTCCGTGGTGTGGCTGAAGGAGACGTGGGAGCTTGAGGAGAAGATGGGGTCAAGCGTGTGGCCGGCGGAGTGGGTCGGTGTTGTGACGAGCTGGCTCAGGCCGAGGTTGGCGAGGCTGTCGATCAGGGTGGTGGAGTTGCTGTTGTTCTGTTCTCCAGGTGAAAGTTCAGGTCTCCGAGGAGGATGTAGTCGGTAGAGGTCAGGGCGTGCGTGCTGATTAAGTTGGCGATGGAGTCGCTGAACTGGGAGTCGGGGTCCAGGGGGTCTGTAGACAAGGGTGCCTCTAAGGGTGGTGTTGGGGTCCGTGTGGATCTGGAAGTGCATGTGTTCGGCGGTGCTGAGAGTGTCGTCGGTGCTGGTCGAGACCCTGATGGTGTTCTTGTGGACGATGGCGATTCCTCCTCCTACTGCGTTGATGCGGTCTCTGCGGGTGATCTTATAGCCGTCTGGGATGGCTATGGCGATGTCGGGGGCGGAGGAGTCGTTCATCCAGGTCTCAGTCAGGAAGGCGACGTCTGGTGATGATGTGTCGAGCAGGTCCCAGAGCTCGACGGCGTGTTTGCGTGCGGAGTGGGAGTTCAGTAGGATGCACCGGAGGTGGTTGAGGTCCTTCTTGGCGGGCGCCTCGGTGGCTCTGAGGCTGGTGTAGCTGCAGTTCCGGCAGGTGAAGGGACCATGGGTGCGTTTCGGGGCGGCCTTGAAGCAGTTGTGCGTCCGTCCGGGGTTGAGAGCGTGGAGTGTGGTGGCATCGTATCGGCGTCGGTCCTTGAGGCTGGAGCGGGGGGGGGCGCGGCCCAGGGTTTCTGGCGCTGGGCGCGGTCCAGTCGCGGACGGGCGCAGACGGGCTTGCCTTAGGCGCGACTTCGGCGCGTCAGCGGCGCGGCCGCACAGCGGCCGCCATATATGGGGAGGTGGGAGGGAGGAGCAGCTGGGAGGCAGGGGCAGCGAATGGGCAGTCAGGGGGGCGGGGCCGCAGGGGATGCAGCGGCGGGAATGGAGAGAGGCAGCGAGGGGCACAGAAGGCAAAATGGACAGCAAAAACAGAAGAAATACGGGCACAGTACAGTGGGGCAGCGGGGGCACAGAAGGCAAAATGGACAGCAAAAACAGAAGAAATACGGGCACAGTACAGTGGGGCAGCGGGGCACAGAAGGCAAAATGGACAGCAAAAACAGAAGAAATACAGGCACAGTACAGTGGGGCAGCGGGGGCACAGAAGGCAAAATGGACAGCAAAAACAGAAGAAATACGGGCACAGTACAGTGGGGCAGCGGGGGCACAGAAGGCAAAATGGACAGCAAAAACAGAAGAAATACGGGCACAGTACAGTGGGGCAGCGGGGGCACAGAAGACAAAATGGACAGCAAAAACAGAAGAAATACGGGCACAGTACAGTGGGGCAGCGGGGGCACAGAAGGCAAAATGGACAGTAAAAACAGAAGAAATACGGGCACAGTACAGTGGGGCAGCGGGGGCACAGAAGGCAAAATGGACAGTAAAAACAGAAGAAATACGGGCACAGTACAGTGGGGCAGCGGGGGCACAGAAGGCAAAATGGACAGAGAAAACAGAAGAAATACGGGCACAGTACAGTGGGGCAGCGGGGGTACAGAAGGCAAAATGGACAGCAAAAACAGAAGAAAAACACGGGCACCGAGGCCACAAGCGGAGGGGCGAGCTTACCAGCAGCAGCAGCGGGCGGACAGCACAGGCGGAGCTGTGTGGTGGGGAGCGACCTACCTGGCAAGGTCAAGGGTCGCTCTCCTCACGCGCAGCGGCCGCCATATATGGGGAGGTGGGAGGGAGGAGCAGCTGGGAGGCAGGGGCAGCGAATGGGCAGTCAGGAGGGCGGGGCCGCAGGGGACGCAGTGGCGGGAATGGAGAGAGGCAGCGAGGGGCACAGAAGGCAAAATGGACAGCAAAAACAGAAGAAATACGGGCACAGTACAGTGGGGCAGCGGGGGCACAGAAGGCAAAATGGACAGCAAAAACAGAAGAAATATGGGCACAGTACAGTGGGGCAGCGGGGGCACAGAAGGCAAAATGGACAGCAAAAACAGAAGAAATACGGGCACAGTACAGTGGGGCAGCGGGGGCACAGAAGGCAAAATGGACAGTAAAAACAGAAGAAATACGGGCACAGTACAGTGGGGCAGCGTGGGCACAGAAGGCAAAATGGACAGAGAAAACAGAAGAAATACGGGCACAGTACAGTGGGGCAGCGGGGGTACAGAAGGCAAAATGGACAGCAAAAACAGAAGAAAAACACGGGCACCGAGGCCACAAGCGGAGGGGCGAGCTTACCAGCAGCAGCAGCGGGCGGACAGCACAGGCAGAGCTGTGTGGTGGGGGAGCGACCTACCTGGCAAGCAAGTTTGCAAGCAAGTTTGCAATGACAGGACGGGAGCCGCGAGGCTCCCGTCCTGTCATTGCAAACAGCAGTGTCCCGGGGGTAGGCACCCCGGGACACTGCAGGAGCCAGCCCTGGGGGTGGCGGTCCCCAGGGCCACCAAGGGCTCCAGGAGGGGGCCGCACGGCCCCCTCCCCACATCAGCAAAGCCCCGGGGAGGTGGTGGTCCCCGGGGCTTCGGGGGTCCAAAACGGACCCCCATTTTAAATTTTTAGTGTCCCGGGAGGTGGCGGTCCCGGGCGTGTGGGGGCTCAAGCCCCCACACAGAATTTTTTTTTTTTAAAAGAAGCCCCGGGAGGTGGTGGTCCCCGGGGCTGCGGGAGGCCGAGTGCCCTCCCGCACCATTTTAAAATGAAAGCCCCTGGGGGTGGCGGTCCCCGGGGCTTGGGGGCCTTTGAGGCCCCCATACATAAATTTAACCCTCCCACCATGCCCCCGGGACTTGGGCCACCCGGGGGCAAAATACAATCGAAGCACGGGAGAGCGCGCTTCGATTTTATTTTTATCGGCAGGATCCGCGCACCCTGAGCGCATCCTGCCGTTTAAAAAAATGCTTTTTTCTGCCCAGGGGTCCTTATGGGACCCCCTGAGCAGACCTAGAGGTCAGGGTGTTTCTACCCTGCCCCCTTTGTGCGCTTTGCGCACTTGTTTCTGTCCTCGGTTCTACCGAGGGACAAAATGGCTGCCAACATTTCCTGAATCGGAATGTTGACAGCCAGCTGACAGCCAATTAGCATGCAGCTCGTGATCGGGACGGTGCGTTCAGGGTGCGCGGATCCTCCGTGCCCATAGATATATATGTACTTTTACTTTTGATTTTCTCAGCAACTACTGAACGGATTTACACCATTTAACAAAAAGGGTTCTTTCTGAACCAAGAACTACCTCTTTGCCAAATTTGGTGTAATTCCGTTCAGCAGTTCGGGCTGTAGCCGTGTCTAAAGTTTCCTATGGAAAAATGAATGGGGAAAACGCGTTTTGGGACCCCCCTTTTTTCTCAGCTTCCGCTTGACGAATCCCCCCAAGACTTTCAGCGTAGGAGCGGACCGGAGTGCCCCACAAAGTTTGAAAATTTCGCAAAGATACATCAACCGGCATGAGAGTTATTTTAAATAGAATGTCGCGGATTTCCTATGGAAAATAGGTCCTAACTATAACTATCTACTGGCGACCGCCAGTAGATAATATATTATCCACTGGCGGTCGCCAGTAGATAGTTATAGTTAGGACCTATTATCCATAGGAAATCCGCGACATTCTATTTGAAATAACATTGGCGCCGGTTGACGAATCTTCGCGAAAGCTTCCAACTTGTTGGGGCGCTCCGCTCCTACCCTGAAAGTCTCGGGGTGATACGTCAAGCGGGGGCCGAGAAAAAAGGGGGGTCCCAAAACACGTTTTCCCCATTCATTTTTCCATAGGAACCTTTAGTCGCAGCTACAGCCCGAACTGCTGACCGGAATTACACCAAATTTGGCAAAGAGGTAGTTCTTGGTTCAGACTGGTGCCTTTTGCTAAAATGGTGTAAATCCGTTCAGTAGTTCCTGAGAAATTCACAAGTAAAATCACATATATATCTATGGCCGCGTCGGATCCGCGTACCCTCAGCGCACCCTGCACGCACCGTCCCGATCACGAGCTGCATGCTAGTGGCTGTCAGCTGGCTGTCAACACTCCAAACCAGGAAGTGTTGGCAGCCATTTGTCCCTCGGTAGAACCGAAGCACAAAAACAAGTGCGCAAACGCATAAAGGGGCAGGGTAGAAACACCCTGACCTAGGCCTGCTCAGGGGGTCCCACAAGGACCCCTGGGCAGAAAAGCATTTTTTTAAAAAATCGGCAGGATGCGCTCAGGGTATGCGGATCCTGCCGATTAGAAAAAAAACCCAGAGGAAACAAGTGCGCAAAACGCACAAAGGGGGCAGGGTAGAAATACCCTGACCCCCTAGGTCTGCTCAGGGGGTCCCACAAGGACCCCCTGGGCAGAAAAAAGCATTTATTTTTTTTTAAATCGGCGGGATGCGCTCAGGCTGCGCGGATCCCGCCGAGAAAAAAAAAAAATCGAAGTTACAGTTGTTGCAATGGGCAACACAATTTCAAACACAATGCAACATTGAGCTCAATATGAATTTCTAGTTAAATGCAATTAGTTACTTTATGGATTACTTTTCTAACCACAGGACTGGATCCTAGATTCAGTCCTGGGACATCTCCTGTAAACAGTTGAGTAAAAGCGTTTTGGTTACCGTAGTGATTTTTAAGGAATATTATTGTATTTTAAAAGTTGACACTTAGAAACTTTTTCACATAGAATCACCAATGTTATCCTATGGGAGGAAATTCACTTAGCAGGTAAGTAGTGTTATCGTTACTTTTTCTTACTCAGTGGTGGATCCTGGATCCAGCACTGGTGCATCTCCTGTAAACAGTTGAAAGAATGCGTTTAAGTCATACAGGCGATTTTTAAGGAATATTTGTAGTTTGTGAAAAACGGCACTTTGAAACTTTTCTGCGGAAAACCAGACAATGGATTCCAATGGAAGGAAATACAAGTTACTGGTAAGTACGGTTATAATTACTTATCAGGGTCAGTGCTGGGCAAAAAGATGCAGCACTGGGTTCTCTCCTGATAACAGGTGAGTAAAAAGGAATTCGTAGTTCAGCTGATTTTAGAGGAATATTATAAAGTTCCAAAACTCAACACTTAGAAGAATTTCCAAGTGAAACCAGACAATGTTAGCCTATGGAAGGAAATTCAAGTTACTGGTAAGTACGGTTAGAATTACTTTTCAGGATCTGTACTGGGCTGAAAGATGCAGCACTGAGGTCTCTCCTGATAACAGGTGAGTAAATCGGAATTCGTAGTTCTGCTGATTTTAGAGGAATATTTGTATGTTTCAAAAATCGACACTTAGAAACTTTTTCAGCAAAAAGCAGGCAATGATATCCTATGGAAGGCAATTCAAGTTACTGGTAAGTAAGGTTAAAATTACTTTTCAGGATCAGTACTGGGCTCAAAGATGCAGCACTGAGGTCTCTCCTGATAACAGGTGAGTAAATCGGAATTCGTAGTTCGGCTGATTTTAGAGGAATATTTGCACAATGGTGAAGGAAGGGGGTGGGGCCTGAGGTGACATGTCTGCAAACACGCCCTGTGGCGCCTTTTAAGTTGGAAAATTAATTCCTCCTCAATCCCGAGGGTCCCTAGGGGCCAGGGGGCCCATTTGCAGAGTGGTAAAGGAAGGGGGCGGGGCCTGCGGACCGATCGTTTTTTTTTTTTACCCCCGAAGGGGGGCTGTGAGGCCCCCCTTCCTTTTTCCTTTTTTTGGGCCCTGGGGACCCCATCCCCCAGCGCCTTACCCCTTTTTTTCTTTTTTTTAAAAACGGGAAGGGGGCCGTGTGGCCCCCCTCCCGTGGCCGATTCCGGCCCCGGGGACCCGATCCCCCGGGGCATGGCCACTCTTTTTATTATTTTTTTTAAGGAGGGGGCTGCGTGGCCCCCCTCCTCAGGCCTCCTTTTGCCCCGGGGACCCCATCCCACGGGGCAGGCCTTTATGTATTTATTTTTTATTTATTTTTTGGGGGGGGAGGGGTCCACGTGGCCCCCCTCCCGGGCCACTACTTGCCCCGGGGACCCCATCCCCCAGGGCTGGCCCTCTCCGTTGGGGACCGTGGGGGGGTCCCCAATCCCCCACGGTCCCAGCCGGCTCCCCGCATCCCTCGGGAGCCAGCATTGCTTTTCCACATGGGGAGCTGCTGACATGCAGCTCCCCATGTGGAAAAGCAATCTGCTTTGCTTCATTGAAGCGAGAGCAGAAACAAGTGCGCAAAGCGCAAAAAGGGGGCAGGGTAGAAACACCCTGACCCCCTAGGTCTGCTCAGGGGGTCCCACAAGTGAGCCCCTGGGCAGAAAAAAGCATTTTTTTTTTTTAAATCGTCGAGATGCGCTTAGGGTGCGCGAATCCCGCCGAGAAAAAAAAAAAAAAAAGCACATGAAACACGTCGCCAAACGCACAAAGGGGGCAGGGTAGAAACACCCTGACCCCCTAGGCCTGCTCAGGGGGTCCCACAAGGACCCCCTGGGCAGAAAAAAGAATTTTTTTTTTTTTTAAAAAATCGGCAGGATGCGCTCAGGGTGCGGGGATCCTGCCGAAAAAAAAAAAAATCGAAGCGGGTCTCCCGCGCTTCTATGTTAATTTGCCCCCGGGTGGGCAGAGTCCCGGGGGCATGGTGGGGGGGGTTTAAATTTAATGTGGGTGGCCTCTAAGGCCCCCCAAGCCCCGGGGACCGCCACCCCCTGGGGCTTTCAAAAAATAATGGTGCGGGAGGGCTCTTGGCCCACCCCGCAGCCCCGGGGACCGCCAACCCCCGGGGCTTCTTTTAAAAAAAATTATTTTCACCTGTGTGGGGGCTCCAGCCCCCACACGCCCGGGACCGCCACCTCCCCGGGGCACTAAAGATTTGAATATGGGGGTCCGTTACAGACCCCCAAAGCCCCGAGGACTACCACCTGCCCGGGGCTGTGAAATGGTTGGGAGGGGGCCGCGCGGCCCCCTCCTGGAGCCCTTGATGGCCCTTGGGACCGCCACCCCCAGGGCCGGCTCCTGCAGTGTCCCGGGGTGCCTACCCCCGGGACACTGTAGTTTGCTATGACAGGACGGGAGCCTCGCGGCTCCCGTCCTGTCATAGCAAGATTGGTTTGCATTTTGAAAGAGAGAGCAGGAAACCTGCTCTCTCTTTCAAAATGCAAACTAATAGCTTTCCACATGGGGAGCAGCATGTTAGCTGCTCCCCATGTGGAAAGCAATGCCGGCTCCCGTAGGACACGGGGAGCCGGCGGGACTGTGGGGGATTGGGGACCCCCCACAGTCCCCAACCAGAGGCCAGGCCCGGGGGATGGGGTCCCCGGGGCCATAAGTGGCCAGGGAGGGGGGCCACACAGCCCCCTCCCCAAATTAAAAATTTAAGAAAAAAAAAAAAAAAAGGGCAAGGCCGGCCCCGGGGGATGGGGTCCCCGGGGCCTTAAATAGCCTGAGGAGGGGGCCTCGCAGCCCCCTCCAAATAAAAAATAAAAATCAAGGGCATGCCCCGGGGGATGGGGTCCCCGGGGCCAATACAGGCCCAGGGAAGGGGGGCCACGCGGCCCCCTTCCCGTTTTTTTTTTTCATTAAAATAAATAAATAAAATGCTCAGGCCCCGGGGGATGGGGTCCCCGGGGCCAAAAGTGGCCAAGGGAAGGGGGGCCACGCAGCCCCCCTCCCATTAAATTTTTTTTAGAAAAAAACAAAAAACGACCGGCATCGTGCCGGAGGCCCCGCCCCCCTCCCTGCAGTACTCTGCAAACGCGCCCCCTGGCGCGTTTTAAGAAGGGGAAGTAATTCCCCTTGAATACTGGGGGTCCCTGGGGGCCAACTAGCCCACCAGGAACCTCCAGTAGGGGGCTGCGTTGCAGAGAGGTGTACAGAGGCCACGCCCCTTTTTACACCTCTCTGCAACGCAGCTCTGTGGCGCTTTTTAGAAGTACTTGGTGGGCTAGTTGGACTCCAGGGACCCTCAGGATTCAAGGGGACTTAATCCCCCAACTTAAAACGCGCCACGGGGCGCGTTTGCACAGTGGTGAAGGGAGGGGCGGGGCTTCAGGTGACATGTGTGCAAACAGGCCCCGTGGCGCGTTTTAAGATGGGGAATTAAATCCCCTTCAATCCTGAGGGTCCCTGGGGGCCAACTAGCCCAACAGGTATGTCCAGAAAGCGCCACAGAGCTGCATTGCAGAGAGGTGCAAAAAGGGGCGTGGCCTCTGAACACCTCTCTGCAACGCAGCTCCCTGGCGCATACTGGAGGTACAGGGTGGGCTAGTTGGACCCCAGGGACCCTTATGATTCAAGGGGACTTAATCCCCCAACTTAAAACGCGCCATGGGGCGCGTTTGCACAGATGTCACCTCAGGCCCCGCCCCTCCCTTCACCATTGTGCAAATATTCCTCTAAAATCAGCCGAACTACGAATTCCTATTTACTCACCTGTTATCAGGAGAGACCTCAGTGCTGCATCTTTCAGCCCAGTACTGATCCTGAAAAGTAATTTTAACCGTACTTACCAGTAACTTGAATTTCCTTCCATAGGATATCATTGCCTGCTTTTGCTGAAAAAGTTTCTGTGTCGATTTTTGAAACATACAAATATTCCTCTAAAATCAGCCAAAATACGAATTCCGATTTACTCACCTGTTATCAGGAGAGACCTCAGTGCTGCATCTTTCAGCCCAGTACTGATCCTGAAAAGTAATTTTAACCGTACTTACCAGTAACTTATATTTCCTTCCATAGGAATCCATTGTCTGGTTTTCAGCAGAAAAGTTTCAAAGTGTTGATTTTCACAAACTACAAATATTCCTTAAAAATCGCCTGTATGACTTTAACGCATTCTTTCAATTGTTTACAGGAGATGCACCAGTGCTGGATCCAGGATCCACCACTTAGTAAGAAAAAGTAACGATAACACTACTTACCTGCTAAGTGAATTTCCTCCCATAGGATAACATTGGTGATTCTATGTGAAAAAGTTTCTAAGTGTCAACTTTTAAAATACAATAATATTCCTTAAAAATCACTACTGTAACCAAAACACTTTTACTCAACTGTTTACAGGAGATGTCCCAGGACTGAATCTAGGATCCAGTCCTGTGGTTAGAAAAGTAATCCATAAAGTAACTAATTGCATTTAGCTAGAAATTCACATTGAGCTCAATGTTGCATTGTGTTTGAAATTGTGTTGCCCATTGCAACAACTGTAACTACTGTACTTAAAAGTCTATTGCCTATTTGCAAAGTATTTAAACTAAAGTAATTCATTCTGAGAAAGTATATTTTGTAATGTAATGTATAATGTAATTACAATGTAATTTAAAAAATAAAATATCTAAAAATAAATAGTTTAAAAAAATGTAGTAAATCAGTATCAAAAAAAATAAATATAACAATTAATACATTTAAAAATTGTCATTTACAAAACCTTTGAAATTCACTGAAAAAAACCATAGGTTTCAGACATGTTATAGTTAGGAATTAGCATTTAAAAAACCTTTGAAATTCACTGAAAAAACCATAGGTTTCAGGCTTGTTATAATTAGGAATTAGCATTTTAAAAACCTTTGAAATTCACTGAAAAAACCATAGGTTTCAGGCCTGTTATAGTTAGGGTTTAGCATTTAAAAAACCTTTGAAATTCACTGAAAAAACCATAGGTTTTAGGGAAAGTTATAGTTAGTTGGACATTGCACTCGTACAAAACCCGTGAAATTCCCCGTTATAGTTAGTTCAGCTAACTATAACTCGCGCCCCGCAATGCACTGCTGATGACGTCACATATTACATCACTCATGACATGGTCAGTGACATCACTGATGACATCTCAAATGACATCACTGATGACATCATCCATGTGAGAATTTAATGCATCTTCTCACACCCTAATATAACTTTTGATACACCCACTCTAAATTACAGACTGCCATTCTCAAAACCATACACACTCCAATACCAATAAGTACATACCCACTCACTGATTCTTAGGTCTACACACACACATCTACTCACTCACCCGTACAGTCACTCATACTTACAGTCACTCAGTACAGGACTATCATATGCACTCATACACCTATATAAACACTCACACAATGCAACTCATCCATAGAGGTACTCACACACCTAGTCAGTCATGCAAATAATTAATCACACTCCTATTTACTCACCTATACAGTTATACACACCAGCTCACTTACTCATAAAAATACTAGCACATTCTTACGCTCCTATGCAATCACTGATGCAAGCACACACTCATCCATATAGCCACTCTCACAATCACACACTCTCACTTATAGCCATTTATATACTCCAACACACATATATACTGCCTTTCACATATGTAGTTACTCACACATGTACCACTGAGATATACATTCAATCACTAACACACCCATATACACACTCACCCACCCATACAGTCCATCACAGACGCACTCTTGAAACCATGCACCCAGTGAATCACCCACTCACACATCTATGCACAGAGTCACACACAGCCCACCCACACAAACACTGAGGCACCCATACAGATACTCAGAGAACCAATCCATAACCCATATAGACACTCATTTCGCTAGTCAGAAACCCATGCAGCTGCTTACACAACAACAGACAGACGGATACAGACATTCACACAGTTTAGTCACTCACCCATGCATCCAGTAAGATACGTTTAATCTCTCACTTATATACTCAGTCACGCACCTACTAAATCATCCATTCAGACGCTTATACACCCACTCATTCTTCAATACGCCTTTCCCTATATATATTAAACATATTTAAACTTTACAGAAACACACAGTCACTGAATGATGTCAGTGATGTCATCAGTGATGTCACTGACCATGTCATGAGTGATGTAATATGTGACGTCATCAGCAGTGCATTGCGGGGGCGCGAGTTATAGTTAGCTGAACTAACTATAACGGGGGAATTTCACGGGTTTTGTACGAGTGCAATGTCCAACTAACTATAACTTTCCCTAAAACCTATGGTTTTTTCAGTGAATTTCAAAGGTTTTTTAAATGCTAATTCCTAACTATAACAAGCCTGAAACCTATGGTTTTTTCAGTGAATATATATATATATATGATATACGCTTTGGGACTCTATGGTCCAGATGAAGGCAAAATGCCAAAATGCGTCGGCCATCTATTTGCACGCTATACACTTGTGGTGAAGAATTAATAATGGCTCAAAGAGGTTTGTAGAGCCGCTTCTCCTTCTTGAAGAACTAAAAATGAGGCGATTGTTTGAATATGTATATATTCCTGCGTCAGGCCGAAAACCGAGAAAAGACATACCCCCATTCAAAGGAAAATACCAGGAGAGAGGAAAACGCGCAAACAGAGGTGAAGGATTAGGAGAGTGGGGATAGCGGAACACCATTCCCAGGGACAACAACTCACCAGACCAAAAGGAACTGAGTCCTCAACAAACAGTCATGAACTTATCCCCCGAGAACTGACAGAAGAAGAAACATCCCTATTAGAACCCTGACTAACTTTCTGTCCGAATTCTAACCTTAACTAAGTGCAAACTAGGATTGACATGTACTTGTTGATTAGAAAATTGAAACTATGTAAGCTACATGAAATGTGTAAACGTAAAACATGCGCACTAGAAATCAATGTACCCGAGTGTGATATTCAGATTGGTGATGTGGGTGGTTTATTGGCTCTGGAAGCACTTAACAGAGAGGGTGGGTGAGAATGCTGGTGTTGATCAGGTCTTTGACATCTTGGGTATAGCAACCCCGAGTGATAGTGGTTTCAAACCTAATTCTCGCCTAATTCCATCCTTACAACATGACAATCATTTCCATGATAACATGATTAAGGAATTAATTGCTTTAAGAGGGAAGGTTGTAAAGGAACCTGACAATCTCACCCCGACGCAAGGAGAAGTCCGGACAACATTGAAAACAGATAAGACCATAGTAGCTAGGCCCTCGGATAAGGGAGGGAGTGTGGTTGTCTTGGATGTTAAAATATGTATGAACAGGAGGTGTCAGGAGAACTCTCCCAGGGTGAATGTTATGAGGTTATAACACCAGGGATATAGAAAGCTTCTGTCTGATAATTCCAGGAGCATCTTCTTGAATGGCGAGACAGAGAGATCAGGGATTATGATGAATATAATATATTGGATCCCTCTATTGTGCCATCCTTTTATGTGTTACCCAAGGTCCACAAGAACACAACAAATCCCCCTGGGAGACCAATTGTCTCCTCCAATGAGGGTTTCCTTGAAAACACAGCCATATGTATTGATTTTATGTCAAACCCGCAGGCTAGCATTATGCATATATCTTTTATTGTCGGCTCCTTGCAGCACTTTAAAGCAAAACATCACCAAACACAAAATTCCAGAACTAGAATGTCCCTTAACCCTATAAAACTCTCAACACCGCAGCCATCTCACTCTTTTATCTGCTGCTCCTTGACAGATAAGTATTCAGTGTTTGAAAAGCTGAATGTAGGCCGTAACCATATAATTTGACTATTTTGTGTATGGTTACGTATTTATGTAACTTTAATGATATGCCATTGTTAGAAATATGTTGAGACACATAAATCGTTTTAATATGATTAGTATTTGTTAATGAGCTGTATTGTGCAGTGGCGGCCAACATGGATCTGGGGTGGTGGGGTGGGGAGGCAAGGAGGTAAGGAGGTATAATTGAAAAAAAATAAACATTCACTTACCTCCTCGTCGCTCTGTCCCACGTCGTCTCTCCTCAGCCGAACAGGCAGCAGCCAGGCTCCCCTGAGCCAATCACAACGCTACAATGCAGCGTTGTGATTAGCTCCCCTAAACCAATCACAAACGCTGCATTGCAGCACTGTGATTGGTGTGAGCGCCGTGGTTCGGCGCTCAGGCAGGGACAGGTGGCCTGGGCATGTTCTCCATGCAGCCTGTAATGCAGCCTGCATGGAGAACATGCTAAAGTGCGCATGACTCTTTGGCCGGCCCCCAGCGGGCCAGTCAAAGCATCAAGCGCACTTTAGTCTGCCGACCACTCCTCCCCTGCTCTGTCAGCAGAGCAGCCCCGCCCTCATGCTGCAGCAGCAGGGAAGAATAAAATGATAATAACATCGCGTTATTATAATTGTATTTTTCCTGTCTTTTACCGCTGCACAGCAGTAGTGGGGCGACACCTCTCCGCCTTAGCGGAGGAGCCACCACTGATATTGTGTGTAAAAAGCCCAATTTATGGGTTTGAAGGATTATGTCAGTTAGATCGGTGGGGATCTTAGACGTTTTTTTGAAGTGATTACTAGTTTAAACAAAAAGTGACCTCTGGCCTTTTGGGGCTCATGCGCGGTAACGATTTTGGTATGTGGCTGCGCAAGGCAGTCTTTGCAGGCGCAGATCAGTTTGTGTGTGGATGCATACGGGAGCCAAGGAGACTATTTCATTTCTTTTGGAGGCTTCGTATGATTGCTCGTTACGTCGGTGCACATTTTGGTGTGACGGCATCACATTGGTGGCCATTTTGGTTAAGGCAACATTGCGATTTCAAAAGTGCCTTAGGAAGGCATAGAGTGTTATTTTAAGAAAGGAAAAGTGTACGGTTGTATCTACCAACTATCAGAACAGCTGACGTGTTATTCACTGCGTTTTGAAGACTTGGCAGGTTACAGTAAATAGCGCCATCATGTGAGGTGTTGTTTGTGTTAAAAAAAAAAAAAAAGAGAAGGGAAAAGTTTTTACTTGAGGAGAAGTTACCTTTTGCTTGGCAATAACAGAGTAGGTTTTGAGAAATTAGTTATCAGGGAGAAACACCAGTATGTAATGGGGAAGCATCTTTGAAAGAGATGGTTCAAGAGGAAGTAGGGGCCTCTGTTAAGGAGTTATTTGATAGTGTATTTAGAAGAAAGAGGAAACCGGTGGATATCTCTGGAGACGAATATTGGTCCTTGGATGAGGACGAAGGAATTAAGGAGAGAAGATATAGAAAAAGAAAAATGAAAACAAAGAATATCGAATTTGAAGACAGATTTCTTACAAATGAGAGGGGTGAGCAAAGCATCACTGGTAATGGAGGTGTCCGACACAGCACAAAAAAAGGTGTCCTTAGCGGCACAAAGGAGAAAGAGGTTAATCCCGATGATGAATACCGCCATGATCATGGGGACAATGATGATGAGTTTGTCCTTGATGATTATGACAATGATGGCTGGGATATGGATGTTGACAAGATTGAAAAAGATAGAAAGGAAAGAGGGATTGCTAAGGATCTGCAAGGTGAGGATATGTTTAGTACAGAGATGATAAGACACCACAGAAGTGCTGATTGGTGGCCGCTTCCGCGTGTAGCTGATTTCTTAAAGTTCTGTGTCAAGAGACCGCTAGAGAAAGAGGCTAGGGCAGTCATGAGCGCAGAGTGCTCTCTGCCCTTAGTTGAGGACCGAGCTAGTGTGACTCCAGATTTGGATCCTGACCTCACACATTTTCTATTTATGATGGGGTGTGATCCTAGGAAGGGATTAGAGAGGGCATTTAAGCAGTGTCAGGATCGTTTGTTGGATATATTGGGGCCATTAGCTAGTTTTAAAAAAAAATATTGGGGCCATTAGCCAGAATCCTGGACATGGCTGAGGAAGCTAAGATGAAGTCGCTACATGTGGATAACGAGTTATTATGTGGATGGTCGTAAAGTGACGTTTGTTTCTTGGGAAACACCAATGTTGCCATAATGGCAGAGAGAAATAAGGAAATTCTGATGAGAATTAGCCTGAAGTTAGGTGATTTTGCAAAAAAAGAACCTTCAGAAGACCCTTAAGGTTATTTGTTTGGAGCGGGTTTGGTGAAAGGTGTGGGCAAATATGTATCTACCTTCACCAGCCTGGATAAGGCACAATCCTCATTGAGTGTTTGGGGGCCTGGTTTTTGATCGGGCGGGGGCAAGGGGATGTTCCCTGGCCGATCACTTACAAGGTCCCATTACCAGACACAAGGTTGTGGTTCCTTCAGGGGATTTCAATCCGCCATGGGATTATATCCTCAGAGAGGAAGAGCAGGCAGGACACACCAGAGGAAGGGCGCAGTTTACACAAGGAGGTCAGGGTAAGTATGAGGACAATTTTTGGTTATACCCTAGAAAAGGTTGGGGGAAGGTTAATATGGTATATGAGCAATTGGAAAATTTTAACAAAGGATCTGTGGGGGCTACTCACGGTTCAAGGATACGTGCTAGATTTCAAGGAGGAACCAATACAGTTGAAGAAACCAAGACAGATGGTTTTTCCAGAAGAGTGGCAGAATTTGCTAATAAGAGAGGTGCAGGAGATGTTAAGGAGAGGAGCTATAGAGAGCTCTCTGGAAGGAGTCATACTTTTGTCAGTACAATTTCTTTGGTACGAAAGAAAGACGAGGGCTGGCGACTTGTAATAAATTTGAGGGAACTAAATCAGTTTCTGATTACAGACATCTCAAAATGGAAGACATCCATCTATTAAGGGATATTTGACAAGAGAACGATTGGATGGTAAAATTGGATTTGAAGGATGCTTATTTTACAATTCCAATGGTGATGGAAAGTCGCAGAGTTCTACAGTTCGGGTGCTTAGGAGGCTGTATCAGTTTACATGCCTTCCTTTTGGAATGGCATCGGCACCTTGGTGTTTTACAAAGGTGTTGAGACCGGTAGCGACTTTTCCCAGAGAGAGAGGTATTTGGATGATAATGTATCTGTATGATTTTATAATAATGTCACAGAATCCAGAAGAGTTGAAAGAGCAGTTACATTTGACTGTAAGTCTGTTGGAATCTCTGGGTTTTATGGTCAACAGAGAGAAGTCAATCAATCAATCAATCAATCAATCATGGCATTTATAGAGCGCGCTACTCACCCGGGAGGGTCTCAAGGCGCTGGGGGAGGGGTAAGTTACTGCTCGAACAGCCAGGTCTTGAGCTGCTTCCTGAAGGAGAGATGGTCCTGGGTTCGCCGAAGGTGAGTGGGGAGGGAGTTCCAGGTCTTGGCTGCCAGGTAGGAGAAGGATCTTCCTCCGGCGGTGGTTCTGCGGATGCGTGGTACGGTGGCGAGGGCGTGGCTGGTTGATCGTAGCTGGCGTGTGGGCGTGTAGAAGGTCATGCGGTCGTTGAGGTACTTTGGGCCCAGGTCGTGGAGGGCCTTGTGTGCGTGGGTGAGGAGTCTGAACGTGATTCTCTTGCTGACGGGGAGCCAGTGCAGGTCTTTCAGGTGCACGGTGATGTGGCTGTGTCGGGGGATGTCCAGGATGAGTCGTGCGGAGGCGTTCTGGATGCGCTGGAGTCTCTTTTGAAGTTTGGCTGTGGTTCCGGCGTAGAGGGTGTTCCCATAGTCCAGTCGGCTGGTGACGAGTGCCTGGGTGACGGTCTTCCTGGTTTCAGTGGGGATCCATCTGAAGATCTTGCGGAGCATGCGCAGGGTGTTGAAGCATGAAGATGAGACGGCGTTGACTTGTCTGGTCATCGACAGGGAGGAGTCCAGGATGAAGCCCAGGTTGCGTGCGTGGTCCGTTGGCTTGGGCGCGGTGCCCAGGGCCGGGGGCCACCAGGAGTCGTCCCAGGCGGAGGGTGATGAGCCCAGGATGAGGACTTCCGTCTTATCTGAGTTCAGTTTAAGGCGGCTGTTCCTCATCCAGTCGGCGACGTCTCTCATCCCGTCGTGTAGGTTGGCTCTGGCGGTGGTGGGGTCGTTGGTGAGGGAGAGGATCAGCTGGGTGTCGTCGGCGTAGGAGATGATGTTGAGGTTGTGTCGGCGTGCGATGGCTGCGAGGGGGCTCATGTAGACGTTGAAGAGGGTTGGGCTGAGTGAGGATCCTTGTGGAACGCCGCAGATGACTTCGGTGGCTTCGGATCTGAACGGGGGAGGCGGACTCTCTGGGTTCTTCCGGCGAGGAACGAGATGATCCATTCCAGTGCTTTCTCTCGGATTCCGATGTTGCTGAGGCGCTTCACTAGGGTGCGGTGGCAGACGGTGTCGAACGCCGCAGAGAGGTCCAAGAGGATGAGGGCAGCTGTTTCCCGTTGTCGGTTAGGGTTCTGATGTCGTCGGTGGCTGCGATAAGGGCGGTCTCGGTGCTGTGGTTGGCCCGAAACCCGGACTGCGAGGGGTCGAGGGATCCATTCGTCTCGAGGAAGGCGGCAAGCTGTCTGTTGACGGTCTTCTCGATGACTTTGGCCGGAAACGGAAGGAGCGAGATGGGACGGTAGTTCTTGAGGTCGGTGGGGTCCGCCGTTGGTTTCTTCAGGAGGGCGGTAAGCTCGGCGTGCTTCCAGCTCTCCGGGAAGGTGGCGGTGTGGAAGGAGGAGTTGATGATGTCCCGGAGATGGGGTGCGATGGTGGCGTCGGCTTTGTTGAAGACGTGGTGTGGGCAGGGGTCGGTTGGTGATCCGGAGTGGATGGAGTTCATCGTGCGGGTGGTGTCTTCGGTGCTGATCGGGGTCCAGTTGCAGAGGGTGGTGGTGGCGGGCGTTGGTTCGGCGGTAGGGTGCGTTGTTTGTGCGTCGAAGCTGTTGTGTATGTCGGTGATCTTGCGGTGGATTTTGGAACCCAGCCAGTGTTTGGAATTTTTAGATTTCAGGGTGAACACAAAGGAGGTGACTTTGAGTTTACTGAAAAGAAGGTAGTAAAGATAAAGACAGAAGTAAGTAGTATTTTGAAAAGACAATTAATAACCTTGAGAGCTTTGGCGAGAATAATTGGGTTGTTTTCATCCTCAATTCAAGCGGTTTTTCCATGACCGCTGCATTACAGAGATTAAAAGCAGTAGGGCTGAGAAAAGGTTTATAGTATGGAGATCAGATTTTTCTATCAGAGGAAGCTCTAGAGAAATTAATATGGTGGTAAGACAATTGGGAGGCCTGGAATAGAGGGGCAGTTTTTGGAGTGTGTCCAAATTTTATGTTGGAGACAGCCACAAGCCTTTTTGGTTGGGGGGCTTGTCTGAGTCATTAGGAGACAGGTGGCAGATGGTCTTGGCAGGAGAGTTCAGAACATATAAATGGATTGGAAATCAAAGCAGGGCTATTTTCTTTGCAAAGTTTTGGGAAAAAGTTGAGAAATTACCATGTTTTATTAAGGATGGACAATATTTCTGCAATACGGTATATAAACTGGTTAGGAGGAAGCAGATTGAGGACTCGGACACAGGTTTCAATGCAGATTTGTAATTTTTGTCTGGAGCAAAAAACAGTGTTATAGGCAGAGTATTTTCTGGGGCAGGAAAATCTAGTGGCAACTGGAATTTGAGATATCTCAGAGATTACAGCGAATGGAAGCGGGATGTTCTTATTTTCAAGAAGATACTTCAGGTTTGGGGACCCCTAAAGGTAGATTTGTTTGCATCAAGACTGACTTTCCAGTTAACTCATTATTATAGCTGGAGACCAGATCCTCAGGCAGAGGAGGTGGATGCTTTTCAGCAGGATTGGAAGGTAGTGTGAGGATATGCTTTTCCCCCATTTGCGATGATTCAGAGGGTGTTGTTGATGGTCAGGAAGCTGAGATGTCAGATCACTCTAGTGACCCTTTTTGAGCAGGTCAACCTTGGTTTCCAGGACTGTTAAAGTTAACGGTGGACGAACCCTATTTGATTCCAGAATCAGAGGAAGTACTGTTGGGTCCAGAACGAGAGTTGCATCCTATGGTTGTGGAAGGGGCGTTGAGCCTTCTTGTTTGGAAGATTTTAAGGGAGGAAATCAGTTTGCAGGACTTTCACAACAGGATCGAGAGTTACTCAGAGAATCATGGGCATCAGGGACTAGAAATCGATACGTTGGTGCATGGCAGAACTGGGTGTGTTGGTGCATAGAGAGGGGTTTGGATCCTGTGGAAGCATCTGCCATAGAGCTTTCTAATTTTTTATCATTGTTGTTTGAAAAAGGTTTAAGTTACTGGACTATAAATTGTTACAGGTCTTCAGTTGCAGTGGGGCATGGTCTTGTAGGAGGATGTTCTATAGGTAGAGTTCCTTTAGTTTGTAGAGTAATGAAGGGAATTAAGCTACAAAGGCCTCCAAGGCCTTGATACAATTGTATGTGGGATGAAAATTTGCTTTTGCAATCATTTTAGAGTTGGACGAGGACTAGGTATTTATCTTTGAAACAGTTGTTGGGGAAGATGGTGACTTTGTTGTGCTTTCAGGAGAGTTTCGGATGTAAGAGCTTTGGAGGTAGGTAATAGATTTTATAATCCAGATGGAGCAATATTTCAGATTACAAAAAGGACAAAGACCATGTTGTCTCGATATTTTACCCTAAGTTTGATGACCATCCTAAATTATGTGTGGTGAGATGTTTGAAGGAGTATGAGAGCAGAATCGAAGAGTTCAGAAGAGATGGAGTTATCCAATTGTTGATTTCGTACATCAGGCCTGACAATCCTATAAGTTCGGCAACTATCGTTTGTTGGGTGAGGAGCTCTATGCTTGAATCAGCTGTTGATTTGCAAAAATATGGGGCACATTCAGTAAGAGGAGCAATAGCAAGTAAAGTATTCACATCAGGTGGACATTTGGTAGAAATTTTGAAGGTGGCTGAATGGTCTAATGTGGATGTGTTTGCAAGGTTTTATTTAAAGCCAATGGAACATGCATTGTCTGTGGTGTTGTCAAAGCTTTAAACATGCATAATGCTATCCTCCGGTATTGACATGAATGTATATTCTCCAAGTAGATGAAGAGAGAATCTGGATTTTATTAAAGACACAGAGGCTCACATTATCCCTCCCTCTCTCCCAGGTGAGTAAGTTTGGAGGAGGAAATAGGTATGCAGTGTTATTTTTCTGTCAAAAGAAGTGAGCAATGTTGTGAATAGATTATGAAGATCAAGACATATTTGTCGTATGTTGTTTTTTTACAGATGCACAATAAGAGAAAAGAAGAAGATGAGGCAACTATTTTGTTCGTTAGTTTGCAAGACGTTTCAAGTTTTGGGAACAGAGTCAGCTTAAAATAGGAAGATGGCTACAGTGTTGAGAGTTATATAGGCTTAAGGAACATTCCAGTTCTAGAATGTTGTGTTTGGTGATGTTTTGTTTTAAAGTGCAAGGAGCTGGCAATAAAATATATATGCATAATGCTAGCCTCCGTGTCTCTAATGAAGTCCACATTCTCTCTTCCCCTACTTAGAGCATCTACATTCTTTTTTAATCCCATATGTAGCCGCTTTACCAGCATATTGTAGGGACTGTGGGGATTTTATTTCCAAGATACATAATGTAAAATGAGCAGACTCTCATGATTACTATGGATGTTATGACCTTATACACATGCATTGACCACCAATTTGGTATAATAGCCTGCAAGCATTTTTTTAAATCCAGATCGGTGAGTTTTTATGAGCACAACAAAATGCTAATCAATATGATACAGTTTTGCTTAAGGGAAAACAGTTTTGTACATGATGGGGTCTTTTATCATCAAAAGATGGGGACCATTATGGGCACCTGCTTTGTCCCCAGCTTTGCAAATCTAGTGATGGGCTGGTGGGAGGAGCAGGTGGCCTGGGTGGAAGATAATCAAGAATACACCCAACATATTTTGATTTGGATCCCTTATATTGACAATTTATTTTTACTTTGAAATGGCCCCCCAGAAACAACATGTGCATTTTTGAACAAGTTGAATGATAATCCTTTTAATTTGAGATTTACTATCACTATGAGTTCAAAAGACATTGATTTTTTGGATATAGGCTATGGGTACAAGGTGGGAAGGTACACATCACAATATATCGGAAAGAAACTGCAGAGAATATTGTTCTACATTATAGAGTCACCACCCCAAAAACCTGATTGACAGGATTCCCTACGGGGAGATTGTGAGACTTAAAGTCAGTAGCACTTCTACTGAGCTTGCTAGATAAACTTCACACATGAAGCAAAGATTTCAAGAGTGTGACTACACAAACAAGGTTCTAAGCTTAGCGGCCAAGAAAGCAGGGACTCCTACTAGAGATCAATTATTTTATCCTAACACAAATAAGAACCTCAAGAGGAAATGCATACGGTTCATCACAACATTCAACTAATCTTCCCACATAATTCGCCATTTGATATGCAAACACTGGGCCATCTTAAAGAATGATACAGTGATTGGTTCTGAACTATCTACTAAACCTTCCATTACATATAGGAGAGGCAGGTCATTGGGGACAACCTCACACATAGCTACCACACCAGCACTCAAATGCAGAACACCTGGTTGGCGACATCTAAGGGGTTCTGTAGGTGTGGTCATTGCAAGGTCTGCAGATCTATCTCTAATACTGCAGTATATTCAACTTCCAGTGGGCATGAAAGATAGGCAAGTTTTTAAACTGTTCTTCATATTTTTGTATTTATGTTCTGCTATGTCCATGTTCTTTGATGTATGTGGATAGCACCATCTTCTATTGAGGAAGCGTGTTTTGGAACACCAACGTGCTATCAAGAATTTAGACTTTGCGTATTCTGTGGAGAGGCACTTTTCTGATCAACATCATTGTGATGTATCGAAACTGCGATTCTTTGCTATTCAATGAGTAGAGAGAAGTATTAGAGGTGGCGACAGGGTCTGACAACAAAGACAATTGAAGTCGAGAGACATCCTTGATTTGCATATTAAATTCCCATGCAGGCTAAATAAGGATGAGGAGTTAGAAGTGCATGTATGGTAAAAATTAATTTTCTCCACACCTTGCCCTGTCCTCGGTGCCAGTGTGTTACCCCAGCTGTGTTCAACAAGTAATCATGAATTATCGGGATCTTCTATATGACTGCCACTGATTCGTCCCCTGTTGCGGCCGGCATGGCTCGTGGATGGGGGGGCAGGCGCTGGGTCGCGGGGGGGGGTCACGTGGGAGTTGCGACTGAGGGGGGGAGCACAATTAAAAAATAAATAAATAAAAATCACTTACCTTGCCGCCGCCGGGTCCCGCGTCTCTGCTCCTGCTCTCCTGCCTCCGACTTCAGAAACAGGAAGCAGGCATCCAGGCTGCATCCCCTAAGCCAATCACAAAGCTGCAATGCAGCGTTGTGATTGGTCTGAGCCCCGTGACATGGCGCTCAGCCAGGGGCTGGAGGGGTGGGCATGTTCTCCATGAAGGATGTAATGCAGCCTGCATGGAGAAGTGGGAAAGTGCGAATGACTGGTTTGCGTGGCCCGAGAGGGCTAATCAAACAGTCATTACGCACTAAGGAGTGGGCAAACCACTTCCCCCCTACCCTGCTCTGTTAGCAGAGCAGCCCCGCCCATCCGCCCGCAAAGGAAACATTAAATAATAATAACAGAAAATTATTATTATTTTATGTTTTTGCTTCTAGCACTGCTTGAAAGCAGTGGGGCGACGCTCCTCTGCCATAGCGGAGGAGCTGAAACTGTTCGTCCCTCTAGGCACTCTAGAGTTGATGTTGAAATCTGCTTTTAAGATGTGTTTTTTTAAGTCTATGCTTGCTACACAACTAAACCTCTGGGTGTAGGATGGCTCATAGAGTTCACACTGTCCCAGAACTCAGAGGCGGTTTCTTAATAACTGCGCCCCTACTCCCTTTTTTGCCTCCATTATTTTATAATTAAATAACTACCTACTGCAGAAACAATCATCCAGCATACTTTCTTACCCTTGCGCTGCACAAGGGTCAAGCAATCGCAGCAGGCAGGCACATGCACTTACTGCGCAGGTGCCATGTCGCAGGTTTTTCAGGGCTGCGGTGACTTCAGCCCTAGTTTGAATCGCCGGCCAGAATGTAGTGCCACTCCTCCTGTGTCATGTATCTCACCCTCGCTGACTGACTGCATCTTGGGCGCTTCAGCCTGTGATTCCCAAGACTGTGTGTCGATCAGTGAGGGTTCACCTTTCCCAGCTCGTCACAGCATTGGGTGGATCAGCAAGCCTCACTGACCCCCACCCTATGGTAATGAGCTGGGAACAGATGGAAGTAGTGGACGCAGAAGTTAGTGACGGTACTGGAAACATGGGGGAGCACTTTGGATGGGGATCAAACAAGGTTTGATGAATGAGACACACAGAGCCGAGTAATGCTACTGCAAGTTCAGCTCAGGTCTGAGCAGCGAGTTTGTCTCCAGTCCTGTGTGCAACATGAGCAGTCTCCAAAAACCAAGGTTTTTAGTCATCTTGAGTGTCGGGTTGAGTCAAGCGCTGCCTCTATTGTATTTATTAGGTCGAGCCTATTGGCTGCGCGCATGCGCTGCTCGCTTTGCGAGACTGCTGTAGTAGAGTATGGGAGAGAAGCCACGCCCACTTTCCTTCCATATTTTTCATTGGCTTGTGTCATAGGCTTTCGTAAAAGCTGCCTTCGGATTAGTTAATAGGCTTGTTAGTCCCTCTTTAGTACAGCCTTGTCTTCATTTGTACCCTCCCATGGCGACTGGCCCTTTTACTTCAGTTGTTACACGGGACCTGTTATTTAGTCTGTAAGCACTATTTACTTTATTGAGTTTCTCTTACTGCAGGCCGGACATGCGCTGCTTCAGCTGAAACCGCTTGTGTTTTTTTAAGCAGCACAACCACCCCCGAAACACGGGCACCTGCTTTCAATCACTTTAACCCGGCATTATCTTGTGTCTGTTTCAACCCCCCCCAAGTAAAATGGATTTAGAAATGATTACCAAATTAAGTCATGTGAATTCCAGGTAGCACATAATCCTGTGCTAATGGGCTGAAGCTGACAACAGCACATCTGTGTTACATGTCATATGTACTAAAGACACCTAACGGGTTGTTTTCAAAAGCCTGTTTTTTTTACAACATCATCACCAACACCACCACCACCAATACCACCACTATCATCAATACCACCACCTCCACTAATACTACCATCACCAATAGAATCAATACCACCGCCAATACCACCACCAATACCACCACCACCGCAAATACCACCACCACCACCAATACCACCAACACTAACACCACCACCAATACCACTACCACCAATACCACCACCACCATCAATACCTCCACCACCACCAATACAACCAATACCACCACCACCACCAGTACCACCACCAATACCACCACCAATACCCCCAACACCAATACCACCACCACCAATACCATCCCCACCACTAATACCACCACCACTAATACCACCACCAATACTACCACCACCACCACCAATAATACCACCACCACCACCAATACCACCACTAATACCACCACCAACACCAATATCACCACCACCAATACCACCACCACCAATACCACTACCAATACCACCACCACCAATACTACCACCGCAAATACCACCACCAATACCACGACCACCACCATCAACACCACCACTACCACTACCACCACCAATACCACCACCACCATCAATACCTCCACCAGCACCAATACCACCAACACAAATACAACCAATATCACCACCACCAATACCACCACTACCAATACCACCACCACCACCAGCACCACCACCAATACCACCACCACCAATACCACCACCACCACTAATACCACCACCACCAATACCACCACCAATACCACCACCAATACCACCACCACCACCAATACTACCACCACCACCACCAATACCACCACCAATACCACCACCAATACCACCACCAACACCAATATCACCGCCACCAATACTACCACCACCACTACCAATACCACCACCACCAATACCCCCACCACCAATACCCCCACCGTCAATACCACCACCTCCACTAATACAACCATCACCAATAGAACCAATACCACCACCACCACCAATACCACCACCAATACCACCACCGCCAATACCACCTCCACCACCAATACCACCACCACCAATACCACCACCACTAATACCACCACCATTAACACCACCAATACCACTACCACCACCACCAATACCACCACCACCAATACCACCACCACCAATACCACCACCACCAATACCACCACCACCAATACCACCACCAATACCACCACCAATACCCCACCAATACACCCACCAATACCACCACCACCAATACCACCACCACCAATACCACCAACACCAATACCACCAACACCAATACCACCACCACCAATACCACCACCAATACCACCACCAATACCACCACTACCAATACCACCACCAATACCACCACCGCCAGTACCACCACCACCACCAATACCACCACCAATACCACCACCAATACCACCACCAATACCACCACCAATACCACTACCACCAATACCACCACCAACACCACCACCATGAATACCTCCACCACCACCACCACTACCAATACCACCACCAGTACCACCACCAATACCACCACCATCAATACCACCACCACCACTAATACCACCACCATCAATACCACCACCAATACCACCACCAATACCACCACCAATAATACCACCACCACCAATACCATTACCAACACCAATATCATCACCACCAATACCACTACCAATACCACCACCACCAATACCACCAATACCACCAACACCAATACCACCACCAACACCACCACCAATACCACCACCACCAATACCACCACCACCACCATCAATACCTCCACCACCACCAATACCACCACTACCAATACCACCACCAGTACCACCATCAATACCACCACCAATACCACCACCACCAATACCACCATCACCACTAATACCACCACCAATACCACCACCAATACCACCACCAATAATACCACCACCACCACCAATACCACCACCAACACCAATATCACCACCACCAATACCACTACCAATACCACCACCACCAATACCAATACCACCAACACCAATACCACCACCACCAATACCACCAACACCAATACCACCACCACCACCACCAATACCACCACCACCAATACCACCACCATCAATACCTCCACCACCACCAATACCACCACTACCAATACCACCACCAGTACCACCATCAATACCACCACCAATACCACCACCACCAATACCACCATCACCACTAATACCACCACCAATACCACCACCAATAATACCACCACCAATACCACCACCAATACCACCACCACCACCCCCAATACCACTACCACTGCCACCAATACCACCATCACCACCAATACAACCCCCACCCCCACCAATACCACCACCACCAATACCACCACCAATACCACCACCACAAATGCCACCACCAATGCCACCACAAATGCCACCACCAATGCCACCACCAATACCACCACCAATACCACCACCACCATCAATACCACCACCACCATCAATACCACCACCACCATCAATACCACCACCACCAATACCACCACCAATACCACCACCATCAATACCACCACCTCCACTAATATAACTATCACCAATAGAACCAATACCACCACCACCAATACCACCACCAATACCACCACCACCGCAAATACCACCTCCACCACCAATACCACCACCACCAATACCGCCACCACTAATACCACCACCAATACCACCACCACCAATACCACTACCACCAATACTACCACCACCAATACCACCACCAATACCACCACCAATTCCACCACCACCATCAATACCTCCACTACCACCAATACCACCGCCAATACCACCAACACCAAGACCACCACCACCAATACCACCACTACCAATACCACCACCACCAATACCACCACCAATACCACCACCACCACCAGTACTACCACCAATACCACCAATATCACCACCAATACCACCACCACCAATACCACCACCAATACCACCACCAATACCACCACCAATACCACCACCACCACCAATACCACCAATAATACCACCACCACCTATACCACCACCAACACCAATATCACCACCACCAATACTACCACCACCACCAATACCAACACCAATACCACCACCAAAACCACCACCCCAATACCACTACCACCACCACCAATACCACCATCACTACCATTACAACCACCACCCCACCAATACAACCACCACCAATACCATCACCACCACCAATACAACCACCAATACCTCCACCAATACCACCTCCACCAATGCCACCACCAGTAATACCACCACCACCAATACCACCACCACCATCAATACCACCACCTCCACCACCAATACCACCACCAATATAACCACCATCAATACCACCACCAATACCACCACCACCACCACCACCAACACCACCAATACCACCACAATTACCAGCCAGAATGTAGTGCCACTCCTCCTGTGTCACGTATCTCACCCTCGCTGACTGACTGCATCTTGGGCGCTTCAGCCTGTGATTCCCAAGACTGTGTGTCGATCAGTGAGGGTTCACCTTTCCCAGTTCGTCACAGCATTGGGTGGATCAGCAAGCCTCACTGACCCCCACCCTATGGTAATGAGCTGGGAACAGATGGAAGTAGTGGACGCAGAAGTTAGTGACGGTACTGGAAACATGGGGGAGCACTTTGGATGGGGATCAAACAAGGTTTGATGAATGAGACACACAGAGCCGAGTAATGCTACTGCAAGTTCAGCTCAGGTCTGCGCAGCGAGTTTGTCTCCAGTCCTGTGTGCAACATGAGCAGTCTCCAAAAACCAAGGTTTTTAGTCATCTTGAGTGTCGGGTTGAGTCCAGCGCTGCCTCTATTGTATTTATTAGGTTGAGCCTATTGGCTGCGCGCATGCGCTGCTCGCTTTGCGAGACTGCTGTAGTAGAGTGTGGGAGAGAAGCCACGCCCACTTTCCTTCCATATTTTTCATTGGCTTGTGTCATTGTCTTTCGTAAAAGCTGCCTTCGGATTAGTTAATAGGCTTGTTAGTCCCTCTTTAGTACAGCCTTGTCTTCATTTGTACCCACCCATGGCGACTGGCCCTTTTACTTCAGTTGTTACACGGGACCTGTTATTTAGTCTGTAAGCACTATTTACTTTATTGAGTTTCTCTTACTGCAGGCCGGACATGCGCTGCTTCAGCTGAAACCGCTTGTGTTTTTTTAAGCAGCACAACCACCCCCGAAACACGGGCACCTGCTTTCAATCACTTTAACCCGGCATTATCTTGTGTCTGTTTCAACCCCCCCCAAGTAAAATGGATTTAGAAATGATTACCAAATTAAGTCATGTGAATTCCAGGTAGCACATAATCCTGTGCTAATGGGCTGAAGCTGACAACAGCACATCTGTGTTACATGTCATATGTACTAAAGACACCTAACGGGTTGTTTTCAAAAGCCTGTTTTTTTTACAACATCATCACCAACACCACCACCACCAATACCACCACTATCATCAATACCACCACCTCCACTAATACAACCATCACCAATAGAATCAATACCACCACCACTGCCAAAACCACCACCAATACCACCACCACCGCAAATACCACCACCACCACCAATACCACCACCACCACCAATACAACCAATACCACCACCACCACCAGTACCACCACCAATACCACCACCAATACCACCAACACCAATACCACCACCACCAATACCATCACCACCACTAATACCACCACCAATACTACCACCACCACCACCAATAATACCACCACCACCACCAATACCACCACTAATACCACCACCAACACCAATATCACCACCACCAATACCACCACCACCAATACCACCAATACCACTACCAATACCACCACCACCAATACCACCACCGCAAATACCACCACCAATACCACCACCACCATCAACACCACCAATACCACTACCACCACCAATACCACCACCACCATCAATACCTCCACCAGCACCAATACCACCAACACAAATACAACCAATATCACCACCACCAATACCACCACTACCAATACCACCACCACCACCAGCACCACCACCAATACCACCACCACCAATACCACCACCACCACTAATACCACCACCACCAATACCACCACCAATACCACCACCACCTCCAATAATACCACCACCAATACCACCACCAATACCACCACCAATACCACCACCAATACCACCACCAACACCAATATCACCACCACCAATACTACCACCACCACTACCAATACCACCACCACCAATACCCCCACCACCAATACCCCCACCATCAATACCACCACCTCCACTAATACAACCATCACCAATAGAACCAATACCACCACCACCAATACCACCACCACCAATACCACCACCACCAATACCACCACCACTAATACCACCACCATTAACACCACCAATACCACTACCACCACCACCAATACCACCAATACCACCACCACCAATACCACCAATACCACCACCAATACCCCACCAATACACCCACCAATACCACCACCACCAATACCACCACCACCAATACCACCAACACCAATACCACCAACACCAATACCACCAACACCAATACCACCACCACCAATACCACCACTACCAGTACCACCACCAATACCACCACCACCAATACCACCACCAATACCACCACTACCAATACCACCACCAATACCACCACCGCCAGTACCACCACCACCACCAATACCACCACCACCACCAATACCACCACTATCAATACCACCACCAATACCACCACCAATACCTCCACCACCACCACCACTACCAATACCACCACCAGTACCACCACCAATACCACCACCACCACTAATACCACCACCATCAATACCACCACCAATACCACCACCAATACCACCACCAATAATACCACCACCACCACCAATACCACTACCAACACCAATATCATCACCACCAATACCACCACCACCAATACCACCAACACCAATACCACCACCACCACCAACACCACCACCAATACCACCACCACCAATACCACCACCACCACCATCAATACCTCCACCACCACCAATACCACCACCACCAATACCACCACCAGTACCACCATCAATACCACCACCAATACCACCACCACCAATACCACCATCACCACTAATACCACCACCACCACCAATACCACCACCAATACCACCACCAATAATACCACCACCACCAATACCACCACCAACACCAATGTCACCACCACCAATACCACTACCAATACCACCACCAATACCAATACCACCAACACCAATACCACCACCACCACCAATACCACCACCAATACCACCACCAATACCACCACCACCACCCCCAATACCACTACCACTGCCACCAATACCACCATCACCACCAATACAACCCCCACCCCCACCAATACCACCACCACCAATACCACCACCAATACCACCACCACAAATGCCACCACCAATGCCACCACCAATACCACCACCACCATCAATACCACCACCACCATCAATACCACCACCTCCACCACCACCAATACCACCACCACCAATACCACCACCAATACCACCACCATCAATACCACCACCTCCACTAATATAACTATCACCAATAGAACCAATACCACCACCACCAATACCACCACCACCGCAAATACCACCTCCACCACCAATACCACCACCACCAATACCGCCACCACTAATACCACCATCACCACCACCAATACCACCACCACCAATACCACTACCACCACCAATACCACCACCAATACCACCACCAATTCCACCACCACCATCAATACCTCCACTACCACCAATACCACCGCCAATACCACCAACACCACCAATACCACCACTACCAATACCACCACCAATACCACCACCAATACCACCACCACCACCAGTACCACCACCAATACCACCAATATCACCACCAATACCACCACCAATACCACCACCAATACCACCACCACCAATACCACCAATAATACCACCACCACCTATACCACCACCAACACCAATATCACCACCACCAATACTACCACCACCAATACCAACACCAATACCACCACCAAAACCACCACCCCAATACCACCACCACCAATACCACCATCACTACCATTACAACCACCACCCCACCAATACAACCACCACCAATACAACCACCACCAATACCACCACCACCAATACAACCACCAATACCTCCACCAATACCACCTCCACCAATGCCACCACCAGTAATACCACCAATACCACCACCACCAATACCACCATCAATACCACCACCTCCACCACCAATACCACCACCAATATCACCACCATCAATACCACCACCAATACCACCACCACCAACACCACCAACACCACCAACACCACCAATACCACCACAATTACCAGCCAGAATGTAGTGCCACTCCTCCTGCATCACGTATCTCACCCTCGCTGACTGACTGCATCTTGGGCGCTTCAGCCTGTGATTCCCAAGACTGTGTGTTGATCAGTGAGGGTTCACCTGTCCCAGCTCGTCAAAGCATTGGGTGGATCAGCAAGCCTCACTGACCCCACCCTACGGTAAAGAGCTGGAAACAGATGGTAGTAGTGGACGCAGAAGTTAGTGACGGTGCTGGAAACTTGGGGGAGCACTTTGGATGGGGTCAAACAAGGTTTGCTGAATGAGACACACAGAGCCGAGTAACGCTACTACAAGTTCAGCTCAGGTCCACGCAGCGAGTTTGTCTCCAGTCCTGTGTGCAACATGAGCAGTCTCCAAAAACCAAGGTTTTTAGTCATCTTGAGTGTCGGGTTGAGTCCAGCGCTGCCTCTATTGTATTTATTAGGTCGAGCCTATTGGCTGCGCGCATGCGCTGCTCACTCTGCGAGACTGCTGTAGTAGAGTATGGGAGAGAAACCGCGCCCACTCTCCTCCCATATTTTTCATTGGCTTGTGTCATTGTCTTTCGTAAAAGCTGTCTTCGGATTCGTTAATAGGCTTGTTAGTCCCTCCTTAGTACGGTCTTGTCTCCATTTGTACCCTCCCATGGCGACCTGCCCTTTTACTTCAGTTGTTACATGGGACCTGTTATTTAGTCTGTAAGCACTATTTACTTTATTGAGTTTCTCTTACTGCAGGCCAGACATGCGCTGCTTCAGCTGAAACCGCTTGTGTTTTTTTAAGCAGAACGACCAGCCCCGTAAGACGGGCACCAGCTTTCAATCACTTTAACCCAGCATTAGCTTGTGTCTGTTTCAACCCCCTAAGTAAAATGGATTTAGAAATGATTACCAAATTAAGTCATGTGAATTCCAGGTAGCACATAATTCTGTGCTAATGGGCTGAAGCTGACAACAGCACATCTGTGTTACATGTCATATATACTAAAGACACCTAACCGGTTGTTTTCACAAGCCTGTTTTATTAACAACAACATCACCACCAACACCAATACCACCACCACCATCAATACCACCACCTCCACTAATACCACCATCACCAATACCACTAATACCACCACCACCGCAAATACCACCACCACCACCACAAATACCACCACCACCAATACCACCCCAACCAATACCACCACCACTAACACCACCACTAACACCACCATCAACACCACCAATACCACTACCACCACCAATACTACCACCACCAATACCACCAATACCACCACCACCAATACCACCACCACCAATTACACCACCAATACCACCACCACCAATACCACCACCAATACCACCACCACCAATATCACCACCACCACCAATACCAATACCACCACCACCACTAATACCACCACCACCACCACCAATACCACCACCACCACCACCAATACCACCAATAATACCACCACCAATACCACCAACAACACCAATATCACCACCACCAATTCTACCACCACCACCAATACTACCACCCCGAATACCACCAACATGAATACCACCACCTCCACCAATACCACCACCAGCCACCATTGATACCACCACCAACACCAATACCACCACCACCACTAATACCACCACCAGCAATACCACCACCACCACCACCAATAATACCACCACCAATACCACCAACAACACCAATATCACCAATACCACCACCACCCCCAATACCACCAACATGAATACCACCACCTCCACCAATACCACCACCAGCCACCACTAATACCACCACCACCACCAATACCATCACCCCCAATACCACTACCACCAATACCACCATCACTACCAATACAACCAACACCCCTACAAATACCACCACCACCACTACCTCCACCAATACCACCACCACCAATGCCACCACCACCAACACCACCAATAGCACCACCACCACCACCAATACCACCATCAATACCACCACCAATACCACCACCACCAATAATACCACCATCACCAGTACCACCACCACCAATACCACCACCACCACCAATACCACCACCACCAATACCACCACCACCAATACCACCGCCAATACCAATGCCACCACCAATACCACCACCAATACCACCACCACTACCACCAATACCACCACCAATAGCATCATCAGCACCAATACCATGACCAATACCACCACCACCAATATTACCACCACCGATACCACCAATACCACCTCCACCATTATCACCAATACCACCACCACCACTGCCACCACCACCAATACCATCACCACCAATACCCCCACCACCAATACCACCACGAATACCACCAATACCAATACCACCACCACCAATACCACCACCACCACCACCAATACCACCAGCAATACCAATACCACCACCAGTACTAATACCACCAACAATAGCAATACCACCACCAATACCAATACCACCACCACCAGCAATACCACCACCACCAATACCACCACCACCAATACCACCACCACCAATACCAGTACCACCACCGCCAATACCACCACCATGAATACCACCACCACCAATACCAGTACCACTACCACCAGTACCACCACCACCAATTCCACCACCACCAATTCCACCACCACTAATACCACCACCACTAATACCACCACCAATACCACCACCACCAATACCAATATCGCCACCACCAATACCACCACCAATACCACCACAAATACCACCAATGCCACCACAACCACCACCAATACCACCACCACCACCAATAACACCACCAATACCACCACCACCAATATCACCACCACCATCAATACCTCCACCACCACCAATAATACCACCAATACCACCAAAACCAATACTACCACCACTAACATCACCACCATCAACACAACCAATACCACTACCACCACCAATACCACCCCCACCCCCAATACCAATACCACCAGCAAAACCAATACCACCACCACCAGTTCTAATACAACCACCAACAATACCACCACCAATACCACCACCACCAATACCACCACCAATACCAATGCCACCACCACCAATACCACCACCAATGCCACCACCAATACCAGTACCACCAACACCAATACCACCACCAATCCCGGTACCACCAATACCGCCACCACCAATACCACCACCACCAATACCACCACCAATCCCAGTACCACCAATACCACCACAACCAATACCAATACCACCACCACCAATACCACCACCAATACCACCACCACCACCAATATCACCACCACCATCAATATCTCCACCACCACCAATAATACCACCACCACCAACACCAATACTACCACCACTAACACCACCACCATCAACACCACCAATACCACTACCACCACCACCAATACCACCACCAATACCACCACCATCCCCAATACCAAAACCAATACCACCACCAATACCACCACCACCAATCCCAATACTACCACCACCAATACCACCACCACCAATACCAATACCACCACCACCAATACCACCAACACCACTAATACTACCACCAGCAATACCACCACCAATACCATCACCACCAATACCGCCACCACCACCAATACCATCACCAATACCACCACCACCAATACGACCACCACCAATACCACCAACACCAATACCACCACCAATACCACAACCAATACCACCACCAATACAACCACCAATACCACCACCACCAATACCACCACCCCCAATACCACTACCACCACCAATACCACCACCAATACCACCATCACCACCAATACCACCACCACCAATACCACCACCAATACCATCACCACCAATACCACAACCACCAATACCACCACCACCAATACCTCCACCAATACCACCACCAATGCCACCACCACCAATACCACCACCACCAATACCACCACCATCAATACCACTACCGCCATCAATACCACCACTTCCACCACCACCAATACCACCACCTATACCACCACCACCAATACCGCCACCACCACCAATACCACCTCCACCACCACCACCAATACAACCACCACCAATACCACCACCAATACTAACACCACCAATACCACCACCCATACCACCACCAATACCACCACTAATACCACCACCACCAATTACACCTCCACCAATCCAATACCACCACCACCAATACCACTGCCAATACCACCACTACCAATGCCACCAATACCAGCAACAAAACCACCATTAAGACCACCACCAATACCACCACCACCAATACCACCACCAACACCAATACCACCACTACCACCACCAATACCACCACCACTAATACCACCACCAATAACAATACCACCACCAATACCACCACCACCAATAGCACCACCACCAATACCACCGCCCATACCACCACCACCAATACCAGTACCACCACCACCAATCTAAATACCAATAACACTACCAATACCACCACCACCAATACCAATACCGCCACCACCAATACCACCACCAATACCAGTACCAGTACCACCACCGATACTACCACCACCAATACCAATACCACCACCAATACCACCACCAATACCACCACCAGTACCACAATACCAATACCACCACCAGCAATACCACATCACCAATACCACCACCACCAATACCTCCACCACCAATACCTCCACCACCAATACCACCACCACCAATATCACCACCAATACCACCACCACTAATCCCACCAATGCCACTACCACAACCACTAAAACCATCACCACCACCACCAATACCACCAATACATCCACCACCAATACCACCACCAATACCAATGCCACCCCCTCAGCGTCTCTCGCTCACTAGTAATAGCAGGGGCACTGTACGAGGCCGGAGCTGCAGCTGAGACCATCCCTCCCTCCATGCCTGCCATAAAGCACAGCCCGCCCTGTACCAGGAGGTGAAGCAAGGGCCCTACTACAGCTGGAGTGTATATTAGGCCAAAGATAGCAATGACATTACGCAATGCCACAATGCACACTCAAATCACAGAGGGGGCAGGAAATAGCCCCCCCCGCTCTTCCTCCTGACCCGCGACAGTGTAATCACAGAGAGAAAGGCGTTGGAGCGCTTTGTTAGTGTTTATAGCTCGGATCATATGTAACTCTCACTTCACACTTTGTGTCTGTGTAATTAACAACACTTACACATCTTCTTCACTGCACTATTTATCACTACTTTGAAGACGTCACATGCCGGTCTCTTCCTCTGATATTTACAATCTAACAAGTGGTCGATGTGAGAAGTTGGCCTGGCATATGCTGTCCACTAGTTATAGTGGGCACCTTGCACCAGTCCAAACGACCCTTATTGATGATAGGTTTAAAGACAACCTTTATTGAAAGCTATCCTAGTGGTAGCTATGGAGAGCAGCCTTCAGGCTAAGTCTTGAAGGAGTGTAAAGCAGCTTGGTTTACCAGATTATAACCTCTTGAATGACCAAATGAAAGGAGAACCACACCAGGTATATATATAAAATATATGTATTTATTTCTAAACACTCACTACTAATCTCTTTATGAGATTAGAGTCCAAGATACACAATATCACAGTATTAAAACGACAGTAAATAGCACAATATACCATGGGCCCCAGGGGGGGACCAAACCATATATTAAGAAAGTGGCATAAGAACCACGACTTGACTAGACACAGTGCCTAGAGCACGTAGAATCGAGGGGACCCCAAGGAACCACCCAAGGTAGTGACACAGGAGACCCACGGGGGACGTGTGCAGTGTGAGAACACAGCCGCGAGCGCCGTAGGATTCTATGAGGAAAGTCACGGTTGGAATTTTAAAGCAAAAGGACACTTAGAAGAGGACTTTGAGCAAACCCCTTTAGTCTTAAGGGGTTCTAGGGCCAACAACCACGGGAGCACCGGAGTACTCGAGTTACCTCACCCAGGGAAGCCGGGTGCATAGGTGTCAAAGGGTGTCGGGAATCGTTGTTGATTTCAATGGCGATCTGCTGCAAAGTGCTGCTGCCGTGAAGAAGAAAAGTGTCCGGGGTGATCCAAGCCTGGATCGAAGATGTGAAGAACCTGAAAGCAGAGGGGACAGAGTCTGGGACACTAGCCAGTGACCAGGAGTGGAGCAATCGAATGCCCACCAATGTCGGGTCCTTAAGGTGCGAAGAGGTGAAGCTTGACTCTGCAGCCACGGGGTCCCGGAGACATCAAGGACAACCAGGAGCCGGATTCGAGCTGTCCCACAAAGGATGTCGAGTGCTGGGGTGTCAGTGCTTGGATTGAACACAACAAGCCTTGGCAACAGCAACCCATGCAGGAAAAGAAAAGATGCTTCTGTGTGGACCAGCAAGGTCCTGGGGACTCCCCAAACAATGGAGAGTCAGGGCACGTCTGGAGCAACCAGGGAAGCCCAATAAAAGTTAGAATTGCCTTCTTGGGGCCCCACAGGTCAACGGACCAGGGATCGCAAAGAGACCTCGAGAGGAATCACAAAATGGCGGCCCACGGAACACTCGTTGAGTGTAGACCAACAATCTTCAGTGTGATCACTGCTCGGGGTCAGGGCTATAAGTAACCCAAAGCTCAGCCTCCGGGGTCGCCAGAAAGCTGATGCTTCTGCAATTGGACGCGGTGTCAAGGGGTTTGGGTTGCACGGTCACCATGAGGGATACGGGCCTCAGACTTGCTGTGGGCACAGATCGACCTCTAAGACCTCGGAAAACCCACCTCCTGTGTGGCAATATTCTTCGGAGTCTGTTGGAGCTTCGGAGATGCCAACTGGTCAGTTGCGTTAAAGGTGCCTGCCTTGCAGGGGAGTAACTCCTTTACTCCAAGGGAGATTCTTCAGTCATCCAGCGTAGTGTAGATTGTCGAAGTACTTTGTTTCTGTGTCAGAGTTTAGTCCAGGTGTAATCTAAAGTCCTGTAGTCAGGGGTTCCTACTTTATACCCAAGGAGGGGGTGGGACAAACTCTGGGGACCCACCTATGGGAGGGTCAGGAAAGAGGGGTGGCTACACCCATTTCCTTTGTCCAGTTTTGCACCAGAGCAGGGGCTGGTAGCCCCTGCAACCGGTTTGAGCTGGACTATGCACAGGGACACCAAATGTGCCCCCAGTGCAGACTTCAAAGCACTCTGAGTGCACCCACCCAGCCCCAATACACTAAAGCCTGCCTGGGAGGTGGTCACACCTCCCTGTGACAGGAAACCTATTGTCCAGGCCTCCCCTGCCGGAGTTTCATCCAGCAGCAGGAGGGCAGACTCGTGTCTGTGGCTGCAGCATCCATTTTGTGATGCCAGGGTTCTGTTAAGCTGGTACCGGGTGTACCGGTGGTGCCATGTTTCTCCCTCTAGTAGGGTGGAATCATACCTCCCACCCCAGTTACTGGGGTGGAGGTATGATTCCAAGGTGTTTGACACCAAACGCGACATGTTTCCATTCAGCCATTCTCAAGTTAGCATTTACCGCGAGGTTATAATGCACTTAAGAGTATATGGTTGGCTGCATCACAAACAACCCCGAATGAAGATTCCAAAAGCTGCAGAGGGGCTCTGCTCATGCATGAGCACCCTCTCACATGAAACCCAGCACCCTGCCTTCAGGATTGTTAAGGCCTGCTTTAGGGGTGACTGATAGGTTTACATGTGCAGTGATATGGAGAGATATAGGGAACCTATATCTCAGTAAGGGGTGGATACACCACCTTACACAGGCTGCTGTAGCAGACCTGTTGTGTCATTTTAAAAGGCTTCCCAGGGGTGGCACAATACATGCTGCAGCCCCTGGTAGGCCTCTGGGGTACCTATGCCCTGGGTACATAGTATACCATATACTAGGGACTCACAGGGTACCCCAGAATCCAATCTGGAGTGTACCTAAAGTGCATACAGTCAATTTAGAGTAGAAAGCAGATAGACTGGGGTCCTGATTAGCAGGGCCTCAGTCTGGCTAAGTCGAAAAACAGTGAAACATCAGCAAAAAGTGGGGGTAACTATAAGAAGCAGATCCTACTCTCCTACACAACCCCCCCAAACATCAGGACATTAAACTAACCTTGACCAGTTGAGTCTTCATGTTCTAAGTGGAAATATCTGGAGAGTCCAACTGCATTGGCATGGTTACTCCCAGGTCTATGTTCCACTGTATAGTCCATCCCCTGTAGGGAAATGGACCACCTCAAAAGTTTGGGGTTTTCACCCTTCATCTGTTTTAGCCATAAGAGGGGCTTGTGGTCTGTCTGAACAATGAAGTGAGTGCCAAACAAGTATGGCCTCAGCTTCTTCAAGGCCCAAACCACAGCAAAGGCCTCCCTCTCAATGGCTGACCAACGTTTCTCTCTGGGGGTCAACCTTCTGCTAATAAAAGCTACTGGCTGATCCTGACCTTCATCATTCAATTGTGACAGTACAGCCCCTACCCCAACTCAGATGCATCTGTTTGGACAATGAATTGCTTGGAGTAATAAGGACTTTGCAGAATGGGAGCAGTGCACATGGCCTGCTTCAGGTCATCAAATGCCTTTTGACAGCTAACTGTCCACTGAACTTTCTTGGGCATTCTTTTAGAAGTCAAGTCATTCAAAGGGGTCACTATGGATCCATACCCTTTGACAAATCTTCTATAGTACCCGGTCAGGCCCAAGAAAGCTCTGACCTGAGTCTGGGTGGTTGGAGCAACCCAGTCCATGATGGTCTGGATTTTGCTCTGCAATAGTTGAACCTGGCCTCCACCCACAAGGTGGCCCAGGTACACAACCTGACTCTGCCCTATCTGGCACTTGGTGGCCTTGATAGTTAGGCCTGCTTTCGGCAGGGCCTCCAAAACATTTCACAGGTGGACCAGGTGATCCCCAGGTGGAGCTAAAGACAGCAATATCATCTAGATATGCTGCACTATAGGCTTCCAGCTCTGTAAGGACTTTGTTCACCAACCTTTGAAAAGTGGCAGGTGCATTTTTCAAACCAAAGGGCATCACCACAGATTGGTAGTGCCCACTAGGGGTAGAAAATGCTGTTTTGGCTTTTGCATCCTCAGCTAGTCTGATTTGCCAGTAGCCAGCTGTCAGGTCAAATGTGCTGAGAAACTTGGCTGAGGCCAAAGTGTCTATGAGCTCATCTGCCCTTGGTCTGGGATGGACATCAGTCCTAGTGACTGCATTGAGACCTCTGTAGTCTACACAAAACCTCATCTCTCTCTTACCACCCTGGGTGTGAGGTTTAGGCACTAAGACTACTGGACTAGCCCAAGGGCTATCTGAGGGCTCCATCACACCCAAATCCAACATCTTCTGGACTTCAGTCCTGATGCAGTCCCTGACATGGTCAGGTTGCCTGTAAATCTTATTTTTAACAGGCAGACTGTCCCCAGTGTCCACTTCATGAGTGCACCAGGTAGTCTGACTTGGAGTCAGAGAGAACATATATCTGAACTGATTGAGAACTTTTCTGCAATCAGTTTGCTGCTGGTCAGTGAGGCTGCCTGCCAAGGCTACACCATCGACTGATCCATCATCAGGGTTCTGAGAGAGCAGGTCAGGGAGTGGATCACTCTCTTCCTCCTGTCCCTCATCAGTAGCCATGAGCAAGCCCATGTCTGCCCTATCAACATATGGTTTCAGTCTGTTGACATGGAGCCCCCTGTGGGGGCTCCTGGGAGTTCCAAGGTCCACCAGATAGGTAACCTCTCCCTTCTGTTCAACAATGGTATGGGGGCCACTCCACTTGTCTTGGAGGGCTGCTGGGGCCACAGGCTCCAACACCCATACTTTCTGTCCTGGCTGATAAACAGTCAACACAGCCTTTTGGTCATGCCAGGCCTTTTGTAATTCCTGGCTAGCCTCAAGGTTTTTAGTTGCCTTCTTCATGTACTCAGCCATCCGGGAGCGGAGACCAAGTACATAGTCCACAATATCCTGTTTAGGGGGTTTGAGAGGTAACTCCCAACCCTCCTGCACTAGACACAATGGACCCCTAACTGGATGTCCAAACAGAAGCTCAAATGGGATGTAACCAACCCCCTTCTGTGGAACCTCTCTGTAGGCAAAGAGAAGGCAGGGCAAAAGTATGTCCCATCTGCGCCTAAGCTTTTCTGGGAGACCTTTAATCATGCCCTTCAAGGTTTTGTTGAACCTTTCAACTAAACCATTGCATTGTGGGTGATAGGGGGTGGTAAACTTATAATTTACTCCACACTCCTTCCACATAGCAGTCAAGTAACTAGACATGAAGTTTGCAGCTCTGTCTGATACTACCTCCTTAGGAAACCCCACCCTGGAAAAGATTCCCAGGAGGGCCCTTGCCACCACATGAGCAGTGGTGGTCCTGAGGGGAATTGCTTCTGGGTACCTAGTGGCATGGTCCACCACCACCAGGATAAATCTGTGCCCAGATGCTGTTTGAGGATCTAGGGGACCAACAATGTCAATCCCTACCCTCTCAAAGGGAACCCCCACCACAGGTAGTGGTATCAGGGGGGCCTTTGTAGTGCTACCTGCCTTACCACTGGCTTGACAGGTAACACAGGAGCGACAAAACTCCTTGGTGTCTTCAGACATATGAGGCCAATGAAAGTGAGGGACAATTCTGTCCCAAGTCTTGTTTTGGCCTAGGTGAAGTGCCAATGTGATATCATGTGCTAGGGTCAGTAGGAAGCTCCTAAACTTCAGAGGTATAACCAACCTCCTGGTGGCTCCAGGCTTGGGGTCTCTACACTCTGAGTAAAGGAGTCCATCATCCCAATAGATCCTATGAGTACCACTAGCACTCCCAGCAGCCTCAGCTGCAGCTTGCTGTCTGAGGGGTTCAAGAGAGGGGCAGCTCAGTTGCTCCTGGCTCAGATCTGCCCTGGAAGGGCCCCGTGTCCCCAAGAACTCAACCTGATCAGGCTCAAGCTCCTCTGGGACAGTTCCTTCTTCAGGACTGAGATCATCTCCCTCAAGAGACTGATCTGCATTCTGAGGCAGGGGGGAAGACACTGCCTTAACCCTACTGCTCCTCCTCTTGGGAGGCACCTGGTCCATTCTTCCAGAATCCAGGGCCTGTTCAGTTTTAGACATTTTTGCCTGTGACCTGGTCATAGCAAACACATCTGCAGGGATGCCCAGCATTTCTGCATGGGTCCTGAGCTCAACTTCAGCCCAAGCTGAGCTTTCCAAATCATTTCCAAGCAAGCATTCAACAGGGAGGTCTGCACTTACCACAACCTTCTTAGGGCCAGTTACCCCTCCCCAGGAGAAATTAACAACTGCCAGGGAATGGTCTGTCCTGACATTGCTAGCGTTGGTCACTTGGTACATTTCACCAAGTATGATCTGCTCAGGGGCTACAAGATCTTTTGTCACCATTGTGACACTTGCTCCTGTGTCCCTGAATGCCAAAGCCTCTCTTCCATTAATCAAGGGCTGCTGTCTGTATTTGCCCAGATTACTGGGACTCACATAGGAGGACATATCCATGCCTCCATCACAGATCAGTACAGCCTGAGTTGGAACTCTGACTAGGCCAGAGTCCATCTCAGATCCCAGGGACAACCCTACTACACCCTTATTTGGAACACCACCACTTGGAGCTGAACTAGGGGGAACAGTTGCCTTAGGGGCAATGGTGGCTGGAGTTGAGTCTTTGGTCTTGGTACAATCACTAGTCCAATGGGTTTTCTGCTTACAGATTTTACACCATAGTTTCTTTTGGCCTTTTCCTTTGTTAGATTGGGACTCCCCACCAGATGCAGATTTTTGGGGCCCTTGAGAAGACTTCTGGTCTTTACCCTTCTCCCCAACCTTATCAGAGTTCTTAGAATCTTGCTTCTTGGAGTCACCACCTTGGTTCTGAACCTTCTGCCTCACCCTGGTTCTGACCCACTTGTCTGCCTTCTGACCCAATTCTTGGGGAGAGGTCAGATCAGAGTCCATCAGGTACTGATGTAACAGTTGATTTTGACAGTTGTTAAGGATCTGCTCTCACATGATCAAATTATACAATCCTTTGAAATCACACACCTTGCGGCCAAGTAACCAGCCTTCCAGAGCCTTAGTAGCACAATCAACAAAGTCAACCCAGTCCTGAGTCTGTGCCTTTTGGGTATCTCTGAACTTTAACCTGTATTGTTCAGTGGTTAGGCCAAACCCTTCAATCAGAGCACTCTTCAGGACTTTGTAATTGTCAGCATCCTCTTCTCTTACAGTGAGGAGCTTGTCTCTACCTTTGTCTGCAAAGGAGAGCCACAAGATTGCTGCCCACTGCTCCTGAGGGACCCTCTGTACCTTACAGGCCCTCTCAAGTGCAGTTATCCACTTGTGGATGTCATCCCCACTCTGGTAGGGAGGGACAATCTTGTTCAGGTTCCTATGGTCATGAGGATGATCTCTACCTCTAGGGACACTGCTGCTGCCACCATGGGACCCTAGTCCCAATTTCTGAGAAGCTCTCTGGAGCTCCAGGGATTCCCTGTCTAAGGCCAATTTCTCTCTCTTGATTCTGAGCTTAGCTCTCTCAAACTCAAGCAGTTGGCATTTCTTCTCATAAGAGGATGCCCTTTTATGAGAAGCAGAGGACCCTATAGACATACTAGAATGATTAGATTCCTGAGAAGGAGATCTGGATCTTCTTGGTAGACTATTACCCCTTCCAGGTGGGGTAAAGAGAACCCCACTGGGGTCTCCTTCCTCACCTTCAGGAAGAATTGGATTTTCCAGGTTGGAATCATTTTGATCCCCCTGGCCAGCATCAGAGTCTGGGTCATAGTAGTGTTCACTACCTGGCCTTTCCTCTTCAGCTGCCCCACCCCCTTTGCCAACCTCATCAGACCCTGGGGTCTTTCTGAGGTCATCTTCAAGCAACATCTTTGAGATGTTGGGTGGTTGGGATTTTCCCTGTCTTCAATTTCCTTGAGGCACACATAGTCCTCAATTCTTGGTATGAGGCATGGTCATACTTAGTTGGGAAAGACCCACTGGTTTCTGCCCTTGAAGACATGACTAGTGTGGTGTATGCACCAACCTACTCTAGTGGGGCCTACTAAACTCTCTTGAGTTGTAGAAAGGGTGTGCTAAGCCCTTGACACACAACTCTAAGTTCAGTAGAACTTACTGTATTCTAAACTTGATTTATATGTACCTATGTACCTATAGTGGTTTTCAGTTAGTCACTCAAAGAGATTATCTGGTAAAGTAATAGCAAGATTGAATCCAACCGCTGCACACCAATGTGAGAAGTTGGCCTGGCATATGCTGTCCACTAGTTATAGTGGGCACCTTGCACCAGTCCAAACGACCCTTATTGATGATAGGTTTAAAGACAACCTTTATTGAAAGCTATCCTAGTGGTAGCTATGGAGAGCAGCCTTCAGGCTAAGTCTTGAAGGAGTGTAAAGCAGCTTGGTTTACCAGATTATAACCTCATGAATGACCAAATGAAAGGAGAACCACACCAGGTATATATATAAAATATATGTATTTATTTCTAAACACTCACTACTAATCTCTTTATGAGATTAGAGTCCAAGATACACAATATCACAGTATTAAAACGACAGTAAATAGCACAATATACCATGGGCCCCAGGGGGGTACCAAGCCATATATTAAGAAAGTGGTATAAGAACCACGACTTGACTAGACACAGTGCCTAGAGCACGTAGAATCGCTGGGACCCCAAGGAACCACCCAAGGGAGTGACACAGGAGACCCACGGGGGACGTGTGCAGTGTGAGAAGAGAACACAACCGCGAGCGCCGTAGGATTCTGAGGAAAGTCGCGGTTGGAATTTTAAAGCAAAAGGACACTTAGAAGAGGACTTTCAGCAAACCCCTTTAGACTTAAGGGGTTCTAGGGCCAACACCCACTGGAGCACCGGAGTACTCGAGTTACCTCACCCAGGAAAGCCGGGTGAATAGGTGTCAAAGGGTGTCGGGAATCGTCGTTGATTTCAATGGCGATCTGCTGCAAAGTGCTGCTGCCGTGAAGAAGAAAAGTGTCCGGGGTGATCCAAGCCTGGATCGAAGATGTGAAGAACCTGAAAGCAGAGGGGACAGAGTCTGGGTCACTAGCCAGTGACCAGGAGCGGAGCAATCGAATGCCCACCGATGTCGGGTGCTTCAGGTGCGAAGAGGTGAAGCTTGACTCTGCAGCCATGGGGTCCCGGAGATGTCAAGGATGACCAAGAGCTGGATTCGAGCTGTCCTACAAAGGATGTTGAGTGCTGGGGTGTCGGTGCTTGGATTGAACACAACAAGCCTTGGCAACAGCAACCCACGCAGGAAGAGAAAAGATGCTTCTGTGCGGACCAGCAAGGTCCTGGGGACTCCCCAAGCAATGGAGAGTCAGGGCATGTCTGGAGCAACCAGGGAAGCCCAATCAAAGTTAGAGTTGCTTTCTTGGGGACCCACAGGTCAACGGACCAGGGATCGCAAAGGGACCTCAAGAGGAATCACAAAATGGTGGCCCACGGAACACTCGTTGAGTGTAGGCCAATAATCTTCAGTGTGATCACTGCTCGGGGTCAGGGCTATAAGTAACCCAAAGCTCAGCCTCAGGGGTTGCCGGAAAGCTGATGCTTCTGCAATTGGACGCGGTGCCCAGGGGTTCAGGTTGCACAGTCACCACGAGGGATACTGGCCTCAGTCTTGCTGTGGGCACAGATCAACCTCTAAGACCTTGGAAAACCCACCTCCTGTGTGGCAATATTCTTCGGAGTCCGTCGGAGCTTTGGAGATGCCAACCGGTCAGTTGCGTTAAAGGTGCCTGCCTTGCAGGGGAGTAACTCCTTTACTCCAAGGGAGATTCTTCAGTCATCCAGCGCAGTGTAGATCGTCGAAGTACTTGGTTTCTGTGTCAGAGTTTAGTCCAGGTGTAATCTAAAGTCCTGTAGTCAGGGGTTCCTACTTTATACCCATGGAAAGGGTGGGACAAACTCTGGGGACCCACCTATGGGAGGGTCAGGAAAGAGGGGTGGCTACACCCATTTCCTTTGTCCAGTTTCGCACCAGAGCAGGGGCTGGTATCCCCTGCAACCGGTTTGAGCTGGACTATGCAGAGGGACACCAAATGTGCCCCCAGTGCAGACTTCAAAGCACTCTCAGAGTGCACCCACCCAGCCCCAATACACTAAAGCCTGTCTGGGAGGTGGTCACACCTCCCTGTGACAGGAAACCTATTGTCCAGGCCTCCCCTGCTGGAGTTTCGTCCAGCAGCAGGAGGGCAGACTCGTGTCTGTGGCTGCAGCAGGAGGGCAGACTCGTGTCTGTGGCTGCAGCATCCATTTTGTGATGCCAGGGTTCTGTTAAGCTGGTACCGGGTGTACCGGTGGTGCCATGTTTCTCCCTCTAGTAGGGTGGAATCATACCTCCCACCCCAGTTACTGAGGTGGAGGTATGATTCCAAGGTGTTTGACACCAAACACAACATGTTTCCATGCAGCCATTCTCAAGTTAGCATTTACCGCGAGGTTATAATGCACTTAAGAGTATATGGTTGGCTGCATCACAAACAACCCCAGAATGAAGATTCCGAAAGCTGCAGTGGGGCTCTGCTCATGCATGAGCACCCTCTCACATGAAACCCAGCACCATGCCTTCAGGATTGTTAAGGCCTGCCATAAGGGTGACTGATAGGTTTATATGTGCAGTGATTAGGATAGATATAGTGAACCTATATCTCAGTAAGGGGTGCATGCACCACCTTACACAGGCTGCAGTAGCAGACCTGTGGTGTAATTTTAAATGGTCTCTCAGGGGTGGCATAATACATGCTGCAGCCCCTATGAGGCCTCTGGGGTACCTATGCCCTGGGTACATAGTATACCATATACTAGGGACTCACAAGGGTACCCCAGAATCCTATCTGGAGTGTACCTAAAGTACATACAGTCAATTTAGAGTAGAAAGCAGATAGACTGGGGTCCTGATTAGCAGGGCCTCAGTCTGGCTAAGTTGAAAAACAGTGAAACATCAGCAAAAAGTGGGGGAACTATAAGAAGCAGATCCTACTCTCCTACAGTCGAGAAGGCCCTTTATTGCAGTGCAATAGGTCTCGCATTTGTGAGAGTTTAAGCTATTAGTATTGTAAATGACAATGCCTTTTATTTATGTTTTAAAACCCAAAACATAAATAAAAGGCATTGTCATTTACAATGCCAATAGCTCAAACTTGCGGTAATGCGAGACCTATTGCATTGCAAATGCTTGTTTGGACTGCAGCTAAAGGGGGGTGGGGTAGAGGTGGCCTGTTTCCGTTTGGCGACTCTTGGTGAGAACAGAACAGAGTTGGAAGTGGGAAAATTCATCTGAAATGCTTCCAGTTATTCATGTTTTCAAAGCAGCAGCACAATGTGGAATGCAGAATTGCATCTGTATCACTATCTAATTTTTCATGTGCACGACGGCAGCCTCGCATGTACGTGTCTTGAAAAGTGCATTGCTTTTCAGTACGTTTCCCAGAGGTATGAATTAGGAATAGAGAACTGGTGAGCGGTGTTGTATATTTGCTGCGTGTTCTGAACCATTCACATTCAATCCAATCCCAAACACACACTGACCGACTTTCTTTGCTTAAGTTTCCGGCTTGAAAGCTGTAAATGTGAGGCAGATCTGAAGGACCTTTCGTTTTATCGAATGTGCCGCCAGTAGCAGTTACCTAGACAAACATTTTTAGGCCTGGATTAGTCATATTAAAGACGTATTAAAATCTGTTAGATACCACATTTTTTTCAGTCCTCACAAAAGTTTACTTCAAAAAGTTGGACATTATCCTCTTAATTATTTTATTTCAGAGACATTGTTCCCCAAATTTCTGTGTTTTAATACAGTAAGTAGTTCAAAGTAAATATTGTTTGCTTTATTAAACCTGGTTTATGTGGTGTGACTAGAAACATTATACACATTGTAAAAGTGCTTTAATCTAAGAGTGGCTGAGAGTGCACATGGTGGCTTTCTGCTGTAGAAATACAACTATAGGACAGCCTCATGTCCCCAAGAGTGCTGTGTTCACTGCTGATGGAGTTTAACACAGTAATGCTCTGGGGGTGGGGAGGGGGGTGTCGGTTGGGGGTTGTACATGTGCACTTTTATGGATCAAACTGAACTGGATGCCTCTCTCTCACACTTATTCAACCGATGCAGCGTGCACGCTTCATTTTCACAGAACCATGCACACTGCATCGGTGGTATCTACTTTTAATTCCATTCTCCCTTACTGGTGTTTAGCCCGACGGACTAGCCTGGAAGGGCAGGTGGCAGTAGAGGCTACAAACAGAGGGGCAGATTTACAAGATAAGACGCATCGGTACAGATGCGTCAGTTTCCCTGCGCCTCAATGCGAAACCCTTGCGACACCATGGATGCGCTGTATTTATAATACGTCGCACCATGGTGCAAGGATTGACAGATGCGTCAGAAATTCTGACGCATTTGTTGGCGTAAAAGTCACACATTGCTGGAGTCGTGTTGCAAGCATGACGCAACTCCAGCAATGCACAGAGAGGCCTATTCCCAATACACTGCGCCACTCCTTATGCCTGCACCAAGCAGGCGTAGGGTTTTGACGCAGTGATATCCTAGAAGTGGCGCAGTGAAATCTTGTAGATTTCACTGCGCAACTTCTACGAGGCTTTCCTGCGTGGGAACGCCCACCCTGCATACATTATACCTGACGCAGGTATAATGTGATGCAGGGCTTTACAAGGTAAAGCATCTCCATAGATGCTTCATGTTGTCAATGGGCCGCTACGTGGAGCACTGTTTACGCCACCGCTGGGTCACAAAAAGTGATGCAGCAGCGGCGCAAAAGTGTTGCCACGGGCTAGTATATCTGTCCCCAGAGTGTCTCATCTCAGAGCAGTGGAATTGTTCTCATTCCCAAATTCAGCCAAATAATTGGCAGGTCACTGTCTCCTGCCCTTGACCTGCGCCTGACATGTCCTTGAGGATGAATTAATGCCATCATTAAAGCTCAGATTAGGCAGAGGCGTGGGTGGTGGCTGGTGACATTTGAAAGTGGTGGGCCGTAAAATTATTGGCATACTGCACCGCAGCAAGCAAGCGTAGCGAGCGAGCCCGAACAATCTAAGGTGGGTTCGGGGGTTTTCCCCCCGAGAAAATTTTGAAAAAAGAGTGGACAAATGGTGCATTTTCAAGCAAATTTGAGAAAGCAGGAAGGTTAATAAAGCAATTGTGAAAGTGCAGTTATTACATTAATAAAGAGATGTCATATAACATAGGTAGCAGCTTATTCAAGCTTTCTTTCACCCCATAGTCCAGCAGGGTCTTGATACAAGACAGATAAGAGAAAAAGCAGTATGGTCCTCGACCAGGAAGACACTCATATTTTGTTGGTAAGAAGTCAAAGGATTGGTCAAATTGAAAACCTGAAATGCAATATGCAATCAAACAATTTGCAAGTACATCTCATCTATGTTCAACAAGCCATGTTTTACCCATGATTGGAATTGTGAATCACCAAATAAACTGAGCCACTGCAATCAAAAGCAGAGGGCCTCCTCAAAAGTATGCCCTTAAGAGAGTTCTCTCATCTCATGTCCTCTCTATATTTTCTCTGGAAGTTGAAAACTCATCACATTCTACTGCACAAACCTGAACCCTTCTGCATATTCCAACAGCAGAACTCATTCTTGGCCATTTAGTTTGGAGCCATTCATACCAGGAATACAGAAAATACCTTTACATAGAGTAGAAGGTTTATGAATACAAGCACTTAGCAATTGTACATATACTATGAATGAGAGCCAAAGGAAACAAAAAGGAATAAAGAAGGGAGCAACACTCAAACACAACTCATGCTCCGGAACGCCATAACATTCTCTATGTGGCAAGTTCATCACCTATAGCACAACACAGTACATTTAATGTCTCCCTCAGTTTAGCATATTAAACAATAGCAAGTGGTAATTCTTGTGATATGTACTCATCACTGTAGACTATTGTAGAGTCGCTATATAAATACAATTAATACAATATGTGCCTGTATCACATTCCAGGAAGCACAGAACTTGTTTGGCATGGGCCGGGGCAGTTACTACAATTTGCGGCCCTGACTCTGGTGGTGAGAAACCAGTGGGCTGGGTTCCCGGCCGTGCCATAGGAGAACTGCACTTTGGGACTGCTGATAGAGCTCGGGTCCTCCAAGAGCCTGGTGTCACTCCCACCTATACCGGGTCCTGAGGGAGGATAGACCACAAGCAGCCGTTCAGGCACAGTGTAGCTTAGTACCCTGCACTTCAGCAGTACATTTTAGCCACTCGATCACCTCTTCGTAAAACAAAAAAAAGGGAGTGCGAAAAGTATGAACATTGTGGCGATTTCGAGTTTGAGAAAAATTGTACAGATTCGTATTGGCATATACGCATTTAGGGGCAAGGGATGGGCATAGTTTTACATTAAGTGTGAACAATGTTAAAATCCCCAAATACACATTCATTCACTCTCGGTCAATCACAGAAGTTACATGAATATCTGAACTGAAATTCTGTGATTATACAGAAAGTGTCATAAATATTGAGAACAATAATGCTCTATAGGGGCAATGAGTCTATACTATACATGTTATTTGGTATTTGGTAATGCATTGATTGATCCCCTCAAATATTGATCACAATCGAATAAGTAGCTCCCAAGAAAGCATGTTCTCATTTATTGATCTATCCAGGTATACAGTTTGCCTCATATTTAGCTACTGTCTAGAAAATGCAGTCTTACTTGGTCATCGCAAAAGTCTGACTACAATAAAGCAGCTTTGACTCCACCAGCACATTTGAGCCACACCACATTGGAGCAACACCTTGACAAAAGGGAGAGTAGCACAATGCCCTCCTGCACGCACACCACAGAGTACTTTAACAGAAGAGCAGCAGAGCTACACAAAGGCCTCCTTCCGATGTCACCACAAACACACATTTGCTTGCGTATATGGCAGAGGTGAGAGCAGGCATATGCTGTGAAAAGTAGATTTGCCATAGTTCGGCCCCAGGTAAATTCTCACCCCAAGAACCAAGCCCAGCTTCTGCCACCTCTTCACCTAGGTGGCATGGACCCGAGTGGGACAGGGATGGCATACAAGTCATTGCTACTTGGTGCATGTCCCACCTTAATTGCTGCTCAGGGCTTTCTCTGCACATTGCCCCTCCAGATGCGGGAGCTAAGGAGAAGAAGTGTTGCATCTTGAGCTCCACGTGCCACAGGGAGGTCTAGCAGCAGAAGGCTTTGGAGATCCGTAACTACCAACTGAATCCACCGCCACCACTCCGGATGACATGTTAAAGAGCGTTCCAGGCTGAGAACCACAAAGCCAGGGTAAGTGGAGTATGAAAGGCAGTCATTCTGAAGGTGTGCAGTCCTGTTTGGGATCTACATGCTAAGGAGTTAACATTCCCGCCTTGGAAAGGGGGCATACACTGGCATTTGGGGTGTGTCATGGCAGCTCTGGCATACTAAAAGCATCCTTGCCATCATGATTGCCACTGCGGGTATAACTGTGGTCTGGCGTACTTTGGGTATGCATAGCAGTCATTAATCCATGGCATTGCTGCCAACCCGGCACGTTATTGGCACAGTTCCACTGTGACTATGATAGGCGTCTGAGGATAACTGTCTACCCCTGGTATGATGGTCACACTAGCATGTACTGGGTGTTCTCACTGGCATATTCACCATTGGCATTATGGCATCCGATCCTAGCCTGTCACTTTAAGCATGGGCGTTATCCTAGTCACACTGTACTTTGATATAGTGGTGGCCATCAAAGTCATAGCAACGGCCGTTGATTAACTGCAGTGACCTGGCATATTGTGGGAATTTTTGCCAACAGGGCAGCATCCCAGATGGGTACTCTCGGCATGCAAATAGCGTACACTAGTATGTCAGGCAGAGTACGCCCATAAGGATGCAGTAGCAGAACCTATTATTGGATGAAAATGGCAAGCAAAAACTGTATTAAAAATCAAAGTTGTATTCGATAACAAAAGCTATTTAGAAACAACAACAAGCTCTAGTTCAGGGAAACAGTCTTATTTACCACTGAGAAGCTGGAGATGTAGTCAAATATACGAGCTCAGACAAACCCTGGACGAAGATCCTACCGGGGCCCAAAGAGTGAGAAAAAAAAATGTGGATTTGAGGACCTGACAAAGCTATTTTTACGTTCACCAAAGCCAATTTAAATGGGTCCCAATCCAAAACAAACTCTGAAATTAGTTTCCTCTCCTACTGCGCCAACTATTTTTATTCTAGTAAGATCTTTGTGCTTGGCTAGAGTTGTACTTATAAATTTGCATCAGCACAACTATTTGGTTCCTCAAGCTGCGAAGCTGTGAACACAAGGGTTTCTCATGGCTACGGTTGGCTGTAGAAAGTCTTTGGATGTCTGATAAAATTATGAATTAATTTGGGAGATCCTGAACTGGCTTTCCATTCACAGAACGTATTGAAATTTGGTAGCCCACTATCACGCCTCATGTGGTTCTATGCATGTTGTTTCTACAATCCATACCATAAACGTGAAACAGACAAGTGTAACACATCAAACCTTTCTTTTAACTACGAACACTTATTATTACCAATTTCATATGTACACCAGCGTCAGATTCTTTGTAATCTGAACTCTTTAGACAAGGATAACTAGTCTCTGAAAATATCAAGACCATTATTGAACATGAATTAAGGCGTACTTGTTTTTAAGCTGCTCCCAAAAAAATAAACGAGTGTGGTCTTTACTAGAACAGTTATGAAGCATTATGGTGTTTTTAGGTTTCATAACGCTTGCTTTAAAGGTGTGTGTTATATAGATGCTACATAAGCTTAATTCGTGATAGAATTCGTAGACTTCATTCAACAATTCAAATGATAAAATCTTTACATGAAATGTGCCTGTGCATCAACAAAATGAAACCCTTTGCCCCACTAATGCGTCCAAGAGTTATTCGCTTTTTTAAGGGACACGTAAAACATAATTAGCCAGTCAGCTCAAGAGTGCACTGCAGTACCTGGGAAGGATTTCCCAGATTCACATTCATACTGTTTACATCCGGTGTAAAGTGTCTGAGCGCTGCCGCTGCATCCAGAACTGTTCACTAACTTATCAACAAACTGGAAAAAGCTATAAAAAATATGCGAGTACTCATTAGATGTCTATTAAACCATTTGGTTGTCAGATATACGCCTAAAAGGAGCCATCAAAGGCATTAGTTGCATGTGATGGAGGGCTGTGTAAAATGCACGATAAAACAAGGCCTAAAGCAGTTATGCGACTAGGATCAGGTCATTAATAAATACTGAAACCGTGAACCCCAAAGCACTGTTGCCATTAAAGGCCTAGTACACAGATAAGTTCATATGAACCTACGAAATGACAAAACCCCGGGGTAAAGTTGTGCGTACAGAAGCTTTGTTCTTGAAGCAGGTTCTACAGGAACCTCAAAACTGCCAACAAAATTAATGTATTCAGGCTCCGATTGCTCGCCAAATTTGCCACAGCATTTTGACATCCACAATTGTGTGCAACAAGTTACATTGAAGAAAAGACGAGAAGAACTTAAGTGCCGTAAAAAACACAAGATTAACATCCCTGTAAATAAACGTACTTAAAACACAAGAAAATGTAGAAGGCTACATCCCACTGGAAGGGCTCTGGGAAGACGTTGACGAACTCCTCTGCGTCTTACCAGCACTCAATCCAGTCACAAAGGTGCAGGCCGAGACCTAAAAAACATCTGAACCACTGCTGCCGGAGTCGGTGTACTTCTTTTCGGAAGTGAATAAGAAGTGAAGTGTTGGTCTGTTTATTCGGGAAGCTTCGCCCTGCAGGATCGGAGGCTTTCTTAATGAACCATTGTGTGGTGATTAGTGATTAGTAAGAAGGAAGCCTGACACGTCTGCCTTCGCCGAGAAGAAATGCGGCTGTCCGAGGCCCCCGCAGGGGGCCACTAAAGAGGGCAGCCCTCTAGTGCCAGCTGGGCACCCCACACCCCCGTAGGGGCAGGGACTCAGGGAGGAGTCCCCCAAGCCTGGTCGCAGCGCGATAGGCTAGAATCACGTCCGGGCGCGAGGACAGGGGAGGGGTATATAGGCCTCCCCCACCATCTTGTCGTCCTCTTTCGCGCGCCCGGACACGCCGTCTTGACCGCTACCCGTCTCGCTGTTGATCCTTTCTCGGGCCGAGGGCACGCCGTCTCCCCTCGTCGGCGACTCCGCGTGCGTCGGTTTGGAGTGTGGTGAGTGCGGAGATATGGTCCGTTCCCCCTTCCGTCCCCCTGCTTTCTATTTGACCTCGTCCTCCTGTGGGGGAGCCAGGTTGCTCGAGTCGGACGGGGGGGTGAGGTCGGGTGCTTGACTCCTAATGTGGCGTGTGGGGGACAGTGGAGCTCGGGTCTGTGTGCCACGGCCCTGTCGTAAACGCAGAGTATTTGTGGGAATTTGACTTGGGGTTTAGTGCAGGCGGTTGCAGAGCGGGCGCGGCACACGGCTGAGATCGGCACAGACCTTGTTCCTGGGTGGACAGGACGGACTTGCCTTCCGTTGTCCTGGAGGGAGGGCTGGCTTCCCTGTGCCCCCCGCCTCTCTCTGCGGTGTCGTGGTTTGATTGACCGCTAAGAGGGATGGAAGTTTGGACAGCATTAGTAGGCGAGGAGCTGCTTTGTCCATTGTCTGGCGTCGGTCCTTCCGCTGTCGTGTCCGCGCATCAGCATTGTCCCGGGGAGTGCAGGGGTATTGTGAACCCCTCCCACACTAGTATCATCGTCACTATGGAACTGTGCAGGGGACTCGAGCGGCGTGGTGTGTGACCCGAGGCCCCATGAGCAGCGGGGGTCGGGTTTGCGGTGTAGGCTTCCTGGGCTTGCCCAGGTGGGTTCCATGTCTGCGAGGGTTCAGCAGAGCATGGACCCTGATTACAGGCTGTCTGATTAGGATTGTGGCGGCTAGGTGGGGGCAGACTCTCCGGCCTGGGATGCCCCCGGTGAGAGAGAACATGGGCCCTGTAGGTTCAAGGGTGCATGGGCGTTAAGGAGCACCAGCGGCGGGGTGTATATGGGAGGGTCCGGTTTCGGAATGCTGACACCAGGGCGTAGTGTCCCTGTTCCGTGGTTACACGGTCCCGCTGCCCTTAGTGGAGCGGCCTGGAGGAGGGCTCGGGCAGTACTGCTGCGCTTGGGGAAGATACTGTTTTCGCGGCTTGACCCCCCATCCGATCATGCGCTTCTTGAGTCTGCATGCCCGAGGGGATCTTTTAGGGCAGTGAGCGTCGCGGGGCTCCCTCCCCAGTTCAGTCAGGCCTCCCCTTATCAGTTAGGGGGCATGGGGCCTGTGGCTGTGTTGGGGGAGGGCAGCGAGCGCCGCGTGGCTCCCCCTCCCGGCTGGCGTTCCTATAAGTCTCTTTTAAGTAGCGGTAGCTGTTTAAGGAACTCGGCCGCAGATGAGTTCTTTTCACTAAGGTAAGGCTCTGCCAGGGCATTATTGTCCCGTGGTTATCGGGTGTGCAGAGGCCGACGGGTCTCAGGGGGCCATTATTGGTTTTGTGAAATCCGACCCCTAACGGGATGGTAACCGACGACGGTTTGTTTTGGCCCGTGTTGTCCACCTCGCTTGTGTATTGGTGGAGTCTGCGTTATAGAATCTGTGGGGGAGGGGCTACGCTCCCGTTCTGGATTCCCCCGTTATGGATGTTGTGGATCTCACCGGGTGGGGGCTTCATGGATTTGGCGTCACAGTCGACCCTGGTGAGGGGACTGTGTTTGAACTCTGCGAGTATTGGAGGGGAGGTGGTCTGGACCTGGAAACCAAGGTTGAGTCTCGGGGTCGCGTCCACTTCCTGTGATTCAGGGCTAATCACTTAATCTCCCCGTGCCTGTATGTGTAATGTAATTACAGTGCTCTTGTAAAACGCTCCAATACCTTCGGTTCGAGCTCGCGCAATATCAATATGCATATTCGAAATAAAGATTATAATCGTACAGGATTGTAAGTCAGAGGAAAACACGGCTATGTACAGAAGCTGATTTAGTGCAAGCATGAAGCTGCTCTTGGGCCTGGAGGGCGACAAATAAGCAGGTCATTAAAAGAATAATGAGGTGTTATTTGAATATTTCAGTGATTTTCCGGGCTGTGGGGTTAGCTGGCAGGGTGCCTGGCGCCAAGCGCGGTCCGAGTATAAACAGACAGACTCTTGGGTATGGATAGCTAAGGAGTCAGGACTGGAATGCGGATTAGCAAAAACAGACGTCATTAACGAGGGTCAATCGGAGTAGCCTAACCAGGGACACATGCTGCGATCGCCTTTGGTTACTTTAAGCATGAGCACGAGTGCTCAGGTACAGTTTTCTTTGCTGCCGGCCACATGTGGAGTGTTGGAGAAATGCACAGTTTCACTTATTCCTGGACGAGAGGCCGAGTTGCTGCCCCAGATCCATGGTGTATTGGGAGATGGGATTTGGTTGAGTGCCATGTTCGGGGATCCTGGCCCCCCACCCTAACGGGGATGGGCAGCTTGGTAGAAGTAGGCCACTTGGGCAGCTAGGGTGCCCAGTAAGCGCAGTTCACAGGCAGCGGAGAGCAGTGCACCCGGTGCAGGGGCTCCAATCTTGCTCAATCAGCCTTCCTCCTTCTGAGGCCAGCAGTTGAGCCGCGGCATTAGAAAAACATTGATTATGTGTGCAATAGACGTCCTTGTTCTCGGGAGAGACGCCAATCAGGATCATGGCTTGGCATGAGCTGGGGGAGTCTCTGATGTAGAGGAGGGCCCTGGTAACATGGACGGGGAGTTTGTGCGAGCAGGCCTGTTCTGTTTTCCGAGGGGCCCACAACCTGTGGCATTTTCGCGGATGGGCCTCCGGGTTTTGCTTCGTATTTACCCTGGTTGGTCATGTGTAGCAGTGCAGGAGGAGTTGTTTCACCACCAAAGTTTCGTTGTGCATAGCCAATCTGTGGTACATAGGCAGCTCTGCACATAGGCAGCTCTGCACCCAGGCAGGCATAGTGGACACGTAGCGTCAGCAATGCTGACGCTGAGCAGATAGTAACGCTTCTCCTGGGCCTGGCAAGTTATACACAGGAAGAATAGTTAGCCCCTGCCCATAGAAGCCGCTCAGTGTGACACTGGAAATATTATACCGGAGGGAGGTGGGGACAGCGGCGCACTAGTGCTCCGTCCCGTGGGGTTCACCTCCGAGGGTGCCCGTAGTCAGACCTTGGTCTGTATTTGTAGCAAGTTGCTACAACACCGTGTTCATAGCCCCCTTCACCTGAGTTGTGCAGTGACAGGCGGGGACACAACTCAGAGTACAGCCAAGTTGGGGCTATTGGGGCACTGGCCCTCAGTTACTTTCTCCCAGGGCTTCGCGTCTTACCTCGACTTCTGACGGCGCAGGAAGGTCCTTTGCTTGTTATTTCTCTGACTCGAAGCGTCCAAAGGCAGAGTTGCATGGGGCTGGCCCCGAGGCTTCTGTGCTCCTCGTTGCGATGATCTTACCAGAGATTGGCCAACAGGAGGGTGTAGAAGCTCCACCTTAGCCCCTGCGTCAAGCCAATTGTATGTAACGCTATGGTAATCTGTGATGCCTAGGTCGGACATGAGGTGCTTTGGATATGCGCCCGGCTAGAAGAGTTAGTAGGGTCCACTGCTGATTGAGTTGATGCATACCGTGTCATGTTAAGTACAGTTCCACCAGTAGCTACTGGGTTGCGCAAAATGATCTGGACAGTGACCCAATTGAGCTAGTGATCTATGTAATCCCTATGAAGTCATGACGAGATTTGGTAGCACAGTGCAATACAGGCAGTGGGAACTAGGTTTTTTCTTTTATGGAGTATACGAAGGATAATTTAATAACCTTGTATGGAGTCTCTGCTGGGGTGTGCCTAGTTGGCTACTGTGGGTGTGCGATTGGCACATAAAAATTTGACACGGCCTCTGGGATAAGCCCTAAGGCTCTGTCTAGCTACTTGGGGGCGAGCAGGCGTTAGCCTAAGTGTGTACTCCATCCTCATGACTAATGGTGGGCTCAGCCACGCGTAGGTGCACACCGTTCCCAACCTTAAACGCCAATTTAACATTGGTAGAGAAGGGATAAGGGTTGATTGCAGTCCGTTTTGCAACCGCCCCACAGGACGAATGCTTTAGGCCACTGGTTGTGAAGGGCTATTGCGGGGGAGCCTGGTTGAAGAGCTAACGTCGGGCAAGTATGTCTTGTGCTTTAATCACACTGGTATGCCCCAGTCACAAGCTAATTTTATCAGGGTGAGCTTGCAGGGGGGCAGGGAGCGCCGATGCATCAGAAGCACTGAGCAGCTTTCAGCCAGGTATGGTATGGTTGATATCTGATGCAGGGGCATCTGTTAGACTAGAGCGGTACTCAGATGTACAGCCTTCGGTGCTTGGAGGTCTGTTGGCTCCGCCTTTTCTAGGGAAGCCATCGTCTAGCGGGGTGCTCTGAGCGGAGTATTGGCAGGCTTAATTAACATTATCAGCTACCAGTTCAAATGTGCATCTTTCACTAATTTACAATGCAGATCACAGGAACTAATTCAAGGCTCCTGTAGTAGGTGCGCATTAAGGGGAGTAACCTGGCAAAGGAACTGTGCCACGTGTGGGGTAGCTTGTGTCGCTCAGTTTGGGCATGAGCACGGCTGTCCTGTCGCCGGTGGTCAGCGAAGTTGGGGCCTGTGCTCCCAGCAGTCCGGTTCGGGAAGGCGGGGTGACCATAATGGCAATTTCAGAGTTGTTTGTGGTAGGTTGCCTGGTTTGGGGTTAGAGGTCTGTTGGTCCTAGGACTAGCCAGTGCGTCTTCCCGCGTTCAGGTCAGTGAGCAATAGCTGGGTTGGTGTCAGCGGTATGTTCTGGGCAGGGAGACTCAGGCCAGTCCCCACCATTTGGTCTACCAGGACATCCCGCGCAAACTCCTTCAGCGGGGGTCAGCGCGGCAGGCAGGCGCCAAGAGATGGGTCTTTGGATACATCTGCACCTGGGTTAGTATCCTGGCTACGTAGTGGCTGCGTGACACTCCAGTGTTGGAGGTGGTCAGCCTGTTGGCAGGCCTTCTAGATGGGGTTTCTAGCTCGGGCATGTCCTAGCAATGGTACATGTACCTGAAGTCGGCCCTGGGATACAATTTAACAGGCCTGGGGAGCGGCAGTCCTGGGGAGCGGAGTCCCATGTGGCACTAGAACGAGGTCAGACCTTCCACAGTCCTGGTATTTTCGAGTACAGATCATTGTAAACCTGGCACTTTCACCAAATTGCTGCAATTGTGCTAGGATCACTACCACCAGAATTTGGCGGGGCGGACAAGGGTGGGATTTCATGGGCCCGCCCATGATCAGCATCAGCGTGCTTGCTCCTCAAACCGGGTTAGCAAGATGTTTGTCCCTGATGGAAGCATTGTTAACTGTGCCCACTGCACTATCCTTCTCCCAGTTTGCGAGCAGGGGCTTAATTTAAAAAGCAGTAAGCTGCACAAGAGTAATTCATACTCAGGTGTCTAGTCTGCTCTTCTATGTATGTACACCAACAAGGTTGCAATCAACAAGCATTTCATCCTTCTGAGGTCGATAAAACAAGTACCATGGAGCTGAGTAACAAACATGTTATGCAGCGCCAAGATACCATGGGGTGTACGTGTCACCAAGTACAGTCAGAAGCGGAAATTGTTAATGAATCTGGTGAATACAGTGGGCTCACTCAGCAGGGTAGTAGGCGAGAGCCCAGAACATTTTCCATGGGGCGGAAGGGTGGCACAGGCAGCAAAGTTGACAGCCAAATTGACAACGTTTCATCAGTCTGGCGGGCTGCTCTGAGCAGAGCATTTGCAGGCGTAAGTAACAGTTTCCGCTACCAGTTCTAAGGTGCATCTTTCACTAAGTTACTCAGATCACTGGGACAGGAAGTAAGGTGGGCTGGATAATTCTTGCTTCCACCTGCATTGGCACATCGTGTCAGGAGTGATTGTCAAAGGGTGCACTTCAGCCAGGTATTGTTAGCACCCATCGACACCAAGCCGAGTGTTAAGGTCACCCAGGGCCCCATTTACACAGCCCAGTATTAGGCCCTTGTGGGTCAGTGCCATGAATTACTAAAGTTAACTGAACAGGAGGCGTGACCGTGGGTTACGCTAGCAGAAGTTTGGGGAAGAGCTAAACTCCACCCATGGGCATGGTGTAGTCTTAAGTAAGTTGGAGTTGTCACTCTTATTTGACCAGGGGTTCGATGCTACACGAGGGCATCGCTGCGCTGCGGCTAGAGCACTGTCTTTGTGTCTCCCAGGGGGCAGCTAGTGAAGGCAAGGCTCTTCCCAAACCGGGCACCAGAACACAAGGTAGTCAGGGCCAACTCGTCTGTTGGGTGACTTGGGTAGGCACCGTGTAGTTGTCACTCCACGAAGGGGTGAGTTGTCTCCAATAAGTGGGCACAATACATATGTGTGTCCGTTTGTGGTATATCCTAGCGGACCCACTGACGGTGTACTGCAGCTAAACAGGGAACTGGGAAGCTTGGTTTCCGTTACTGTGGCAGGTTTAAAGCATCCAGGGTCGGAGAGGCACAGTAGGTACTGTGCATCTGTGATCCGATGGCAGTTAGGCAAGCGGTGTGCGCTGCGTAAGTTGTAATTACACAAAAGGGTGAGGTGTCTCCAGTAGTGGGCGCAAGACACATATTGTTTCAAACCAGCTTTGATACCATTAAGGTGTTCACCAGGGTAGCAAGCAAAGGGGTTTGTGCATAAGTCTGGGCAAAGGGGCGAACTAAGTGCACCCCAGAACAAAGGGCAGCTGACCATGATCCTGCAGTTAGGCGCAAACGCCCGCCTGGTCAGTATTAGATGCCACGCTGGGTGGTGACGCTGTCAGCCACCAGTGGGCTGCCGTCCCAAGTAATGGGGACACAAGGTGTCAAGCACAAAAGGCTACTATGTAAAAGAACATGTGGCATGTCCAGTGATCAACAAAAAGCTAAATTTAACTGAGCAGGTAAATTTCCACCGCTGGGGTTGCCCCGGGGTGGGCAGTGTGAACGCCCCTGCCCCCTATCCGGGGGCTCTCGCAGGGAGGGTTCTAGCCTGTCGACTTTTCCTGCAGTTAAGGTCAAACGCCCTGCCCGGTTAGCTATATTAGCCTCACTGGGCGGGGGTGCTGTCAGCTAACACATTGTGCTGCGTCCCCAAGAAAGGGGGCAACAAGGTGCCAAGCACAAAAGGCAAGGCGAGCAGTGTGAATCCCCCCCCCTATTTGGGAATATTCTGGGATGAAGGGCAAAGTAGGACTTAGCCAATCCTTAAAGTTAGGTACCATATGGCAGCCAGTGCGCACTGCATTAATCAGACGGATTCTCTAGCTGGTATACCTAGGGGGTTCACCACGAAGGGAGCTGAGCTGGTGAAATTCCCATAAGAAATAAGGGATGCACGGCAAGGGCAGGAGGGCACCCTGGCTCATCGTCACACACGTCTAGTTATGGACATTCCTGTGCGTCATGAGTTAGAAAGCAAATGGACGGTGCAAAGGTTAAAGTATAATCCTTCTCGCCCGAATAGCCAAAAGTAGGCAGGTGGGTGTAGGAGCGGTCTCCCAACAAGCGGGCAGCTGTCCCTTAAGTGGGCACACAGGTGTGCTAGACACACCGTCCTAGAGGGACGGCAGCTAGGTGAGCTCAGCAAATTCATGGGGCAATGTGAACCAGGGAATCGGATCTGCCCCGCCCAGAGTTGACACAGGGCTGAGTTATGTGAAGTAGTGGAACTTTCCCACAGGAGGGTGGATAGTTCTTGACACAAATTCACAGGGCAGAAGGGCCTTTGTGTTGCATTAGACACTAGCTGATCAAGGCTATCGGCAAGGGCTATTGTGATACAGATGGGGTTCATCTATCACCAGTGGGAGGGATCTCTTCCCTAGCTTTGCAGGAGGCCTGGAAATGAGAGGTTGCAGGTAAGAAAGGAGCTTTTGGTGGGGGGCTCTGGCGGCGACGGTGGCCACCTCCCGAGCTGTGGCGGAGTTACAGGGCGATCTGGAAGCAGAGGGGTACAGAAGGGTACCTCTGCGCGGCACCATGGTGGGTGCCAGAGCCAAATCCTAGGAGCCTCATGGGAGGTTCCTAGAAAACCGTGTCGGCGCCCCGTTAGTCCTTCGGGCGGTTGTGGGCCTGAACAACCGGGGGTTTGCTATGCTACGCTCCGCCCTGAAAGGGGCGTGAGTAATAAGGAACCATGTGTCACGTGATCCGGGAAGAGGATCACCAGAAGTGGCAGCACAGATGGGGTTCGCCCCAGTGCTGCTTGGCTCATCAGGCGGGCAGGCGGCCTAGATGGTTGCCTGCCCTTGGATCGCCCGTAAGATAACCCACCATATTACATAACGGTGTATGTAATAAACCTGCAGCAATTTTTACCCAAACAAGAAATGTGTTGTGTGATTATTTATGAGCATGCATGTTACGTTGGAGGGGTGGGGTAGGTTGCCAATGCTGGTACTATGGGGGAAAACAAATAAAACCGGAGCAGCGGCAGACAACGGATGCAGAAGGAATGTTTTCCTCTGGCCAGATGCAGTGGCAAAAAGTTGTAATTTGGAGATGTAAAAGCATCATGTGCAGGTGGGGAACACTGAAAACATCGCATTGGAAACATTAATTTTGAATTTGGTTAGTAGCAGTTTGGAAAATGATTGACATTTGGAACTACGCTACTTACCACAACTGTATAGTTTGACTGTTTTCAACTGCGCACTCTGAAGCAGAAATACGACTAGCGTGAACATGTGGTAATTTTCAAAAACAGAGACTTTCCCTAATCAAGGCTCTTGCGATCAGAAACGCGTTGGGACAGTGAGCTTCTGTTTGCCAGCATGTCTCCATACGAATAAAATATCTGAACCACTGCTGCCGGAGTCGGTGTATTTCTTTTCAGAAGTGAATAAGAAGTGAAGTGTTGGTCTATATATATATATATGGGAACAGAAGAGCAAGCAGTGAGGCTGATTACCACCTATCATGGCGTCAGCGCTTCGAGGTGTGCTGCTCAGTGGAAGGATCACACCCCTGTGCCCTAACTCTAACACTCGCACTCCTGCCACAAACCCGCCAGGGCCCTTCTTCCTATGCAGGCCCCGAGCATCTCACCTTTGTGCGGCCACTATCACACATGGCGTCAGCGCTTCGAGGAGTGCTGCTCAGTGGAAGGATCACACCCCTGTGCCCTAACTCTAACACTCGCACTCCTGCCACAAACCCGTCAGGGCCCTTCTTCCTATGCAGGCCCCGAGCATCTCACCTTTGTGCGGCCACTATCACACATGGCGTCAGCGCTTCGAGGAGTGCTGCTCAGTGGAAGGATCACACACCCCTGTGCCCTAACTCTAACCCTCGCACTCCGTGCCACAACCCCGCCAGGGCCCTTCTTCCTATGCAGGCCCGGAGCATCCTACCTTTGTGCGGCCACTATCACACATGGTGTCAGCGCTTCGAGGTGTGCTGCTGCTCAGTGAAAGGACCTGGACCACACACGCACCCCTTCTGCCCAGACTCTAATCCTCGCACTTCGTGCCACAACCCCGCCAGAGTCCTTCTTCCTATGCAGGCCCCGAGCAGCCCTCCTTTGTGCGGCCACTATCACGCATGCCGTCAGCGCTTCGAGGAGTGCTGCTCAGTGGAAGGACCACACACCACACACCCCTGTGCCCTAACTCTAACCCTCGCACTCCGTGCCACAACCCCGCCGGGGCCCTTCTTCCTATGCAGGCCCGGAGCATCCTACCTTTGTGCGGCCACTATCACACATGGTGTCAGCGCTTCGAGGTGTGCTGCTGCTCAGTGAAAGGACCTGGACCACACACGCACCCCTTCTGCCCAGACTCTAATCCTCGCACTTCGTGCCACAACCCCGCCAGAGTCCTTCTTCCTATGCAGGCCCCGAGCAGCCCTCCTTTGTGCGGCCACTATCACGCATGCCGTCAGCGCTTCGAGGAGTGCTGCTCAGTGGAAGGACCACACACCACACACCCCTGTGCCCTAACTCTAACCCTCGCACTCCGTGCCACAACCCCGCCGGGGCCCTTCTTCCTATGCAGGCCCGGAGCATCCTACCTTTGTGCGGCCACTATCACGCATGGCGTCAGCGCTTCGAGGAGTGCTGCTCAGTGGAAGGACCACACACCCCTGTGCCCTAACTCTAACCCTCGCACTCCGTGCCACAACCCCGCCGGGGCCCTTCTTCCTATGCAGGCCCGGAGCATCCTACCTTTTTCCGGCCATTATCACACATGGCGTCAGCGCTTCGAGGAGTGCTCCTCAGCGGAAGGATCACCCCGCCCCCCCCGCCCCCTCCCCCATATCCTCGCACTCTTCACCTAGGTGGCATGGACCCGAGTGGGACAGGGATGGCATACAAGTCATTGCTACTTGGTGCCTGTCCCACCTTAATTGTAATGGATTCCAAGGAATGGGGGCGCATAGACATTAAATGTAAAGATAACCCCCCCCCCTCCCCCTCTCTCCCCTCTCCCCACACCTCACCTCCTGCCCTCAATAAGGGGTGTTATAAAGCAGAACATTGTTGCCATTAGCTCAGCGAGAACAGCGCAAGAAACAGTTTATTTGCATGAATTACGATTCTGTTGTCAATCATATCAGGCATAGCCATTTTGGCTTACATTTTAAATAGAACAATTTTAACTTTAAAATCAAGTGCAAACTGTGTCTGGTATGTGCAGCTTGCACATGAAATGTTTGCATGAATCCATGTTACAGACGAGAGGTCACTGCATTGAACGTCTGTTCTTTAGAACATTGCTAAACCCAACTCAGCCTGATCCCTTTATGCTAGTTGGGCACACGTGTGTTTTTTTCATTTTGTAGCCATTGCATGGTAATGTTTTCAGCTGCACTGAAGGAGGTCATCATGGTGAGAGAAGCGTGAGGATATAGGTAAGGAGTAGGTAAGGAGTGGGAGAAGTGGAAAGAGAGACTGATGGATGGATAGGACAGATGCCTTGACATAGAAGCAAGTGGAGAGCAAAAGATGGGAGAGGAGAGAAAGAAGTGGAAATCAGGGTGAGCATGGAGCTAGAAAATAACTGTAAGGAAGTTTGGGACATCTGAGGAGCACATGGGCGAATTTGTACCTAGTCACTGGTTCAAGTAATTCTTTGGTTTTCCTTTGAATTTTGGGAATCATGTTTTGCATTTAAATTTCAAATATTAGAATACAAACAAAACAGGACTGGATGAGCTTCTTACTCCTCACATAGAGCAATTTTAAAATCTTCAGCGAGAGACAGTGGGAAGGAGAGTGAAAAGGTTAGAGAGAAAGGGAGGCGTAGCATTCACACGCATTTCCAGATTTACGATTCCTCGTAAATCTGGAAATGTGTCTCATTCCATGGGTGTTGCGTGAAGCAACTCCCATGGAACGCCGCTTTCAAGCAAAGTGCTGCATGTAAAGGGGCCATGTTTACAAGGAGAGGAAAAGCCTCGCTGGGTGGCTTTTCCTGTCCTTGTAAATATGGAGCAGTAAGATACGCCACCAGTACGTCACAAAAAGTGATGTACTGGTGGCGCAGGGGGCTTGGAAATCTGCCCCATAAAGTCCTATGGTGACAGTTGCACCTGCATGCTACATTCACTCACACAGTCTAATTCCGGACTTGCTCTTAGCCACACCACTTTCAAAATACACCAGCCACCACTGGACATTAATGTTAGATCCAGCATTGAGGAAAAGGGGCTGCAGTCTTGTAGGAAAGTGGATTTCTGTTGCAGTAATCTCCTCACTCTTTGCCAGATCTGATGCACTTTGACTGAGTGTGCCCTGGGTCCCTGCCAATCAGGTTCTCAGGGCCTGTGTTCTTTCCCAAAACTGTACCTTTGTTTTCACATTTTGCACACTTCTGGCCCACATATAAGTCCCTTGTAAAAGGTACCAGTGGTATCAAGAGCCTTGTGACCAGAGACGGTCTCTAAAGGCTTCAGCATGTATTGTGCCACCCTCGGGGACCCCTCACCAAACACATACACACTGCCATTGCAGAATGTGTATTGTGGTGCAGCCAAAACATAAGGGTCGACATGGAACACATCTTTGTGTGCCATGCCTACAAACACTGCCTATGGCATAGGTAAGTCACCCCTCTAGCAGGCCTCACAGCCCTAAGGCAGAGGGCACTATACCACAGGTGAGGGCTTTGCTGCATGAGCACTATGCCCCTAAAGTGTCTGTGCCATTCACAGACATTGTAAGTGCAGTAGAGCCATATTGAGTACCTGGGCTGGGAGTTTGTCATTATGAGTTCCATAGCTCCATGGTGGCTTTACTGAATGCTAAGGAGTTTGTTATAAAACTCCCCTCATAACAAACCCACACTGATGCCAGTGCTGGATTTATTACAAAATGCACTCAGAGGGCATCTTAGCGATTCCCCCTGAAAAACGACCAATTCCTTCATGTCCAGCTAACTGGTCTGCACCAGCCTGTACCACACAGCCATGTTTCTGACCCCCTGAGGTGGGAGCCCATGTGCACTTGTGGGTCTGGGACCAAGTCTTCTTGGGGTGGAGGTGATTCACACCTACCCATAAGCAGGAACATCATTCAGGGCGGTGAGCCTCAAAGGCTTCCTGCCCTTCGATACGCTAGCCAGGGCCTCTCCAGCTTGTGGAGATGGCAGCGCCCTTGATCAGGCTCCACATTTGGCAGCAAGGTCAGAGGGAAAATTAGTAGTCAGGAGAGGTGTGTCCCCTCTTTGCCAGGACTACCTCTAAGGTGCCCTGGACCGAGGAGACCCCCTCCTTAGGAAATCCTCCATTTTGAATGAAAGGATTTGACCCAATCAGGTTAGGGGGATGCACCCTCCCCAAAAGGAGTGGACATTTAAAGGGTGTAGTCACCCTAAATGCAAGTAGCACATCGGCTACCATCTGCCAGTCCCTGTAACACCCCTAAATTTTGTATTTAGGGGCTCCCCTGAACCTTGATCCACAGATTCCTGCAACCTAAGAAGAAGGACGAAGAGGACGCCATGCAGCATAGCAAGAAGACACCTACTGACTTGGCCCCAGCCCTACCTGCCTGCCTCTCACTTTCAGATTCTACGAAAAAGACAACACCTGTCCCGTGGTCAGCAGCTTTCTAGAAACCTGGGGAAGACTGCCCACTGTTCAACAAAGACCAGATCTCCCGAGGACAGTGGCCTTGTACATAAAAAAACTACACCAAGGAGTTTGGGTTCCAGGCGGATCCGCGACCCCTGCCCACTCTGCACCCAACACCCACAGCCTGAGTGAGTGGCTCATCTGCCCTCTGAAGTCACCCCAATGATCCTGACCTCGTCTCCATTGGTGGCTGACCTCTCCTGGGGGCATATTATCAAGCGGCAGCGATAATTATCGCTGGCCGCGCTTAGCGTGAGATTTGTTATCGCCGGCTATCGCTGGAAATTACCGCCATGCTAGCGCTGTATTAACAACGCTTAGCGCAATGGTTTTCCAGCGATGTTCCATGGAAAACGGCAATATCCTTGATGATAGGACCTGTGGTCTTAGCCACACAATCCACCCCCCATGTTAGGTATGCCTTAGTCTGGAATTTAACAGACGTTAAATTCCAGCGATAAGGCATAGTTAACGCGATTTCAAATATCGCTACCCCACGTTGATGATATCGCGAAGCTGGGTTAGCGATATTTTCTCATGGAGTTTTGTCAGGCATGCCTCCTTTGCATCTCATTAACGATGCGAGGCGTGCTGACAACGGGCGCTAAGGCAAGGAAACACGCGCTAGCATGTCCTTGTTAATAAAGCGACAATATTATCGCCGCTTTTCGCCCGAAAACGGACGCTAAAGCGGCGATAATGTTATCGCCAGCCCTTGATAATATGCCCCTTGGACTCCACGAAGTTGCCAGCAGCCTCTTCACGAAGGGTCCTCCTGACCGCGCCCGGCTGTAGTAAAGAAAACCTGACGCCAAAAGGCACCCCTGCATCCTCAGCCCCTCGACTTTGGGGAGCCCACCCGATAGTGCCCAGGTGTCCAGCAACTCTCCAACTTACCAGCCTAGCCATTGGTCAAGTTCGTTGAGCCTCCTGGTCTGAGCCTGCAGCCTTTTTGTGCGACGAGAACCGCCAAAGAAAAGCATTGAGCACCCGATGCTGATTTTGCACCTTGCACCCACCCAGTCGCCCCTGTGCCGCTGGTGGTGTAGCTTTGTGCTGGTTTGTGGCCCCCCCTGTGCTAAACTTAACCCCTGGGGCCTGTACCCTGAAACTGCGGTTACTTACCTGCAAACCGTGCCTCTTCAATTTACCCCCACCTCCATTGATTTACATTGGGCCCAGTGACATCTGCACCCGGCTGCCCCAGTGCCGCTGGTGGTGCAGTACCTACCTGGAACTGAACTTTGCCCAGTGTTGGCCAAAACCCCCAAAGATTGGGATTGGAAGTCGAGTACTTACCTGCTAATGCTTAACATTGTTTTCCTCCCATAGGATTGCATTGCATTCTATCTATTGCATACAAAAGTCTATTTATATTGCAAAGTTCTACTGTTCTAATCCAATTCTACAAAAGTATTTCTAAAACTGTAAAGCATTTTCTACTGCCTTGAAAAACAATTCTTACTGCATTTGAAAAGTATTTCTGCTTTGGAACTGTTACCTGCAACTGAGTTCCTCTTGGTTCTAGAAATAAAATAACCAAATAACTTTTTATGCAAAACAATTGGTCTTGGATTCATTCTTTGAGTGTGTGCAAACATTTCTTGCCTGAGTGTGTACAATAAATGCTTAACACAACCCTCTGATAAGCCTACCTGCTCGCCACACTACCACAAATAGAGCTTTTATTATTATTTACTTAAGCCTCTGGGGATGCATTAGACTCTGTGCACACTATACCTTACTTTGGTATAGTATATACAGAGCCAGCTTCCTACAACTCTGCTCCATGTTCATGATTGGCTGCTGGAGTGTTAATCATGGTTTGTTGTGATGCAGCTTTTCAAAATACTGGGTTGAGGTATCAGCTCCTGTTCAGTGTCATTCACAATCAGACTGCAGCCTACTGCCAAATTGGTTCAGTGCATCACACATTGGTATGACCTCAAACCCACATTTGTGCACAGACATAACAATTCAATGAAAACATGAACACAAAGAGGAGCTTCATATCTGAGGTCTCCAGAGTTGATTTACATGGAAGGACAGTAGTAGATACATCTGGTAACAGGGTTACTGCTAACTGCACCTGAAAATTATAGAATTACTACCCCCTCCCCTGACCTACAGAAAAAGGTTTTGGGATGAATACACCCCTGGAGAATTGGGTGAGGAGAGTGGCTGAGGGTATCAACTATCCCTGGGGCCAGGATCTGACCTCATATTTATTAGGGGCATTGTTTGATTGGGGGGTGGGGGCGTTTCTGATTAAAGACCCTTTAAATTGAGTGAAAAAAGAAACATAATGCAAGTGAACTTCTGGAATAAAGGAACATATGCAGAGATAGGACAGCTAGGACAGTCACTGATGTTTGCCCTCCAAGTTTTTTAAGAAGTTGAATAGAGAATATACTTAGAAGAATCGTTCATATGTCTGTCTGTCGTCAATTATCACTGCTAATCATTACCCTCCTCCCATATGTGGTTCCTGCGTCACACCTGCTTGCTTTCAGGGTGGAGCGGCCCTCCAGAACTTGGGAATTAGAAACTTGCCAATGAGTTGGTAAAAGTGATGCGAGTCACCCCTTGGCCCTCAGACCAGTAATATGTCATCAATATACCCTGTGGTTCTAGGATGTGCTTCTCTCCTGTACATCTGAAGGGAAGTGGAGTGAAACCATGTGTTACTGAACAGGAATCTGGGACTGTCAGATGTACAAAGGAGCAGACAGGGTTTATGCCATATAAGGTTTTTAAGCCATGCATTAATCTCTGCACACAGAAGTTTGAAGTGTCGATGTCAAGCCAAATTCTCTGGACATGGAAATCTGACTGAAATGTTTGCTTGGAGAGATTTCTGTGGGGCAATGTCATACTAGGTCCTTTCCATCCAAATATTTCAATCAATCAATCAATCAATCAGGGTTATAAAGCGTGCTACTCACCCGTGAGGGTCTCAAGGCGCTGGGGGTGGGAGGGGTGCAGCTCCGGATCAGTCAAAGAGTCAGGTCTTGAGGCTCTTTCTGAAGGTGTGCAGAGTGGGGGAGCGTCTGATGTTGACTGGGAGTTCGTTCCAGGTCTTTGCTGCAACGTAGTAGAAGGCTCTTCCACCTGCTCTGGTTCTGCGGATGCGTGGGGTCTCTGTCAGGGTGAGGTCGGCGGAGTGGAGGTTCCTTTTGGGTACGTGGAAGGAGACTCTTTCGTTGAGGTATTTGGGTCCGATGTTGTGGAGGAATTCGTAGGCGTGGGTGTGTAGCTTGAAGGTTACTCTCTTCTCGATGGGGAGCCAGTGGAGGACTCGTAGGTGCTGGGTCATGTGCTCGTGTCGTGGGGTTCCGAGGACGAGTCTGGCTGAGGTGTTCTGGATGGTTTGGAGCTTGTGTAGCAGGGTCTTGTTGATTCCAGTGTAGAGGGTGTTGCCGTAGTCCAGTCTGCTGGTTATGAGTGTGTGGGCGACGGTCTTTTTGCATTCGGGGGGGATCCACTTGAAGGTCTTGCAGAGGATGCGGAGGGAGTTGAAGCAGGTGGAGGCGACGGCGTTGATCTGGTGGGTCAAGATGAGAGAGGGGTCTAGAATGATGTCGAGGTTCCGGGCGTGGTCGGTTGGGGTGGGTGGGATTCCGAGGGCAGGGGGCCACAAGGAGCTGTCCCACGCAGTGGGGGAGGGTCCGAGGACCTCTGTCTTCTCCGAGTTCAGTTTTAGGCAGCTGTCGCTCATCCAGGCTGCGACGTCTTTCATTCCTTCTTCGAAGCTGAGTCTGGTGTCTTCGGGATTCTTCGTGAGAGAGAGGATGAGCTGAGTGTCGTCTGCATAAGATACTATGCTGAGCCCATGCTGTCTGACGATGTCGGTGAGGGGGGCCATGTAGATGTTGAAGAGCGTGGGGCTGAGCGAGGATCCTTGGGGTACTCCACAGTTGTTCTCTGTAGGTTCGGAGAGGAAGGGGGGGGAGTCTGATCCTTTGGGTTCTGCTGGAGAGAAAGGAGCAGATCCAGTCGAGGGCAGTTCCTCATATACCAGCGTCGTGGAGTCTGGCAGCTAGAGTGCGGTGTGAGACGGTGTCAAAGGCTGCGGAGAGGTCTAGTAGGATGAGGGCCGCAGTGTGGCCCTGGTCGAGTAGCATGCGGATGTCATCGACGGCGGTGAGGAGGGAGGTCTCGGTGCTGTGGTTGCTGCGGAATCCAGACTGGGAGGAGTCGAGGATGGCGTTCTCTTCGATGAAGGTGGTCAGTGGGCGTTGATGAATCTCTCTGTGACTTTGGCTGCGAAGGGAAGGAGAGAGATGGGCTGGTAGTTTTTCAGGTCCGTCGGGTCAGTGTCATCCTGAGTCCTCTGCATGAGTGGTTTGTGGTGTAAATGCCATGGAGTTGTTTAGAGGAGCTCATGTGCTGAGTCCTGTGTGAGAGGTTTGTGGTGTTAATGCCATGGAGTGGTTTAGACGAGTTCATGGCAATCCTGAGTCCTCTTCACAAGAGGTTTGTCGTGTTAATGCCATGGAGTGGTTTAGAGGAGTTCATGTCATCATGAGTCCTGCATGAGAGGTTTGTGGTGTTAATGCCATGGAGTGGTTTGGTGAAATTCATGTCGTGCTGAGTCCTGCATGAGAGGTTTGTGGTGTTAATGCCATGGAGTGGTTTAGAGGAGTTCGTGCCATCTTGAGTCCTGTATGAGAGGTTTGTCATGTTAATGCCATGGAGTGGTTTAGAGGAGTTTGTGTCATCCTGTGTCCTGCATGAGAGGTTTGTGATGTTAATGCCATGGAGTGGTTTAGGCGAGTTTATGGCAATCCTGAGTCCTCTTCACAAGAGGTTTGTGGTGTTAATGCCATGGAGTGGTTTAGAGGAGTTCATGTCATCCTGGGTCCTCTGCATGAGAGGTTTGTGGTGTTAATGCCATGGAGTGGTTTAGAGGAGTTTGTGTCATCCTGAGCCCTCTGCATGAGAGGTCTGTGGTGCTAATGCCATGGAGTGGTTTAGAGGAGTTTATGTTGTGATGAGTCCTGCATGAGAGGTTTGTGGTGTTAATGCCATGGAGTGGTTTAGAGGAGTTTGTGCCATCTTGAGTCCTGTATGAGAGGTTTGTCATGTTAATGCCATGGAGTGGTTTAGAGGAATTTGTGTCATCCTGAGTCCTGCATGAGAGGTTTGTGGTGTTAATGCCATGGAGTGGTTTAGAGGAGTTTGTGTCATCCTGAGTCCTCTTCACAAGAGGTTTGTCATGTTAATGCCATGGAGTGGTTTAGAGGAGTTTGTGTCATCCTGAGTCCTGCATGAGAGGTTTGTGGTGTTAATGCCATGGAGTGGTTTAGAGGAGTTTGTGTCATCCTGAGTCCTGCATGAGAGGTTTGTGGTGTTAATGCCATGGAGTGGTTTAGAGGAGTTCATGTCATCCTGAGCCCTCTGCATGAGAGGTCTGTGGTGCTAATGCAATGGAGTGGTTTAGAGGAGTTTATGTTGTGCTGAGTCCTGCATGAGAGGTTTGTGGTGTTAATGCCATGGAGTGGTTTAAAGGAGTTTGTGTCATCCTGAGTCCTGCATGAGAGGTTTGTGGTGTTAATGCCATGGAGTGGTTTAGAGGAGTTTGTGTCATCCTGAGTCCTCTTCACAAGAGGTTTGTCATGTTAATGCCATGGAGTGGTTTAGAGGAGTTTGTGTCATCCTGAGTCCTGCATGAGAGGTTTGTGGTGTTAATGCCATGGAGTGGTTTAGAGGAGTTTGTGTCATCCTGAGTCCTGCATGAGAGGTTTGTGGTGTTAATGCCATGGAGTGGTTTAGAGGAGTTTGTGTCATCCTGAGTCCTGCATGAGAGGTCTGTGGTGTTAATGCCATGGAGTGGTTTAGAGGAGTTTATGTTGTGCTGAGTCCTGCATGAGAGGTTTGTGGTGTTAATGCCATGGAGTGGTTTAAAGGAGTTTGTGTCATCCTGAGTCCTGCATGAGAGGTTTGTGGTGTTAATGCCATGGAGTGGTTTAGAGGAGTTCATGCCATCCTGAGTCCTCTTCACAAGAGGTTTGTGGTGCTAATGCCATGGAATGGTTTAGAGGAGATCACGTCGTGCTGAGTCCTGCATGAGAGGTTTGTGGTGTTAATGCCATGGAGTGGTTTAAAGGAGTTTGTGTCATCCTGAGTCCTGCATGAGAGGTTTGTGGTGTTAATGCCATGGAGTGGTTTAGAGGAGTTTGTGTCATCCTGAGTCCTGCATGAGAGGTTTGTGGTGTTAATGCCATGGAGTGGTTTAGAGGATTTCATGCCATCCTGAGTCCTGCATGAGAGGTTTGTGGTGTTAATGCCATGGAGTGGTTTAAAGGAGTTCGTGTCATCCTGAGTCCTGCATGAGAGGTTTGTGGTGTTAATGCCATGGAGTGGTTTAGACGAGTTCATGGCAATCCTGAGTCCTCTTCACAAGAGGTTTGTGGTGTTAATGCCATGGAGTGGTTTAGAGGAGTTTGTGTCATCCTGAGCCCTCTGCATGAGAGGTCTGTGGTGCTAATGCCATGGAGTGGTTTAGAGGAGTTTATGTTGTGATGAGTCCTGCATGAGAGGTTTGTGGTGTTAATGCCATGGAGTGGTTTAGAGGAGTTTGTGCCATCTTGAGTCCTGTATGAGAGGTTTGTCATGTTAATGCCATGGAGTGGTTTAGAGGAATTTGTGTCATCCTGAGTCCTGCATGAGAGGTTTGTGGTGTTAATGCCATGGAGTGGTTTAGAGGAGTTTGTGTCATCCTGAGTCCTCTTCACAAGAGGTTTGTCATGTTAATGCCATGGAGTGGTTTAGAGGAGTTTGTGTCATCCTGAGTCCTGCATGAGAGGTTTGTGGTGTTAATGCCATGGAGTGGTTTAGAGGAGTTTGTGTCATCCTGAGTCCTGCATGAGAGGTTTGTGGTGTTAATGCCATGGAGTGGTTTAGAGGAGTTCATGTCATCCTGAGCCCTCTGCATGAGAGGTCTGTGGTGCTAATGCCATGGAGTGGTTTAGAGGAGTTTATGTTGTGCTGAGTCCTGCATGAGAGGTTTGTGGTGTTAATGCCATGGAGTGGTTTAAAGGAGTTTGTGTCATCCTGAGTCCTGCATGAGAGGTTTGTGGTGTTAATGCCATGGAGTGGTTTAGAGGAGTTTGTGTAATCCTGAGTCCTGCATGAGAGGTTTGTGGTGTTAATGCCATGGAGTGGTTTAAAGGAGTTCGTGTCATCCTGAGTCCTGCATGAGAGGTTTGTGGTGTTAATGCCATGGAGTGGTTTAGAGGAGTTCATGTCATCCTGAGCCCTCTGCATGAGAGGTTTGTGGTGTTAATGCCATGGAGTGGTTTAAAGGAGTTTGTGTCATCCTGAGTCCTGCATGAGAGGTTTGTGGTGTTAATGCCATGGAGTGGTTTAGAGGAGTTTGTGTCATCCTGAGTCCTCTTCACAAGAGGTTTGTCATGTTAATGCCATGGAGTTGTTTAGAGGAGTTTGTGTAATCCTGAGTCCTGCATGAGAGGTTTGTGGTGTTAATGCCATGGAGTGGTTTAAAGGAGTTCGTGTCATCCTGAGTCCTGCATGAGAGGTTTGTGGTGTTAATGCCATGGAGTGGTTTAGAGGAGTTTGTGTCATCCTGAGTCCTGCATGAGAGGTTTGTGGTGTTAATGCCATGGAGTGGTTTAGAGGATTTCATGCCATCCTGAGTCCTGCATGAGAGGTTTGTGGTGTTAAGGCCATGGAGTGGTTTAAAGGAGTTCGTGTCATCCTGAGTCCTGCATGAGAGGTTTGTGGTGTTAATGCCATGGAGTGGTTTAGACGAGTTCATGGCAATCCTGAGTCCTCTTCACAAGAGGTTTGTGGTGTTAATGCCATGGAGTGGTTTAGAGGAGTTTGTGTCATCCTGAGCCCTCTGCATGAGAGGTCTGTGGTGCTAATGCCATGGAGTGGTTTAGAGGAGTTTGTGTCATCCTGAGCCCTCTGCATGAGAGGTCTGTGGTGCTAATGCCATGGAGTGGTTTAGAGGAGTTCATGTTGTGCTGAGTTCTGCGTGAGAGGTTTGTGGTGTTAATGCCATGGAGTGGTTTAGAGGAGTTCATATCATGCTGAGTCCTGCATGGATTCTTTGAGAAGCCAATGCTCCACTGAGGCCTCTACATCCGAGCCCAAATCCAGGATGAAGAGGCAAGGCAGCAGCCTCCATCCAGTCCACCCATGACCACCTATAGATGACGAGAACAAGGGCAAAGAGGTGGAAAGAGCAGCAAAGCCTCGGTACCCACCATTGATGGACTCTGGGGGCTCGGGTAGAGGTGCAGCACCTGTGCTGCCAGTGCTCTGAGGCACTTCAGTGCAAGGCACAACTGTGATGGGGAGGGACCTCCTCTTCACTGAGCCGATGTGAAATACCTCTAGGAGTGGTACTATGCTCTCACACCCAAGGAAGGCACACCTATCGTTCAGACTATTCTTGGGACTCTATATTAGTACGTTTATAGTCTAGTACAGGCCGTTGCATGCCTCCAGACAGGTTCTTCTGGTATTGTGAGCATGTATGGATTTCCTTAATTGTGTCTCGGTGTACAGGCCAGACCACAGTCCTGGCACCACCTTCATTTGATTTTAGATATATTTACACTGCTATCATTACTCATTTCTGACTTTTCATAAAGGAATAATTTATTTGTAAATCATATTTATATGAAAGTACATAATTCCTTTTAACCACTTCTATTTGACAGCAAATATTTCTCATTTGTAAAGTTATTTGTTTACAAAATCCATGTATAACAATATTTATTTAAACCTTATCCCTAAGCCTTTCAAACCACGTACTGTTCTCAGGGATCTTAGAATTTGAACAATTGTGACCCGAGGCCAAATGATAGCTACTACAAAGCATTAAATACACACGACATGAGTGTTAATTTTAATGCAACAGCCACTTAGCAACTCATAAATATTCTTCTGCAGCCACCCTTCTTACCCTTTAAACTCAGATAACGTACCTATTATGAGCCCACAATTAAGGTGATTTCACTGTGATAATTTTTGAGCATCAGAAAGGCATTACAGAGTACACCACACAGTCTTTGTGAGTCTCTCCTGAGACAGTAATGCACTGTTGATTGCAAGACATTTTGGGGCTTATTTATGGGATTTTGGCGTAGGGCAGCGCAGCAAGGCACCTTGCTGCGCTGCCCTACACCAAAGGTAAAGGGCAGGAATGCACTATATTTAAGCAATACAGTGAATTCCTGTGCTTTCTCCCTGCGCTGGCGCCATTTTGTCAGCCTAGCACCAACGCAGGCCCCCTTGGACCATGGTGCAAGCGTGCCTCTGTTGCATAAAGGACTGTTTTTTGTGCAGAAAGGGGCACTTTCCTGCACAAAAATATTTCGACAGAATGCAGCATACATGGAAAGAGGAAAAAACGAGGAGAAATAAACACATTTCTCCTTGTTACACCTCACCTCGGGAGGCGTGCAGATGTGGCGCTGCTCCAGGTTTACATCATTTTGTAAATCTGGGGCAGCGTCAAATTCCATGTGTGCTGCATGGGAAAACCCACCGCAATGCCCATGGAACGCCTCTCGGGCACAGAGTAAGGTGATGCTGCAATTTGTGCGGCATCGCCGTACTCATGATTTATGAGGCCACTCAAAGCCATGCAGGAGGGCTATGGATGGATTCATTAATTAAATTAGAGCACCAGGTCATGCATATTCCACTTTACGAAGTGCAAGAGTGATGCAGGGCTCTCATAAATAAGTCTCTTTGTGTCCTTGCAAGGGACTTGCAGCCTGCCCATTGCTTACCATTGTTTGACGTCACCATCACTTTCATTTCTATGCTTTTCTTTTGTCAGCATGTGCCGGCTTCACTCCCTCTATGTGTTTTTGTCCGTTCACTGTAGCATGACCCAAGTACTGCTTCCTTGCAGCACCCAGTGTCTGTCCACTGCTCATGTGCATTTTTTTTTATACATTTGGGCTCTAGGACTCAATAAAAATGCAAGGGCCTCATTTACAAGAAGCCTGCACCATCGGAGAGTCATGGTTTACGACGATCCAGTGGCGCAAGCCTCTCAATCATATTTATGAGGCGGCGCAAAGCCACCCTGCATGGCTTTGCATGGCCTGTAAGGTATGGAGTAAGGCAAGGCAGAGCAAAGGGCTGCTTGCACATAAACAATCTTCCCCTGCATGCAGACACCCTTGCACTATGGTGCAAGGGTGCCTGCGTTGGCGCTAGGCTGCTAAGTGTAGCACCAGTGCAGGGGGAAATGCAGGGCTGCGCCATATTCTAGTAAATATGGTGCAGCCCTGCGTTTCTGAAGTGGCGGAGTGAGGCGTTAAGCCAAGAACGCTAATGCCTCACTTCGCCACTTTTCTTGTAAATATGCCCCCGTGACTTTTAAATACATTGCATTCGAATAGGTGTAGGCCAGTGCAGCAAAATGACTTGCGGTGCTGCCCTGCACCAATCCTTTGTAAATGAGGCCCCAAGTGTTTTGCAGGTTGTTTCCCTCTAGCCCAACCTGCTCCAATTTGTTGCTTTCCCCCTTTCACTCTCCAATCCCCTGTATGTGTTGCAAAATAAGAGTTGTGTGGAGAAAATCACAGAGTTGACAATACCAAGGCTAGTCCCATTTTACAGAAAAAAAGTACATCATGTGAGGTTTGTGGTAACCAAGCGTGCACTGAATGTAATTTTGTCACTGTTAGGGTCAGACAAAATAGAAACATATACTGTGACTGTGTGCCCCTGATGGACGGAATGATGAACATTGTCAAACATTCACCTCCAGTACAGAGATCTTGGCCTAAATCCATAGGTTTTTTGCTCACCATGCCATTCCATTTTGGACCCAGCCATATGCAAATCAGTTGTGACCTTTCTCCCCATGGGAACAGTCCAGCAAGAACTACCAGGCCCTCCCTGGACCTGAAACAAGCATCCTTGGACCAGTTTCAGAGAATTATCACTCTTCAGCCAGGCTCCTTGAATCCAATGGCATAGTGAGCACTAGACCCTCATCTGGGCATGCCCTTCCCACTTAGGGCAACTATAGCAACACAAAAAGATGAGGAACGGAATGCTGAACATTGTCAAATATTCAACCCCAGTATAGAGATCTGGGCCTAACTCCATTGTTTTTTTGCTCACCATGCCATTCCAGTTTGAGACCCAGCCATATGCAAATCAGTTTTGACCCTGCTCCACATGGGAAGAGTCCATCAGGAACTGTCAGACTCCGAAACAAGCATCCTGGGACCAATTTCGGGGCATCACCCCTTATCAGCCAAGCTATCTTGAATTTAGGGGCATACCCTTCCTACTTAGGGCGACTATAGCAGCAGAAATAGATGATGGACGGAGTGCTGAACATTGCTAAACATTCACCCCCAGTACAGAGATCTGGGCCTAAATCCATCATTTTTTTGCATACCATGCTAGAAGTTCTAGAGCTTCTATAGATGCAGCCGTTGACATAACCTACGATGAAATAGAAGCAGCCACACTAAATTGCGAAGATCTTGTGAATCAAGCTAGGAGGGACAATCTTCATGAAAGAAGGTTACAGGAGGAAGCAGATCCAAAATCCTTCATGGCGGGCCTCTTTTCTTCACTATTGGGCAGCAGTCACCCAGAGATCGAGCTGCAGAGAGTTCATCAAGTAGACCAGAAGGTAAACCTCTGTGAGGTCCAAGAGATGTCCTTATCAAACTCTACAGCAATGAAGGAAGACGTCCTTTGTGCTGATAGAACCTGAACACTGTTTCATTTCAAAAGAGTAACACACTCTGCTTCAGAATATCACCCCAGCCACGCTGCAGCATCTTCTTTGATCCACCCAATCACTGAGAAACTCCAAACCACAAGATTAGATAGAGAGGAACATTCCCCTGAGATATCCCTTCTAAGTATGATAATGAGATGAGGAATGTTACTGACAAAGGGGACTGAACCTCTGGGAACAGCAACATCCTCAAAGGGGACACAAAGTGAAAGAGTAGGGCAGCCTGAACCTAGAGCAAAGCAAGATGAAAACACAACACCCAGAGGACAATGGAGAAGAGAAGCTTGGAGGAGAGTTGAGATCTGCAGGGATGAAACCTCAATGACAGAATTTGGATGCCTCGATTGGACCCGAACCAGGATTACTGAACTACGCTGAGAGCAGACACACTGAACTGTGCTCAGATTCCTACACTGGCCCGACCACCCGACCTTAGGCGTAGCAGAGATATTCAATTAAAAGGTGGGCTCTACCAGCTACTCTTTTGAGTTTGGCACTCATGCCTTTGTGGTTTGGCTGGGGAGATCCCCCAGGAACAAGAGTATTTCAGCATTCAGGTGGCAGACCATTTTGCATGTCAACAAAGGCTTAACCCGGGGTGGAAGAACGTGCCCCTTAACATGCTTGAAAATGGTTTCACTTTTTCAAATGAAATTTAACATAAGTAATGTAAGTTATGATTGGGTCAGTTCCATTATGGTTTTACGTTTTCATTCTTCCAGGTTGGGAATGGGCATTCCTTGAAGAGAGGGGAGACCTGCGACTCCCAGACTTTCCACTTGCTGTGCGCTACATTAGCTGGGTCACTGCTTCTTAAATCTATATAGATCACTTCCTACGTTTACTATCTGTAGCTACCCACGGAGTCTATAGCCCCCATAAGAGTTATATTGTTAAATACTGAGGGGCTAATTTACAAGCCCAGTGTGCTGTCCGACCGTCACTTTTTTTTACGTTCTGGCGGCGCGCTGGGCTTACCCATATCTACCAGGCCACCGAAAGCCATCCTGCGTGGCTTTTCATGGCCTCATATATATGGTGCAAGGCAATGCAGCGCACATGGCTGCGTTGCCTCAAACTGCCCCGGGAAGGTGTGCCATGGGCGTTGCGGTGGGTGTTCCCACTCAACGCCCATGGTTTTTGGCACATTCTCAGATTTACAACAAAGCGTATATCTGGGAATGCGTCAAAATCCTGTACCTCCTCAGGGGTGGCGTACCTCCTCAGGGGTGGCATACCTCCTCAGGGGTTGTGAAGGAGGGTGCCCCTTCCTCCACAGAAACAACCTGATTTCAACACAGACACCCTTGCACCGTGGTGCAGGGGTGCATGCATTGGCGCTAGGCAGCCATTTGTGTGACAGCGCAGTGTAAGAGGATATGAATGTCGTATCTCATAGATACGGTGCTTTCCTGCCCTTTTCTTTTGATGCAGGGCTGCGTATTAGAATCATGTGCAGCGCAGCCCTGCATCAAATTGTAGTAAACGAGGCCCCAAGGGATTTAGGGGCATATTTACAGCAGAATGGAGAAGCGCGGCACCACAGTGCAAGGGTGTCTGCGTTGGGGGGAAGATTGTTTATGTGCAGGAAGGCCCCCCTTCCTGCACATAAACAATCTTTAAATGCTGTTTCGTAACTTCTATGTGTGCTGCTGCTCAATGCAGCACACATAGAAGCTGCAAAACAGCATTTTTTTAAATGTATTGTTTATGTGCAGGAAGGGGGACCTTCCTGCACATAAACAATCATAAATGGGGTTTTGCTGTTTCTATGTGTGCTGCGCAACGCAGCACACATGGAAACAGCAAAAACGAGGAGAAATAAAGCATTTCTCCTCGTTTCGCCTGTTTAAGACCAGATTTTCCCTGATCTTAATTTTGGCGCTGCCACATTTACCTCAACCTTGTAAATAGGGGCAGCGTCAGAATCAATGGGGGTTGCGGTGGAACGCCCACAGCAACACCCATTGCCCTCCCCTTTCACGCTAAGCTTATTGTGAAAGGGGGCCTTATTCACAAGGCAGCGTTAAGCCACGTTAAGTGGCTTAATGCTGCCTTGTAAATATGACGAGGCCCCTATCGCCATCACAACGTCACTGAAAGTGACGTTGTGGTGGCCGTAGGGGCTTGTAAATATGCCCCTTAGTTTTCCCAATAAGAAGGCCAGATTTGTGTGATTTTCACTTGAGGGGAAGTAAGATATCACCGTCCTACAAGAGACTCTTTCACAGAGAAGTGAGGAGTCATGGTTCAAGCCAAAACATTGCCCGACAGTATCCTGTTCATCTGCTACCACCAAGTACAAAAGTGTTGCCCTCCACGTGCACAGATATTTACTATTTAAGCCCCTAGTCAGAAAAAAGATAAAGATGGCAACCACATTACTGTTTCTGGTTGATTTCCTAATCGTCCTACCACAATAGCCACACTTTACACCCCCAACATGGATGAAGATATTTTCGTGAAACATTTCTTGCTCACACCTGCTGCTTTTGCCACAGGCTATCTGATTGTTTTAGCTGACTTCAAACTAGTCTGGAATCCAAAGGTCATTAGAGAAGATCTTCCCACCACTTGAAAGCCTTTTCTAGAAGTTTGAAACTTAGGGGGATTTGTACAATGAAGTGGTGGAGTGTGGCGTTAGCCTCCTGGGCTTAACGGCACGCTCCGCCACTTCGGAAACGCAAGGCTGCACCATATTTACAAGAATGTGGTGCAGCCCTGCGTTTCCCCCTGCGATGGCACTAAGTTTAACAACTTAGCGCCAACGTAGGCACCCTTGCACCAGAATGCAAGGGTGTCTGCGTGCAGGGGAGCATTGGTTATGTGTAGGAAGGTGTCCCTTCCTGCACATAAACAATCCTAAAATGCCATTTTGTAACTTTCATGTGTGCTGCTTCATGCAGCACACATGAAAGTTACAAAATGGCATTTTTAAAGGTTTGTTTATGTACAGGAAGGGACACCTTCCTGTACATAAACAAATAATGGCATTTTGCTTTTTCCATGTGTGCTGCACAAGGCAGCACACATGGAAAAAGCAAAACGAGGAGAAATAATGCATTTCTCCGCTTTTCGCCAACTTAAGACCAGGATTTTCCTGATCTTAATTTTGGCGCTGCCTCTTATGTACGCCACCCTTGTACATAGGGGGCAGCGTCAAATACAATGGGTGTTGCGGTGGAACGCCCACCACAACACCCACTGCACGCCCCTTTCATGCTAAACATAGCGTGAAAGGGTGCCTTATTACAAGGCAGCGTTAAGCCATGTTAAGTGGCTTAATGCTGCCTTGTACATAGGGCAAGGCCCCTATCGCCACGGGAACGTCACAAAAAGTGACGTTGTGGTGGCGATAAGGGCTTGTACATATGCCCCATAGTCCTGTGGAGAACGGGGGTAGGAATTAAGAGATGTCTGGCTAGAACTATACGGAGACTCTAAAAATCACACCTTTCTCTCATATGTATCCTGCTCTTCTACCCAAACTAATTATAATCCAGTTTGCAATGCCTTGATGCCACTTCTAGGGGATACCATCATTCACCCAGAAACCATTTTGCACCATGCCCCTGTCACAGTTGCCTTAAACATAGGCCAAGAGGCCCCCACTGTAGCATCTGCCCAGCTGGGGTACCCGCCAATGACTACGCATATCACGGAGCTTAGTATTACTCGTCTTTATTCATCTGCGTGTAGCTGTGAACTCAACATTCTAAATCCACTTTCACTGCGATACTCTCGAGTCATTACGTCATAGCTCTACCAAGTTCATCAGGAGTCAAAAGGGTTCCGTCATTGCTAACTCACAAGACACCCACCAAGGGAGAGGAACTCTCCATTCACCACTACTGGGAGACGCAACACTCAGGAATAAGTTTAGTGCCTAGATCAAGGAATACTTTGATCTTAACGCACTGGTGATGAAGGACCGAGTACGTCATGGGAGGAATTCAAAGTAGTTATGTATGGCAAATGTATAGGGATAATTTCAACCCCGAAAGTGCTTGGGAATAAATAAAAAGAGCAGTTAGAAGCATTGAAAGTATTTTAACGAAAACATAAGTCAACCCCATTGTTGGAACTGGCACTTCCTGGTTGGCTGAGGCGATGCCCTAGCCAGACAGAACCTACCACTCCTGTGAGGGGCGGGTGATTACACTCGCCGTATAACCTGTGCTCACCCTTGGGTAGCTTGGCACTGAGCAGTCAGGCTTATCACAGAGGCAATGTGTAAAGTATTGACACAGCACTCACTCACAATAAATACATGAGCGTCACAAAGGAGACCACACGTGATTACGTAAATAACGTTTGCATGGAACACACACAATAATCAACACAACATGAACATCATGTACATCTGGGCATAAATCACACTTAGAAATATTACTAGCAGTACTAGGCCCAACCGTGTTAAAATGACATCAGTAATATGCACACTTGGGAATATCCTATTCTACCTCTCTAGCACCCTTATGCGCGACAACATTAGGCCTGGGCGAAGTACTACGCTACGCTCGCGTAGTTTGCGAAGTTTGCGCTACTTTGCACTACGCAAATTGCACGTAGCACAGTGCCAACACACGTAGCGTAGCGTAGCGGTCATTTTTTGCTTGCTCGCGGTCCTCAACGTCAAGTTGGCGACCGCGAGCAAGCAAAATGACATCCCGGCGAGACTTTTTCCTCGTTCGCGATCAGCAACATCAAATTGCCGACCGCGAGCGTGGAAAATAAACCTCCCAGCGAGATTTTCAACGCGGGGAGGTCAGGTTTCTCATTGCGAGTGGTTGCGTATGCGAAACTACCAGTCCGCGTTGAGAAAGCTGCCGCTCGAGTAGAAATCTACTCGAGCGGCAGAAAACGACTGCTTGCACTGTGCAAGAAGCCGTTTGCAATGATTGCACAGTGCGGACAAGCATCCGGCACTGTGTAATCAGTGCGAACAGCATTTTGCACAGTGCACTACGCAGTTCGCGTAGCTATGCGTAGCTCGCGTAGTGCGAAGTGCACTTCGCGTAGCTTCGCGTAGCGCTACTACGTGAACTACGCCCAGCCTTAGATAACATGTCGTCAAACATAGGCCCTCCCTGGCTATTCTTCTAATTCAATACCACACAGTTAACGGGTGCACCCCAGGTCACAACGATGTCAGGAATATGTACATACAAAGAATTATAACACTTTTAGGCTGCACCGCGGGCCGAGGCAGCACAGGTAAAACCAATGTCAAACGTAGTGTTCTTCTGGCAAAAAATCAACGTGTAAAGCCACACTGCCGGCCATTGTCATTAATCACAGGCGGTCCGCCGACTGTCACTCCCACACACACACTGACTCAGCACTGATATACAGTGCAATGGATATCAGGCAGGTCCGTTTGGAACGCGCTCACAAACTCGCACACAGCACCGTAATGTGGTACAACTGATATCCGCCAGGTCAATAAATAGCACACTGCAGACCCAGTCCAGTTCTTCAAAGCACGGGGTGTCACTCAGTCTCTTGACCCGCTTCTGATTGTTCTCAGCAGCATTCCTTCAACCCTATCAGTCACTCTAAATACCCAAGCCAGATCCGAAAGAGGCACCCCTCAGGCACATATCGATCAGAGTACTCCCTAGGCAATCCGGGAACAACTTCTGCTGCGTGGTGAAACGCGCTGCACCAGACAATTCCGGTCTCACACAATGAAGATTTGTAGATTCCATACCTCACTGGAAATGAGGCACAATGTCCAGTGCGCATTGATATGGGTCGCACCAGACAATACTGGTAAGACACAGCAAAGAATTGCAAATTCCGTACCTCCCTGGAAATGAGGCACAACGCCTGGTGCACATTGATACTGGTCGCACTAGGCAATTCCAGTCACACACACAGGCGCAAGTTCAGTAGTGTCACATGAGGTAGAATGAGGCACTACTACGGGTATGCCCTCACCTCCAAGGGTCGCAACCGGTGAATTAGATACCGCATGCAATGAGCATGCAGTCGGCGTATCACACGAGAGAGATGCAGCACGATTGACGAAGCGGGCCATGCTGGAACCTGTAGCCGGTGAATCTGCTCACCACCAACACGATGCTTATGCATATTGAGGTCCCCACGATGCAGGGGCCCCACTCCTTAGATTAAGGCAATGCTTTTGGGGCTCTGCACAAGGTCATCCGGTCTCCAGGCACAATTCTTAGTTCCACGCTCACGTCGCACTACTAGTTGGGATCCAGCAGACACTTCAGAGGGCACTGCTCTCCCGGTGTCACAAGTAGACAGTGTGGGTCTCTCGCAGGAGGTTTTCAATGTCCATGAAACCTCTATAAGAGAACAGGGGTGCACTAGGCTGGATGTCTGTACTGTGTACTAAAACGAAGTACACAGATAGAGAGTCCAAGAATCCCCATGAAATGGTATAGTGGTAAAATAGATAGTACTAACGTTTTATTTTGTGGTAGTGTGGGCGAGCAGTTAGGCTTATCCCGGGGTCGTGCTAAGCATTTGTTGTCACACACAGAGACAAGAAGCAAGACACATACTCAAAAATAAATGTGAGACCAATATTGTATAAAAATAGCACAAATCTTTAAATATTTTTGAGAAGCAAGACTTCAAATCTGAAATATACTTTGTACAGTTCTGAAATAAATAAAAGGGGCGTGGCCAAGATGGCGGCCGAGTGAGACGCTTCTATGAGTCTCTCCGGCGCTATCGACAATTAGCTTACCTTTTGCAGCCCGATGCCGACATTTGCAGCTGTGGGAGACGAGTAGTCTGTACCAGGGCATAACTCCGGTGATCCGTAGCGGAGCTAATGACTCCATGACAGCGGTGCACAGCGATTGCTGCCGGCGCTGCCTTGAGAGTGACCCTCAGGCCTGCGGGGGAAAAAGCGGGCCTGCACTGTTGGGCGGCATTGCGGAATCCCCAGCCGACCTATCCAGCGGCGGTGCAGAGAGACGAGAGCGAGCTGCGGTCTAGTGACTGGCGACACCCGATGACAAGTTGAGGCCGGCGCGCAGCGGAGGCCTGGCAGAATTAGGGGCCTCACCTCATATCCGGCCCGAGCGCGCGACCGTCCCTGCCTGGAGCGAGGGCCGCTGCTGGAGGCCACTGCGGGGGGCCGATTTGTTGCGGCTGCCTTAGAGAGTCCGCGCTTGGAGCAGAATCGGGGCCCCAGAGTCTGGTGGAGAGGAGCGGGCCTGCTCCGCAGAGCTGCCCTGTGGGATCCCCTGCTGCAATCCGTACCAGAAGGAAGGTGAGCCTGCGCGCAGTGAAGCGGCCAGCGCATACCAAGACCGACGAGGAGGTGCGCTCCGCAGTGAGTGCAACAAAGGACTGGCCCCCCCGGAGTAGATGCTTGACGAGGCGGGGGGCACCGCTTACCCTAATTGAAGGGATCTCCGGGCTCTTCCAAGCGACCGCCCAGGCTGGAGCAGCACGAAACACCCTTACGCGGTGTACGGCGCGAGGAAGAGCCGACCATTCCAAAGCCCCAGCATAGGCATCGGCACAACGCGCAAGCCCTGGGACTGACAGGGTGAAGGGCCCCGGCCACGACATCGAACTCTGGGCTATAGCAGCAGCACGACAACGAGGCCCGTATGAGTCACTTGGGCCAGTAAGTCCTCCCCCGGGGAGTCCTGGGCACCGAAGGGCGGCTCACATCACCCTCTCCCACCAACGGAGACGGTTCTTCAAGGAGGGTTGGCGGTCTGGGCACCGGAGGAAGGGCGGCAGCTCCTGGTCTGCAGGGCTGAATCACACGGGCGAGGCTTCAGGCCCCGAGGCACGCCAGACCGCGCACGCACGGTGAAAGGCCCTAAAGGAGGAATTTCGGCCCCCTGGTGAGATTCGGAGTGTCGACGTTGGTGAGATCCTAGGGACAAGACACGACCCAGTGAGGGAGTAGAGTCCTGGAGTGTCGCAGCTGGCCCGAAACACCCGGGGGTGGCTGCTGGGGGTTCCGTAGAGTCACTGAAGTTGCAAGACGGCCTACAACAGCTAAGACGTTCTACTTTGCTCTGGAGTACGACATACACTATATACGAGTCCCCGCTGGCTGCCCTCGGTGACGCCCCCAGAGGGAGCACGCGAGGCCTGGAGCGGCGTCGGAGGGGGGACCCCTGGGGCGGCTCTTCCCTGCAGTTGGTATCGCTGCGGACACCTTCACCATATATACTGCCCGCAATACCTACGGGAGTGGACAAGGTCAGACTCCGGGAGGCCTAGATCCGACTGTGCCATCTTGCCTATCGGCAACACATAGAGAAGTGGGGAGAGGGTACCCTGACCGGGGCATACAGCACAATCCGCCGTTGCCGATTCCCACCTTTCACTCAGCGGCCACCCTCCAGCGCCAAGATGGCCTCCACCAGGGTTAAGAAGGACAGGTCCGTGAAGAATATGTTGCTGAAACAACCTACAGCATCCTCCACAGTGAGTGCATCAATGGAAGAGGAGGGGCTTAAGGGAGATCTAGAAACTCAGGACACCCCTGCAACTCCGGCTTTCATGTCCAGACTTTTCTCGTCCCTCCGTGAAGATCTGCTCACCATGCAAACGCAACTATCGGCAGACTTGAAGGATGTTAGAAAGGACCTGGACGAGGTGGGGGACCGTGTTGCTTCCTTGGCAGAGCGTGAAACTAGCAGGGACGAAGAGATGGAAATGATGCAGCAAGAACTGCTGTGACTACGCGAGCAGCACATCGAATTGCAAGCGGCTGCAGAGGATTTGGAAAATCGGTCGCGCCGCAACAATGTGCGCATCAGAGGGGCCCCCTCCCGAGCAGAAGGTGATGACATCCGCGAGTATGTTCTGGCTCTCTTCAAGCAAGTTCTGGGCGACAAATGCCCTTCGGAAATCCAGATGGACAGAGTCCATTTTGTGGGATTGCCCAAAGGCGGCAAAGCTCCCCCACCGGATATTGTTGTGTGTGTACACGATTTTCAACTCAAAGAGCTCATCCTCCTCCAAGCCCTGAAGGCTCATCCGGTTCAGTACAGGGGCCACACGTTGACTTTCTTCCAGGACTTCTCTCTGACTACACTCGCCAAAAGAAGGGATTTCCGAGCCGTCACCACACACTTAAGAGAAAAGGGAATAGCGTACTCCTGGGGTCACCCTTTTCGCATCATCTTCCGGCTCGAGAACAAGCTATGGCAAATAAAATCTCTGAAAGAAGCTGTTGAAGTGCTTGGCCTCTCCGAGGAACCTCCTCAGGCAGAAATCACCAGGCATAGGAAGGCCACGAATACTCCAGCATCTCGATGGCGGCGGGTGGGAGGCCCCCCGTGAACCACAAACCTGATTCAGAGACAATTGCCAGCGAAAGAAAGGCTGTGATCAACGCCCTAGCCAACTCCCCTGAACGCACTGTCTCCCCTTGAATGGCGACTTTAGCATCAGCTGGCTTACTTTCAGATGGCACCGGGGGACTCCTGATCCTCGGACGACTCCTCCCGAAGTGCCACGCGGGGGAATCCACCACCCCCCCAACTGAAGAATCACTCGGAGAGACCGGCCCACGCTTCCCGTGCTCTCCTTCTGACGAACTGTTGTCTCCTGTTGAGATGAAATTGTCTCTTCTTTGCTCTTCTGGGGAGGGAATTTTTTGGGTAAAGTTTGGGGCTTTATTATTTGTCTTGCTTTCCCTGTCAGTACATCCCCTCACCTCACCTCACCACTACCTGACAAAGATGCTGTCCTAACTGAGCAGAAGTGCCTTTGGAGTGGGCGACTTAGGCGCACCAGTAGATGCATGCACATCAACAGGCCCCCCCACATACCTTTAGATGATGGGTAAAGCTCTCAAAATAGTTAGCCTAAATGTCCGGGGATTGAATCACCCAGTGAAAAGAACAGCGATTTTGTCCCTTCTGGAAAGCTCCAGGGGGGATATCTGTCTCCTGCAGGAAACTCACCTTTTGCAGCGCGATACACACTGCATGCGTTCCCGGCGTTTCCCCCTCCAGGTCTGGTCGTCCAATACGGGTCAAAAGACCAATGGGGTTGCAATTCTCTTTAGTGCGAAGTTTAGCGGCAAGTTGCTGGCCGCCATCGCAGAAATAAAGGGGAGACTTTTGGCGATCCGAATTCAGTGGGAGACCCTGCAGTTTACTCTCGCCAACATTTACACCCCGAATGCACACCAAGAACAATTCATTGGCAAAGCTCTGGGAGAGGTTTTAGTGTCCGCTGACGCTGAAATCTTAGTGGGTGGCAACCTTAATTTGGTAATGGACTCGACTTTAGATCGCTCGGGACAACGACACTCACAGACGGACTCCCTGACGGACGAGGGGGCACGCTGGTTGGGAGAGCACAGGTTTCTGGACGTATGGCGCACCCATCATCCGACCGACAGGGAATATACATATTACTCGGCAGCACGCAAAACCTATGCACGCTTAGACCACTTCCTGGCCTCCCCGGCGTTGGCCTCGTCCATATCAGACCCCACCATCGAACCCTGCTCTTTGTCAGATCATGCCATGGTCACGGTTACACTGCAGCGAACATCACACACTCCACGCCTGGGGGGTTGGAGACTTAGGGACACCTTACTGCAATCCAAACTGGTGGTAGAGGCGGTCCGGGCCTGTATCACAGACTATCTGCAGATCAATGACACGGGGACTACGTCCCTAGCAGCGGTGTGGGAAGCATTGAAATTAGTAGTTAGAGGGGAATGTATAGTGATCTCTCCTGGAGAGAATAGAGCGCGCAAGGAAAAAAGGCAAAGCATAGAGCAGGATGTGAGGGAGTTAGAGGCGAGCCATAAAAGGACTGGGGCACCAAGGGTATGGAGGGAGCTGGAAAAAAAGAGACTCCTGTTAGCACGTCTAGACCTTGATAGAGCAGAATATGCGCTTTTACGCCTTCGACATACATTTTTTATCAGCAGCGACAAATGCGGCAAAATGCTAGTGCAAAGACTCAGGGCCAAGACCATGACGACCACGATCCGCTCCATCAGAACGGCGTCCGGGGCTACGGTTCAGTTAGATAGAGACATAGCCAGAGAATTTCAAACCTTCTACCGCTCACTATACGCGAAAGAAGACACACCCCGAGTGTCCCCTTTCTTGTTTCTGCGAGACGTTCCGGTCACCAGACTGACCGAAACCATTGCTGAACAATTGGACCAACCTATACGTACGGAGGAGGTGATCACGGCCATTGCGCATCTCCAACGGAACAAGGCGCCGGGCCCTGACGGGTTCACGGCCCAATTTTATAAAGTATTCTGCCCAGAGCTGGCTCCACTGTTGACCTGAGTTTTTAACTCTTTTCAGGAAACGGGATCTCTGACTGATTCGATGCTGGAAGCTTCGATTTCTGTTATCCTGAAACCGCTGAAGGATCCAGCTGATTGTTCCTCCTACCGCCCGATTTCATTATTAAACATCGATGCAAAAATATTCGCGGGCATACTAGCGGCCCGGCTCAACCCGCTGATGGCAGGGTTAATCGACCTGGACCAATCGGGATTCATACCTACCCGGCAGAGTGGAGACAACACGAAAAGGTTGTTCCACCTTACAGATGTTATCCACAGATCAGGCAGAGAGGCGGCATTCCTTGCCATCGACGCTGAAAAAGCGTTTGACCGAGTGAGGTGGTCCTATCTGTTCGCTACACTACGTCACTTCGGCTTTGGGGAGGGCTTTATCAAATGGATCTCCTGTATCTATAGCGCCCCCAGAGCTTTTGTGAGGGTGAATGGGGAGTCGTCCACCAGGTTCCCCATAGCCAGAGGCACCCGACAGGGTTGTCCCTTGTCCCCACTTCTTTTTGCGCTCTATATGGAGCCTTTTGTGCAGAAGGTGCGGGACAACCCTCAGATTAGAGGTTTTTTTGCACTACGCGGAACACCGCGAAGTGCAAAAAAACCTCTGTCGCACTACGCAGAGCTCCGTGAGCGGCGGAGTATAATAGAAAAATGCCGTTCGCGGTGATTGCACAGTGCCGGATGCTTGTCCTCACTGTGCAATCATTGCGAACGGCACCATGCACAGTGCAAGCTTTCCTTTTCTGCCGCTCGAGTAGGTTTTTACTCGAGCGGCAGCTTTCTCAACGCGAACGGGCAGTTTCTCAACGCGAGCGGTCGCGAGCATACGCGACCACTCGCAATGAGAAACCTGACCCCCCCCGCGTTGAGAAATCTCGCTGGGATGTTGATTCTCCACTCTCACGCTCGCCAACTTGATGTTGACGATCGCGAACGAGGAAAAATCTCGTCGGGAGGTTGATTTTCCTCGCTCGCGGTCGCCAACTTGACGTTGACGAACGCGAGCTAGGAAAAAAACTCCGCTCCGCAACGCGAAGCAGAGTTTTTTGGAACTCCGCGATCTCCGCGTAACGCGGAGTGCAGAAAACTCCGCAAACTTTGCGAGCGGAGCGGAGTTCACCGCCCAGGGTTACTTATACCATCAGCTTATATGCAGATGATGTGATCCTCTCGCTGATGCAGCTACAAACCTCACTACCGGCCTTGCTTTCCGAAATTGATCACTTTGGTGAGGTCTCGGGATTCAAAGTCAACTTGGGCAAATCCCAGATCTTAAACCTCTCAGTGGCCCCCGCCCTGAGAGATATCCTTGAGAGATCGTTCCCACTTACCTGGACAGACAAGTCTATCACCTACCTGGGCATCTCACTTGCCACCACGGTCCCTAAGACTTCACAACTGAATTACTCAGCGCTGGCGGCGCAAACGTCGCAAGCACTGCACAAATGGAGCCGAATGGGCCTCTCCTGGTTTGGTAGAGTGGCTGCGGTTAAAATGACAATCTTGCTGCGCATCCTGTACATCTTCCAGACCATCCCGGCGGCGCCTCCCCCTAAAGTTATCCGCTCGCTGCAGTTAGCCATCAACAATTTTGTATGGGGAGGTAAGAAGGCGCGTCTCTCCAGTGCCCAGCTGACACAACATAAACCGGACGGCAAGGTGGGTCTCCCCCTGATTCATAGATACCTCAAGGCATCCCACATTCGGTACATACTCAAGTGTAATCGACCCCTTACTGAAAAGTACTGGACATTCATGGACCAGACAGTGGCAGGGGTCAACATCTGGAGGGAAGTCTGGCTTCCTCGCAAGTATAGAGCTTGGGGGCTGTACTCCTCCCCAGTGACGTCCCACATGATGAAAATCTGGGACGCCGTGGCGACGGCCAAGTCCCTGTCCACATTTCCCTCTCAAATGACACCAATCACGGGGAATCCTGACTTTCCGCCGGGTCGCAACTCTGTGGTTTTTGATAAGTGGCGAGAACTGGGCTGTAAAAGGGTCGGTTCGATCTTTGACCCGAACGGTATAATCCCCTTTGACCAATTGCAACACGACTATGGGCTCTCCCAGGCAGACGCCTTTCTATATCAGCAGTTATGTCATTGGGTTTCAGGGCCCGCTTATCGAGAGGCGGCGTCGCGAAAGCTGACGACCTTTGAAAAATGGTTGGTCTGTAAATCAGACGATAAACATCTTATCTCTGAACTCTACTCAATGTTATCACACCGGGCAGGAGGGGGACGAACGAAAGGACAGCAGAGGTGGGAGGAGGAACTGGGACGGGCTCTTTCTGACAAGGAATGGGACGATATCCACTATAGGGCCACCCACACAGCGCACAGCACTGCCGGAGCAGAATCCACGTACAAAGTATACTCATATTGGTATCTCACACCAGCGCGCATACACAGTTGAGATAAGAGCAGGTCTGAGAAATGCTGGCGATGCTGTGAACAGACGGGCTCACTCGTCCATTTGCTTTGGCACTGCCCTAAGCTGGAAAGCTTTTGGACGATGGTTCTGGACGATATCGAAGATCCTTCAACACCACTACACCGCGCTTTCCAGCTTACACACTCTTAGGACTACTGAACCCACTTACATTTCCTCTACGCTCCTTGAGAGGACGCCAAATCGCCCTTGCTCTACTAACTGCGTGTCAAGTACTTTTGGCTAGATGGGGAACAGCGAATGTCCCGAACCATACAAACTGGCTACATAAACTATGGCTAACCTTGGCGATGGAGCACCTGTCGCTGGTGGCGGACCACAAGGAAGAAACATGTAGCAACCTTTGGGCCCCATTCATCCAAATCCTCTCGGTTGAATTTCGGGAGGGGAGGTTACCTGTCCTCAATATCTAAAGATCTTGAGACTTATCCCTGACTAATTGGGCCGACTGATTCGATATCTAGTAGTTTGCTTAGGCAGCAGGCCCCCATGAGCTGTGGGTAGAAGATAAACTTTCTCTAGGAGTAGCGCTTCACTGCTGTACAAAGGGTAGGTGAGGGGAAAGGGTTAGGGGGGAGGGGGAGGGCATTATTTCCTTTTTCTTCTTTCTCTGTTCTTCTTCCCCATCTGCTGGGGGTTTTCTTGAGTTTGCTTCTCTTGTTTGTTATTCTGGTCCTACGTGATTTCCGATCGCTGCCTGCCCACTGGGTTGTTGGCACTAAAGCTGTGTATTCCAGTCAACGTTGATATGCAGCCGGCCCCAGGGTTGTAGGCATGTTGCTGTGTTCATTTCTTGGACCTCTCAATAAAAAGAATGGTTCCATAAAATAAATAAATACTTTGTAGACTGTAGACTTCGGAAGAAATGAGATGCAGTTCAAAGTATGCATACTTTCAGTATCTACTCACTCGGCGGTCGATACCGCCAGATATTTACCATCACGGTCAATACAGAAAGCAATAGAGCGGGGAACTTTGTATTCAGTTCAGTGGAATGCCAACAAAGTCACCGTCGTGGTTGCTGCCAGCAGGTCACTGTAAGTCTAAAGGAGCACCGCCAACCCGGTGGTCACGGTTGCTGGGAGGAAGGTGCATGCTTGGTTGGTGGAGTACCACTGACGCAATAACCCTTGCAATCGTTGGCAGGAGGACTCCGCAGAGGAGTTTCAGATGGCCATGCTACCTAGAGTTGTTGGAGGCCTTTTTCACCGGCAGGATGAAGATCTTGAAGGGTCCAGGGATCAGGTACAGCAGGAGTCAATGTGCCCTGGAGCAGGAGTACCAGAAGTCTTGGGTGTTGGAGGTCGGAGATCACTGGCAGCGATCTGGCCACAGATGAGTTGCAGAGCAGACCATCACGGAGGAGAGGCGGTCGTGCCATGGTTGCTGCTTTTACTGTCGAAGCCACCAGCAGGAGGGTATGGGCTCTCAGGAGCGGGGCTGTTGTCAGCATCGGTCGCTGTGGTGAGAGGATCCCTTCAGATGATGGAGGCATGCTGCAAGTTCCTTTACAGTGGTGAGTCGTGACGGCCAATGTAATCAGTGATTGGTTTTAGCCTGTTCAAGTAAAAAACAGCGTTTAATGTGACAGCTAGGAAAATGGTTTTCTAATTTTATTGGCCCTATCTAGCTGTCTGAATCAGGGCCAACCCCTTATCAAAGCAAACTTTTAGAAAGTTGGCATTTTTCTTCTCTTAGCCCTTTTGTGACTATAGACTGTCTTGGGTCACATGAATGGGCATAACTGACACTAGACTTTGTGAATTCCTCTTAGATAGTCACACAATAGAGGGATTAGGTGTGTCTTCATGGGCTGTCTGCTGGCAGGAATGGGAGGCGGAGCTGAGCACAGTCCCACTTGCAACTGAATTGGGAGTGTTCTACCTTCACACAAAGAACCTATCACCTCTGCATTGTCACTGAAGCCAGCATGGTGCCAGGGCAGGGGAGTCCAGAAATTACATGCACTTCAAAGACACTGTCTAGAAGCTTCTCCCACTTTCCAGAAGGAGGGTGCCAGGGTATAAAAATAGGGCCTCAGACACCAACTCTTCAGTACACCTATGAACCTGTGGTCTCCACCAGGAGGAAACTGCTGCCCTGTTGGACTGCTGCCTTTGCTGAACTGCTGCACTGCTGTCCTCTTGCCTGGGAGAGGAAAGCTGGACCTGCAACTTCATCTTGAACCCAGGACAACCAGAGTGACTCCAAGGGTTCATGACCCCCAAGTGGTGCCCCTCAAAACCTGGACCTTTGGTGTGGCCTGAGAGAGCTAGATTGAAGTTTTTGGACTCTTCGTGATGTGAACGTACCCTTTCATGCCAATGCCCAGACGCCTCTTCACGCTACAACATCGATCACCCACGGGGGCCGCCAATGAGAAGATTTAGCAATGCTAGTCCACGATGCCTGGCCTGCTCTTTGCGCTACTCCAGCAACCACCCATGACGCTCTCCCTGCTCCTTGCAGCCCCCTCCTGAGCAAACAGGACTTTTGCCCCACTGATTTGAGAAGGTAAAGTTTCAGTTGAACAAATCTGGTGAGTGTAGCTGACCTGCACTCCATCGCGGTCAGCCTGAATTTGTGACTTTGACCCTGTCCAGCGCGACCTGATATCCATAGTTGCCACTTGTGTTTTTTGGTGCTATTTTCACTAAATTCTTTATAAATTTATAACTCAGGTTCTACTGATTGGATTTTTGTCATTTCGGTGTCAAAAAATGTATAAAAATGTACTCTATTTGTCTGAATTGGTATGGGATTTTTCTCGTGTTGTGTTATGACTTTATTACTGTTTGCGTGCTGCATAAATACTTTACACATTTCTTCGAAGTTAAGCCTGACTGCTTTAATGCCAAGCTACCCGTGTTAATCGCACATTAATTTAACGACTTTTTGTAGTTAACCCTGCAATGGATTGTGGCTATACCTTGTCCAGGGCTCACACCCCAGTCAACCAACTCCCCAATTTTTCAAAGCGATCTATGAATTAAAATTGAATTAATTTATGTCTGTAAGTGAATGGAGCACACTTAACCTGCACACAGTAATAGGACCAGCGTTTATCTGAGATCTGACCCCCTAAGTCTGCCTTGCACACTAACCTGCTCCCCAGTGGTGATGTTTGTTCCCCTCTGTTACATCAGCATACAGAAAGGAAAATGATCTGCTGAAATCAGCCCGGAGTATATATTTAGAGATCAATGCAACTTCAATAGGTGGCCTGGGGAAGTCCATGAATGATTCCTTTGCTGCCCATCTTAGCTGGCTATAAAATAAACTGACCACAGATGAAATCACCCCTTTTCCTTGAAACTCATGAAGACTAATGAACTCTCCAATAGAGAAGAGCTCTCCTAAAGTGGTAAATTCTCGCCCTCCCTAGAATCTGCTTTGCCAGTTTCTCTAGCATGAGTGGGAGTAATGGATTGAGCAGTGCTGACGAGAACAGAGAGTACGGCAGCTCACAGCCAAATATTTTTGATATTATCCACCATGATTGTTATCTCAATGCCAGGGATCGAATATTTATATAGCATATATAGGGGCATATTTACTAGAAGTGGCGGAGCACCACATTGGCCACCTTGGCTTAACGCCGAGTTCCGCCACTTCCAAAATGCAGGGCTGCACCGTATTTACAAGGATACGGTGCAGCCCTGCGTTTCCCCCTGAGCTGGTGCTAATTTTAGTTGCCTAGGGCCAGCGCAGACACCCTTGCAAGGGTGCCTGCGTAGGGGAGATTGTTTATGTTCAGGAAGGTCCCTCTTCCTGCACATAAACAATCTGAAATGGTATTTTCAAACTTCTTTGTGTGCTGCTTAATGCAGAAGTTACAAAACGTCATTTTTTTATTGATTGTTTATGTGCAGGACGGGTCACCTTCCTGCACATAAACAATCAATAACTTTTGCTGTTTCTATGTGTGCTGCACAACGCAGCTCACATAGAAACAGCAAAAACGAGGAGAAATGAAACATTTCTTCTCGTTGGGCCTGTTTAAGACCAGGTTTTCCTTGGTCTTAATTTTGGCGCTGCCCCATATTTACGCCACCCTTGTAGATATGGGGCAGCGCCAAAATCAATGGGTTTTGCGGTGGAATGCCCACTACAACACCAATGCCCTCCCCTTTCACACTTAGTATAGCGTGAAAGTATGCCTTATTTACAAGGCAGCGCTAAGCCACGTTAAGGAGCTTAACGCTGCCTTGTCAATAAGGCGAAGCCCCTATAGCCACCACAACGTCGTGAAAAGTGACGTTGTGGTGGCGATAGGGGCTTGTAAATATGCCCCTTAGTGTGCTGTTCAACTCTATAATATGTGTGGAAATCTGAGATAGAAAGGCCTCCATTGTGGATAGGCTTTGTTAGGATTGCCCATTTCACTCACAGATGGTTACCTCCTCATACCAATTAACTCAAAATCTAGTGTAATTGTTTGCAATTTTAAGTGGCATGTGTATAGCTATGTTTGCAAGCAGATACAAACTTTTAGGTAATAATATCAACTTGATGACAAAGATGCAGCCCATCACAGAAATTGGAAGCTGTATCGACTAGGCCTGGGCGGAGTTTGCAGAGTTCCGCTACGCAAAACTCCACGAAGTGACCAAAAAACTCTGCTGCACTACCTGGAGTTCCGCTAGCGGCTTAGTGCCTTAGGTCACGCCATTTGTGCTGATTTTTAGCGCCAGGCCTTTGTCCTGCGCTGGAAAATCAGTGTGAACGACACCATGCGCAGCGCAAGAGGGCACTGCTTCTTTCTGCTGATTGGGTAGATTTTCTACTCGAGCGGCAGCTTCCTCAACACGACGGTCAGTGAGCGGTCGCGACCAACTGCGACTGCCCACGTTGAGAAATCTCGCTGGGAGGTGGTCTAGCGTTGGATTTTCATCGCTCACGCTCGCCAAGTTAACGTTGGCAAAGCGAGGGAAAAACTCCGCTCCGCTTCATGGAGCAGAGCTTTTTTGGAACTCTGCATGCTCCATAGAGTGCAGAAAACTCTGCAAACTTGAGTTCACGCCCAGGCCTCGTATGCACCACTTGACCTGTGTCTTGAGAGTTTCAAGTGAAATTCCTCTGTTGCGTCGAAGCAAACCCCATAATATCAATGTAATGTAAAAGCCTAGGTTCTTCCCACTCCCTGTGCTCTATTTTAGGGACTATTCTGTAGAGATTGATTCAGTGATGTCAGTCAGTGGAAACATTTCCAATTTTTCTTAATTAACTTGGGTGCCTGAATGGCCCACAAAACATATGTCCTCTCTGATGACTGGTGCAGGATTTTCTCCTGGCTTCGAATATGTAACTCAATATTGTCTGCATATATGGACACCACCACAGGCTGTCCACCAATATAGAGATCTTGACTGGCATGAAAGTCACACAAAAAACAAGCAAGTGGATCAATCAAAACTACAAAGGTCTTTGAGGACACGGGAATCCCTGACGGGTGCCCCTGCAGATAGATATTGTCTCAGAGTATAGGCCATTAACCCTGACCCTGGTACAAGGTGTGGTGTACAATAAATCTATGTATCTCAAAAATTGGGCTACTAACCCCATGCATTTAAGAAATATGATCACGAACAGCAATTTCACAGTATCGAAGGCCTTTTCGGTGTTCAGGAGCAATGCTGGTAGCTGCAGATCAATCCGGTGAAGAACAGCCATTAGCGTACACAAGTTAAAGGCAGTAGATCTTTGTTGTATTATTCCCGACTGTTCGGGCAGCCCCAGGAGCTTCACCATTTGGTTCCAGTTACTGCGCCAGGATCTTAACAAGTATTTTGTTGTTGCTATTTAGTAAGACTAGTGGTCTGTATAAGGAGCACTAAGAGGGGTCTCTGCCAAGTGTTGGCAGAACCATTATAATGGCCTCCCTCAAAATTGAAGGTGACTGCTCTTTTGGAACAGCATCATTATACACATCCAGCAACATCGGTGTCGAGAAGGTCTATGTATTCTCTATTAAACTCTTCAGGCAAACAGTCTCCCCCAGGACATTTTCCACTAGTGAGGCTCATGATTACACTTTTAACATCTTCCAAGGTAAGTGGAGAATTTAATATCTCTCTCTCTCATTTCCCCTTCTATCCAACCTAGGGCAATGTTATCTAGATAGTCAGCAATGACAGATTTGTCCCTTTGTATCCTGGACACGCATAATATTGTCTAAAAGCATCCACTATTTAACCTGGCAGAGGTGGCCACCCCCGTATTTGTAGCTAAACAGACTAGCAGTCATAGACTATCGCAAGCACTCTTGCACCCCTCACAGCCTAGCAGTCATAGACTATCGCAAGCACTCTTGCACCCCTCACGGACTAGTCGTCATAGACTACCGCAGGTGCACTTGTACCCCTCACAGACAAGCAGTCATAGACTACCACAAGTGCTATTGCACCCCTCGCAAACTGGCAGCCACAGACTACCGCAAGACCTCTCACTCCCTTTGCAGACTAGCAATCGTAGAACTCCGCCCAGGCCTATTTCACACAGACTAGTCATCATAGACTGCTGCAAGCAGTCTTGCACCCCTCATGGACTAGCAGTCAAAGACTACTGCAAGTGCTCATGCAACCTTCACGGATAAACAGTCATTGACAATTACAAGGGTTATTGCACCCTCCACAGACTAGCAGTCATAGACTATCACAAGCGCTCTTACACCGCTCACAGACTAGCAGTCAAAGATTACCACAAGTTCTCTTGCACCCCACACAGATTTTGCTTTTCAGCAATCATAGACTACTGCAAGTGCTCTCGCAGACTAGCAGTCATAGACTACCACAAGTGCTCTTGCACCGCTCACAGACTAGCAGTCAAAGATTACCACAAGTTCTCTTGCACCCCACACAGATTTTGCTTTTCAGCAATCATAGACTACCGCAAGTGCTATTGCACCGCTCACAGACTAGTAGTCATAGACTACCGTAAGCACTCATGCAACACTCACAGATTTGCAGACATAGACTGCTGACAGTACTCTAACACCCCGTCCAGACTAGCAGTCTTAGACTACCACAAGTGCTATTGCACCCCTCGCAAACTGGCATCCACAGACTACCGCAAGACCTCTCACTCCCTTTGCAGACTAGCAATTGTAGAACTCCACCCAGGCCTATTTCACACAGACTAGTCATCATAGACTGCTGCAAGCAGTCTTGCACCCCTCATGGACTAGCAGTCATAGACTACTGCAAGTGCTCATGCAACCCTCACGGATAAACAGTCATTGACAATTACAAGGGTTATTGCACCCTCCACAGACTAGCAGTCATAGATTATCACAAGCGCTCTTACACCGCTCACAGACTAGCAGTCAAAGATTACCACAAATTCTCTTGCACCCCACACAGATTTTGCTTTTTAGCAATCATAGACTACTGCAAGTGCTCTCGCAGACTAGCAGACAAAGACTACCACAAGCGCTCTTGCACCGCTCACAGACTTGCAGTCAAAGATTACCACAAGTTCTCTTGCACCCCACACAGATTTTGCTTTTCAGCAATCATAGACTACGGCAAGTACTATTGCACCCCTCGCAAACTGGCAGTCATAGACTACCGCAAGACCTCTCACACCCTTTGCAGACTAGCAATCGTAGAACTCCGCCCAGGCATATTTCACACAGACTAGTCATCATAGACTGCTGCAAGCAGTCTTGCACCCCTCATGGACTAGCAGTAATAGACTACTGCAAGTGCTCATGCAACCGTCACGGATGAACAGTCATTGACAATTACAAGGGTTATTACACCCTTCACAGACTAGCAGTCATAGACTATCACAAGCGCTCTTACACTGCTCACAGACTAGCAGTCAAAGATTACCACAAGTTCTCTTGCACTACTCACAGATTTTGCTTTTCAGCAATCATAGACTACCGCAAGTGCTATTGCACCACTTGCAGGCTAGCAGTCATGAACTACTGCATGCGTTCATGCACCGCTCACAGACTAGCAGTCATTGACTACCGCAAGCGCTCATGCAACACTCACAGACTTGCAGACATAGACTGTGACAGTACTTTAACACCCCTCACAGACTAGCAGTCATAGACTATTTCAAGTGCTTGTGTACCCCTCACAGACTAGCAGACATAGGGGCATATTCTCAAGGACGTATCGCCGATTTATCAGCACTTTAGTGCCGCAAAAGTGGCGATAGATTTATCGCCCTATTCACAAGCTAGTGCAAACTGCCGATATTGCCAGTTTTCCAGCGATAGCTTCCGCAAAAAACATCGCCACGGATGAGAGCGACAACTAACGCGAATGATATGCAGAGTAGGCGTTCCCGTGCAAAAACACACAAAAACACCACTTCGCGATATTCTCAATGACCAGCCAGATCTGCGATGCGATCCAAAAACAGGCGATAAGGTGCGTTAGCAGCAGGGATTTAACACCTACCTTTTACTGGTGTAAAGCAGGACGACAACCTGCAGTAGAAAGGGAGCCCAGCCCAGAGCCACATCTGAAGACCAACAGATGCCATGGAGCCAATGATCATGCAGCTTGGAGACCCAAGAGGGCCACAACACCCCCCCCCCGGACCACCCCCTCCCGGACTACCACCTAGGCAGTGCAGAAGAAGATAGCGGATGTTCCTAAAATGCACCAGCCTCAGACACTCAACGCCAGAGGATGCCATTGCCCACTACAGGCTCAAAAGGACAACCATCCTCTGCATCCTGACCCACATTGCCCACAGGCTGATGGTACCAACACAGCGGAGAACCAACATCCCTCCGCAGACAAAGCTGCTGGCTCTGCTGCACCTGTTGGCCTCTGGTACCTTCCAATCAACAACTGCCAGAGTCGGAGGAGTCTCACAGCCAGCCCTATCAAACTTCCACACACATGTCTTGGATGCATGTCTACAAAAGCAACGGCGGGCCCCTGTATCTGCACCACACGCTAGTTCCAATTTGTAGTGTTCCTGCGCAACCAACCCCAACACCAGCCGTTGCTTGATGCCTCTGTGCTCCAGATCCAAGATTGTAGTTACTGAAATGGGGGTGCGCCAGGTCATGAAGTCTAGTAGTCAACAGTAGTGTAAAAACAGTTCTTTATTACAAATACATAAATCAACAATATGAAAAGCTCAGCCAACGCGTTCCATTCCCAACGGGGAACTTCATCAGGGCAACGTGTGGATTCAATTAACTTCATATGCTGCGGGAACTCCCCAATACAATTCCATATTCCGATAGTCAGTATTCAGAAACCTGTTGGATAAATGGTGACAATGGTCAAGCGTCCGTATAGTCACAAACGTAATCTGGTACAGTGTATTGCACTTGGACAAACCGGAATGCTAACAGGTATGATAAATCCTGCATAAAAAGACCGTAACAGAAGTTCGTGTGGGCGTAACCTTCATAGGAAAGAAAAGGAAGGTTACGACCACACGAACGTCTGTTACGGTCTTATTATGCACGATTTTTCATGCCTGTAAACATCACGGTTTGTATCAGCTTGATACCCCTGCACCTTCACTTCCCCCACACTGCGCAGGAACAGCTGGAGACCAAGCAAGGGAACTACGCCATAGCTGGCTTCCCGGACATGTTGGGGGCAATTGACTGCACACATGTACTACTTGTGCCCCCTGCTGACACTGCACACAATAACCGCAACAGAAACCACATGCATTCCATCAATGTGCAGGCAAAAGTGGACCACCGGTGTAGAAATAAAACCCTTCTTAGGGGTTCACTGATACACCTGGTCCTTAAAACCAACAAAGAAGAGATTGGCACAGAAGCTGAAATATAAAAACAATGCATTTATTAACCTCACATGAGGGAGACTGACCTCACATGAGGGAAACTGTGTCGATACAGTACCCGCAAGCCACTGTATGAGACAGTCTAAGGAGTACAGAGAACAGGGGTCTTATATATGCATTTGTTACATAGTCAGCATAAAACCAAGGGGAGGTCCTGGCACATACAAGAATACTATTTGACTAATATGGGTATACAAAATTTGCTTGCTCAACAAAGTGGGAGGGGAGACATTTCTCCTTACATCAGTAAGAATAGCCTGACAGTTACATACTAGGAGCAGGTGCATTCTACCAGCTAGGCCCTTCTGAGCATGTGCAAGACTCTGGAAGAGGGAGAAAGCACATGGCGAGCACATGGCTAACTAAAATGGCTGCCAAGTACAAAATGGCTTTCAGCTCATGCTAACAGCGATTCCTGCAATCTTTAACAGATGATCCTTTTAGCATGAGCTAAAGACATTCCTATGATCTAGAAGGAACATAGAAAATATTTTGCACATTTTCTTCTCATAAATTCATCAATATCCTATGCTAGGTGGGCATTTTCATTCTAAACATTTCATTAAGCGGGTATATATAAGGTATAAGCAGGAGTACAAAGGGAACAGAGCATTGGGTCATAATTAACATACAGATAGCAGGAGAGAGTAATGACTATTATCTCAAACAGAAATCTCAATATTTTTCCAACCCTAAGCAGAAAGCAAATCCCAAAACCATCTAGTCTAATTCTAAGTTTCAGGGCTCCTATGTATTTCAGTGACCATCTATTTCAATTTCAGAATAGCCAACAGCACATACCTAATAAAAACATTTTCAATAGACTTTTCCAGTATTTCTTTTATGAGGGCTAGAGTATCAATTAATATACTCAAGGAAAGAGTAAAGTAACATTTGTCAACTGCTCAGATGAACTTTTCTCGTGCAGAATAAACATTACTCCTAAAAAAATATTAAAGCAGTCAGACATATTATTACAAAAACAATCCTGGCTCCGGGGGACCAGGAGGACCACACAGGGCCATAGGAATTAGGACGAGGAGCCGCAAAGGGCTGCTCCTCCTCAAAAATGGGACGACCAAAGGGGTACATTACTAACAAAAAAGAGTCCTTGGGAAATTGAAGCCGCTGTACAACCAGCCAGAGGGGAGTCTTCTCCCTGTGTCCGTTTGAGCCTCACAGGCAGGCTCTTGTTGTTCCCACGGTGGAGCTGCACAACTCGCAACTCAAGAATCACGGCCCAGTTTGAGAAGAAAAAGTCTTTCTTTCAGGATAGGGCAATCACCCCCCCAGGGCAAATACCCTCAACGATCCTGTCCAGTGTCTCCGGCAGTGCACCAGTTTTCTTCACTTTAATCTAACAGGCACCAGAGACACAGCACCTGTACCCTAAACTCAAGTCCTTCCCTAACTCCTGTATTGCTCCGCTGGCACACTGCTCTTTTGTTGGGGGCCACAGATTATACCCAGTGTGCTCAGGCATCTCTTGATCAACAAACAAAGGCGAAGACTTGCATTCACTTGGGGACCAGGACTCAAAAGGCCTGATGCTGGGATATGTGAAGCAACCCTTGTTTCAAAGGGGGTCACCTCAAGCAAAAGCCTCCTTATCGGTCTGTGACTCTCTCAGCTGGGCATCAAAAACTGGATCCACACAAAGATTTCTCCATCCTGATTTGTGACCCCGTCTTTTCGCCCAAGACAGTGGCAGGGGTACACACTTCACGTCCCAGTGCTTCCGCCTTCACTGAGGTCCTAGTTGCCAGCAATGGCTGTGCTGGTTCCCTTTATCTTGACTCCAAGCTGGACTGGTGCTGACTCCCAGGCTGGATCTGATGTCCGGGCCCCTCTGGCAATGGTTGTAGGGCAGCAAATATCTATTGGTGGGCAGAACAAAAGGTCTTTAGACAAGGCACAAAAATAATCTATCAACAGAGAGGATAGTCTCAGAATACTTCCTTAGTCTTGGGATGCCCCATTCATTAGCAAGGCACCCAAGAACCACTTCATCTTATCTGAGAATAAAAAAAACACCCTAGACCTATTGGCAAGTATAAAAGAAACTTTCTGGTGAACTGACAAGAGTAATACGTTACACGATTTGATTTGTTTCTCCCAATCCCAAGCAGCCAAGGAAGTCTGTGTTCATTTACTAAATTCTGAGGAAAAGAGAAAAACAATACAGACATACTCCAAATCCTTACATTTGTGCATTCCTATATTATTCATCTGAAGAACCTCAAGAAAAAGGAACTTTTCTACACTTCTACTTATGAACCTTGCATTACTTGTACAGGACTGCAGACACTTCTAAAATAATTTCTCTTAATAAAAACACCTACATTTTATGCTTAGGACCATGCTTTCATGTTATAGGCACAGCGGAAAAATCTAAAACTGCTAATTTAACAGGGATTCTTATTTCATAAAGAACTAAAAAAAACTCAACATAGTGGGTACATAAATTTCTCCAGCAGAACATGTTGTGACAAACAAACTCCTATAAAACAATATTTTCCTTCAAAATGTTTACTAAGGATCACATGGGCGTCTTTCCTGCATTCTACTTTTCACGATCCGGACTATGCAACATCATTTTCAAAAGGAAAAAACCCTATCTCCAGCTCTAATAAGGGCTGTCAGCTCAATTACACAAACTAACTAATAAAAGACTAGCAATGCCTTTGCAAAACTGTATATAACATGAGAATAACATAAACAATAATGGTGTTGCCACCTGAGATTTTTTAACAGAAACCCCCACTATACAGTTCCCTTTAAAGGTCAAATAAGGGAACATCAATCTGTTCTACTCATTTTTTTCATACAGGATGGGCAGTAACATAGCATATTTTTAATCATTTTATTAATTCTAACAATTTTAAAACAGTATAACTGAATAGCCAATTAAATGTCTCATGGCCATTTCCTAGACAGCTTAGACAGACTCAAGAGAGAGTGAGAAAAAGAGAGAGAAAACATAAATTTGCCTACCCTTAATTTGCCCAGGAGCTAACCTCCTTCCCCCATTTTGACAGTAGGAAAACCTGAAAACAGGTTTACCTTCTGTCAACACTATTTACCCCTATTTGTGGCAACTGGGCACAAACAAACTTGTAGGAGATATCTTAGAAAGTGGCTATTTTCTTATTCAGCCGAACACAAGCACATTGAGTTAACTTTAGAAAGCGTTAATAACCAATTACCAATTCCTTCAGCAATTGTACTAGATTAACATGAGGGCGCATGAATGCAAACTAAAATCCATTGCCTCCTTATCTCAGCCCTTGCACAGTAATCTTTAAGCTAAAACCATTATTTTTATATACATGGCAGAGCTATGCTCTACTCAGGGCCCACATATGTCACTGCTTTTCCTTCTGTTCATATAACTGCGCAAAACTCGCTTGCCAAAAATAGTAAGCAAAGCTTCTCTTCCTCTCTCTGCGCTGTCATCTCTTCTTTCAAAACGTTTCGGAGGTCGAAGTGTCAAAGCAAACCCTTACCCATAGCCCTGCTAGGTTGCTAAATGCAGACCTTCGACCTGTGACCCTTACCAGCTGTCCCATTTGTGCAAGGCTTTCCATGCGGTCTTTCCAATTCAAAGCAACTCTGGAGAATCACAGCTGAAAGGCAGTCCTGTTCCGTACCTGTTTTCCAGTAATTTAGAGGTAGGATAATAACTTCTGCTTGTTTCTTTATACTTATTTTCATTTGTGTACAGTGTGTGGTGTGCAATCTAGTAGTCCAGAGGTCAGCTGTTTGTGTTATACTTAAATGTGTGCATTTACTGAAGCCTAAGAGCAGTGTGAAAGCTGCTCTGCTTGGCAGAACTGCTTTTAAATAGTGAATTTTGCCCAATTTCGACTTTGGTGGTAGGGGCACTTAAAAATGAATAACCTACAATGTTTTGGCATATTAAGGATCCCCAGGGTGTCCTCTAGATATCCCAGAGATGGGGGATCAGAAATGTATAAGGTACACCCTTAAAAATAAGTTTTTATATGCCTGGATAAAGTGAAATTTCACATTGCACTCCCCACATCATGGTAAAGTGCTACTCAAATCCAACTTTGATGCTAGGAGCTATATATTATTCACAGTATGATTATCAGACATTACAAAGATCAAAAACAATTTTAGGGCAATTATTTTTAAATAAACATTTTTTTTTCATATAATCAAAATTCCTCTTTTTTTATAAATATTGATCACCAACCCTTTTGATGGTTCCACGTATGAAAAGCAAGCCTCATTCCTTTCCTATCACCTTTAAATGTATTCATTTATAACTCTAAGCACAGAAGCCTTACTTGAAACATGAAAAGTCTGCGTCACTTTTAAAGGACAGTAATTATTTAACATCAGAACCACGGATGTGCTTGTATAAAAGCATTAAGAAAGAAAATCCCTTTTAATCTTTTCTCTGTTATCCAAAATAATGAAACTGTCTTTTCTGACTTTTAAAATCAGCAGTTTGTAATGCACGCTTTCAAACCATGTTTGCACTAACTTAAAATCTAGTTGACTCGGCAGTTTCCTTATGGCTCGGGACCAAGAATAGCCATGTGTTGTTGACACAGCTGTGTTCTGACCAGCAGGCGCCAACATCTCACGCCTTTCAAGCCAGCACAAATCTATCGTTCTGTAATGTCGTGTTTATTTCAGCAACAACCAATTCACTCAGTTGATGTGAATGCCTTTCAATATTAATACAATGTATCTAAGGAGACTACTGTAACATTTTGCATTTTAGTCCTAATTGTGTGAAAGCACACAAATTCGTTTTTCCCTTCCTTTCTATGAGGCCTATTTTATTCCTATTGAATGTGAATTCGGATTTATCTTTACCAGTGTGGCAATTTGCACATATCTATAATTTCTTACTTTGTCAATTTTAATGGTGGTAGCGTGCAGCTATTTAGCATATGTTACATTATTCATTTCTGGATTTAAAAAAATGTAATTCATTCAATGATATTTGCATAACAGAATGATGACATTTTCAGAAGGGGGTCATACACTCATAACACACAACACAGCGCGCTTAAGGCTAGTCATTCTTACACAAAAAACATAGTCTATTTTACTGAAACAAGTACTTTCAAGCATGTTAGTCCACATACAACATACAACAAAAAAAACAATTAACCCACAAATCAACACTTAGGGCAAAAACAAGAGACAGCCTACAGACTGTACGCAAAACCAAACTATTTGTAAATACTAATTGTAAGTCATATTTACAAGAAGAGCTCTCAAAAGTAGTCCAAAAGACTGTTCCATGTTCAAGAAGCCAAAATACTCCAAATTCGCCAGTTTTGGCTGGTAGAACACTCAAAAAGCGCTCTGCATATCACCACTTATGAATGTTACTAAGTGCGCAGATCCGGATCCGTTTTATGTACATATTTAGTTCCATGGGGTACTTAGTCACCAAGGAAGAAATATCTTTTACTATACCGAAACCTATTTAGGTATCCCCTCTGAGGGAGTCAGCTGAGTACTTACTAAATCCATATTGGTACCTCCAAGACAGCAACACTTTCTACGAAGTGTGCTAGAAGCAGGCATGCCAAGAATATTATAGCATATATAATATTATACTCCAAGTGACACTTAACACAATGTGTGCCGTTCAAGTTTTCAAAGTTAGAGAAAAATCTCCTCATTACCTGCCTTCATTTGCTGCAGCAAACAAAACAAACAAACCAAAATCTTGGCCAAGTCATTCCAAACAAAAGTGTTGCTACAGCAACCTTACCAAACCAAAGTCTCCAGCTTCCAACTGCCAAGTTCTGAGTGACCTAACGGTCGTTTTAAAATAATCACGCCAAAGAAGTTCTCAGTCGGGAGCGGCAAACACTTGGAGGGTCAGATCAGGAAGACTAGAAATATACTGGGCTGGAAAGACAAACAATCTCCGTGCGCAGGGTACCTCCTCAGTATATTCCTGTCCTGTACTCCTCAGTAGATTACTGTCTCCCTTCAAGACCACTCCCTTGGATAGCCGCTTCACCGATGAGGTCCACGTTCGGGTGCCATTTGTAGAAATAAAACCCTTCTTAGGGGTTCACTGATACACCTGGTCCTTAAAACCAACAAAGAAGAGATTGGCACAGAAGCTGAAATATAAAAACAATGCATTTATTAACCTCACATGAGGGAGACTGACCTCACATGAGGGAAACTGTGTCGATACAGTACCCGCAAGCCACTGTATGAGACAGTCTAAGGAGTACAGAGAACAGGGGTCTTATATATGCATTTGTTACATAGTCAGCATAAAACCAAGGGGAGGTCCTGGCACATACAAGAATACTATTTGACTAATATGGGTATACAAAATTTGCTTGCTCAACAAAGTGGGAGGGGAGACATTTCTCCTTACATCAGTAAGAATAGCCTGACAGTTACATACTAGGAGCAGGTGCATTCTACCAGCTAGGCCCTTCTGAGCATGTGCAAGACTCTGGAAGAGGGAGAAAGCACATGGCGAGCACATGGCTAACTAAAATGGCTGCCAAGTACAAAATGGCTTTCAGCTCATGCTAACAGCGATTCCTGCAATCTTTAACACCGGGGCCTGTTCACGAATGTCGTCGCCAACTTCCCAGGCAGTGTGCATGATTCCTACATCTTCTGCAAGTCCATCACCAACCAGCGCTTTGAGGATGGCACCTATGGAAATGCACTGCTCGTTAGTAAGTACCAACTGAACACACCACACATCTCAACTCCACAATCATACAACTCACAACTGAGGGAATGCACATGTTACAAAATCACATACAACATGCCAATCAACATGCCCAACTACCAGACACGACAACACAAGTAACTGTGGAAACCGTGGCCAGCCATGTAGACAAACCATCCACGGCATGGCACCTCTGCCACACAATTGCAGAATGTGGGGAGAGGTGGGAACCAAGTATGTGCGAAGGAGGCAAGTGACCCATCAATAAGAATGTACACAATGCCAAGTGTGGCGGTGATGTGCTGGACAGACTTCAGTATGCAGAGCACAGACATGTCCATGTGGACATATACTGCTGGTGTTTGTAGTGTTGTGGACAGTGGACGCAAACAGGTTACCTCAGGCAGTGTGGAAGACCTTGGACATGTAGCTTTGTCGTCCCCCCCTGTAAGCGTGAGCGGAGTGTCCTTGGCCGGCGTATGTCGTGAATAAATAGCCCAGGGCTATGGGCGTGGTTCAGTTCCGGGATGGCCACCAAAGTAACTACTGCGTGTGTCTCTGTGTCCGCCATATCCTGTCCATAGGCCTACACACATGGCCGACCACCTTCAACGGCCATATTTACACTGGAGACGAGGTGGCTATGTCCCAAGCCAACCCGCGCACATCTCGTCATCGCATGCAGGGTCGTGTCTGCCAGGGCGGCGCCCCCCACCCAGCCACGAGGCCGCCGCCGTGACCGGTGGTGCTTGCGCGATCCTGTGCACCTGCTGCACCCCAGCCCTGGTCCCCAGACCGGTCCGCTGCCCAGCGATGACTGGCCGCCCCTGCGCACTCAGGCCCCAATGCTCACCTGCCACCACCGGCGTGTCTCCAAGAGGGCCCACCACGTGCCGGTGCAACCTCCTCAGCCGATCGTTGGATTCTGCGCCACAGGCCCCCAGTGCACCCTGCGGCACTGCATCGCGGAGTCATGTGTGTGTGCTGACTGCTGCCTTCGGCGTACACTGCGATCCAGCAGGGCTCTCAATTCAAATCGAATCTTGATTGGCAGGACGGCGTATCGAGGTCTAGGCATCATCGCAGGCTGCACACCCGCTCAGCTCTTCAGGTGCCCCTACCTCAGTGCACCGCAAGTCACTGTCCCGTGGCGGTAGGCCCGTGTCGGCCGCAGTGCATCGGGTGCCACCAACTCTGTGCACCGCAAGTCATCATCCCGTGGCGGTAGGCCCGTGCCGGCCACAGTGCATCGGGTGACACCAACTCTGTGCACCGCAAAACATCGTCCCGTGGCGGTAGGCCCGTGCGGGCCACAGTGCATCGGGTGCCACTAACCCAGTGCACCACAAGTCATGGCCCCTTTATGATTGAGTCTCGTGGTGAGGACGCCATCATGTCACCTCCAGCAGTGGGGAATGTGATGTGGTAGGCCCCTTTTATTGGCAGGGTCACATGTCCTGTGACGCCTGTGCTGGATGGGTGTGATGTGGGTGTAAACCAGCCCTCAGGGAGTGGCTGTGGCATGCTGACAACTAGACCAGTGTTCAGCAGATCACTACAGGGAAGACCTGGGACATGCAGCTTTGTCGTACCCCCCCTGTAAGCGTAAGAGGAGTGGGCTGGGCTGGCGTATGCCAGTCCAGCGTAGGGGTGTGAGCAATGAGCCCAGGGCTCTGGGCGTGGTTCAGTTCTGGGCTGGACAAGAAAGTAACTAATGCGTGTATCTCTGTTGTAGTGTCGGCGCCACCCGGATCGCAATCGGCAATGTTGCGCCCTGTGACTCAAGTCCCACAACATGAGCAACATGGACATAAGGGGGAATCACTGACCCTACATTCATCCATACTTTCATACTTGAATGATCATAGACATGACACATCTGTGTGAATTTGAATGTTTTATTCACATTCAGTGGAGTGTTGAAGCTGGAGCAGTACAGGGCCATGCAAACCCCACTTTACATTGTTGCCCCGTGGAGGGCCAGCCAGAGTCCTTTAGGGAATGACAAGTTCATCGGAAGAGGAAGAGTTCAGTCCGCAGTCTGATTGCTGTGTCATTGGTAACCAAACAGAATATGGCAGTCCATGTCGAGGTCCAAGGTGAGTGTCGCAGAGTGTATCGGGGGACAGTGGAAGGTGATGATGCAGAGGGCAGAACCAAGCAGAAACAGGCCATATGGCGGAGATGAATGCTACCGCTTCCTTCTTACCACTAAGGCAGACTCATCCGCATCTTAGTCCTCTGATGTTTCATGTGCCTCACATGTGGGTGGTGTTGTTTTGTCTGCATCATTGTGTGGCAGTGACGCATCAGTGGCCGGAGGTGGATTGTCTGCAGCACTGTGTGTCACTGACACATCAGGGGGTGGAGATGCGGATGTAGAAGCAGCAGCAGCATTCATTGGCGCCAGGCCTGGTGGCAGCAATGCCATGATGTGGGTCTGCAGGGCATGGAAGATCCCAGCTACATCTCGCTGGTGTGCAGCCGTGACAGCCATTCTTTCCGCCTGCATCCGCTCCATGTTCTCCATGAGCCTCCGCATGTGTCCCAACTCCCAGCTGACATCGCTGGAGCCACTCTGACTAGACAGTTGTCCTTGTCTCAGAGTCAGGACTCCAGAGATGTCAGCCATGGATCGTTGGATAGCATGGAGCGGACTGTGGGTGTCCGTTAGGGACTGTAAGTGGTCCCTGATGGGACTTCGACACCCACGTATGGCATCTAGTTTGGCTGCCATGAGGTCGAACCCCACCCGCACCTGATCAGACATCTTCTCCTGGCACCCTAACACACGGCGTTGGAAGGCCATGTGTTGTTCGTGGGGGTCCTGGGAGTCAGCCGTGGTGGTGGGTGCTTCCTGCTGTGTGGTCTGTGCAGGGGGTGAGGTCTCCTCGATGCAGCTGGGCTGCCCTGCTCCTGGAGGTGAGGTGCCGAAGCTGTCCATGAGCGGCGGTGTCAAAGGTGTGGAGGTCCTCTTCATCATCAGTGAAGAGATGTTCGGTCTGCTCTGCAGGAGGTGTTGATTCTCCCTCTGCAATGTGAAGGGGAGATGCAGTTTACCATTGTGTTCACATGTATGTTGACGCATTGTACAAGTTTACATACAGACTGCATGACAATGTACATTGTGACTGTTTGGGAGGAGCTGCCTATTTGATGCGGGACAGTGGACATTTCGACAACGTCACGGATGTGTGTTTGTCCTTGAACATTATCATCTCACATTTCCCTGCTATGCCAAATGTGATTGGCCAGTTTCTCCACACAAGTGGCACCAGTTGTGTCCTCTGTTCTGTTGTGAATGTGTTGCAGTTTGTGCCACATTGTTGTCAATGTTGATGTGCTCTGAATGTTATGTGTGTGTGCTGCATTTTGGGAGAGTCGCCCCTGCAGCTCTGATTTTGCTGCCCCTTATCCCTTTCAGGCGGTGTGCCTTTGACTTCGGTGCTTATACAGTGCTAAGATGTTGCATACTTGGGTAAATTGGGCTCTTGGTGGGAGTTGGGACTCTGGGGCATGGTTTGTCCGCAGATGTGTTGTTGACGTCAGGGGTTGTTTGTGCACGTGGATGTGTCAGAGTGTGACCTGCTCCTTTACGGATGTGGTCCACACTCAGCCACCTCAGTGTCGTGGCGTGCAACATGTCATGATATATTGACTGCAGCCATGCTATTTGTCATGCAGTGTCACTTGCATTGTCAGTGTGGCTCACAGACACGCCGCTTTGCTGGGTTTGGCACATGTGCATGGGTTGGTTGTGAGATTGGTGATGTGTGGGAAGGGCCCCTCTGGGCACATAGTCGACGGGGGCCTACTTGCTGTTTCTAGGTGTGCTACAGTGTGCCAAGGGGATCAGGGACATGATCCAGAGTCATTGTGGGTGTGCACTGTGCTATACTTAATTGTGCATGTGTGCCATTGTGCCCATCTCCCCCGTCCCCCAGTCCCTGGTCGTTACTCACCCTGTTGCTGTTGTGTCAGGTCATGTTGAGCAGTGTCCGGTCCCCCAACTCCTGCCACCGTCTCCACACTGATGACTGTGGACACCATTTCCTCCATCTTATCCAGCTCCTTCTGTGGCGCTGGACTCCCACCTCCAGTCTGCATTGCTGCCTTCTGGTTGTTGCTGAGTTTCTGCTTGGTTTTGCGCTTCACGTCATTCCAGCGCCTCTTGAGCTCTTCCATTGTCCTCCTCAGCACTCCGACTGCATTCACCTTGTCCACGATGGACTGCCATATTCCATTTTTTGTTGCCAATGACACAGTGGAGGTGATGAACAGTTGTTGATGGTGTTTTATCACCTCCGTTATCAGGATCCTGTTTTCCTGCGGACTGAACCGCGTCTTCCTCTTCTTCTTCTCCTTGCCCTTCCCTGACCCCGAGGTCCCAGGCTGGTCCTCCGTGGGGCTTGTGGGGTTCTGGTTGTCCTTTGTACTTGCTCCGGCTGCCTCCATTGTGCCTCGCAGATGTTTTGGTTTTGTTTGTGGTTTTTTTTCTCGGATTTTATAGTGATTTTTCCCGCCTGACGTGTGTGAATTGCAGGCCTGGCGCAGCTTATCGCTGATTTTTTTATCGCGGTTGGGCCCATCGCCACTTTTTTCACGTTCGGCTTTAGATTTTTATCGTTGTCCCAGTAATTTTATCGCGGACATTTGACGCCTTATCGGGAAACTATCGCATGTTACCGCCGTGTTGAGAATAAGACGTTGACACGGCGTTGTTTTCACGCGATAGATGGCGATATGAAAAATTGCGTTAACCTATTTTGGCGATGATTATCGCACGTTCTTGAGAATATCCCCCATAGACTACTGCAAGCACTTTAACACCCCTCAAAGACTAACAGTCACAGACTACTGCAAGCACTCTTGCAGCCCGCATGGTAACTAGTAGTCACATGGTACCGCAAGTGCTCTTGCAGACTTGCAGACATAGATTAATGCAAGTGCTCTTGCACCCTTCACAGATAAGCAGTCATGGACTACCACAAGCTCTCTCGCACCACTCACAGACTTTGCTTTTCAGCAGTCATAGACTACAGCAAATACTCTTTTACCCCTTGCAGACTAGCAATCATAAGCTACCACAAGTACTATCGCACCCTTCACAGACTAGCAGACATAGACTACTGCAAGAGATCGTGCACCCCTCACAGACTAGCAGACATAGACTACCACAAGTACTTTAACACCCCTCAAAGACTAACAGTCACAGACCACTGCAAGCACTCTTGCACCCCTCATGGTTCAGCAGTCATAGACTACTGCAAGAGCTCTTGCACCCCAGGTACACTAGCAGTCATAGGATACCGCAAGTGCTCCTGCAGATTTGCAGTCATAGATTACTGCAAGTGCTCTCGCACCCTTCGAAGACAAGCAGTCATGGACTACCACGAGCACTCTTGCACCCCTAACAGACTTTGCTTTTTCAGCAGTCATAGACTACAGAAAGTACTCTTACCCCTTGCAGGTTAGTAATCAGAAGCTACTACAAGTACCATCGCACCCTCCACAGACTAGAAGTTGTAGACTGTCTCAAAGGGTCTTGCACCCCTCGCTGACTAGTAATCATAAACTATCGCAAGTACTCTTGTACCCCTTACAGACTAGCAGTCATAGACCACTGTAAGCACTATTGCACCCCTCACAGACTAGCAGTCATAGACTATGGCAAGTGCTATTGCACCCCTCATAAACTGGAAGTCATAGACTACCAAAAGCCCTCTCACACCCCTCGCAAACTAGAAATCATAGACTACCACAAGGCTCTTGCACCCATAAATGAAGAACAGAAACAGACAACCTCATGTGCTATTGCACCCCTCACAGACCAGCAGTCATAGACTACCGCAAGTATTCTTTCATTCTACATACACTAGCAGTCAGAGACTACTGCAAGTACTCTCCCACCCCTCACAGACTTTGCTTTTCACCTCTCATAGACTACAGCAAGTGTTTTTCCATCCCTTGCAGGTTAGCAGTCATAGATCATCACAAATGCTCTTCCATCCCTCACAGACTATGTCAGGAGATGACCATCAGCACCTTAGCACCCCTCACAGACTAGCAGTCATAGACTACCGCAAGTACTCTAACACCCTTGCAGACTAGCAGTCATATAGTACCGTAAGCACTTTGGCAACCCTTACAAACTAGCAGTTACAGACTACCGCAATCGCTCTTGCACTTCTCATTGAGTAGCAGACATATAGTACCACAAGTACGCTACCACCCCTCACAGATTAGGAGTCATACACTACTGCAAGCGAGTTCGCACCCCTCACAGGCTAGCAGTCAGAGGCTATCGCTGTTGTGTAGTTCCTAAAAATACAGAGGCTCTGCGCGTTTGTTGGACAACATAAACTAAGGAATTAGTGTCAAGACTGATTCCGGACACCACCGCAGGATATGTCAGCCTATAAACTAGCTAGCTCACAGTGCCACTATAAGCCCCCTAACCTTACCAATGAGCGAATAGTTTCTGGCAACCATCGAACATGACAACCCATGACTGTGAGAAGTTGGCCTGGCATATGCTGTCCACTAATTATAGTGGGCACCTTGCACCAGTCCAAACAACCCCTTATTGGAGATAGGTTAAAGACAACCTTTATTGAAAGCTATCCTAGTGGTAGCTATGGAGAGCAGCCTTCAGGCTAAGTCTTGAAGCAGAATGTAAAGCAGCTTGTTTTACCAGTCTATAATCTCTTGAGTGACCAAATAAAAGAGGACCACACCAGGTATATATTCAAAATATATGTATTTATTACTAAATACACCCCTCTAGTCTCTTTATGAGGCTAGAGTTCGAAGTACATAAATTATAAGTTAGTTATCTACAGTAATAGCACAAATACACGTTTGAGCCCCAGGGGCGTACCAAACCATATACCAATAAAGTGGTATAAGAACCACAACAGAGCTAGACACAAGGCCTAGAGCCTGTAGAAGTGCTTGGACCACAAGGAACCACCCAAGGCGGTGACACAGGGAACCCACGGGGGACGCGTGCAGTGTATGAACACAGCCGCGAACCACCGTTAACTTCTATGGGGAAAGTCGCGATTAGAATTTAAAAGAAAAGGGACACTTAGAGGAGGACTTGGAGCAAACCCTTTGAGAACTAGGCTGTTCTAGTGTCAATACCCACGGGAGCACCGGAGTACTCGAGTTACCTCACCCAGGGGAGCCGGGTGCATAGGTGTCTTTCGGGGTCGGGTTTCGTCGTCGCTTTCTATGGCGATCTGCTGCAAAGTGCTGCTGGCGACCAAGTCGAAAGTGTTCGGGTGGATCCAAAGGTGGATCGAAGATCTGAAGAACCTGAAAGCAGAGGGGACAGAGTCTGGGTCACTAGCCAGTGACCAGGAAGGCGATGAGCAGATGCCCACCGATGTCGAGTGCTTCAGGTAGGTTGATGGTCATCTTGACTCTTCAGTCACGAGGTCCAGGAGGCGTCGACGACAACCAGGAGCTGGATTCAAGCTGTCCCACGACGTCTGTCGATTGCAGGGGTATCGGCGACCGGATTGGACCAAACAAGCCTTGGCAACGGCAAGTCTCGTGGAAATGGAAGAAGGACGATGTTGCAGACCAGCAAGGTCTGGGGGACTCTCCCAGCAAGGATAAGTCAGGGCACACCAGGAGCAACCTGGGAGCCCAACCAGAAAAAGATTGGCTTTCGGGAGGGCCTACTAGCCAACGGACTAGCGATCGCGAAGGAGCCTCGAGTCGATGCACGTGGAGCTGGCTCACAGGACACTCGTGGAGTGGAGGCCAGTGATCTTCGGTGCAGTTGGTGCTGGAGATTGGGGCTACTCGGAGCCCAAAGCACGACTTCATGGGAGACCCAGAAAAGGATGCACTTGCAAATGCGTTCGTTGTCCAGGGGTCATGGTTCCACATTACCCACGACAGCTACGGGCCTCAGCTTTGCTGGGGACTCAGGGCAGCCTCGGGGAAGTCTGGAAATCCACCTCTGGTGATGCAAAGACTTCGGCGTCCGACGGGAGCTTCAGTGATGCCGACCGGACAATTGCTTCTTTGGTGCCTGCCAAGCAGGGGAGTCACTCCTTGACCCCAAGGGAGATTCTTCAGTCCTCTAATCTTGAAGTAGAGCGTCGAAGGTCCAGGATTCTGTGTCAGAGTTTCGTCCAGGTTAATCTAAAGTCCTAAGGACTGGGGTCCCCTACTTATACTAAGGTAGGGGGTTGGACATACTCTGTGGCCCCACCTATGGGAGGGTCAGGGCAGAGGGGTGGTCACACCCCTTTCCCTTTGTCCAGTTTCGCGCCAGAGCAGGGGCTGGAAGCCCCTGAGCCGGTTTGAACTGGGGTATGCACAGGGACACCAAGTGTGCCCCCAGTGCAGGATTTCAAAGCACCCGAGAGTGCTCCCGCCCAGCCCCAATACACACTATCCTGTCTGGGGAGGTGGTCACACCTCCCTGGGAAAGGATACCTATTGTCCAGGCCTCCCCTGCCGGAGTTTCGGTCAGCAGCAGGAGGCCAGACTCGTGTCTGTGGCAGCGGCATCCATTTTGTGATGCCAGGGCTCTGGAAAGTCAGTACCGGGTATACCGGTGTGTACATGTCTTTCCCTCTAGAAGGGTGGAATGCTACCCCCGCCGCTAGAACTGGCGGGGGGGGTAGTATTCCAAGATGTTTGACACCAAACACGACATGTTTCCGTGCGGCCATCCCAAAGTTAGCATTTAACGCGAGGTTATAATGCGCTTAAGAGTATATGGTCAGGCTGCACTACAAACAGCATCAGAGAAGGGTCTCCGAACGCTGCAGAGGGGCCCTGCTCATGCAGGGGCACCCTCTCACATAGGAACCACGCACTCTGCCTTCAGGATTGATAAGGCCTGCCATAGGAGTGACTTATAGGTTTATATGTGTGTATGTATATAGTGATATAGGTAGCCTATATCACAGTAAGGAGTGCATGCACCACCTTACCCAGGCTGCAGTAGCAGACCTGTGGTGTCAGTTTGGATGGCCTTCCAGGGGTGGCACAATACATGCTGCAGCCCCTGGTAGGCCTCTGAGGTACCTATGCCCTGGGTACATAGTATACCATATACTAGGGACTTATAAGGGCACTCCAGATTCCAATCAGAGATGTGCCTAAGGCACATGGAAACCATTTTAAAGAGGAAGCAGCTAGGCTGGGGTTCTGATTAGCAGGGCCCCAGCCAGACTAAGGTCGAAAAACAGTGAAGCATCAGCAAAAAGTGGGGGTACCCATGTGAAGCAGATCCTACTCTCCTACACAACCCCCCCAAACGTAGGGACATTAAACTAACCTTGCCCAGTTAAGTCTTCATGTTCTAAGTGGAAGTACCTAGAGAGTCCATCTGCATTGGCATGGTTACTCCCAGGTCTTTGTTCCACTGTGAAGTCCATCCCCTGTAGGGAAATGGACCACCTAAGCAGTTTGGGGTTTTCACCCTTCATTTGTTTTAGCCATAAGAGGGGCTTATGGTCTGTTTGAACAAGGAAGTGAGTACCAAACAAGTATGGCCTCAACTTCTTCAGAGCCCAGACCACAGCAAAGGCCTCCCTCTCAATGGCTGACCAACGTTTCTCTCTAGGGGTCAGCCTTCTGCTAATAAAAGCTACTGGCTGATCCTGACCTTCATCATTCAATTGTGACAGTACAGCCCCTACCCCCAATTCAGATGCATCAGTTTGAACAATGAACTTCTTGGAGTAATCAGGACTCTGTAGAATGGGAGCAGTGCACATGGCCTGCTTCAGGTCATCAAATGCCTTTTGACAGCTAACTGTCCACTGAACCTTTTTGGGCATTTTCTTGGAAGTTAAGTCATTCAGGGGTGTCACTATTGATCCATACCCCTTGACAAATCTCCTATAGTACCCAGTCAGGCCTAAGAAGGCTCTCACCTGAGTCTGGGTAGTTGGAGCAGTCCAGTCCATGATGGTCTGGATCTTGCTCTGCAGTGGTTGAACCTGGCCTCCACCCACAAGGTGGCCCAGGTACACAACCTGACTCTGCCCTATCTGGCACTTGGTGGCCTTGATAGTCAGGCCTGCTTTCTGCAGGGCCTGTAAAACATTTCTGAGGTGGACCAGGTGATCCTCCCAGGTGGAGCTAAAGACAGCAATATCATCTAGATATGCTGCACTATAGGCTTCCAGACCTGTAAGGACTGTATTCACCAACCTCTGAAAAGTGGCAGGTGCATTCTTCAGACCAAAGGGCATCACCACAAATTGATAATGCCCACTAGGGGTTGAGAATGCTGTCTTTGGCTTTGCATCATCAGCTAGTCTGATCTGCCAGTAGCCAGCTGTCAGGTCAAATGTGCTTAGATACTTGGCTGAGGCCAAAGTGTCTATTAGCTCATCTGCCCTTGGTATTGGATGGGCATCAGTCCTAGTGACTGCATTGAGACCCCTGTAGTCCACACAAAACCTCATCTCTCTTTTCCCACCATTGGTGTGAGGTTTTGGCACAAGGACCACTGGACTAGCCCAAGGGCTATCTGAGGGTTCAATAACTCCCAAATCCAACATCTTCTGGACTTCTGTGCTGATACAGTCCCTGACATGATCAGGTTGCCTATAAATCTTATTTTTAATAGGCAGACTGTCCCCAGTGTCCACTTCATGAGTGCACCAGGTAGTCTGACTGGGTGTCAGTGAGAATATGTGTCTGAACTGATTGAGCACCTGTCTGCAATCAGTCTGCTGCTGGGTAGTGAGGCTGCCTGCCAAGGCTACACCATCCACTGACCCATCACCAGGGTTCTGTGAGAGCAGGTCAGGGAGTGGGTCACTCTCTTCCTCCTGTCCCTCATCAGTAGCCATGAGCAAGCCCATGTCTGCCCTGTCCACATATGGTTTTAACCTGTTGACATGGAGAACCCTGTGGGGACTCCTGGGTGTTCCTAGGTCTACTAAGTAGGTAACCTCACCCTTCTGTTCAACAATGGTGTGGGGTCCACTCCATTTGTCTTGGAGAGCTGCTGGGGCCACTGGCTCCAACACCCACACCTTCTGTCCTGGCTGGTAAACAGTCAGTACAGCCTTTTGGTCATGCCAGGCTTTTTGAAGTTCATGGCTAGCCTCAAGGTTTTTAGTTGCCTTTTTCATATACTCAGCCATCCGGGAGCGGAGACCAAGTACATAGTCCACTATGTCTTGCTTTGGGGGCTTGAGAGGTAACTCCCATCCTTCCTTCACCAAGCACAATGGACCCCTGACAGGGTGACCAAACAAAAGTTCAAAAGGGCTGTAGCCAACCCCTTTTGAGGCACCTCCCTGTATGCAAATAAAAGGCAGGGCAAGAGTATGTCCCATCTTCGCCTAAGCTTTTCTGGGAGCCCTTTAATCATGCCCTTCAAGGTTTTGTTGAATCTCTCAACTAAACCGTTGCATTGTGGGTGATAGGGTGTGGTGAACTTGTAAGTCACTCCACACTCCTTCCACATTGCTTTTAAGTATCCAGACATAAAGTTAGCATCCCTGTCTGATACAACCTCCTTAGGGAAGCCCACTCTTGAGAAAATTCCCAGGAGGGCTCTTGCCACCACAGGTGCTGTAGTGGTCCTAAGGGGAATAGCCTCTGGGTACCTGGTGGCATGATCCACTACCACCAGGATAAACCTGTGCCCAGATGCTGTTTGGGGATCCATGGGACCAACAATGTCAATCCCTACCCTTTCAAAGGGAACCCCCACCACAGATAGTGGTATCAGGGGCGCCTTTGTAGTGCCACCTGCCTTGCCACTGGCCTGGCAGGTTACACAGGAGCGACAAAACTCCTTGGTGTCTTCAGACATGTGGGGCCAGTGAAAGTGAGGGACAAGTCTGTCCCAAGTCTTGTTCTGGCCCAGGTGACCTGCTAAGGGAATATCATGGGCTCGGGTCAATAGGAAGCCCCTGAACTTCAAAGGTATAACCAACCTCCTGGTAGCACCAGGCTTGGGGTCTCTACACTCTGAGTACAAGAGTCCATCATCCCAATACACAGTATGGGGACCACTAGCTTTCCCAGCAGCCTCAGCAGCAGCTTGCTGTCTGAGGGGTTCAAGAGAGGGGCAGCTCTGCTGCTCCTGGCTCAGATCTGCCCTGGAAGGTCCCCCTGTCCCCAAGAACTCAACCTGGTCAGGTTCAAGCTCCTCTGGGACAGTTCCTTCCTCAGGACTGAGATCATCCCCTCAAGGGACTGATCTTCCTTCTGAGCCAAGGGGGAAGGCACTGCCTTTACCCTACTACTCCTCTTCTTGGAGGGCACTCGGTCCATTATTCCAGAATCCAAGGCCTGTTCAGTGCTAGACATTTTGGCTTGTGACCTGGTCACAGCAAACACATCTGCAGGGATGCCCAGCATTTCTGCATGGGTCCTGAGCTCCACTTCTGCCCAAGCTGAAGTTTCTAAGTCATTGCCAAGCAAGCATTCAACGGGTAGGTCTGCACTTACCACAACCTTCTTAAGGCCAGTTACCCCTCCCCAGGAGAAGTTAACAACTGCCAGAGTATGGTCAGTTCTGACGTTGCTAGCATTGGTCACTTGGTACATTTCACCAAGTATGATCTGCCCAGGATTCACAAGGTCTTGTGTCACCATGGTGACACTTGCCCCTGTGTCCCTAAATGCCAAAGCCTATCTTCCATTGATTAAAGGCTGTTGTCTGTACTTGCCCAGATTACTGGGACTCACAGAGGAGGTCATATCCATGCCTCCATCACAGACTAGGACAGCCTGAGTGAGTTCTCTGACTAGGTCAGAGCTCATCTCTTTACCCAGGGTCAACCCTACTAAACCCTTGGCTTGTGTAGTCCCACCACCAACTGTAATTGCACTAGGGGGAGCAGGTGCCTTAGGGGCATTGGTGGGGGCTGGAGTCGAGTCTTTGGACTTGGTGCAATCACTGGTCCAGTGGGTCTTTTGCTTACAGACCTTGCACCATGGTTTCCTTTGGCCTTTCCCTTTGGTAGACTGTGAATCCCCACCTGAAGAAGATTTTTGGGGGCCTTGTGAAGACTTTTGATCTTTACCCTTCTCCCCACCCTTATCAGAGGTTTTCGAATCTTGCTTCTTAGGGTCACCACCTTGGTTCTATACCTTCTGCTTCACCCTGGTTCTGATCCATTTGTCTGCCTTCTTTCCCAATTCTTGGGGAGAGGTCAGATCAGAGTCTACCAGGTGCTGATGCAACAGCTGATTTTGACAGTTATTAAGAATCTGCTCCCTCATTATCAGATTGTACAATCCTGTGAAGTCACATACCTTACTGCCCAATAACCAACCTTCCAGAGCCTTGGCAGAACAATCAACAAAGTCCACCCAGTCTTGAGTCTGTGCTTTTTGGGTATCCCTGAACTTTAACCTGTATTGTTCAGTGGTTAGGCCAAACCCATCAATTAGAGCACTCTTCAAGACTTTGTAATTATCAGCATCCTCTTCTCTAACAGTGAGGAGCTTGTCTCTACCTTTGTCTGCAAAGGAGAGCCACAAGATTGCTGCCCACTGCTCCTGAGGGACCCTCTGTACTTTACAGGCCCTCTCTAGAGCAGTTATCCATTTGTGGATGTCATCCCCACTCTGGTAGGGAGGGACAATCTTGCTCAGGTTTCTATGGTCATAAGACCTTTCCCTATCTTTGGGGAAACTGCTGCCACCATGGGACTCTAGTCCCAACTTTTGTCTCTCTCTATAGAGATCTAGGGACTCCCTGTCTATAGCCAATTGCTGTTTCCTGAGTTCAAGCTGAGTTTGCTCATATTGAATCAGTCTCTTTCTCCTCTCATGAGAGGATTCCCTCCTATGAGAGGAGACAGAGGTCCCTATTGAGGTGTCAGAGTGGTTAGACTCCTGAGAAGGAGACCTAGACCTTCTGGGCACACTCAGAACTCTTCCTGGGGGGACAAAGGGGAGGTCAGTCTGATCCTCTTCCTCCTCCTCCTCCACAGGAGGAATTGGGTTTTCCAGGACAAGGTCATTTTCACCTTCCTGGCCAGTTTCAGAGGGGGGGACCTGGGTTTCTTCACCCCTGGCCCCTTCCTCATCTTCTGCCCCACCCTCTTTGCCTACCCCTTCAGACCCTAGGGGCCTGCTGAGATCATCAGCTAGTAACACCTCCCTGAGGTGTTGGGTGCTGGCACTTTTGCCTGCCTTCAACTTCCTAGTATTGCATAATGCTCTCAATTCCAAGAATGGGAGTTTATCATACTTGGAGGGAAGAAGCCCACTGGCTTCTGGCAAGGACTCACTGGGTCCTGGCTTTGAAGACATTACTAGTGAGGTGTGGTGTATGCACTACCTACTCTAGTGTGGCCTACTAAACTCTCTTGAGTTGTAGAAAGGGTGTGCTGTCCCTTAACACACAACTCTAAGTTCAGTAGAACTTACTGTATTACTAAGCTTGATTTATATGTACCTTAGGTACCCTTAGTGGTTTTCAGTTGATCAATTCAATTGAGATTATCTGGTAAAACAATAGCAAGCTGGAATCCCACACGCTGCACACCAATGTGAGAAGTTGGCCTGGCATATGCTGTCCACTAATTATAGTGGGCACCTTGCACCAGTCCAAACAACCCCTTATTGGAGATAGGTTAAAGACAACCTTTATTGAAAGCTATCCTAGTGGTAGCTATGGAGAGCAGCCTTCAGGCTAAGTCTTGAAGGAATGTAAAGCAGCTTGTTTTACCAGTCTATAATCTCTTGAGTGACCAAATGAAAGAGGACCACACCAGGTATATATTCAAAATATATGTATTTATTACTAAACACACCCCTCTAGTCTCTTTATGAGGCTAGAGTTCGAAGTACATAAATTATAAGTTAGTTATCTACAGTAATAGCACAAATACACGTTTGAGCCCCAGGGGCGTACCAAACCATATACCAATAAAGTGGTATAAGAACCACGACTGAGCTAGACACAAGGCCTAGAGCCTGTAGAAGTGCTTGGACCACAAGGAACCACCCAAGGCAGTGACACAGGGGACCCACGGGGGACGTGTGCAGTGTATGAACACAGCCGCGAACCACCGTTAACTTCTATGGGGAAAGTCGCGATTAGAATTTAAAAGAAAAGGGACACTTAGAGGAGGACATGGAGAAAACCCTTTGAGAACTAGGCTGTTCTAGTGTCAATACCCACGGGAGCACCGGAGTACTCGAGTTACCTCACCCAGGGGAGCCGGGTGCATAGGTGTCTTTCGGGGTCGGGTTTCGTCGTCGCTTTCTATGGCGATCTGCTGCAAAGTGCTGCTGGCGACCAAGTCGAAAGTGTTCGGGTGGATCCAAAGGTGGATCGAAGATCTGAAGAACCTGAAAGCAGAGGGGACAGAGTCTGGGTCACTAGCCAGTGACCAGGAAGGCGATGAGCAGATGCCCACCGATGTCGAGTGCTTCAGGTAGGTTGACGGTCGTCTTGACTCTTCAGCCACGAGGTCCAGGAGGCGTCGACAACAACCAGGAGCTGGATTCGAGCTGTCCCATGACGTTTGTCGATTGCAGGGGTGTCGGCGACCGGATTGGACCCAACAAGCCTTGGCAACGGCAAGTCTTGTGGAAATGGAAGAAGGACGATGTTGCAGACCAGCAAGGTCTGAGGGACTCACCCAGCAAGGATAAGTCAGGGCACACCTGGAGCAACCAGGGAGCCCAAGCAAAAAAAGATTGGCCTTCGGGAGGGCCTACTAGCCAACGGACTAGCGACCGCAAAGGAGCCTCGAGTCGATGCACGTGGAGCTGGCTCACAGGACACTCGTAGAGTAGAGGCCAGTGATCTTCGGTGCAGTTGGTGCTGGAGACTGGGGCTACTCGGAGCCCAAAGCACGACTTCATGGGAGACCCAGAAGAGGATGCACTTGCAAATGCGTTTGTTGTCCAGGGGTCATGGTTCCACGTTACCCACGATAGCTACGGGCCTCAGCTTTGCTGGGGACTCAGGGCAGCCTCGGGGAAGTCTGGAAATCTACCTCTGGTGATGCAAAGACTTCGGTGTCCGACGGGAGCTTCAGCGATGCCGACCGGACAATTGCTTCTTTGGTGCCTGCCAAGCAGGGGAGTCGCTCCTTGACCCCAAGGGAGATTCTTCAGTCCTCTAATCTTGAAGTAGAGCATCGAAGGTCCAGGATTCTGTGTCAGAGTTTCATCCAGGGTAATCTAAAGTCCTAAGGACTGGGGTCCCCTACTTATACTAAGGTAGGGGGTTGGACATACTCTGTGGCCCCACCTATGGGAGGGTCAGGGCAGAGGGGTGATTACACCCCTTTCCCTTTGTCCAGTTTCGTGCCAGAGCAGGGGCTGGAAGCCCCTGAGCCGGTTTGAACTGGGGTATGCACAGGGACACCAAGTGTGCCCCCAGTGCAGGATTTCAAAGCACCCGAGAGTGCTCCCGCCCAGCCCCAATACACACTATCCTGTCTGGGGAGGTGGTCACACCTCCCTGGGACAGGAAACCTATTGTCCAGGCCTCCCCTGCCAGAGTTTCGGTCAGCAGCAGGAGGCCAGACTCGTGTCTGTGGCAGCGGCATCCATTTTGTGATGCCAGGGCTCTGGAAAGTCAGTACCGGGTATACCGGTGTGTACATGTCTTTCCCTCTAGAAGGGTGGAATGCTACCCCCGCCGCCAGAACTGGCGGGGGGTAGTATTCCAAGATGTTTGACACCAAACACGACATGTTTCCGTGCGGCCATCCCAAAGTTAGCATTTAACGCGAGGTTATAATGCGCTTAAGAGTATATGGTCAGGCTGCACTACAAACAGCATCAGAGAAGGGTCTCCGAACGCTGCAGAGGGGCCCTGCTCATGCAGGGGCACCCTCTCACATAGGAACCACGCACTCTGCCTTCAGGATTGATAAGGCCTGCCATAGGAGTGACTTATAGGTTTATATGTGTGTATGTATATAGTGATATAGGTAGCCTATATCACAGTAAGGGGTGCATGCACCACCTTACCCAGGCTGCAGTAGCAGACCTGTGGTGTCAGTTTGGATGGCCTTCCAGGGGTGGCACAATACATGCTGCAGCCCCTGGTAGGCCTCTGAGGTACCTATGCCCTGGGTACATAGTATACCATATACTAGGGACTTATAAGGGCACTCCAGATTCCAATCAGAGATGTGCCTAAGGCACATGGAAACCATTTTAAAGAGGAAGCAGCTAGGCTGGGGTTCTGATTAGCAGGGCCCCAGCCAGACTAAGGTCGAAAAACAGTGAAGCATCAGCAAAAAGTGGGGGTACCCATGTGAAGCAGATCCTACTCTCCTACAATGACTCTTCATGGATCGTGGGAACAGTACAATACTTTGCGCTCAGTCAATCGTGCTCACTTAGTCTCAGAGAGATTCACAGAAAAAAAGTTAGGGACGTTTTTCAATAAGCTTTTATTGAACCAGCGTCATTCTAGTATAAAACATGTTTGCTCAGACAATCAGTAGACAGAAGTTAACGTAAGAGATTACAAGCACCAACGGAGTAAATAGAAAGTAGAATTCTACCATGGTGCTAAAACAGCAAATATATGCAGGCGTATAAACATGAAAGTAATCAAGCGTATTCCTACTATGTGGACCCTATCTAAGTGTACCTATATGTACCTAGCATGTATGTGGGTGTAAAGCCAAGAATCCCCTTGGAAAGAGCCAACCCCATTACCTGATGGGAGAGAATGAAGGACCCCGTCTTGGTTACGAGTTGGACACCCCGCAAGGGATGTCAGACTGCTGCGTGTTGAAGCTTCGACGTGCCTGGACCTCAGTGTCTGTGTCAGCGTGGAAGCATCTCCTCTCACTAACTAGTGAAGGTGCGGTTCTTTTATTCCAAAAAGGTAGCCTCGGAGGTTCTACCACAATCGATATGTTATGAGTACGATTATGTAGATGAGCCTAAATCAATAATTGTAATTATGCATAGTAGCCTGGTTGCCCTTTTGTACAGAGTATGTTAATCCTGTAACGTACGTCATATGCAGGGGATTTTACTAAGAATCCTCATGCATAATAGATGAGGCTAGTTACAAGGAAACCAATCGACATTTATTCAGCACTTAACTGGGTAAAAGGTCAATGCTAGAACCGTTATGTAGAGCAAGGTAGGACAAATATAGGTAAAAGGTCACTTTGCTATTTAGGCCTAGGTTAGGGAACATAACACCAACTCCTCATCTGAAGGTCGACAAAATCAACTTATGCTAAAATAAGTCTGCTAAAGAAGCATAAAAATATTGTCATAAAACCAGTGTCTAAAAACATCTAAAACATGCTATATGTAAAAAAGGATGCTATTAAAACTCAAAAAGCTCTGTAAGTCCACTAAAGAATCAATATATGATTAGACTGACTCAGCACATTGAAAGCCATGGTGCTCAGTGAGAGCAGACAGAAGAAGAAAAAAACCCCGATGTTTCACATTCCAATTTGGCTTGTTTTGGAAAAAAGGCTGTATTGTTCCCATCACACGGAGAGCCAAATGTTTATGTGTCCTTTGTGGGAGACGCAACATCACTGTCACTCGCATTAGCAGACAACGGCCCCTGTAACACCTCGTGTATCAGGTCAATGGAGCAACGGTGATCTTCTCCAGTTCCCACAGCGGCCGCTGAGGAAACACTCAACACCTGTGAGCCTGTTGTAGAGTCTTGTCTGTTCCACCAGGAGCTGAAGCATACCGTGGAGGCTCTAAGAATGCTGTCATCATCACGGAAATACACTGAGGACACTGATACAGATGGACCTTTAAGGGGTTCAGTAGTACGTCTATGTCCGGTGGCGCAACTGATAGAAGGGTCAGACACAAGTCCAACACGCATTCATATCCACAAAAAAGGCAGCGGAACACAGGCAAGATGCAGTCAAACCAGACTGGTCTGAATGATAGGAACTAATGCTCGCTTAGATCCCAAAGCCGAGGTGTGCCCAAATGAAGCACCATGCGTTCACAACAACGTCGTACCAGCAGTTCCTTTTCCATCTCTCGATGAACTGGTACGTCCATTGCGAAGCAGGAAAACTAAAACCAGGATGCCCACTACAAGTAGTAGGACCAGCAGAAGCCCTCCAAAAGCTCTTCCCAATACAGAGTGCATGAATGCTGGAATAACTCCGAAGATTGTCTGAAAGGTGCTCAACAGCCCAGAACCTATACGTTTAAATAGGTGCACGATCCTTCTAGTATCAGACATGTTAAAGATAAGATGATCCATTTCCCCGAAATGGAGCGGGAAGTTCATACAGACTAGTGCCTGTATCTCAGATGAAGACCTTGCAACCTGGAGATCAAGCGTCTCTCGGGCTGAGGTTAAGGCCACATCTTCCTGAAGACTCATGGCATTCAGTCTGCTCAGAGAATAAAGGAAACATTCAATGAAGGTCATAGCGTTGCCTCCCTAACTGTGTAGGCCGGTGGAAACAATACTTGCATACAACAAGTAACCCTGGAGCTTACTGTCACTAGATATGCAATGCCTGGTACCTTCCCACAAAAGCCTTGATCATTCAGCATCAAATAGCTCCCATTCAAGAGCAGCTCGAACACCGGATGATCACAGCAGCTGGGGAACCCTTCAAGTAACAGGACAGGTTTGCAACAGAAGCATTGCAGGCTTCGTGAAATGAAATGTCCTTGCAAACTAAGGACTCACTTACAGCACTTTCACAGTTTGAACCGCTGAGAAAAACTTCAGTGTCCCAATTCCTGCATCTAAATCTGTACGGTAATTCCCAGCACTCATGTATGTATACCTCTCCTAGTGCTTGATATCTGCCTACCTGGTGATACTGGAGACAGTATTGAAATTAGAATGTCGGGACAGGCAGTGTAATATAGCCGTGTATTAACCATTCTGTGGAAGGTGACACAGCCACGGTGAAAGGTAATTGGTCCAATTTTTCAATGTGCAACATGGTATATTTTGCATCCCTGCGTGCCATAACCATCTGTCTTTCCATTAAATGGTATACAGAGAACAGAGTTGTGCTGTTGATGTAATGCCAGGGCAAGTGGCCAGAACCCAATGATTGCAGCGTCCAGCTTAAAAGTATAATGGACGTGTCATTGCGATTGTTCATGTTGTAGAATAGACAAATCCGGTTCCATTATATCTATAGCAGAAGACACAATGTTGCCCAGTGATGATAGTGTGGTCATACCAATGACGCTGAACATCCTGTGATTCTGGGCAAATTACTTAATCTCCCTGTGCCTAACAAAAATGAATATGTCCTCACGTAATGCAACTGGTGCTATGTAAAGCGCTCTGATACCCGATTTGGGTCAAGTTTGCGCTATATAAAACTCTGTAAAAAAAAAAAAAATAAGATGCATGTTATCTGAGAGAAGGGATAAGTGTTGTTTCACTTGGGACAGTGTTGAGGTCTTTAGCCATTCTAGGCATAACTTCCCAACACTGTAAGATGTCACCACGCTGAGTGTTCTGATTGTACATAGCGCTAATCAGACCTATGGATGCTAAACTCTTCATCGGTACCCCTGAATCTTGACTGACACATATTGTTGTCGATAGGCCAAACCAACCATCCCTTTTAAATGGGGTCTGATGAATTGTAAGAACCATTGTGTAGTATGGCATCTAATGTATCCTCACAGTGTAGTGTATAAGTTTGACAACCCTCAAAGTGTGTAAGTGAGGGAATCCGAGGTGCGTTCAAATCCTTGATCTTGGCTAGACCAAGACAGGAAAGGAAGTCTGTTGCACTGTGTCGTTCAGGAAAAGCATTTGATGTGGTATGAGGCATGCTCTAAATAAGGTCTCAGTTCCCTGAACTTGCCATTCTTTAGTCCCCCAGACAGATTTAGTGTCTAGAGTGTCTTTCCAAAAGTCAAAACCATGTACAGACAGCTGGGCAATAAAGGAAGCAGAGTATATCAGCTTAGTGTTAGTGAGCATATTTTTCTTTGCAGGTGTTGGTGCAAGCTTATAATACTAAGAGGTCGGGTCTGAAGTGTTAAATCCAGAAAACTAAGCAAACTTCTGTGCAAATGTTGTTGAACTACCTTTCGGCGGTGTTGGGCAATGTTCCCATTAATGGTAACTGAAAACATTACGTGGGATACTTGCTTTATGCAAAAACTGGTGACCATAGTGTTGGTAACAAAACATGGTGTCAAAATTAGATGTACCATCATACAATTCATCATTTAAAAATTCAGCGGATTGTTCTAAATAAGACAGCATAGTATGCACTTTTTCAAAGTCCCAATCATCAGAGAAAGTACTAGAGGTGATGATATCACTAAGAGAAATTTTAAACAAATTACTTATTTTGAAAAGTTCAGTATGACCATACACATCATAGGAAACTCTGTCTCAAATTATTCCTTCAGGAACTGGAACTGCTGTAATGTTCACGAAGGACAGGTGCCTTTGTTCACGGTGTGATGATGCATGAGGTTTCAGGATCAAGTTCACATGTTGCACTGCAGAGCCCTCTGGGAGGTAATGTCCATTCAGTAGCAAGAAAAAGACAGTCACTATACCCATACAAAGGACTAGGAACAGCAGACCAATTGCAATCCAGAGCTGTAGCCAGGGAAAAACAAAGTAAGTATTCTTCAGCCAAATTAGAAATCCCACATTCGTTGTTTGTGTTCCAATGAGAAATTGTCAAAATCGATGAAGTAGCCAGACGCAGTCCGATCTATCTTTTGGAGCTCAGCAGATTTTGTGGAACTGGCTGATGCCTCCTGTAGAGACATATTCACATAGACATCAGTATTAGGCCGAATTGAGATCTGTGTGCCATCTGAAGTTTGATGTTGCTCATTTTTAACAGGTACAAGTTGCATTCCATTGTTGGTAACTCCTTCACTTCACGGAGTGGAGTCTTCAAAAGTTATTAATCTTTCCATCTGAACTTCCTGTATGGTAGCGAGAGGAGATCGGTGGCTACCAACGAGCCCACACGACCTACTGTTGAAAATCGGCCACATCGTGTGGTTTGATCAGATCTATTGAGACAAATCTCTTGTCTTTGCAGCCAGCAAGAGGTGGAAGAAGTACTATTCTTGTTCCTTCAGCAGCCAGGACAGGTACAGACGCTGTGTAAAATGGCCCAAATTCTTTTTTGCCCACTATTGTTTCCCTGACCAGGTCCCCAATCTTCAGGACCCAGGCAGGTCTTGCCAGAACAGCTTTCACTTCTCCAGTGGCAGTGCGTTTTACTTGGACGTTGCTTTGTAATGCATGGAATTCATGGAAGTTCTGTAAAACAGCCAAACGATCATTGATGTTGAATGGTTTTTCATCCGCCACTGTGCTCCCACAGTCGAGGTCTGGTACCCACATTCTTATCCCTAACAGGACTTCATATGGAGTACGGTCCCCAAGGAACTTCTTGGCATGTTGTTAAGTGCCCTCTGGACCCCATATAGGTGATTGACCCAACTGCCACCTGAACCTAATACCCTAGCTGATTACTTTAAGTCCCTGTTCTTCCTCTCCACAATTGAATTTCCCTTGGGAATGATACAGGGAGGAGTACCACAATCCTACACCCAAGCTTCCCATGGCTTCTTTGTAAGCCAGTGAGCTAACCGCAGGGCCATGGTCGGAATGTAATGTGCCAATTGCGTATGTCCCTATGAAGACTCGCAAATCCTTTATAACAGTTCGGGTGTCAGCCGAGCGCTGAGGCCAAACCCACAGGAATCTAGAGCATGAATCCACTGCCAGCAAGATGTACTTGTAAGCCCAGTCAGAATGTAAGGGGCAGCGGTGGTCCAAATAGACACATGCGAGGGGTCTGTCTGATATCAGTAAAAGTAGTGGTGTTTGAGGGGGACGTGCTACGGTGGAATCTTTCATCTGCTGAAAGTTGTCGCACTTGAAGACAAAACCCTTGGTCTGTTCTGCAAGACCTGGCCACCAATAACGCTGCTTGAGTAGTGAAACAGCCGCAGCGATACCTGCGTATGCTAAACCCAGACCCTCATGCAGCTAGAATTAATCCTAATCTGCGATCCATGTTTAGTATTACTCTATCCCCCCTCCTGGAATTTGAGCATATGGAATGTTGTGAGCAAGGCTGAGCTGTTGCGCGTAGCGTTTACAGCTATCATTATTTGTCCGTCTATCCTTGTGCTAGAACGAGTGATTGCTGCAACAGCAGCAGTTTGCACTGTCGCCTTGGCAGCTTCATCAGCGAATGAATTCCCTTCAATGTGCATGCCAACATGCTGATGACTCAATGTGTGAATTACATGATCCAGTGACAGGCATTTTTTCAGCTTTGCCACCTGTCCCAAAGCAACTTGTGCTTTATTGTGCTCCCTTTGGAATCTCTAAACCCATTCTGTCCCCAATAGTGAAGATATTCATTGTATGATTGGACACAATAAAGTGAATCGCACACAATGAGTGTGGAGAATTCCCTAGCTGTACTTTTTAGTGCCAGTATCAGGGCTTTCAGTTCTGCCAGCTGTGCTGTGCAATCTCCTAGAGATTGCGTCTGTGTATTTCTAGGATGGAACTTGCCGTCCTGCATACGTCCCTTCACAATCGTACATGCTGCACTGTATTGCTGTTTACTTCCTACGGCAGGCTGGGCAGATCTGTCTCTATAAATGATGTATACATAGTGGTCTAGAGGCATTATTTCATTCGGGAGAGGATATTCTTCTTCGTACTGCAAGAATGCTTGTGTTTATAATGTAGAATCAAATTTGTAGTCTACATCTGTTGCAGTGAGAGAATTAGCCCATTGTATCCATCACAGATGCAGTGCTTTTAAGTTTGGAACACTTGCTTTGGCAACAGCCTCTAAGGTTGGTACTGGAGTCATGTCAATTATGCGTTTCCCCTGTGCTAGTGCTCTTTCTGTCACTGCAGCAGTTTTTACTGCTGTCAGTATTTTTTCTGTGGATGCAAAACGCATTTCAGCTTTTGTGTACAAATGAGATTTGTATGCTATGGGTACCGTTTCGCCTTCATGAAAGGTGAAGTAAGTGTACCCTGATTGACCTGTGACTACATGGATCACCAAATTAGTGATATTTACATGTGTGTGTAAGTGTTTGTAAGCTATCATGTCAGCTTGTACGGAACAGAGAATTTCTGTGTGTTCCTGTGTCCAATGTTGGACTGAAAAATCAGGTCTGATTAGGTCGTAGAATGGTTTAACGCTTTCAGCGTAATCCAAAATGTATGTTCTGCCAAAATGTAGGAATCCTAAAACGGATTGTAAACCTTTCAGAGTCTTTGAAGGTGGCAGCAGCGCACATTTGTCAAAAAAAATAGCTGCCAGGCTTTTCCCTTCACTTGATAGCTTATATCCCAAAAATAGGACATTGAAGTGGGCAATTTTTGATTTTTTAAAGTTACATTTGTAGCCCACATTTGCGAACCCCAGAATTGTGTTGTTCACCCTGTTAAAATGATCCAATAACTCATCGTCCGTCAGATCAATATAATCTACGTAGGACAATGCCTCCTCATCACAATTTTGAAGTAACTCTGCTACTCTTCCTGAGAACAGCCCAGGGCTATTCTTATACCCTTGGGGCAGTCCACAGAACTGGTGTTGAGAGCTGAGGGCCGAGAATGCTGTCAAATATCTGCTTCCAGGCGCTATATTTTGGCAGAAAAATCCATTCGAGATATCTAGTGTTGTTTTGTATTTTTTCCGCACAATGTTATTTATTAATGCGGCACTGTGTGCATTTTGTACTGCAAACGTTTGTGTGCAAGTGTTTAAATGCCTGTAGTCTAAAACTAGACGGTATGAATTGTCTGGTTTCATTATGGGAAACAAAGGATTATTCATAGAAGAGGTGCAATTTTCAATCACACCTTCAGACTCAAGTTGATCTAGTATCTCCATGACTTGTTTCTTTGTGTCATGTTTTATCGGGTACTGCCTCCGCGGAGTAGGAGTAGATTTTGATGGGATTTCATTGTGAGGTGACTCAGCATACCACCCTACATGATTGCGGTAAAGTGCGGGAGCTAGCGCTAACGCCTACACCTGCGCGTATGAATATTTAAATAACTCTGGAAGGAGGTTGGAGAAATCCGGTAAAATGACATCTTCCACCTTAGGGCACTCCATAACGAACTCAGGCGGCCAATCTCTCTCAGCCAAAAGGATGTCGTATCCATATGTCAGGTTCTCCAAAAAGAGACCTTTCACTTTCCTGGGTATGTCCCCCTACATTGGAGCATAATTTCGTATAACATGTGGGACACTTACTCTTGTATCCGGTGTCTCCACCATGATATATTCATTCAACGCTGCTGTCACCTGAAATTTCATCATGTTCTGGTGAGCTATTGTTACTTCTGCTGCGCTGAACATCGTCAGAGCCCATTCTTCGTTCAGAAGCAGAGTCCTTAGTAGCCTGGTCATTTCTTATTTTAAGGCCAGCTACTTTCTTCTTTTTAGATTGAGGTTTAGTTCTGGGTTTATCTTCTTGTTTGATAATGTAGTCTGAAGTGCGATGTGTCTCCATTCGCGGCTTGACTCGCTCTTCTGACCTGCGTTCTGACCATCCTTCCCTCTCCGAGTGTTTTGATGAACTCTGAAAGGAACAAGTGGAACGTGTATGAGTATTTGTTTATTTGTTTATTTATTTGTAGAGCGCAACATTCATCCCAGAGGGATATCACGGCGCTGAGGAGGCAGATCCTAGAACTGACGAGTGGAACTAAGAATATAAAGGACTACTCAGACAGGGAATAGAAATGTTTTTAGTTTTTTCCTGAAGGTTTTGTAGTCTGTGGCCAGCCGCAGCTCTACTGGCAGCCCATTCCACTGTAATGCCGCGAGGTAAGAAAAGGAGCGTCCCCCAGCCCTAGCTTTTTTAATCCTTTTTATCTTGGCGAGAGCCTGGTGGTGTGACCTCAGGCATCTAGGAGGGGTGTAGAATTGGATTTTACTGTGAAGAATCTTGGGGCCAGTACGATGAAGTGCCTTAAAAGTGTGCCCCAGGAGCTTGAATCGAGCTCTTTGACGCACAGGCAGCCAGTGAAGTTGTTTCAGGCAGTCAGTTGCTGAGCTGTATCTGCCCTTATTGCATACTAATTTTGCTGCAGCGTTTTGCACCACCTGCAGGCGTTTGAACAGGTAGTCTGGCATACCAACAAACAGGGCATTTCCGTAGTCCAGCCTACTTACAAGCAGAGCCTGTGTGACTGTCCTCCTGTGTTCTAGAGGAATCCAAGGGAAGAGTCTTTTTAGAAGCTTCAATGTGGCAAAACTTTTCCCACATAAAGTCCGAACATGATCCTGCATGGATAATTTGTTGTCCATAAGGACACCCAAATTTTTTGCGCACTGCTTGGGTGCTGGGGCGTATCCTAAAGAGCGGGGCCACCATGAAGCATCCCAGATATTAGTATCCTAATACCTGTCAGGTTTTTTAATATTATCACTGTGTCTAAGATTATATCTTTGTTCAGAAGGCTCCTGTTGAGGAGACCCATCCTGCGATCATGATGTATTTTGCTTATTATTTTGTTGTTGTTTGTTATTCCATTTCTTTTTAGTAGAATTGGGTGCTTGCTTTGAGTTATCCTTTTCAGGATTACTCGACACTTGTGGTTTCCCAGGTCTAGCTTCCAAGTTATCTCTACCCAGTGAAGCATATGTTTCTTCGATAATCTTAGGAAGTTTTCGCTCCTGTTGTGCAGGAGTGACTTCCCTCAGGCGTTGGCATATTGCCACCGCTGCTACCTCCCCTTTTATGTTACCTAACATAATTGCTGATACCTGGGGAAAATTGCCCATCAGTTTCATCCACAAGTCCAGGGCAGGTTCTGCCCCGTACTCATTCTGTATTTGTTTCAATACATCTGGTATAACTGCTATTGAGGGGGTAAAATGAGTTCTGGTATAAACGGCAGCGAAAACTGTACCCCAAGTGGTACACTCCTCTATCGGGGGAGCTATCCCCATTGGCAAGCAAATTGTTAGTATTCTGTGTTTTTCTTGCATGCCCGTATGGGGAAATGCTGCTTCAAGCTGTGCTATTTTCTGTGCTATCCAGAACGGCATTTGCTCACGTTTAGTGGGCCTTCTTACCATAATCGTGTTCAGAGTTTGTGGGCTGATATTTGTCGTAGTCATTTGAGGTTGACCAGCTTGAGTAATCCGCATGGGCTGACTTGTAAGTGGTCGCATTCCGAACTGTGTAAGGTTTCGGTATAGTTTTACAATGTCTCTGTAAATTTCTGCTTCTGTTAACATATCAATGTCTGGATGCAGTGTGTAAGCAGTTAGGATCGACCAGGTCACTCCTTCTCTGCTGAGCGGATCGAGTCTCACATTTGTTGTGGTGTGGGGGAGGGCGCCTTTAAACCAATTAATATGCTCTTGAAACGTTAACGGGACTTCTACGTCCACGTATGGAAAGTATTCTTCAGGTGTGTCATCTTCAATCTAATTATGAAACAACTGTGCGTGTGCATCTGCAGGTGGGAATTTAACCCAAGAATAGAATACCTCTGTCCTGAATGCCTCATGTGCCTCAATCACGAAGGTAACACTACCACCCGTCGCTGGGAGGCCGTATTGCAATAATTTCATAGTAACTGCATGTGGGCAATTTTCTTTAATGTTAAGAGCACCTTCCTGCTCTTCTTCCCCTGCATTCACAACACAGTCTCCGTTGACTGATATTGTGGGAGGAAGTAGAAAGGAAAGAGATAAGGTTTTGCACAATGTGGTAAATTTTAATCCTTCAAGCTTGTGTAACTCACAGCCAATAAATAGGGTTTACCTACTCATCTGAGGCGGATTTCCCTTCTCACTACAGACTTCTCTGGTTAAATGTGAGTAGGGGACATTGAGAAAGCACGACTGAACTACTCAGATTTGACCGTTAAATAAGTACCAGACCAACGTTGGCAGCGTCATGTCGTGTAGTTCCTAAAAATACATAGGATCTGCGTGTTTGTTGGACAACATAAACTTAGGGATTGGTGTCAAGACTGATTCCAGACACCCCACAGGATATGTCGGCCTATAGACCAGCTAGCTCACAGTGCCACTATAAGCCCCCTAACCATACCAAGGAGCAAATAGTTTCTGGCAACCATCGAACCATCGCTGATGAGGGGTGAAACCCCGAAACCGGTCCTAGGATACTTGTTTCCAGTCCAAGGAGGACCTGGCCAGGCAGTTCGGGCTGGACAGTTCCCATTGGGCACAGGGTCAAGACTGATTTGCATATGGCTGGGTTCAAACTGGAATGGCATGGTGAGCAAAAAAACGATGGATATAGACCCAAATCTCTGTACTGGGGTGAATGTATGACATTGTTCTACATTCTGTCCATCAATTGTTCTTTTAGCATTTGTCACCACGAGTGGGACGCGTATGCCCAGACGTGGGACCCGTGCTCGCCATGACACTGGAGTCAAGCTATCCTGGCTGATGAGGGGTGAAACCCCGAAACCAGTCATAGGAGGCTTGTTTCCAGTCTAGGGAGGACCTGGCCTGGCAGTTCGGGCTGGACTGTTCCCATTGGGCACAGGGTCAAGACTAATTTGCATATGGCTGGGTTCAAACTGGAATGTCATGGTGAGTAAAAAAAACGATGGTCCAGATCTCTGTACTGGGGTGAATGTATGACATTGTTCTACATTCTGTCCATCAATTGTTCTTTTTGCAATATTTATGGTGAGCGCTTTTACAAATGTAAAAATGAAGTAACTCTCAAACATACATGGGCTCATCAACGGGCTTAAAATGGTGGTCTTTCTTGATATATTACACAGGTATCGGGTGTCTGATAAAACTCCTAGACTGATAGAAAAGTGTGTTGAATTTTTACAAATATCAGCAAGAATAGTACAATTAGACCCTTTCGGTACGGACTCATATGTGAGAGGAATACTTAAGGGTAAGAAAAACACAGCTTTCCACTATACACTTTTGTATGTCAGGATCATAGATGAGTGGGAATCATTAAGAGATGTGTCTCTATATTGTTTTTTATTTTTTTAATTTAGACATGGCCGACATTGTTTATGGACTTCTGAAATAGCGTTACCACTTTGCGAATGATTTTGACCGCCATGTGTACTTGACTTGGTGAGTTTTCGTGTCTTCTCATTAAGAGGGATATCCGAGTGGGATGTAGTTATGGTTGTAGTGATATATATCACTCAACCAAAAATAAAAAAACGTTTGTACTAAAGTGACTATTACTACATGTAACGTATAGTGATCATGATTGTTTTGGAGGGACGTTTAATGACAGGATGCCCCAATATAAGATACACTAATCATGTTTTCATAGCACAAAATGGTATTTGAAGAACTATTCAGGAAATTATTGATTGCACAAGAATTGTGGTTGCGATCTCACAATGTTTTAAATGTCATATGCATGTAATTTTTGTCTATACAAGATTTTTGGTCTTCTATCTGAGACATCTAACAAATTATTTGGATAAGAAGCTTATGTACATTATCTTGTAAATAAGATTATATTTTATGTGTGTGTTTTCTTAACAGCCCTGAAGAAGTCCCCAGAGTCTGGGATGAAACGCGTAGGCTGTAGCTATGTGTGCTATGTGAAGAAGATTACAAAATGAAATAATAAAAAAGAGAATATGGATTTGAACCAACTACATTGTTTCTGTTGTTCCTTTACAACTCTAAGAAGTGTTTAATATTAACCCTGGGCATAGCGTGCGTAGTGCGAAGTGCACTTCGCATAGCTACGCGTAGCACTACGCGAACTGCGTAGTGCGGTAGGGAAATGCTGTTCGCACTGATTGCACAGTGCCAGATGCTTGTCCGCACTGTGCAATCATTGCAAACGGCATCTTGCACAGTGCAAGCGGTCGTTTTCTGCCGCTCGAGTAGATTTGTACTCGAGCGGCAGCTTTCTCAACGCGGACTGGTAGTTTCTCATCGCGAGCGGTCGCGAGCATACGCGACCACTCGCAATGAGAAACCTGAACTCCCCGCGTTGAGAATCTCGCCGGGAGGTTTATTTTCCACGCTCGCGATCGGCAACTTGATGTTGCTGATCGCGAACGAGGAAAAGTCTTGCCGGGATGTTGACTTTGCTCACTCGCGGTCGCCAACTTGATGTTGAGGACCGCGAGCAAGCAAAAAATGCCCGCTACGCGTTTTTGCACTGTGCTACGTGCAATTCGCGTAGTGCGTAGTAGCGCAAACTACGCAAACTCTGCGAGCGTAGCGTAGTTTTCCGCCCAGGCCTATTTAATATCTATTGGTGTATCACTTTGAATTTACAATTAATTTCTTCACAGTGTGTTTTGAGGGATAGAAAATATTAGTGTTCTACGGAACCTTTAGTCTTAAAGAATTGTGCCCCTCTATTATTGTAGTTTTTCAAATTGTCTGTCTAGGTGTTCTGGTTACGGTTGACCTAGAGAGTGAGCACAGTTTAATATTGAAGGAATAACAGTGTGTGGTGATTATATACCACAACCGTCCTTCTATTGAACTATTAGTGAAGGTGCAGTTCTTTTATACCAAAAAGGTAGCCTCGGGGGTTCTACCACAATCCATATGCTGTGAGTACGATTATGTAGGTGAGCCTAAATCAATAATTGTAATTATGCATAGTAGCCTGGTTGCCCTAGGATAAAAGATAGCGATGACTTATGTACAGAGTATGTTAATCCTGTTATGTACGTCATGTGCAGGGGATTTTACTAAGAATCCTCATGCATAATAAATGAGGCTAGTTTCAAGGAAACCAATCAACATTTATTCAGCACATAACTAGGTAAAAGGTCAGTGCTAGAACAGCTATGCAGAGCTAGGTAGGACAAATGTAGGTAAAAGGTCACTTTGCTACCTAGGCCTACGTTAGGGAACATAACACCGCAAGTGCTTGTGCACACCTCACAGACTAGTAGATATGGACTACTGCAAGAGCTATCGTACCCAGTGGTGGCTGGTGACATTTGAAAGGGGTGGAGCGTAAACTTTGTGGGCGAGCACCATGGCGAGCGAGCGCAGCGAGAGAGCCCGAACACTTAAAGGGGGATTAGAGGGGGGTTCTCCCCCCGAGAAAAGTTTGAAAAAAGAGTGGGTAAATGGTGCATTTCCAAGCAAATTTGAGAAGCAAGAAGGTTAATAAAGCGATTGTGAAAGTGCAGTTATTACATTAATAAAGGGATGTCATATAACAACAACATAGTAGCTGCTTATTCAGTATAACCACAGAGCTTCATAACAGACTTCAAGATACAATGCTGAGAACCTCACAGATTTTTTTATTTAAACTGCAAACAACTAAACAAACAACTAAACAGGTCACAAACTAGCAGCATTCAAGAAGAAATGCTATGCTTAACGTATTGTTCACTTTCTGTAGACAAAATCAGCACGTCTGTCTTTAATAGCAGCGAACTTCTCGATAACTTGAACGTTAATGTCTGGGATTCTTTTGACGAGGTGTCTCTCTATGGAGAGCATTGCCAAAGCATTCAGTCTTTCCTCAAGCATGGTGTTCCTCAGGAATGTCTTAATTCTGTTTAAAGTGGAAAAACATCGTTCCGACTCTGCTGTTGTCATAGGAGTGGTAATGACTATTTTTAGTAAAGTCACTGTCTCTGTAAGTGACTGTTCCATATTAAGCTTCTGAATTAAAGCCAGCAAAGAAATGGCACCAGTGGCCTGCCGGTATACATGCATTCCGTACAGAACAGTCAACTCAGTTTTCAGATCCTCTTTGTTGAGCATAGGATAAGCTTCCACAGCCTCTTTCAGAGCTTGCTCAGGGAAGGAATGATCATAATTTGCAAACTGATCACTTTGCAGTAATGAGGCACTCACCAAATGTTTTGTAAAAGCAAAACGTTCCTGTGCATGCACAATTATAATGTCACATACCTCCTTTGCAGTTCGGACCAGACTGCTGATGTTTTTCCTGCGGTTTGAGAAAGTAGAATCCTTTGGCAGTCTGCTGTCTAAATTGTCAACCCCATCTCTCACTTTGCTCATGCTGGTGACAAACATACTGGTATCTCTTTGCACAAAGACAGTATCTATGGCTCGTGTTTGTAACTGGTTGTATAATATGTCGACATAAAGCGTTATTTCATGAAATAAAAACAGAAAGAACTGAAACTCTCTGTCTTGTAGTGTTCTAGCAAAGCCACGGGCTTCATTCTGACTTTTGTATTCAAAGTCAGGATTGGCTTCTATGGCGTCAAAACATTTCTCCAGATCCTCCCTATATTGGAATATTAGCTTGATTGTACGTATGTGAAAGTTCCAACGACTTGTGGGTCCCCTTGGAAGCCTTTTGGCCACAATTTCCTGAAGTACTTCCGTTCTTTTGGGGGAACGTGAGAAAAATGCTGCCATGCCTCCTACATGGAAAAAGAAAATTTGTGCCTCAGAGATCTTTGATACTGCCTGTTGCATAGTAAGATTAAGTTGGTGGGCGTAACAGTAATGGGCATTAGGGTGCACATCTCTAATTCTTTTCTGTACTCCTCCAAGGCTTCCACTCATTACTGACGCACCATCATAGCTTTGTGCAATAAGTTTTTGTTTTTGAGGCTGCTCTGGAAAAATCAAGTTCAGTTCACGCAGTATAGCTGAAGTAATGGTTTCTGCACTAGAGTCTCTTAAATGTGTGAAACCATAGAACCTCTCCACAACTTTACTGTCGTTGTCAAGGTACCGAAAGACTAATACGGACTGTGTTTTTGTGGCCACATCAGTGGTGTCATCAGCCTGAATAGCCACAAAGTCTGTGTTTTTCATCTGTTGGACAATATGGCTTCTCAAAATTTCACTATACAAGGAGTTCATTTTGTATCGTTTTAGAGGTGCCCTTAAAGACTGTAGCACTTTCTAAATGTGCTTCCATTTCATGGTCTATGCTTGCTATTAAATCCACAAGGCCTCTGAATATTCCAGGAATTGATGAACTTTCAGATTCATCATGGCCTCGCAATGCCAGTTCAAAAGCACCACAGAAACGAATGCAATCAATTATTTTTGACAGTATGTGTCTATTCCGATCAACTGCTTCATTGTGCTTCTGTATTGTTTTGCGGTACGCGTCGCTTATGTGGGCTTCAGTCGGTGTGTCTCCCAACATTCCCAGTCTCGTCAGGTTTTCCATATGGATTCTTGTGTGTGCATGCTTCTTTGTTTTGTCTGAGAAAAACTTCAAGTCTATTACTCCTTTTTTTGTCCAAGGAATGTCACCACCAAACAGCAAGCAGGGGAAGCAGTACAGAGAATTTGTTGAAGTACACCCTGTAAGCTAATCAACTTTTGTGTACCAGGTGTTTGAGAATGTACGTTTGTAAGACTTCCCTCTGTCTTGAGAAATTTGTTGTAGTTGTAGGTCGGGCCGGTCAGGTCCTAATCGTTTTACAGTTTTTCTTCAAGGCTCAGTCGAACGAATGGCCTTGCAAGTATCTGTTCTACTGTATTCATGGTGTCTTACCAATATTAAAGTTACCTGTCAATAATCAAAGTATAATGTATAAGGTTTGTGCAAAAACATCATATTTCTCTATAAATACATATCTTGTGCATTATTATCTACTGGCGGTCGCCAGTAGATAGTTATAGTTACAACCTATTATCCATAGGAAATCCGCGACATTCTATTTGAAATAACTCTCTTGCCGGTTGACGTATCTTCGCAAAATTTTCAAACTTTGTGGGGCGCTCCGGTCCGCTCCTACCCTGAAAGTCTCGGGGATTCGTCAAGCAGGGGCCGAGAAAAAGGGGGTCCCAAAACGCGTTTTCCCCATGCAATTTTCCATAGGAAACTTTAGACACGGCTACAGCCCGAACTGCTGAACGGAATTACACCAAATTTGGCAAAGAGGTAGTTCTTGGTTCAGAAAGAACCCTTTTGTTAAATGGTGTAAATCCGTTCAGTAGTTGCTGAGAAAATCAAAAGTAAAAGTACATATATATCTATGGCCGCGTCGGATTCGCGCACCCTCCCGATCACGAGCTGCATGCTAATTGGCTGTCAACACTCCAAATCAGGAAGTGTTGGCAGCCATTTTGTCCCTCGGTAGAACCGAGGGACAGAAACAAGTGCGCAAAGCGCACAAAGGGGGCAGGGTAGAAACACCCTGACCCCTAGGTCTGCTCAGGGGGTCCCACAAGGACCCCCTGGGCAAAATTATATATTTTTTTTTAAATCGGCAGGATGCGCTCAGGGTGCGCGAATCCTGCCGGAAAGATCGAAGCGCGGTCTCCGCGCTCGATTGCATTTTGCCCGGGTGGCCCAAGTCCTGGGGGCATGGTGGGAGGTGTTCAATTTATGTATGGGGGCCTCAAGGGCCTCCCAAGCCCGGGACCGCCACCCCCGGGGCTTTCTTTTACAATGGTGCGGAGGGCTCTGAGCCCTCCCGCAGCCCCGGGGACCACCACCTCCCGGGGCTTCTTTTTTTAAATTAAAAAACCTGTGTGGGGGGCCCAGCCCCCCACACGCCCGGGACCGCCACCTCCCGGGGCACTAAACATTTAAATATGGGGGTCCGTTACGGACCCCAAGCCCGGGGACCACCACCTCCCCGGGGCTGTGCACTGAATGGGAGGGGGCCGCGCGGCCCCCTCCTGGAGCCCTTGATGGCCCTGGGGACCGCCACCCCCAGGGCCGGCTCCTGCAGTGTCCCGGGTGCCTACCCCCGGGACACTGCTGCTTGCTATGGACAGGACGGGAGCCTCGCGGCTCCCGCCCTGTCATAGCAAACTTGGTTTGCATTTTGAAAGAGAGAGCAGGAAACCGATTGCTTTTCCACATGGGGAGCAGCCAGGGCCGGCGCTAGGCATGGGCAGTGTGGGCAGCTGCCCAGGGCCTCGCGCTCAGCCAAAAAACAGGGGGCCCCGCGTCACTGTGAAAGGTCACACTTTCACAGTTAGCCCACTAGGGCCCCCTGCCCCACCCAATCACATTACGCCTTGACCTTCCTGGTCAGGGGTGTGGTGGCATTCCTGGGGGTGTAGGGGTGGGGGGGGAAGGTGCAAAGAGAGAATGGGGGACGGCAGCAGCAGCTGGGCCAGCAATTATGTTGGCTCAGAGTGTCAGGGGCAGGGCAGCGCCTCTGTTAAGTACCGGCCATTTTCAGCGCTGTTTGTGCATTTTGTATCCAGGCAACAGAAGGCCCCTTTGTTTCCAGGACCGGCCGGACACAGGTAGGAGGAGGTGGGTGAGGGGAGGAGGGAGCAGCCAGATCAACTGGCTTTTGTTAACCTTCGAATCCTATGTAGAACTGCTTTGGTAGGGCAGTGTCTTGGGGAAGTGCCTCGTTACTGTTACAAGGCCCAGGGGAGGGTGCCCCTCCCTGGGCCTCGAAGCACTGGATCAAGCTGCAAGGTCCAGGTGTGGGGGCCCCCTTCCTGGGCCTTGTAGCCACTATGTAGTGCCAGGGTCGGTTTGGGAAGGGAGGTATTCAACTGGTGCCCGAGGCCCAGCCCCAGAGGCTTCATGTGGGCCTTTTTTTTCTCCTTTAAGTTCAGGCTTGCTCTGCTGCTGTGAGGCCTCGAGTTCCTTCCACTGCCCATGTCATATAAAGAATGCTTTTTCGATTTTCGTTAAACAAAGAACTTTTAGTGTTGAATTTTGGTGCTCCATATAAAACAAGCATTTGCAGTACAATAGGTCTCGCATTTGCGAGAGTTTAAGCTATTAGTATTGTAAATGACAATGCTTTTTATTTATGTTTTGCTTTTTAAAAACATAATTAAATGGCATTGTCCTTTACAATAGGAATAGCTTAAACTCTCGCAAATGCGAGACCTATTGCACTGCAAATGCTTGTTTTTAATGCCCTTTGACCTCTGATTGGTTACTGTGGCAGGTCTGAATGCAGTAACAGAAAACCCACAGACACCCAAATGCTGACTGGGGGTGTGCTGTGAGAAGCTATGTTTTCCTATTTTGTAAAGGCAAAAGTTTCAGTGTGCTCTCTTGTCCATCCAAGTTGTGAATGCGGAAGCAATTGCTTTTATGATTAGTATCACAAATTGTGACTTTAATGGGTGTTATATGATATTTGTGGGTCCACCAAAGTGTAAGAGAAAGTCACATGCACCATGGAGTTAGGTACCTTCTGTTGTTTTAAAAATTTTCTGATACAGATTAGTACGTCCAATTAGTTAGCAATTAGCTGAGCAAGGCAATTATTATATTTTATAATAATCAAGGTTCACATGTAACAAGAAAGTGTGGGAACTAAACTGCAGCGCAAAGTCGTTCAATAAGCAGCAACACTGAATTGCCATAGTTGCAGCGTGAGGCAGGAATCACGGCGGTCATTTATGTTACAGGAATTAGAATGAGGACAGGGAATCGTGTATGTAGAAATTTAGAGCACCAAGTTGTGATTTTCTAAGTGGTGCAATTGCACTCCCAGCAGGAGATGGGCAAAGAACGAGAAGAAAATTCTATTTACATCTCTAGTAGAAGCAAAACCATTTGCATTACAACAAAGACTTCAAGGTTCACTGAAGCTGCGGTTTTTATGCTTGCAAGGAAGATACAGCATACATGGTCAAAGGTATACACACATAGATTAATGTATTTATTGCACAGCAGGATAACACAAAGTTCAAAGGTTTTAATCTTGGGCAGGACCCAGTCTGTCTCTCATCCTACCAAAGAGGGTAACAAGAATACCAATTATTCATACACACGGTCAATAATCGCACATCATTATTTGATGGCTGTTTAACTGGCAAGAATAAAGCGCGCCTGGCTGAGTTACGAGAAGTACTCGACCACTGAAAGACAAACTATTCAGGTCTGGGAAAGTATGTCGAAAAGGACCAATCTCACCTACCTCACACCTGAGCCCTTTTATGACTTTAAAGAAGCAAGTCACTGGGAAGCCAAAGTGGGGAGCACAATAAGGTTGCAAAATAAGAATTGAGGGCCCACTAAAATATCAAACAGAAAGGTTGCATCACACTTCCAATTACTTTCAAAGTGATTATAAGATTTGTCATAAGCTGAGGTTCACTCCAAAATTCTCGTTTTATTTTTTTTTTCAAAGGTGGGCACAGCTGTTAAAGATGAACAGGTGGTTACATACATCAATCAGGGCAGTCCCTGTATGTATGTAAAGCCCACGTTCAAACCACAGGGATCCTAGTGCCAATTACTTACTATAGCGCGAGGTTGAGTGGACCTGCTGGGATTCGAACCTGTGACTAAGAGCTCATTTCAAACCGCTACAAGGGCTGCATTGGTCTCAACGAGCCACCAGACGAGATAGCTAACTGACCTGCTTTTAATCTACAAAAATGTCCGAAGAGGACGGGAACCAACGTTTCCAGACCCTTCGCTAGAGAGCTAGAGTGATAGGAACTGTGCCAGACAATAGTTTTACAGCAAAACGAACAGTACCAGACCTCCTAATCCTCAGAATGGACATCATAACTTGGAAGTTGCATCGTTTGGCACAACCCTATGCCATGGAATGGTGTCTGGAGCACAGTCTTGTAGGTAGGCGCTGTTCATAACTGTTCCATTATTATACTTTTCAGGGACAGCCACGTGTCCCAACATAGTATGGTATGAGGGGGGTCTTTTAGAAACAGTACGAGGATTAAGTTCAACATGGTTTGTTTCATTAAAGCGTGCATGCTTTGCAAGCCAGCCTGAAACTTCTGATGGCTGGGAAATGGCGCTGTCGAAGTCATAAGACACAGACGTTTTCATGGGTGTCCGGGGACAAAAACACACGCATTTGCAATGCAATAGGTCTCACATTTACAAAACTCTCAAATGCGAGACCAACTGCATTGCAATTGGTTGTTTGCAAAACGCCCCATACTGCGCTTTCACATTAATAGAGACCACGCCCCTTTCTTTAGACAAGCCACGCCTAAAGAAAGGTCCGCGGCCGCTATTGAAGTGAAAGTGCGATATGGTGCGCTTTTACCAAAAAAAGCATTTTTTTTGTCAAGTTGACAAACAAATGCTTTTTTTTGCAAAAGCGCCCCGTGAAAGCGCGCATGGCGCACTGAATGTTTCAGAGACGCATGTCATGCCTGCAGTAAGAGAAACTCAAAGAAAATAGTGCTTACAGACTAAATAACACATACCGTGTAACAACCGAAGTAAAAGGGCCAGTCGCCATGGGACATTACAAATGCAGACAAGGCGGTACTAAGGAGGCACTAACAAGCCTATGAACCAATCAGAAGCCAGCATTTACAAAGGGCAATGACACAAGCCAATGACAAATATGGGCAGAGAGTGGACGGGGCTTCAGGTACATACTCCAATACAGCATGGCTCGCAGAGCAGCGCATGCGCTGCCCAGGCTCAACCTAAAAAGAGAGAGAAGTCTGACAATACTATCTGCATGTCTGTATTAAGTGGGTATATCACTGCTTTGTCCTTTCACAAAACATGCACGATGTAGCATGCGGCCTTTCAATGAAAGAGGCACAAATAAAACACACCCAGCCAGCAATGGTCTGCAGTAGTTTATATATAGCTGGCAGAACATTTTCAAAGAGCAGAGCAGCTGAAAACATCTGGAGTGATCACGGCATATTGAAATCTATGACCAAATATTCCACACACAGCCATGTCTGTGCAGGGCTGTCTTAACAGCATTATAGGCCCTCATACAAAGCAGTGCACTGGGCCCTGCCTACACAACCGCTCACAGGAATAAAAATGTTTCAAGGAAAATCAGTGTTAAATTCTGGTCTGCATGGGGACCCTATACTTGTGGGGCCCCCGGGCACCTGCCCAGCGTGCCTATGCGTTGAGGGCACTGTGTCTGCGGTCTCATGGTTGACAGCACTGGTCCTCAGCGCTCTCTTTACTTTTACACAATGCCTGCTGCAGCTGTTTCTGTGGTCGACACTGGAATTATGGTAATATGTCTTTTGGTATTTGTTATGAGTTTATGAAGCACAGCATCCACCCTGGGGCTTTTTGCTGCAGATTCAGCAAACGGTTTACAGGTAGAGGGCTTAATTTGAAGTAGGTCTTTGAAGCCTCCCTGGGTTTAAGGAGGGATTCTTCCCAGCTTGGTGACAAGGGAGCAGACTTCTGCAGCTGGGCTGCAGTGACCGAGGAAGCCTGGCTGCCAGCCAGGCACCTCCTGTACTTGGACGCATCCTCTTTGAGTTATTCACAGACACCTGCACTAAAAACACTGCTCTTTGCAAAACCATCCTAACACAGTCATAATCTGATTAAATCACAAAACACCTCCTCATCCTCAGCATAAACCTATTTTATTAAAAAATGCAGGCGTACATTCTGACTTTGTTATTACTGGTTGTAACAAGAAAGAGGGCAGCAGCGCTACAATAGTGGGGAGATGGTTGTGTATGTCAGTTAAGTGAATTTGTGTCATTGTGGTGTTTTCACACAGCTACCAGTGAAATTGTTGCATTCTCATAGGTTGACCATGCATCCCTGGTGAAGCTGCTCCTGGGCGAGAACAGCTGTGGTTCCTCCTTGTGTAAAGTGCTTATTTCACCTATAACCTGCTGAAAAATTATATTAATGAGCTCCCCAGTCAGTTATTTCTGCAGTGTATTTGATTGTAAATAGCATTTATATAGCGCTTACTACCCCTGAGGAGGCGTGTATACATATTTCAAGTTGACACCTGAAAATTACACCATTGCGTAATGTAACTACCTAGAAAAATACACACTCTCCTCACCAAAGCATCCTATGATCTGAGAAAGCAGGAGTTTTCGGATGTTCATAGTTTGAGCAGATGATGAATGCTGGAGTTATCCAATTAAGCCACTGGTATTTTTTGACAACAATCGGTCCATTTCAGCTCAAGTCTCATAGGCTTGCTGTTGCAGTGTTAAAGGAACTGGTCATGAACCTGGAGCGCAGCGTCTTGCATTCCCACAGTGGCCTCTCATGCACACTCACTAGTGACATATTTCCTCTCCTTTATGGTGTATCTAGATGGTCCAAAAGAGGAGAGATTTTTTGAGGTTACTTTGGGGTCAGCCCTACCAACATAGGTTGTCATGTGCTTGGTAGATCTATATTATTACTCAGTTGTCACGTGAGTTGCAATCTGTCCTATTCTCTGCATAAACCTTTCATTTATATGTACGTTATTGCGGATTGATTAAAAGGCAGTGTTTTGAGAAGTGCCTCGTTACTGTTTCAAGGCCCAGAAGAGGGGTGCCTCAAGCACTGGATCAAGCTGCAAGGTCAAGGTGTGGGTGCCCCTTCCCTAGGCCTTGTAGCCATTATGTAGTGCCAGGGTCGGATTGGAAATGGAGGTATTCGGCCGGTGCCCGAGGCCCAGGCCCCAAGGCTTCATGTGGGCCGTTTTTTTTTTCGCATTAAATTTTGGCCTTGCTCTGCTGCTGTGAACTTGAGAGGCCTCAGCAGCCCCTTTCAAACCCATCACAGATTATCACAGCCCATTGTCATATATGGAATGACAATGGGCCAGCCCCAGCAGGTCCATCATGCGTTGAGTGCTCCCGCCCTGGCCTTGTGGTATGATGGTGAGGCCTTGCCATGGGAGATGGTGCTTTTGAGCAGCAGAGTTTTCACTTCCCTTAGAAGGGGAAGTGGTGGGGTGGGGGCAATAAACAGGGTTCTGCTTTTGTCCCTGCAGTGGATGGCCACAGTCCCATTCATGGTGGCCAGTCAAGGCATCCTCGCTGCTCTACCCACCTCCCATCTCAAACCCAGAATTTGACCAGAAAGCAAGCCCTGCCTTACCAGTCTCTTGCAGATTTGGCACTTAATTGAAAGGCATTGTCACCAGATGGCCTCGACATTGAGTTTCCAGAGCTTTAGTGCCACCGCATTGCAGCTTTTAAATGACCGTAGTCAAAGAACAGCCCTACAGAAAGTGTATCTATTTTCCAGGGATCAACTGTTTGATTATGTACTCCTTCCTTGAATACAACGCTCTTTCAAACAAAGCCTGTGAAAGTGTTTACACCTGTAGCTTAATTGTTAAGGCAGCACAGTCATTAATGTGCTGTCTGCTGGGGTGTACTGATATAACCAGGGCCACTGGAATGATACGGCAGTCGAGGGCCAAATTATGCAGCAGGGTTGAGTAAATTGTACGACAAGAAAAGAAAAAGTATGTGGCGTAATGCAGCAAATTAATGATAGTATTACTTCATTATTTTGACATTTTTACACTTGTTAACAGTGTTTGTGCATTGGCTGCACCTCATTAGTACCAGTTTAACACTCAAAAAAGAGAAAAGCAACAAAAAAGTGAGCAGCCAAGCATTGGAAACGGGCTTCTACTGCGCGGCAACACGTGTTGCTGCGTTTTAGGTAACTTTTGAACCCTTTGAGCTAGAAACAACTTTTTGTGTTAAAATCTGCGGATTATACAGGAGATGATGGAATATGTGGTAAATGTGGCAAATCTATCTGCATAAAACACTGTAGCCGCACAATTGCATAATTCCAGTGGCCATGGATATAACTTGCAGGCTTCATTCTGACCAGTACCAACCCAATTATTCTTTTTTCTGAGAAAAGTGGATCATGGTATTAAAAACACCTGTTGGGTACAGTGCTACGAAATGGCAGGAAATTCAGTGGAATGCACTATGTAACAACTCAAATTGTATGCACCTTTCCTTTCTTTTTCTGCCTCTTTCAGCAATGCTCTGCTTTTTGACTCTGTTGCACCGATGTCTGTAGCTCACTTTATTTGTCCTCACTGAACACATCCGCATCCTTTTACCACAACATCAACACAGTGCCTAACATGTGCAGATAGTTGATAGTGGTTGTCACAAGCTCTCATTTTTGGACACCAAGGCTTACTTTTTAACATGAGATTTTGACCACCACAAGAGAGAGAAAGGCAGAAAACGAGGGGAACAAAGTCATAGGAAAGCACTGACAAAGGGAGAAACTAGAGAGGAAAATGAACTTGCAAGAGTGAAATAAAGAGACAGGAAGAGTAGGATGGTGAAAGAAAGCGGAATAGGGTGAAACCAAGTGTTTGTTGCCTCGGTACTGAGCAGTCCTGTGTTCAACAAATCCGACCAAGAGCTCCTTAAAGAAAATCTGAGCCCCAAACACATATAACGTGTGTGAGTGTGTGTATATATCAACACATAAGAGGCCATGACTGAGAGCACTGGAGGTGGGCCTATAGGTAGTGCAAGGTTCTCACAGAGGCTGCCAGAGGATCATCAAAGTGTTTAGAATACTACCTATGGGGTTGTCTAGATTGATGGTGCATTCTTGCAGTAAATATTTACATTGGTTTCTTTCGTTTGCTGTAGAACTCACCTTATATATAGGTCAAACTCTACCTGCTGAGAAGGAGCAATCTCTCTAACATTGGATCCGGTTACTTGCAGATTACGCTTATATCACTGATATTGAAGGCGTAAGTGCCTGCAGATCGGCCATTCTGCCTCTACCACTTCCTACAGTTTTAACACCAAATTAAAAACGGTGATTTGAAAACCCCTTGAATCTGAAGCATACCTTCACTTTAAACACACCCATATACTTGGCCTTCCCTAAATGAATCAATACCAGGGAGCCACTCAACGAGAATAATCTAGAACGTTGGAGTTACTCTATTTATGTTTCACTGGAATTGTATTTTTATGTGTTCATTCTCTCCTCATTGTTTGATTGCAATATTTCCTTTTATCTGCTTTTTATAATAAATGGATATTTGCGCACCTGTTTTCCATCCCCTCATCTTTTTGTCCAAGTTACTGATATCCACATTAGTTTGCTTCAGTGATGCCAAATAAGATCAATAGTCCTGCGATGTCACTTCCTGTGATGTCACTTCTTGTGACGCAATATGCAATTAGAGGGGCCTCACATCTTCCCTTTCGCCCAAGGCCTCAGAAGTCCTAGGACCGGCCCTGGGAGCAGCATGTTAGCTGCTCCCCATGTGGAAAAGCAATGCCGGCTTCCGCAGGAGGCGGGGAGCCGGCTGGGACTGTGGGGGATTGGGGACCCCCACAGTCTCCAACGTGAGGCCAGGCCCCGGGGGATGGGGTCCCCGGGCCATCAGTGGCTCGGGAGGGGGCCACGCAGCCCCCTCCCCAAAGTTAAAAATAAATAAAAATAAATAAAAAATAAGGTCAAGGCCGGCCCCGGGGGATGGGGTCCCCAGGGCCTTAAATGGCCTGAGGAGGGGGCCACGCAGCCCCCTCCAAATAAAAATATAAAAATCGAGGCCATGCCCCGGGGATGGGGTCCCCGGGGCCAATACAGGCCCAGGGAAGGGGGCCACGCGGCCCTTCCCGTTTTTTTTTTTTATTTTAATAAAAAAAAATGGGTGTAAGGCCCTGGGGGATGGGGTCCCCAGGGCCTAAAAATAGAAAAAGGAAGGGGGGCTACACAGCCTCCTTCAGGGGAAAAAACAACAAAAACAAAAAAAAACGATCGGGCCCGCAGGCCCGCCTCCTTCCTTCACCACTCTGCAAACGCGCCCTGGCGCGTTTGCAGATGGGGAAGTAATTCCCCTTCAATACTGGGGGTCCCTGGGGCCAACTAGCCCACCAGGAACCTCCAGTATGCGCCGAGGCTGCCTGGCAGAGAGGTGTACAGAGGCCACGCCCTTTTACACCTCTCTGCAACACAGCTCTGTGGCGCTTAACTGGAGGTAGCTGGTGGGCTAGTTGCACCCCAGGGACCCTCAGGATTCAAGGGGAGTTAATCCCCCAACTTAAAACGCGCCATCGGGCGTGTTTGCACAGTGGTGAAGGAGGGGGCGGGGCTTCAGGTGACATGTGTGCAAACAGGCCCCGTGGCGCGTTTTAAGATGGGAATTAAATCCCTTTCAATCCTGAGGGGTCCCTGGGGGCCAACTAGCCCAACAGGTACATCCAGAAAGCGCCACAGAGCTGCGTTGCAGAGAGGTGTAAGGGGTGTGGCCTCTCTACACATCTCTGCAACGCAGCCCCTGGCGCATACTGGAGGTTCCTGGTGGGCTAGTTGGACCCGTAGGGGACCCTCATGATTCAAGGGGACTTAATCCCCAACCTAAAACGCGCCACGGTACGCGTTTGCACAGATGTCACCTCAGGCCCTGCCCACTCCCTTCACCATTGTGCAAATATTCCTCTAAAATCTGCCTTACTACGAATTCCGATTTACTCACCTGTTATCAGAGAGACCTCAGTGCTGCATCTTTCAGCCCAGTACTGATCCTGAAAAGTAATTTTAACCGTACTTACCAGTAACTTGAATTTCCTTCATAGGCTAACATTGCCTGGTTTCACTTGGAAAAGTCTTCTAAGTGTTGAGTTTTGGAACTTTACAAATATTCCTCTAAAATCAGCCGAAATACGAATTCGATTTACTCACCTGTTATCAGGAGAGACCTCAGTGCTGCATCTTTCAGCCCAGTACTGATCCTCAAAAGTAATTTTAACCGTACTTACCAGTAACTTGAATTTCCTTCCATAGGCTAACATTGACTGGTTTCACTTGGAAATTCTTCTAAGTGTGGAGTTTTGGAACTTTAAAATATTCCTCTAAAATCAGCCGAAATACGAATTCCGATTTACTCACCTGTTATCAGGAGAGACCTCAGTGCTGCATCTTTCAGCCCAGTACTGATCCTCAAAAGTAATTTTAACCGTACTTACCGGTAACTTGAATTTCCTTCCATAGGCTAACATTGACTGGTTTCACTTGGAAAGTCTTCTAAGTGTGGAGTTTTGGAACTTTACAAATATTCCTCTAAAATCAGCAGAAATACGAATTCGATTTACTCACCTGTTATCAGGAGAGACCTCAGTGCTGCATCTTTCAGCCCAGTACTGATCCTCAAAAGTAATTTTAACCGTACTTACCAGTAACTTGAATTTCCTTCCATAGGATATCATTGCCTGCTTTTTGCTGAAAAGTTTCTAAGTGTTGATTTTTGAAACATACAAATATTCCTCTAAAATCAGCCGAAATCCGAATTCTGATTTACTCACCTGTTATCAGGAGAGACCTCAGTGCTGCATCTTTCAGCCCAGTACTGGTCCTGAAAAGTAATTTTAACCGTACTTACCGGTAACTTGAATTTCCTTTCATAGGCTAACATTGACTGGTTTCACTTGGAAATTCTTCTAAGTGTGGAGTTTTGGAACTTTAAAATATTCCTCTAAAATCAACCAAAATACGAATTCCGATTTACTCACCTGTTATCAGGAGAGAACCTCAGTGCTGCATCTTTCAGCCCAGCACTGACCCTGAAAAGTAATTTTAACCGTACTTACCAGTAACTTGATATTTTCTTCCATAGGAATCCATTGTCTGGTTTTCAGCAGAAAAGTTTCAAAGTGTCGATTTTCACAAACTACAAATATTCCTTAAAAATCGCCTGTATGACTTAAACGCATTCTTTCAACTGTTTACAGGAGATGCACCAGTGCTGGATCCAGGATCCAACACTGAGTAAGAAAAAGTAACGATAACAGTTTTTACCTGCTAAGTTGAATTTCCTTCCATAGGATAACATTGGTGATTCTATGAGAAAAAGTTTCTAAGTGTCAACTTTTAAAATACAATAATATTCCTTAAAAATCACGACTGTAACCAAAACGCTTTTACTCAACTGTTTACAGGAGATGTACCAGGACTGAATCTAGGATCCAGTCCTGTGGTTAGAAAAGTAATCCATAAAGTAACTAATTGCATTTAACTAGAAATTCACATTGAGCTGAATGTTGCATTGTGTTTGAAAATGTGTTGCCCATTGCAACAACTGTAACTACTGTACTTAAAAGTCTATTGCCTATGTGCTAAGTATTTAAACTAAAGTAATTCATTCTGAGAAAGTATTTTTGTAATGTAATGTATAATGTAATTACAATGTAATTTTAAAAAATAAAATATGTAAAAAAAAATTGTTTCTAAAAATGTAGTAAATCAGTATGAAAAAAATTAATATAACAATTAATACATTTAAAAATTGTCATTTACAAAACCTTTGAAATTCACTGAAAAAACCGTAGGTTTCAGACATGTTATAGTTAGGAATTAGCATTTAAAAGACCTTTGAAATTCACTGAAAAAACCATAGGTTTCAGATATGTTTTATAGTTAGAAATTAGCATTTAAAAACCTTTGAAATTCACTGAAAAAACCATAGGTTTTAGGGACAGTTATAGTTAGTTGGACATTTTACTCGTACAAAACCCGTGGAAATTCCCCCGTTATAGTTAGTTCAGCTAACTATAACTCGCGCCCCCGCAATGCACTGCTGATGACGCTCACATATTACATCACTCATGACATGGTCAGTGACATCACTGATGACATCACAGATGACATCTCAAATGACATCACTGATGACATCATCCACGTGATAATCTGATGCAGCTCTTCACACCCTAATATAACCTTTGATACACCCAATCTAAATTACAGACTGCCATTCGCAAAACCATAGACACTCCAACACCAATAACTACATACCCACTCACTGATTCTTAGGTCTACACACACACATCCACTCACTCACCCGTACAGTCACTCATACTTATGGTCACTCAGTACAGGACTATCATATGCACTCTTACTCCTATATAGACACTCAAACACCGCCACTCATCCATAGAGGTACTCACACACCTAGTCAGTCATGCAAATAATTAAACACACTGCCATTTACTCACCTATACAGTTATACACACCAGCTCACTTAATCATACAAATACTAGCAACATTGTTACGCTCTTATACAATCACTGATACAAGCACACACTCATCCATACAGCCACTATCACAATCACTCACTCTCGCTTATAGCTATTTATATACTCCAACACACATATATACTGCCTTTCACATATGTAGTTACCTACACATGTACCACTGGGACATACATTCACTCACTAACACACTCTTACACACACTTACCCACCCATACAGTCTATCACAGATGCACTCTTGAAACCATCCACCCAGTGAATCACCCACTCACACATCTATGCACAGAGTCGCACACACCCCATCCACACAAACACTCAGGCACCCATACAGATACTCAGACAACAAATCAATAACTCTTATAGACACTCATGTAGCTATTCACAAACCCATGCAGCCACTTACACAGCAACAGACAGACGGATACAGACATTCACCCAGTTTAGTCACTAACCCATGCATTCAGTAAGATACGTTAAATCACTCACTTATAGAGTCAGTCACGCACCTACTAAATCATCCATACAGACACTTATACACCCACTCATTCTTCAATACGTCTTTTCCTATATATATTAAAAATATTTAAACTTTACAGAAACACACAGTCACTGGATGATGTCATCAGTGATGTCATTTGAGATGTCATCAGTGATGTCATCAGTGATGTCACTGACCATGTCATGAGTGATGTAATATGTGACGTCATCAGCAGTGCATTGTGGGCGCTGAGTTATAGTTAGCTGAACTAACTATAACGGGGGAATTTCACGGGTTTTGGTACTGAGTAAAATGTCCAACTAACTATAACTGTCCCTAAAACCTATGGTTTTTTCAGGGAATTTCAAAGGTTTTTAAATGCTAATTTCTAACTATAACATATCTGAAACCTATGGTTTTTTCCAGTGAATTTCAAAGGTTTTTTAAATGCTAATTCCTAACTATAACATGTCTGAAACCTCACCCGGTTTTTTCAGTGAATCATAATATATCTCCAACAGCTCCCCTTTGCACAACATGATTTTTAAAAATACAGCCTTATAGCCTGCTGCCTCTGTGTGCTATACTAGTTGCTCAAGGCCCTGAAGCAGACATATCTCGTGTGACAGGTGAGGGCCTATAACAAGGCATGGGAGAGGGCCTTTAACAACTGGTATAGCCCGAGGCAGCTGGGCTATAAAGCTATTATTACAGTCCACCCACAAACAAACAATGGGAAATTGGAGCGGAAAGCTTACACCTGCCATTGGCAGGTGTAAGCTTTCAGCTCTAACTTGCCATTACAATCCCTGAACCACTTCATTGTTTTCAATGGAACTCGTAACATTGCAATCCATCTTTTAATACTGATTACACAGTTCCATGCCTCAAATTGATCCTGATGTGCACCCACCCGACCCAGCATGTAGACCACTTATATAGCCTTTAACTACCATGTAAAACAATATAGTGTAATGAAGTAGGTACACCGGTGGTGAGATTAGAAGTTGATTTATTTAGGAAGTAGAGACAAGCAGGTAAAGTAAGACGTCCTATCCACATTCAGCCTACAGCAACCGCCACTCACAGGAACTCCGTCACCCTCAGCTTCTAGAATACAGAACCTAATGACACGCAGGTCATTGAAAGAGGCAAGATCATTACATATAGCATCAGTTTCCTTACCTTAAACACTGGAGTTGTTGTGTTGTGGGGGTGCAAGAGCAGCAAAGTAGGTTGGGTTCTGTACAGGAGCCTGTTGTTCTTTGCCCAAAGCTTATAGAGCGCGTCAGCCTTTACCAGATGCTGATAAGAAGAATATAACATAATTAGTAGTGGTGGTGGTAAGAAAATACATTAATTATAAACGCTTATTCTTTGTGATTTTCACAAATCCTATGATTTCAGTCAGTCATGCAACGTTGGCACCACTCTTAAAATTGTTCCAGCAGCACTACAGCCTCCAATCATGGCAGGCAGACCACATCGCAGATGCAGACCTTCACCCAATGGCTGCGCAAGCACTTTTTCACATGCTGGAAGCGGGCCTAGGGTCAGTGCCGATGATAAGCTTTGAATATATGATCCAGTTTCAGATGTTTAATGCCCTCTTTGATCAGGTCACTGACAGTACTGCACAGCCAATCGTCCAAAATTCTAAATGTGTTTACATCTATAAATATTCATGGATAGTGACGTGTGTTTTCAATATTGCAACACAACAGCAGCTCACTAATATTAATGCAAAGTCAGATCAGAGGTGCGTCACGCCTGTAGCTTTGCTTTTGCACCGTGCAGAAGCTACAGGCCCTGCCATGCGTGACGCGCCTCTGAGAAGCTTCATTTCCCACCAATAGTAAACTTTTCAGTTTCTCTTGTCCCCCGACAATATTGTAAATGTGACTCCTCTCTCCTCCCTTCCCCCTATTAAAATTTAATCTTAGATAATTTCCTACTCTGCTAATATTTCCAGGGCCTTGTCACTTTCCTGATCCATTCACACTTTATAGGTTCTGGAAAGAGTTAAATCCATACATACATATAAATGAGATGTGTGCCAGGGAGATGCCTCTAGTGAAGCAGGGCACTGAGGAGAAGGTTTAAATGACACATCACATTGTTAATAATCTGTGAACTGCCTCTGGTCTACTTCTACCCTTTTTAGGTCGAGCCTAGAGTAGCACGCAAGCGCTGCTTCTGGGCGAAGACTTTATGTAGTGGGCTCAGCTGACCACACGCCGTGCACAATGGCCTTTTCTGTGCGGTTACGCGCACGTTTCAGGCACGATGCACAAGCGTGTGGTCAGCTGGAGCAGGCTGCCGCGCTCGCCCTCCGGGTCTCGTCTCCTCTCGCTTTATCCTGTTAATGCTATTATGCATATAATTATAAAATCTGACATCTATGTCTCATCTCCTTACTCTTCTCCTGACGCGCAAACTTCCATCGTCTCTCTAATCTTTCTCCCCTTTGTCTCGCATTTTCTGGGGTGCTTGTAATTTACTCCCCTTACTCTCTCCTCTTTTCCCCATGTGATCCTCGCTCACCCTTCCCTCCTCCCTTCACTCCGCGCTCCTGCGCACCCGAGCCCTGACGCTGGTTTCCATCCCTCCTTGAATAACAAAAATCTCCACACGAATTAGCAGTTAAAGCGAAGGAAAAAGGCAAGAGGAGAAATAAGGTAACTCAAAATAACTCGTAGCTTGGTCATCAGTGAACCCCTTGAGAGCATTGGGGGATGTGGGGAGTGGGGATCACGCCAAGGGGAGGATTAAGAGAGAGAAACTGTATGCAACTTTATACCAGAAGAGAACAGAACAGAGACCAAGCAACCCGAAATCTAGATATCGTTGTCGAGGCGCAGCATATATGCCTCGCCCGGCATCGTGCAATTATACTATATTCGTAAATAATGGGCTGCAGTATTTTATTTCAGTATTTATATACATATATCCACTCCAACCTTAAAAGATGCATTATATATCGTGGTAGAAACTTCCACATAACTGCCACCGCCTATGTCTTCCTTTTAATTATGATACATTTGTAGTATTTTGTTATTTTATTGCTTCTCTCACTGGGACAAGGAAAACGCCTGAGAAATAGACTTATATTGCAAGCACCCTATCGCCCAACACCTCTGCGCCATTGTATACTTTTGTTTGTTATTATTTCACGGTGTTTTCCATGGGTGGTGGTGGTAGAGGGCTGTTTGAAACGCTCAATCGATTGGGGGTGCAAAGTAATATTTTATTGCGTGCTTGTTTGCTACGAAAGTATTTATTTTTTACAAGAGGAGGTAGACCGAGTTTTTAAATTATTTTTCCACAGGGTCACTTTTTTCCCTTATTTCTCTCATAGCAAGGGGACGGACGCAAGTAGCTCGCCCTTTCCGTCGCCATTTGGCGCCCGGACTCCGCTCATAAGCACGGGAGAGTAAACGGGTAGATCCCGTGCCCGGCTACCTCGGATGCACATGAAGCGGTATTACGATAACAAAAATACCAACGCAGCGTAGGTGCTGCTAAACATTGCCAAAATAAAGTTCGCATAACATTCCATTATTATGTTTTAAAGATAAGGTCCCACTACCTGAACGCGAACTTTTCAGAAACGATATTGAATGCGATGACTATAGCTCGTTTTTGGACTGTGGCCAAGCTAGGAAGAGATTAAGGTTTCAGAACCATAACAATAATCCTGCCAAAATGTCCCCACCTCTCGTTATAGCCAGTAGCGAATGTGCCCTCAATTATCGAATTGGTGTAAAGTACATGATGCTTTGATTCAAACTTAAGTGTGGGAGGGCTAAGGGAAAGAACGGGCAAAAGGGGGGAAGAGGACCTGAGTGTTCAGTCTTCGTGGAAGCTAACACTACAAATGTTTCTCATAACACTGCCCCCTCAATCATTTCTCCGATTCAGAGGCCTGAATGGGCCTTATCGTCATAATCCATGCGGCCCAGATGTAACTTTAAGCTGTCATTTGGGCTAGACCAGTAAGCTATGTACTTTGAGAATACATAGGTCTGAAGACATCGTTCTATACTGCCTTAATGCCAATGTCTAGGCTTCATCTGTGTGTGTTCCTTTGCGTGCTTGAGGCCACTCGGTGGTGTGCGGCACAATACAAACATAACAAGCAGTTAGGCATAGCCAATAGGTATCAGCCTTTGGGACCTTATAAGTGTTTAGCCATGCAACACTTGATGTTGTTGCACCAAGCGATATTGTGCTGGATAATTCAGCACTAACAGCTTGGTGCAACAACACAACTGCTGCATGGCTAAACACTTATAAGTACAAGGTTTAGCCATGCAACAGCTGATGTTGTTGCACCAAGGATATTGTGCTGCAAAACTAAATACTTATAAGGTCCCAAAAGCGAGACCTATTGGCTATGCCAATGCTTGTTAGAGTAGCGCCCTCCAATACTATTACTGGATGCAAGGTTTTGGGTGAGGCCTCGACAGTGATGTTCATTCTTCTAACACTAATATCTCATATTTTTCACTCAGTATACTCCTCTCTATGCATCGCGGTAATACTCTTGCTTTTCTCTGTGCTTTTCACATTGCTTATCCACTTTTCAGTCATTTCTTATTACTGCAGTGCTTAAAACAAGTTACAACAACAGTAACACACTGGGTGCCACTGCCACGTGCCAACACTGGGCCACGGCCCAGGGCCAGATGCAAGATATACGTCAGCTGTCTTTTTTCCTTTATTGATTTCTTCGCAGTAAAATCCTTGACGAGCATTGCAGGTACACTGTGCCGTGCCATGGTTAGGCATAAAGTCGGCTGTTCTCAAATTCATTTTTATGGGTCTTATTTGAAGCGACTTGAGCTATAAGCCGGAAAAAAATATTAGTGTCTTCATTATTTCAACTCCCACCTCTAAGCGCTAGCACACGTTTAAGAGTATAACAAACTGTGGAAATTTAAACAAGAACTCATGGAGACCTCTGGAAAAGTAAGCATATAACTATCTTTCAACTGCAAAAAGAAAAAATACTTAAAACTAGACGTGGTATGTTTGTCTTTATATAAAGAAAACACTTTTAATAATCGAAGGAGAGTGCGAGGTTGCTAGAGTCCACTTATGCACGGGTAGAACTTCGAGCACAGAGCACTCACTGATTGTGTGAGTTTGAGCTCGTTAGTCAGCTGTGTGGTAGGATATCTATCGGCAGTAATCTTAAAACGTCACGGAATGCGAAACGTAATTGCATTCGGCAGCGTTTGTTTACTGCTCTATGCCCCAATGACAAGCACTGCAGGACTTTATGCCTCACTAACATGCACTGTGAGAAACTCACCCTGTCTTCAGCCTCAACTCTAGAGCTTCTCAAACATGACCAGAACCAAACATCACGTCACTTCAGCTGAGCTCGCCATGACACTGGAGTCAAGCTATGCTGGCTGATGAGGGGTGAAACCCCGAAACCGGTCCTAGGATGCTTGTTTCCAGTCTAGAGAGGACCTGGCCTGGCAGTTCGGGCTGGACTGTTCCCATTGGGCACAGGGTCAAGAATGATTTGCATATGGCTGGGTTCAAACTGGAATGGCATGGTGAGCAACAAAACGATGGATTTAGGCCCAGATCTCGGTACTGGGGTGAATGTATGACATTGTTCTACATTCTGTCCATCAATTGTTCTTTTTGCAATATTTATGGTGAGCGCTTTTACAAATGTATAAATGAAGTAATTCTCAAACATACATGGGCTCATCAACGGGCTTAAAATGGTGGTCTTTCTTGATATATTACACAGGTATCGGGTGTCTGATAAAACTCCCAGACTGATAGAAAAGTGTGTTGAATTTTTACAAACATCAGCAAGAATAGTACAATTAGACCCTTCGGTACAGACTCATATGTGAGAGGAATACTTAAGGGTAAGAAAAACACAGCTTTCCACTATACACTTTTGTATGTCAGGATCATAGATGGGTGGGAATCATTAAGAGATGTGTCTCTATATTGTTTTTTATTTTTTTAATTTAGACATGGCCGACATTGTTTATGGACTTTTGAAATAGCGTTACCGCTTTGCGAATGATTTAGACCGCCATGTGTACTTGACGAGTTTTCGTGTCTTCTCATTAAGAGGGATATCCGAGTGGGATGAAGTTATGGTTGTAGTGATATATATCACTCAACCAAAAATAAAAAAACGTTTGTACTAAAGTGACTATTACTACATGTAACGTATAGTGATCATGATTGTTTTGGAGGGATGTTTAATGACAGGATGCCCCAATATAAGATACACTAATCATGTTTTCATAGCACAAAATGTTATATGAAGAACTATTCCAGAAATTATTGTTTGCACAAGAATTGTGGTTGCGATCTCACAACGTTTTAAATGTCATATGCATGTAACTTTTGTCTATACAAGATTTTTGGTCTTCTATCTGAGACATCTAACACATTATTTGGATAAGAAGCTTATGTTCATTATCTTGAAAATAAGATTATATTTTATGTGTGTGTTTTCTTAACAGCCCTGAAAAAGTCCCCAGAAACTGGGATGAAACGCGTAGGCTGTAGCTATGTGTGCGATGTGAAGAAGATTACAAAATGCAATAATAAAAAAGAGAATATGGATTTGAACCAACTACATTGTTTCTGTTGTTCCTTTACAACTCTAAGAAGTGTTTAATATCTATTGGTGTATCACTTTGAATTTACAATTAATTTCTTCACAGTGTGTTTTGAGGGATAGAAAATATTAGTGTTCTACGGAACCTTTAGTCTTAAAGAATTGTGCCCCTCTATTATTGTAGTTTTTCAAATTGTCTGTCTAGGTGTTCTGTTTACGGTTGACCTAGAGAGTGAGCACAGTTTAATATGGAAGGAATAAAAGTGTGCGGTGATTATATACCACAACCGTCCTTCTATTGAACTATTAGTGAAGGTGCAGTTCTTTTATACCAAAAAGAGTAGCCTCGGGGTTCTACCACAATCCATATGCTGTGAGTACGCATTATGGTAGGTGAGCCTAAATCAGTAATTGTAATTATGCACAGTAGCCTGGTTGCCCTAGGATAAAAGATACCGATGACTTATGTACAGAGTATGTTAATCCCGTTATGTACGTCATGTGCAGGGGATTTTACTAAGAATCCTCATGCATAATAAATGAGGCTAGTTTCAAGGAAACCAATCAACATTTATTCAGCACATAACTAGGTAAAAGGTCAGTGCTAGAACAGCTATGCAGAGCTAGGTAGGACAAATGTAGGTAAAAGGTCACTTTGCTACCTAGGCCTAGGTTAGGGAACATAACACCGCAAGTGCTTGTGCACACCTCACAGACTAGTAGATATGGACTACTGCAAGTACTCTAACACCCCACACAGACTAGCAGTCAAAGACTACTGCAAGAGCTCTCGCTGGCCGGCGCCTCCCTTCTAGGAAACATCCTAGGACAAAGATTACTGAGCAGGTGAGATCTGTACTTTAGAATTAGTCACCTGAGACAGATCAGCAGTGATTAACATGTAGGAAAAGTAGAATTTCAGGGAACAATCCTGCCAGGTTAATTACAGATGATGCGTCTCATGAACTATAATGCATCGTTTAGTGTCTGTGGGGTTCGCCATTATCCAGACACGAATACCTTCTTTTCTTTAATTATAGGCAGTTTGGACAGGAGGCTGCAGGCCTCTGTACGTCCCACCACATGCTGGATGGAAAGCCCCAGCAAGATGGCAGAACCATGGCCACCAATAGAAATAAACATTTCTGCTCGAGCCTAAAGGTGTTGTGAGCATCTGAGGCTGCTGTGCACATGCGCAGAAGAGTTTTTAAAGAGTGCCTGCTTAGTACAACCAGCATCCCGTGTGCAGACCCCAAGCCTGGCTGGTGACCCTCTGTGGTCTTACAGGGGCCAAGGACTGTTCATTCCTCACAGAGCGGCCAGAAATGAGGTTCAGTTAAAGTAGACACTCTTGGGGTTCACAGGAGGCAGATGGGGTCCTCAATCATGCCTGTTTATGTGCCACTAGTTATGTGTGCGTCTGTTTTCCAGCGCTTTGACGCACAAGCGGCATGTGTAGCGCTATATAATGTCCTACCTTCTGTGATCACGAATGTCCATCAGGAATGGCCCCAGAAGTGATAATTGCCCCCGGGACGTGCCGCAGCTCCCGGAAGGACATCACCTGGGCAGACATTGCCTCCAATGGTCATGTACCAATGGCCTCGAGCAGTAATAATCCGCCACTAGAGGTCTCCACTCCCGGATTTACTCCTTTCAAGACAGTGCTCTCAACAGGTCTGAGCCTACTCATCCGAAGTTAACAGATTGAATTGTACTGTAAAATGGCTGCATTTTTAGATATAGGCAAAATGACTGCATTTCAGCAATAACTTTAAATTAGTTATTTGAATGAACATTCTCACTGAGTGAGGTGGGGGTGGGGGTGTTGTTGCTTGCCTTGATTCCTGGGTCCCAGAGGATACTTTCTCCTGTGGTGACAATTCATCATTTACATTGACAAGGCTTTGTATGATGAGTTCACTGCTGCTGTCTGATGCCGGAGCATTCACTATTGAGGTAACTGCTTCTTGTCCCATGCTGTAAAGTCTACATAAATAGTATCCTTTGTGTACGAGCCTGTAAGATTTATTGCTAGGTTATGTGTATTTTTATAGCACACAACTCACCCGGGAGGGAATCCCGAGGCTGAGCAGGATGTGTCGGTGTATGGGTCAGGACAAGATCGGGGCGAAGTGAAGCGTCGGCTCTTCAGGTTATTGCAGAATTTAAGATCTGAGGAGGAGGCTCTGACGTGCAGGGGTAGGCGGTTCCAGGCTTTAGGAGCGAGGTAGGAGAAGGCAGGACCACCATATCAGGGTCTGCGTATGCAGCAGGTAGGCGGTTCCAGGCTTTAGGAGCGAGGTAGGAGAAGGCAGGACCACCATATCAGGGTCTGCGTATGCAGCAGGTAGGCGGTTCCAGGCTTTAGGAGCGAGGTAGGAGAAGGCAGGGTCACCATCTCTGGGTCTGCGTATGCAGGGGGAGAGCAAGCAGAAGTTCACCTGAGTGAAGGTGTCTGCTAGGTTTGTGGAAGTTTATGCGGTTGTTAAAATATGTGGGGCCAATGTTGTGTAAGGCTTTGTATATGTGCGTGAGGAGTTTCAAAAGTGCTTGTTTGCGGATTGGGAGCCAGTGGAACTTTGTGAGGTGCAAGATGATGTCAGTGCAGGATGGGAGGTTGAGGGGGAGCTTAGCAGCTGAGTTTTGTCTGGAGTCTTCTGTCCAGCTGAGCGTTGATTCCAGCATAGAGTGCGTTGCCATAGTCCAGCTTGCTGGTGATTCTGTCCAGCTGAGCGTTGATTCCAGCATAGAGTGCGTTGCCATAGTCCAGCTTGCTGGTGATTCTGTCCAGCTGAGCGTTGATTCCAGCATAGAGTGCGTTGCCATAGTCAAGCTTGCTGGTGATTCTGTCCAGCTGAGCGTTGATTCCAGCATAGAGTGCGTTGCCGTAGTCCAGCTTGCTGGTGATTCTGTCCAACTGAGCGTTGATTCCAGCATAGAGTCGCTGCCGCAGTCCAGCTTGCTGGTGATTCTGTCCAGCTGAGCGTTGATTCCAGCATCAGAGTGCTGCCGTAGTCCAGCGTCCTGGTGATTCTTGTCCAGCTGAGCGTTGATTCCAGCATAGAGTGCACGCCATAGTCCAGCTTGCTGGTGATTCTGTCCAGCTGAGCGCTGATTCCAGCATAGAGTGCATTGCCACAGTCCAGCTTGCTGGTGATTCTGTCCAGCTGAGCGTTGATTCCAGCATAGAGTGCGTTGCCATAGTCCAGCTTGCTGGTGATTCTGTCCAGCTGACGTTGATTCCAGCATAGAGTGCGTTGCCATAGTCCAGCTTGCTGGTGATTCTGTCCAGCTGAGCTTTGATTCCAGCATAGAGTGCGTTGCATAGTCCAGCTTGCTGAGTGATTCTGTCCAGCTGAGCGTTGATTCCAGCATAGAGTGTGCCATAGTCCAGCTTGCTGGTGATTCTGTCCAGCTGAGCGCTGATTCCAGCATAGAGCGCGGTTGCATAGTCAAGCTTGCTGGTGATTCTGTCCAGCTGAGCGTTGATTCCAGCATAGAGTGCGTCGCCGTAGTCCAGCCTTTCTGCTGGTGATTCTGTCCAACTGAGCGTTGATTCCAGCACAGAGTGCGTTGTCGTAGTCCAGCTTGCTGGTGATTCTGTCCAGCTGAGCGTTGATTCCAGCATAGAGTGCGTTGCCGTAGTCCAGCTTGCTGGTGATTCTGTCCAGCTGAGCGCTGATTCCAGCATAGAGTGCGCTGTCGTAGTCCAGCTTGCTGGTGATTCTGTCCAGCTGAGCGTTGATTCCAGCATAGAGTGCTGCCACTAGTCCAGCTTGCTGGGTGATTCTGTCCAGCTGAGCGTTGATTCCAGCATAGAGTGCGTTGCCATAGTCCAGCTTGCTGGTAGATTCTGTCCAGCTGATGTTGGATTCCAGCACAGAGTGCGTTGCCATAGTCCAGCTTGCTGGTGATTCTGTCCAGCTGAGCTTTGATTCCAGCACAGAGTGCGTTGCCATAGTCCAGCTTGCTGGCGATTCTGTCCAGCTGAGCGTTGATTCCAGCATAGAGTGCGTTGTCGTAGTCCAGCTTGCTGGTGATTCTGTCCAGCTGAGCGCTGATTCCAGCGACAAGAGTGCGTTGTCCGTAGTCCAGCTTGCTGGTGATTCTGTCCAGCTGAGCGTTGATTCCAGCATAGAGTGCGTTGTCGTAGTCCAGCTTGCTGGTGATTCTGTCCAGCTGAGCGTTGATTCCAGCATGAGAGTGCGTTGCCATAGTCCAGCGTCCTGGTGATTCTGTCCAGCTGAGCGTTGATTCAAGCATAGAGTGCGTTGCCACAGTCCAGCTTGCTGGTGATTCTGTCCAGCTGAGCGCTGATTCCAGCATAGAGTGCGCTGTTACTAGTCCAGCTTGCTGGTGATTCTGTCCAGCTGAGCGTTGATTCCAGCATAGAGCATGTCACGAGTCCAGCTTGCTGGTGATTCTGTCCAGCTGAGCGTTGATTCCAGCATAGAGTGCGTTGCCATAGTCCAGCTTGCTGGTGATTCTGTCCAGCTGAGCGTTGATTCCAGCATAGAGTGCGTTGCCGTAGTCCAGCTTGCTGGTGATTCTGTCCAGCTGAGCGTTGATTCCAGCATAGAGTGCGTTGCCGTAGTCCAGCGTCCTGGTGATTCTGTCCAGTTGAGCGTTGATTCCAGCATAGAGTGCGTTGCCGTAGTCCAGCTTGCTGGTGATTCTGTCCAGCTGAGCGTTGATTCCAGCATAGAGTGCGTTGCCGTAGTCCAGCTTGCTGGTGATTCTGTCCAGCTGAGCGTTGATTCCAGCATAGAGTGTGTTGCCGTAGTGCAGCGTCCTGGTGATTCTGTCCAGCTGAGCGTTGATTCCAGCATAGAGTGCGTTGCCGTAGTCCAGCTTGCTGGTGATTCTGTCCAGCTGAGCGTTGATTCCAGCATAGAGTGCGTTGCCGTAGTCCAGCTTGCTGGTGATTCTGTCCAGCTGAGCGTTGATTCCAGCATAGAGTGCGTTGCCGTAGTCCAGCTTGCTGGTGATTCTGGCCAGCTGAGCGTTGATTCCAGCATAGAGTGCGTTGCCGTAGTCCAGCTTGCTGGTGATTCTGTCCAGCTGAGCGTTGATTCCAGCATAGAGTGCGTTGCCGTAGTCCAGCTTGCTGGTGATTCTGTACTGCTGAGCGTTGATTCCAGCATAGAGTGTGTTGCCGTAGTGCAGCGTCCTGGTGATTCTGTCCAGCTGAGCGTTGATTCCAGCATAGAGTGCGTTGCCGTAGTCCAGCTTGCTGGTGATTCTGTCCAGCTGAGCGTTGATTCCAGCATAGAGTGCGTTGCCGTAGTCCAGCTTGCTGGTGATTCTGTCCAGCTGAGCGTTGATTCCAGCATAGAGTGCGTTGCCGTAGTCCAGCTTGCTGGTGATTCTGTCCAGCTGAGCATTGATTCCAGCATAGAGTGCGTTGCCGTAGTCCAGCTTGCTGGTGATTCTGTCCAGCTGAGCGTTGATTCCAGCATAGAGTGCGTTGCCGTAGTCCAGCTTGCTGGTGATTCTTCCCAGTTGAGCGTTGATTCCAGCATAGAGTGCGTTGCCGTAGTCCAGCTTGCTGGTGATTCTGTCCATTTGAGGGTTGATTCCAGAATAGAGTGTTGGCCGTAGTCCAGCTTGCTGGTGATGAGGGCTTGGGTGACAGTTATGGAATTGTTGGTGGAAAGCCATTTGAAGATCTTCTTGAGTATCTTGAGTTTGTAGAAGCAGGAATACAATACTGTGCACCCAGGGCCAGTCATGGTGAGTAGGTTGTCGATCACTATTCTGAGGTTGTTTTCGTGGGTTGCTGGAAGGGGTATGGATCTGAGTTCAGCCGGCCACTAGAGGGAGTCCCAGAACAAGGTGTCTTTGTCAAAGATTACTATTTCCATATTGTCTGTGTTGAGTTTGAGGCAGTTGGTTTTCATCCATCTGGCAACGTTGGTCATGCAGGCAGACAAGTTGGTCCTGGTGTTTGGTGTTTTGTCGGTGAGGGAGAGTATGAGCTGGGTGTCATCAGCAGAGGCTATAATGTTGATTCCTTGGGCGCAGATGATGCTGGCGAATGGTGTCATGCAGGCGTTGAACAGAGTGGGGCTAAGTGAGGATCCTTATGGAACTGTGCAGATGAAGTTGACGGTGTCCGAGGTGAAGGGTGCCAGTTTGATTGACTGGGTGCCGTCTGTCCGGAAGGAGGAAATCCACCAAAGTTCGGGAGCTTGGACGCTGGCTTTGTGCAGTTGTGGATAAGGAGAGGGTGGAGACGGTGTTGAAGGCTGCAGAAAGATCCAGCAGGATGAGGGCCTCTGGATCCAGCAGGATGAGGGCCTCTGGATCCAGCAGGATGCTATCACCTCTGTCCATGGTCATCCAGATGCAGTGTCATCTTTTGGATTTGGGGGGATGCGTGAAAGACATATTTTATATACCCGGTACGGAACAACTCTTGAATTTTACTACGCATTTCCTGCTTACTCAATCCTGCATGATTTCAAACATTATGTTAAACTTGAATAGGGTCACACAAAAACAGATTATATATGTCTTACACGGGACCCTAAAAGTCTTTAACAAGAGACAGGATAAAAAGACAGAGTCGGAGATAGAGGTAGGCAGAGAGGCCGAGACGCTTAGACAGAGAAAGATAATAGGCAGAGGTCCAAGAGAGAAAGTCCACTTTCTCATGTAGCCCCTTGGAAGGTGTGGGCCCGGGGCCATTGCCCAATTTGCCCTTGCCTTAAAACATCTCTGTCCAGATGTCGTGCATGGCAGCAATGTGGGTGGTCTTTATAATGTATTTGAGTTTGAATCCAGAATGAGTAGTGTTGAGGGGGTGGTTGTCAGAGACTTGCATGGCTAGGCATTTGTTTATCGTCCTTTCCATTAATTTTGCTGGGTAGTGTAGCAGGGAGATAGGTCAGTAGTTGGCTCACGTCTTACGGTCTGCACAGGGTTTCTTGAGGAGGAGGAGGACTGTGGTGTGTTTCCAGGTGTTTGGTGGGTGGCTGTGATGATTAAGTCATTCAGGATCAGGGTGAGGGCTACACTGAAGGAATCCAGCCCTTTGATGAAGATGTGGTGAGGGCAGGGGCCTAAGATTGCTCTGGAGTGTATGGACTGCTTGGTTGTTGCGGTCTCTTGAGTGGTGGTGGTAGACCAGGTGGTCCTCTGGGTTTTCGTAGAGATGGGCAGAAGGGATGCAAGGGTCCAGGTGGGCATCTCAAACCTCTTTCTACTACTCTTTCCAATGCACTAGCCTATTTCTCACCCAATACCTCTATCAATATACCCTCTACCTCCAATCTCTCATTCAACCCAAACCCCATGCCACTACTGTGATCCCCAAAATAACCCTTTCTAGACTCTTCCCTACTCTAACCCTGCCTTGATTCATCTCATTCCTCTTTTACTATTCTGATCACCCTAAACAAGCCTTTCAATAAAACCTTTCCCTCTGACTCTTCCCCCTCCACCTCCCCTTTACTTCTCCCAAGCCTCCTCCTACTGCTATGAGCTCCAACAAAAAAGGTTCTAAATCCTTCTCTCTTCTACCCCTCCACTATCCTTCTCAATCCAAATAACTGACTAACATATCCAACACTCAAATTATTTTCATATTTCACTATACTCATTCACCACTAATCCTTTATGGGTTCCGGAGTAGGGTGCTACTGGCCGACAAAGCACTTCAATGCCCCGTCAGGGGTAGAAAGCGCTATATAAATGCAATTACAATACAATACACTACACCTATAGGTTCTCCGCACCCAATCACCCTGAAACGAAAGGGCTTGTTGGGAGAGTCAACAAGACCCTCAAAGGCATGATTATGGGCCTGCCTGAGCCCATGAGGTGGAAGTTGGACGTCCTCTTACCATGCCTGCTATTTGCCTCCAGTAAGGTACAGCAGAAGGGGATGGGTTTAGCCCATGTGAGCTCCTCTATGGTCACCCTGGCAGCCTAGTGAGGGAGAGGTGGGAGCAAGCTCCCAGGAAGCCCCCCCGGGATGTTGTCAGCAACATGCTGGCTCTCTGCAACCTGATAATAATCAAAAGGAGCTAGCTAAACGAATAAACAAATACTCTGGAGATGTATGTCTGGAAAAACAATTTTGTTTTGTATGAAGGCCCTCACCCACCAACCTGGTTGGTGGCATGCTTCATCATCGGGCCCCACCCGATGGTACCGAATGTACCTCGGTGTGCTGCGATGTCTGCTTGCAGCGGAGCGGATTTTGTAAAGTGAGGTGCAGTAATAGCTGTGGTGAGTGTGAAAGTAAAAACTGTCCAATGAGTCCCAAAGTCCACCAGGGGAATTTTATTCATGGGCTCATGGCAGTATTAAAAAGCAAGGCTATGGATATTGTCTCGGGTGATTATTGCCCCTTATATCCAGTGAGGTCAACTAGTTTCAGCCAGGCCTTGTGGTAAAAACTGGCTTTCATCAGGACCGGTATGTGTATTGTGAATTAAAGAGGGGTCTATAGAATGTACAGGCTCCTATGTGCCGCACACGCTATGGTGCGAGAAATGAAGGATGGTTTCCTCTAAAGTCGGTGCCTAAAAAGAGACGAACAAACATAAAGACAAACAAACATCCAGGGTAGGCATATGATAGAGCACCGTAAACATCACAGTGACTTAATATCATCGTGCCTTAAATCGGAATAAAGCGATCCGTGTCGGTATGTGAAGCTCAATGATCGTAGTTGAATTTATGCGTTATTGTGCTAGTCAATTTCAACAAATAGTGGCATTGAAAACATGCAGGCACGGAAAACTCGCAAGCACTCTTATAGTCTAAGAGACTGACTCCATGAGTCCCCGGCGGGGATTCGACTTTCAGTCACACTCTAGTTGAGGTTAGAAAGGAAAATAATCAGGGGGGCCCTTAGCGGTCACGCATATATGTTAAAACAGCAGTTTCTCGCGTTATCTTACTTACTTCGTCACAGTCTAGAACCCACAGTACCACGCTACTTGGTTAGTTCGGGAACTCCGTCGATGTTTGCACTAGTTTCTGCGGAGTTTCAACTGCAACGTCGGGTGCTGCAGCTGTGTACGCTTTCCCGCCGCTGCGCTGAACGTCATTCATAGACCGCAGCTGATGTCGATGATGCGAGTAGCGTCTGAGAAGAAAAAGAAAACAACGGACTACACAAAAACTGCCCAGCGTGACTAGCGTCTGGGGAAAGAAGTAGAAACAAACAACAGACTACACTCAGTATGTGGTCTCTCCACTAGGATGCTATATACATAGGTGATTCTATTTCACAGGAAAAAGGCTCCCCCTACATAAGTAGTATCGGGAGGTAAAAAATAGATACAGACAGTGGATAGCACTCGTGTGTGGTCTCTATTTTAAGAGGAAATATACTTTTTGAGGTACACTGGTAGTTCCATGTCTTAGGAGGATATAATATTTTCAAAAGAATACATGGCAGATTAGGACTATGTGAGTTAAAAAATGGGAAGATTAAAAGACTGGTCAGTAACAAGAGGTATGGTCTCAGGCAGACTATGTATGTCTTATCTCTCAACGTTAGGACGGTCTGACTCACTTGATTCTAGGGACAGAATGCAAAGATCTTGTATCTTGGTATGTATCAGATCGTATAGGGGCCATATGAGGGGTCATATGAACACCCCTATATTCTCAGGCGAGGAGTCAGACTGTGCCTAGCTCTCTCAATTGTTAAGACTATTCAGGGAATATTGTCGTTCAATCCTTGGGTGTGGAGTTGAAAGACGGTATATCCAGCGCTGTTCTTTAGAGAGAATAAGTTTATCGTTATTGATATTGAAAGATTGGTATATGTTCAATTATTGTCCATGATAAGTCGTTTGGGTGTGTGTCCTTTTTCAAATAATGGTCCATCAGTTTGCTATTTGATTTTCTGCCGGATGGTGCTACGGTGCTCCACAATTCTTGTCCTTACTTGTCTTGTCGTCATACCGATATGCCGAAGTTTACATGGGCATTCAATTAAGTATATTACGTTTGTGGTGTTACAATTCGTATGTTTCAGTTGATGCCACTTTCTACCTGGTTCCAAATCGAGTGTTTTGCTTGGTTGTGTAAGATGGCATACTGCAATTACCACAAGGGTAATGACCGGTCACATTAGGTAAACCCCATGCATTAAGGACAGTGTTATCAGCGATGTTATGTTTTTAGGACGGGTGGATACCAGACGATCTTTTAAGCTACTGGCCTTTTTATGCAAATAGGGGTGGATCCCAATCTCTGGGTCCTGTATTGAGGATTCTCCAGTTCTTGCGTATTATTTTGGCTACCTTGTTGGATACTCGTTATATGTGAACGCAAGTGAGTGGTATTGATGTGGTGGTTCGTAAGGAATCTTCCAAGAGAGCTTCCCTGTTTCGCTCTGAAATTACAGGAACGAGGGTATCCCAACAAAATTATTGAAATAACAAAGAAACGTGCCCGTAACCAAAACAGGAAGCTCTCTTGGAAGATTCCTTACGAACCACCACATCAATACTGCCACTCACTTGCGTTACTACATATAACGCAGTATCCAACAAGGTAGCCAAAATAATACGCAAGAACTGGAGAATCCTCAATACAGGACCCAGAGATTGGGATCCACCCCTATTTGCATATAAAAGGCCAGTAGCTTAAAAGATCGTCTGGTATCCACCCGTCCTAAAAAACATAACATCGCTGATAACACTGTCCTTAATGCATGGGGTTTACCTAGTGTGACCGGTCATTACCCTTGTGGTAATTGCAGTGTATGCCATCTTACACAACCAAGCAAAACACTCGATTTGGAACCAGGTAGAAAGTGGCATCCAACTGAAACATATCGAATTGTAACACCACAAACGTAATATACTTGAATTGAATGCCTATGTAAACTTCGGTATATCGGCATGACGACAAGACAAAGTAAGGACAAGAATTGTGGAGCACCGTAGCACCATCCGGTGCAGAAAATCAAATAGCAAACTGATGGACCATTATTTGGAAAAGGACACACTCCAAACGACTTGTCATGGACAATAATTGAACATATACCAATCTTCAATATCAATAAACGATAAACTTATTCTCTCTAAAGAGCAGCGCTGGATATACCGTCTTTCAACCCACACCCAGAATTGAACGACAATATTCCCTGGAATAGTCTTAACAGCTGAGAGAGCTAGGCACAGTCTGACTCCCGGCCTGAGAATATAGGGAGTGTTCATATACCCCTCATATGGCCCCTATACGATCTGATGCATACCAAGATACAAGATCTTTGCATTCTGTCCCTAGAATCAAGTGAGTCAGACCGTCACTAACGTTGAGAGATAAGACATGCATAGTCTGCCTGAGACCATACCTCTTGTTACTGACCAGTCTTTTTAATCTTCCCATTTTTAACTCACATAGTCTAATCTGCCATGTATTCTTTTGAAAAATATTATATCCCCCAAGACATGGAACTACAGTGTACCTCAAAAAGTATATTTCTCTTAAAATAGAGGCCACACACGAGTGCTATCCACTGTCTGTATCTATTTTTACCCCGATACCTACTTATGTAGGGGAGCCTTTCTCCTGTGAAATAGAATCACCTATGTATATAGCATCCTAGTGAGACCACACGAGTGTAGTCTGTTGTTTGTTTCTACTTCTTTCCTCAGACGCTAGTCACGCTGGAAGTTTTGTGTAGTCCCGTTGTTTCTTTTTCTTCTCAGACGCTACTCGCATCATCGACATCAGCTGCGGTCCATGAATGGCGTTCAGCAGCAGCGAGCGGAAGCGCACACAGCTGCAGCACCGACGGCGTATTTAAGCTCCGCAGAAACTAGTGCAAACATCGACGGAGTTCCGTATGCACTCAAGTAGGTGGTACTGTGGGTTCTAGACTGTGACCGGCAAGTAAGATGCACGTAGAAACTGCTGTTTACTTAACATGGCGTGACCGCTAAGGGCCCCCCTGATTATTTTCCTCTTTCAACCTCAACTAGAGTGTGACTGAAAGTCGAACCCCCGCCGGGGACTCATGGAGTCAGTCTCTTAGACTATAAGAGTAAGCCGCTAGTTTTCCGTGCCTGCATGTTTTCAATGCCACTATTTGTTGAAATTGACTAGCACAATAACGCATAAATTCAACTACGATCATTGAGCTTCACATACCGACACGGATCGCTTTATTCGATTTAAGGCACGATGATATTAAGTCACTGTGATGTTTACGGTGCTCTATCATATGCCTTACCTGGATGTTTGTTTGTCTTTATGTTTGTTCGTCTCTTTTAGGCACGACTTTAGAGGAAACCATCCTCTTACATTTCTCGACCATAGCGTGTGCGTGCACATAGAGCCTGCACATTCTATAGACCCCCTTTAATTCACAATACACATACGGTCCTGATGAAAGCCAGTTTTTACCGCAAGGCCTGGCTGAAACTAGTTGACCTCACTGGATATAAGGGGCAATAATCACCCCAGACAATATCCATAGCCTTGCTTTTTAATACTGCCATGAGCCCATGAATCAAATTCCTGGTGGACTTTGGGACTCATTGGACAGTTTTTATTTTCACACTCACCACAGCTATTACTGCACACTCACTTTACAAAATCCGCCTCCGCTGCAAGCAGACGTCGCAGCACACCCGGGGTACATTCTGTACCATCGGGTGGGGCCCGATGATGAAGCATGCCACCAACCAGGTTGGTGGTGAGGGCCTTCATACAAAACAAAATTGTTTTTCCAGACACTACATCTCCAGAGTATTTGTTTATTCGTTTAGCTAGCTCCTTTTGATTATTATCATATCCCTTGGGGAAATGAACTAGTCTACTTTATTCCTCCCTCTCCTTTTGATATTTACCCACTCTCTGCAACCTGAGTCAGTGCTTCTGGAAGTAGGTGTTAAAATGAAAAGCAATCCAGCTGGTTTTTCCAAGTATTTATTCCAAAGATGTAGCACAGCAATAGCACACGACTGGCCAGTAATGAGGAACAGTGCAACTGACTCATTGGACTGGCAGCAGCCACAAGATTCCAGGTGGAATTGGAACACACATTGTAAAATGCACAATACCGTAAAACAAGGAAACAGGGGAAAGGAGGAGATAACAAGCATTGAAAATGTAAATACAACATTCTAAATACAACATACCTCCCTTTACCAATGAACAAGGAAAAGAGTGTAAGGCTGGTAAGGTCACCTAACAAAATCAGACAACCTTCTGGGAAAACGTCTGATACGATTTGAGTCTTTGACCCTAAAAGCAACTGTGTCTTCAGAACAATTGTGAGATACAGAGCGTGAGTTTGGCCTGCATTCTTGATAGGGTCTAAAACCAGAATCAGCAATTTTGATCAATGAATAATCAGACGTGTCATCCTCAGCATCAACAATGTTTGATCCAACAGGACATTTGGCAACACGCTTAACGTTCCACAACTTACCATCTTGAGTGATGACACTATTATCAAAGACCTTAACAATCTTCATAACCACAACCTTTCTCTTATTAAATTTCTCCAATCTCCTCCCAATTTGATGACATCAGAAACATAACCCTTTAACACTCTGTTAAAGCGTTCGACTAAGCCATTCTCATGTGGTTCATATACAGATGTCGTAACATGTTTAATATTGTGGCATTTTAGGAATTTTTCCATTTCTAAGGAGGTAAGCTGCACTCCATTATCAGTGACCAGGACTGAAGGGCAACCTTCTCTGGCGAAAACTTCCTTAAAAAATTCCATAACAATGTTAGTAGTAGAATGTGACACAAATTTCACTTCTGGCCACTTTGAATGGTAATCTACCAGTACCAATGCAAAACGTGAATCATGTGGTAAACACATGAAAGGACCCGAAATGTCAAAAGCTAACTTTTTCCAGGGTTCATCAGGCCACTCAGAATTTTTTAAAGGTGGCACATTAAGTTTTAACATTCTTTCACTAGACATGCATACGACACACTCCCTGACCGTGCGATTGACCATGCGATCCATACCTTGCCACCAAAAATAATTCCTGACAAGGCGTTTCATGGAGGACATGCCAGGATGAGTTTTGTGTGTCAGTTCCAAAATCACCTTTTGCACACCAAAGGGAGGCACACATTTCCCACTTTTGTACATACGTTCACCCTCTAATTCTAGCTCATCGGCAACTTTAAACATGGGCATGACCTCAGCACACAAATTCTTTTTTTCAGGCCAACCCTTCAGAATGTACTCCTTAATGGTCTGCCATAAGAGGTCCTCTTTTTCACTCAGTCCCCACATATCCTCAGACATGCCCTCGAACTCACCAGAAACAACATCTTGTATGGTGGTAACCACCTCCGCATCATCAAGATTGTCACAAACACTTTCTAGACAAGGAAGGTGAGACATGAAATCAGCTATAACATTTTTCTTCCCAGGCCCAAACTCTGTCTTAAAACAATACTCTTGTAGTCTGGATGTAAGTCTTGCTATGCGTGCCGTGGAATTCCATCCACCTGGGGGTAAAATGTTAACAAGGGGTTTGTGGTCCGTTCTCAAAGTAAATTTACTTCCCCAGACATAATTTCGATAATGCTCTATTGCCCAAACACAGGCCAATAGTTCTTTTTCAATCACAGCATATCTGTGTTCTCTCTCATTCAAGGTGCGGGAAGCGAAACACACATTCCACTCCTCTTTTCCACACTTTTGTGACAAAACCCCTCCAATCCCATACAAACTTGCATCCACCGTAATGACACATTCCTTGTTCATACAGAAAGGTTTAAGAGTGGGAGCTTCAAGAATTTCTTTTTTGATAGATTCAAAAGCAAGTTGTTGTTCTTCTTTCCATTCAAAGGCAGTTTTTTGTCTCAATAGCTTCCTCAAAGGCTCCATTTTAGATGCAAAATTGCTAACAAACTTACTATAGTATTCAGCACATACCTGCAAAAAAAGACAACAATTGCTCCTTGTTGGTGGGGGAAGGTGCATTGACGATTCCATCTACATTGGATTTTTTAGGAACTACACCCATTTCCTATCAACGTGTGTCCAAAGTATTCTACAGTGCTTTTGAACATTTTACATTTACTGGCTTTTAGAGAGTCGAACCACTTTTCCTTAATCTTTCGCATACCTCTACTAAATGCTTCATATGTTCCTCCTCATTTTTAGAAAAAAATCAAAATGTCATCTTGAAAGCATCTCACAAACTTGTCTGCATCCCTAAAAATGTTGAACATGACTCTTTGAAAGACTGAGGCTGCAGATGCTAACCCAAACGGCATCCTTGTATATTGATATAACCCCTGCGGGGTGATAAATGCTGTTAACATCTTCGAATCCTCAGTCAAAGTGATTTGGTGATATGCTGATCTCAAATCTAAGGTTGAAAACACTTTCGCACCCTCTAGCATTGACACCACTTCATTAATGTTTGGGAGAGGGTGACAATCCACCACAATCCCAGCGTTCAATGCTCTAAGATCCACACAGATTCTCAATTTTTTGTCAGGTTTACGAACTAAAACAATGGGAGAAACCCATTCAGCTGAGTCAATAGGTTCAATGATGCCTTCATTGACCAACTCATCGAGCATATTTTTCAACTCTTCTCTGACATTTATCGGTACACCCCTCAGTTTTTGTTTGACAGGTATGATGTCATTTTTGAGTTTAATTTTGTGCGAATAGTCTTTTAGTTTACCTAATTCGTCAGAAAACACATCCTTAAATTTTTCTTTTATAAAAGGTTCCTTTGTCTTCACAAGAAACTGACAGCAATATTTTCAACATCAGTATTTTCATTCAACATCACAGGTTCTTTTGAACGGGGATTGAGGATAATGCCCAATTTCCATTGGTCCCTCCATCCTAGAACATTTACACCTCTTAACAGCAACATAAAGTTTAATAGATGTCACCCTGGTTTTGAATCGCAAGTTAGTATCAAAATAACCTTCCATGTCTATCTTGGAACCATCGTAACTCTCTGCTATAATGTCAGACGGATATATCTTCTTAAAATTCAACACATCACTTAGTTTTTCCATAAAATATTTTTGGGAAATAATTGTCCAAGGCAAACCAGAATCTGCCATGAGTTCTGGATCTACACCTGAAACTTCAACAGTACACAAAGGGGGTTTCTTAAAAAGCTCGGGCTCAGGATCATTGACGTTTGAAATCCTTTGTGAGAGTGAAACAACAAAACCTTTATTCTCTTCAGTACCCACACAGCATCCACACTTATGTACTCTGTCACATGTCTCTGACATGCAAGATACCTTACCGTGTGTAGGAACTATATCTCTTCTTTGATCCTTACATACGGAGGAAAAATGACCTATTTTCCCACATTTTGTTCACTCTTTGTTTATCGCAGGACACCCTCCACAGGATGCCATATGTGCTTTGCTACCACACCTATAGCATGCACCAGATCTTTCATTTCTATCAAATCTTTTAAACCCCCCCATAATTATTGGAACGATATGTGTTCAATCCTGAAGCTGAAGATTCATTTCGCTGGACGTCCTGTCGTTTAATGGCACACACCTCTTCACTTTGTTCAGTCTTATTATTTACATTTCTCACGGTATGCATCCATTTATCAGACTGTTCTAAAGCCTTGGCTGTAGATATAGCTTCATAAAGTTTTGGATCTCCCAACACCCATAGTTGTTCCTGCGTTTTTTTATTTTTCACGTGAACAATTATCTGATCCCTGATCATCTCCTCGCACATATTCCCAAAATTGCACTGTAAGCTCAAGGATCTTAGCGCAGTTAAAAATTCATCAAAAGATTCGTTTTCGTTTTGCGCCTAGTATAAAACTTGTATCTATTAAGAGCAATGTTGGTGACGGGTTTAAACCTTTGTTCCATTCTTTGTAAGGCCTCTTTATATACAATAGCATCAACATCACCTGCGCAGAAAGAATTTGAGGCAAGGCCCTAAAAACAACTTGGCCTTCCGAGCCCAAACAATGTAAAAATATGCTTTTTTTCCTTTCTGCCCCCATGCGCTCCCCATTAATTGCTTTCATGTAATTTAAAAATTCTTCCTTCCAACGTGTCCAGGGAATTGGGGGATCTCCTTTGGTTTGAAGAAATGTATCAGGTGGATTAAATTGCATGTTTATGTATAAAACGACTGCAAAAGAGAATGAAAGTACTTGCTTTCCTTGCCTTTGTAAGTTGTAATCTTCAAGAAAATATGCACTACAAAAACACAACTTGTTTAAATATACTTGCACCCCAGAGTAAACCACTTACTTGAGTGTAAAATGCCAGGGTGCGTGATAGGAGATTTAACTCATATCTGCTTAAATTTCGATTTATTCCCAAGCGCGTTAACGCTTTATCGAAAAGTTTTCACTGATCGTTGCGCTCCGTGAACCCCGTTGCTATGGTAACCGGTACACAATGGAATCCAAAATGGCCTCCATGTAGCGTGTTGCATCACCACGTAACGTGCGTTACATGCATGGGCTCTGAAACAAAGCAAATTGAACAGTGCGGTGGAGCAGAACTGGAATCCTGCGTCAGACCTGCTCCTTCATGTCCGGTGCCTCGCTCAGCAGCAGGTATTTTCTTTTGAAGAGTCTTAAAGTTCACTCGTCGCTGACGCCAGTGAAGCTAAGAGGCCTTAAAAGTTTAAAATTCGGTAACTTTTTGCAGAAAACTCACCCGAGGAGGGGGTTTTGACGAGATGACTTCAGGCAGGTGTACAATTCTTTCCTTGTAGTTAAACGCTGGAGATTGCGTGAAGAAAGTCCAACAGGGGTTCAGGAACACACCGCTCCTGTGCTGCTGCAAAAAAAATTGGCAGGTGTGTTCCTTTCCTCAGCTCGTCGCCACTTGTTAAAATGAAAAGCAATCCAGCTGGTTTTTCCAAGTATTTATTCCAAAGATGCAGCACAGCAATAGCACACGACTGGCCAGTAATGAGGAACAGTGCAACTGACTCATTGGACTGGCAGCAGCCACAAGATTCCAGGTGGAATTGGAACACACATTGTAAAATGCACAATACAGTAAAACAAGGAAACAGGGGAAAGGGGAAAGGAGGAGATAACAAGCATTGGAAATGCAAATACAACATACTAAATACAACAGTAGGCTAAGGAGAATCTTGAGGCCAGCCAAGAGGTAATAAAACTCTGCCAGAAGGCCACTTTCGTAGAGTTTCAGCCTGGTCAGGAGATGTGGGTCATGAAGGCTCTGGAGCCCAGAGCTCTCTAAGATTGTTGGACAGGCTCCTATGAGGTGAAGGAGCAGTAGGGGAAGACCACCTACCTGATGGAGCTTAGAACCCCTAAAAATCCCCTATGAGTGGTCCATATCAATCGCCTCAAGCCACACTTTGAGAGGTCTGAGGTCATCATGCTCCTGCCGACAGATGATGGGGTGAAAGAGGAGAGTGAACCTCTCCATAAACTCTTAGGGGCAGATTTACAAGGACTGGCGCATCTCTGCATATTAGCAGGGATGCGCCAGTCAAGATGCGACACGTAAAAATACCCTTGCGCCACCACGGATGCATCGCATTTACAATGCGGTGCACCGTGGCGCAAGGATAGACAGATGTGTGTCGCATCTTCTGTCGTAAGGGCAGCGCATTGCTGGAGTCGTGTCACAAGCACGACGCAACTCCAGCAATGCTCAGGGGCCGCCCATACCTATCATGCTGCGTCACTCCTGACGCCTGCTTCAAGCAGGCGTAAGGTTTTGACGCAGCGGTGTCGTAAAAGTGACTCCGTGAAATCTTGTAGATTTCACTGCGTCACTTTTATGAGGCTTTCTTGCGACGGAACGCCCACCCTGCATACATTATACCTGAAGCAGGTATAATGTAGCGCAGGGCTTTACAATGTGACGCATCTCCCTAGATGCGTCACGTTGTAAATATGTGGCAATGTGGTGCATTATTTACGCTGCCGCTGCGTCACAGAAGTGACGCAACTGCGGCGCAAATGTGTCGCAAGGGGCTAGTATATCTGCCCCTTATTTTCCAAGGAGCATGATGGATAAGTAGAGAGTGTCAATCTCACCCCTACTTTGACTCCAGAACAGCAAAGGGAATGCCACCAACTGTTGGGTCAGTTTACCTCACCCCTGGGCTTACACACTTGTGTACCCATGACATAGATACTGGAGACAGTATCCCAGTTATGAATAACATTTACAGGTTGTCGGACAAGGTGAGAGCCACTATCAAGGAGGAAGTCTCCAAGATGCTGGCACTAGAGGTGATTGAGCCCTCCAACAGTCCCTGGACCAGTCCGATTGCGCTGTTGCCCCAGGCCGTCCCCCGGGCGCCACCCCAGAACTTAGGTTATGTGTGGACTACAGGGGACTCAATTCAGTCACTAAGACTGATGCTCACATCATCACTCGAACTGATGAGCTCGTAGACAGGCTGGGCACTGCTAAGTACCTTAGTACCTTTTATCTCACATCAGGGCACTGGCAGATTGCTCTGACTGAGGGGGACAAAGAAAGATCAGCATTTTTTACCCCAGAGGGCCACTTTCAATTTCGGGTGATGCCCTTTGATTTAAAGAATACCCCTGCCACCTACCAGAGGTTGGTAAACGGGGACCTGGCTGGGAAGGAGGCATTCTGCCCCACCTACCTAGATGACATAGCTGTGTGTAGTTCCAGTTGGGAGGAGTACCTGAAACACCTCCAGGAGGTACTTCAGGCCCTGCAGATGGCGAGACTGTCTATCAAAGCCAGTTAGTGCCAGATAAGGTCGGGAATTGAGATCTTTCTGGACCACATGGTGGGTTGGTGCAGCCTCTCCAGGCCAATATTGTTACTATCCTCACCTGGCTACCCCTCAAAAGTCAGACTGAGTTGAGGGGCTTCCTGGATATCACCGTATATTACAGGAGGTTTGTTAAGGAGTATGGAACCTTAACTGAGATGATTTCCAAGGAGCAGCCCAAAACGTTGATCTGGACAGAGGACTGCCAGAAAGCCTTCGAAACCCTCAAGGACGCCATGTGTACAGCACCTGTACTCAAGGCTACTGACTTCTCCAAGAAATTTATTGTGCAGATGAATGCTTCAGAGCATGGCATAGGGCTGTCTTAGCACAGTTAAATAAGGAGGGCCTAGCTCAATCTGTAGCCTTCATCAGTAGGAGGTTACTTTCCTGAGAACAGAGGTGGAGTTCTATTGAAAGGGATGCCTTAGATGTGGTCTGGGCACCGAAGAAGCTGAAACAATACCTGTTTGGGACTCACTTCTGGGGTCATACAGACCATAGGCCCCTCACATTGCTCATGCAAATGAGGGGTGACAATTCTTAACTTTTGAGGTGGTCCATCTCCATACAGGGAATGGACTTGACGGTGGAACACCACCCTGGGACAGACCACACCAATGCTGATGGTCTCTCCAGGTTCTTCAGCCTTAGTGATGAGAACTCCCAGGAGATTGGGTAGTTTAGCTGGCCACTGAGTCATGAAACACTAAAGTACAATCAGTAAACATCCCTCGGGCCTTCAGGCCGACTCATCATGACTATGGTATTATTGGGGCTGACTCATAGGCACATGACTATGTGGATATTTAGGCTGACTCATAGGCACATTACTATGGGGATATTTGGGCACACTCATAGGCACATGACTATGGGGTATTTGGGCTGACTCATAGGCACATGACTATGGGGATCTTTGGGCTGACTCATAGGCACAATGACTATGTGGATATTTAGGTTGACTCATTCGGCACATGACTATGGGGATATTTGGGCTGACTCATAGGCACATGACTATGGGTATATTTGGGCTGACTCATAGGCACATGACTATGGGGATATTTGGGTTGACTCATAGGCACATGACTATGGGGATCTTTGGGTTGACTCATAGGCACATGACTATGGGGATATTTGGACTGACTCATCAGGATTTTGGAACAGTATTTATACCACACTCAAAACATGAGGTAGTGCTTGGCTTACCCACTGGTTGAAGATGATGGATCCTCTTCAGCAATCCTGAACTGGAAAATCAGTATGAACGGCACTATGTGCAGTGCAAGAGGGCGCTGCTTCTTTCTGCCACTTAAGTAGATTTTCTACTCGAGCAGCAGCTTCCTCAATGCAAATAGATGGTTTCTCAACATAAGCGGTCGTGACCATCTGCGATCACCCGTGTTTAGAAATCTCGCTGGTACGTGGTCAAACAATGGATTTTCCTTGCTTGCACTAGCAAATTAACGTTGGCCAGTGCGAACAAGGAAAAACGAGAAACAAGGAAAAAACTCTGCAAACGGAGCGGAGTTCACCGCACAGGCCAACTTCTGACAAGAGTACCGCAACTCCAAGTGTAACGGTTGATTATTGGAAGTCTATGAAGCAATAATTTAATTATCGTCTAAGTGACTATTAGTACGCATGTCATAGGCGGGAGGGAATATTTTACGACTACTCATTTGTTGAATAACCTCTCTACTTGTATTTGCAGTACAGCTCACTGCGCACTACATTATGCACATATCACGACGACGCTCTCCAGGACTGAGAAGAGACGTATGTACGACTCCAAGAAGATGGTGGCTGAGCTCGAAGTCATGCATGTCTCTGTGTTTGTTATTTTATCCCAACCCCCCTTCCCTTCTGGGGTGGCAGTTGATTCACGGTTCCAATTCCCTGATCAGTCTTCACCCTAGGAGAGATAGGAGGTCCGGCATCGTCTCTGCGGACAAGAGCCAGGTGAGTGGCATGACATTGATGGTGCTGGTGGCCTGCTCTATGGACACCACCTCAAGCTCTTCTTGTTGTCCAGGAGAAGAGTTTGTATCTTCCTGCTCCTGGCTGGTGGTATTCACTTCCACTACGGCACAAGAAGACTTGTCAGCCTCTAAGAGCCTCCTTTATGAGAAGTGGCGATCGCTGCGTGAAAGCAGCGATGCAACACTTCCCAGTGCGCCCTCCTTGTGACACCTAGGATGCGCCGTATTTAAATTACGACGCATCATGTCGCAAGGAGTTACAGACACCTCAGTATTACTGATGTATCTGTATGCCCAAAAGTGGCGCATTGTTGGGGTGTGTCTGAAAACAGACGCAACCCCAGCAATGTGTCCTTTCACATGGGGCAAGCCCCATGTGAAAGGGCCTGTGTCACCTTTATGCCTGCCATGAGGAAAGCGTAAGTTTTTCAAGCAATGGCGTCCTAGAAGTGGCGCTCTGAAATCTTATAGATTTCAATGCGCCACTTCTACAAGACTTTCATGCGGGGGAACGCCCACTCTGCATACATTATACCTGACACAGAAACAATGTAGCGCAGGGTTTACAAAGTGACGCATCTGCCTAGATGCGTCACTTTGTAAATAGGGCGCAACATGGCTCATTTTCTACGCTGCCGCAGTGTCACGAAAAGTGACGCACCGGCGGTGCAAAAGTGTCACAAGGGTTCATAAATAAGCCCCTAAGGGGCTTATTTACAAGCCCTTTTTTATGACACACCGGCGGCGCATTTTGCTGCCCCATATTTACAAGGACAGGAAAAGCCACCCTGCATGGCTTTTCCTGTCCTTGTAAATTCGGCCCCTTTACATGCAGCACTTTCCTGTAAAGGGGCGTTCCATGGGTGTTGCTGTGGGTGTTACCAGCTAATGCAGCACACATAGAACTTGAAAAATGCCATTTCAGATTGTTTATGTGCATGAAGGGACGCACCTGCATATAAACAATCATCCCCGTGACGCAGGCATTCTTGCACCATGGTGCAAGGGTCCCTGCAGCGGCGCATGGCAGTTAAATATAGCGCCAGTGCAGGGGAGAGCAAAGGGATCCGTCATATCCTTGTAGATATGACGCATCCCTGTGCTTTGGAAGTCTCGCAGCCTGGCAGAGCCAAAGGGCTTGCGGCTCCGCGCTGCAGCACTTTCTTGTAAAAGAGGCCCTCAGTTTCTTGTTGGTGGAACACGTTATTCTATGGGTGAGAGAACTACCCCTGCTGGTGTTCAGTTACTCCTCCTTGCTGGTGGTGTCAAGGCAACGCGCTGACCTCTTAACTGAGGTTTTCTTTCCTTTCCCTGGTCATACTGTGCTGTTGATTGGCCAAGATTCTGAAAAGAAACAAAGACACAAAATAATTTGATTTGTTCATTCTTGGTTGACTCAAAACATATCTTTATTGATATTGCTGACATTGTGGTAAGTCGACCAAATATCTCTCAGTCCTGTGCTTTTAGATGTCTGTTATGTGAATTAGAAGTTCTTTATTGAAACATATATATATACTTATTGGAACTGTCCCAAAAGGATACATGCACTGTTTATGTTTAAGTAAACAAATATTTTATCCGCAGACAACAAGGCCTTGTAACTGAATTTTGTCAGATATATACTTGTTGAGCCACAAAGTTCAGCATATTGATTAGTAAATATGTGAAAACATCATGATATCCATATGTGTTGTGTTTGTAGTAAGATAAAGTTACTAAATGTCAGCATTTACATAATGACAATAAATAAATTGTAGCTGCCAAGTTTCCCAGGTCCAGACCTGGTGTGCGGTTACAGTGCCTGTTTTTTGGTTGAATTCTGGGACTTGTAGTCCTGTTTCACAACACAATAAACAAGACCACAAGCCCCAGAATTGAAAGAAAAAAACATGCATTGAGTTCTCCACCCCAAGTGTGGAGTTCTCTGCTCTGAGGAGAACCTCATCACAGGGGGCGGAGGCTCAGCATGCAGAAGGTAGATACAGTAGAAACAATAAAACATCAAAAACACACAGTAAACCTAAGACAAATTCAGTCTGATTAAATCTAGAATGATTCACGCTAAAACAAGATGTACTATAATAAAATAACAAAACACTGCACATAGGTACAAAGATAATAACAATGTATGGACAGTGCGGTTGCTTTTGTTTACCTATGAACGCTGCTTTAACATTGAATATGGAATGCAAAGTGATCAGAGTTGACTGAGGATTGTATTCATGGACAGTGTGTTAGTGGTCCAACATTCACCGTTGTCAAGAAACTATCCAATCACATAAAGTCAGTAAACTAACTAGCAGCTCAGGAGAAAAAAGAGTTGACCAGTCGATCACCACCTGCGTGCCCTGGCCTCTGTTCTGGACAACACCTCAGCCCCCCGCTTGTGGACATAGGTGGGGGTTAAGATCTACGGGACTGTGCCCGGAGGCTGAGAGAAATAACCCGTGACTTTTCTGACCTGCGCTTTATCAATTGATGAGGATCTCACCCCCCCATGCCCTCTTCCCAATCCAACAACAGGCCTGCGCCCTTGAAGCGGTACGAGCGCGGCTAGAGGGGGAGGGGCCTTCGAACCGGACCAGCGATCTTTCCCACGGACGGATGCCTTCTGGGGACTGCACCCGCGACCGGGAGGCACATGGACACTGGCCTCACGCTGCCCGACCTGCACTCTATCAATTGAAGAGGATCTCACCCCCCCATGCCCTCTTCCCAATCCAACAACTGGCCTGCGCCCTTTAAGAGGTACAAGCGCGGCTGGAGGGGGAGAGGCCCGCGAACCGGCCATCTCTCCTGGGGACGGATTCGTTCTGGGGACCACACCCGCGACCGGGTGGCACACGGACACTGGCCTCACGCTGCCCAACCTGCACTCTATCAATTGAAGAGGATCTCACCCCCATGCCCTCTTCCCAATCCAACAACTGGCCTGTGCCCTTTAAGAGGTACAAGCGAGGCTGGAGGGGGAGGGGCCCGTGAACCGGACCGGTGATATTTCCTGGGGACGGATTCGTTCTGGGGACCGCGACCGGGAGGCACACAGTCACTGGCCTCACGCTGCTGCATTGCACAACAATCTGGTTCTGTAGGGACTATAATAATAATTTGGCCTTGTCTCCCAGAGAAAGAGAAAGTCCCGCCTCTTTTACCTCACAGGTCTCGGCATCTAAATGACATCCAGGGGGTCCAAGCTATCTGCTGCCTCCCACGAGCAGGGCTTCATCATGTCCGAGACCAACTCCCACTTCAACGCCTACACTGGGATTTACAGAGGCCTGGTCACTACGTGCCTGACCTTAAAATGGCGGCTGCCTCTGCCTTCGTTTCCTCGGCAGCCTAAATGGCAGCCCCCAGTTCCTTCCCCGATTTGTTTTTACTCCCCCCCCCCCCTTCTTTTACCTCTTTCCTCTAGTAGGGACCTGCTCTTCCACTACTTGACTATGCAACTGTAGCCTATCTATCTATTCATAACTGTTTTCCTGAACGCTGAGACCTGAGTAACATGGCTGATGCTCGGTGGAGCTGCTAGACAGCTATAGAGGAGATTAGCCCTGGTTTTCCCCCTTGACCGTCACCTACCCAGCCGGACATTGGTCACAGTTCTTCCTCGTCTCGCTGCTATGGCTCCTTCCCCCTCCCTCCTAAGAATGCTCGCAACATTGTTTTTGTTTACTGTCCTTACTATGCTCTTGCAACTGATGTAACTTGTAACGCAACGTTCCTCTTGTAAAGCGCTCTGATACCTCCGGGTCTAGCCAGCGCTATATAAAACTTAAATAAAAAAAAAAAAAGATCTATTTGGAAGCCCTGTTGTCTGGCAATGTTGTGCACACATCTACAGGGGAGTATACCAGCAGCCACACCCTCCAATCCTCCGCCTTATGGTCAAGACATCTGACATCGGAAAGTGCGTTCAATAATGGCTTGTGTAAGTATGGGTGCCCTAGTCTCCTGCACTGAGAGACTGTGGTTGGACGATAGAAGGGTGTGAGGAGCTGGGGAAAGAGAGCACAACCAGCAGCATCTGCTAGAACAAACAAACAATATTGAAGTGGCGCTCCGTCGTATTGTAAGTACATTATGCCTAACTGCATGAACTTGTGGCTCAGTCAGACATGTCAATTGTGTGGAAATCATTTACTGTTATTGTTACTCTCCTGAGGCTTGAGCCGGGAGAATTCTAGATAACCGCTATTGCACTGTCATTTGCACGGCGATATTTTGCACATGTAAAGACTATACCTTTTAAAAACTGCTTTTTAGTCTGTTGAAATTTTAGCTGTTTAGCGTGACTGCACAGCGTATTTGCACATCTTGTAAGCGGTGCTTACTTTTAAAAAATTGGACATTTTAATTAAATCGTTTTACCTTCCTGTTCCTAGCAATCTGCTTCATTGGGGTTGAGGATCGGTGGCACAGCTTGACTCGTGTTTGAGTCGGGCGGGGGCAGCTGTGAGAAGTTGGCCTGGTATATGCTGTCCACTAATTATAGTGGGCACCTTGCACCAGTCCAAACAACCCCTTATTGGAGATAGGTTAAAGACAACCTTTATTGAAAGCTATCCTAGTGGTAGCTATGGAGAGCAGCCTTCAGGCTAAGTCTTGAAGGAATGTAAAGCAGCTTGTTTTACCAGTCTATAATCTCTTGAGTGACCAAATGAAAGAGGACCACACCAGGTATATATATAAAATATATGTATTTAGTCTTAAACACACCCCTCTGGTCTCTTTATGAGGCTAGAGTTCGAAGTACATACGTTACAAGTCAGATATCAACAGTAATAGCACAAATACACGTTTGAGCCCTAGGGGCGTACCAAACCATATACTAAAATAGTAGTATAAGAACCACGACTGAGCTAGACACAAGGCCTAGAGCCTGTAGAAGTGCTTGGACCACAAGGAACCACCCAAGGTAGTGACACAGGGGACCCACGGGGGACGCGTGCAGTGTGAGAACACAGCCGCGAGCCACCGTTATCTTCTATGGGGAAAGTCGCAGTTGGATTTTTAAAAGGAAAGGTCACTTAGGAGAGGACTTGGAGCAAATCCCTTTGGAACTAGGCAGTTCTAGAGTCAATACCCACGGGAGCACTGGAGTACTCGAGTTACCTCACCCAGGGAAGCCGGGTGCATAGGTGTCTTTTGTCGTCGGGTTTCGTCATCGTTTTCAATGGCGATCTGCTGCAGTAGTGCTGCTGCCGTGCCAGAGTCGAAAGTGTGCGGGTGCGATCCAAGGGTGGATCGAAGATCTGAAGAACCTGAAAGCAGAGGGGACAGAGTCTGAGTCACTAGCCAGTGACCAGGAAGACGATGAGCAGATGCCCACCGATGTCGGGTGCTTCAGGTGAGGTTGACAGTGTGTCTTGACTCTTCAGCCACGAGGTCCAGGAGGTGTCGACGATGACCAGGAGCTGGATTCGAGCTGTTCCACGACGTCTGTCGAGTGCTGCGGTATCGGCGATCGGATTGGACCCAACAAGCCTTGGCAACGACAAGTCATGGGGAACCAGAAGAAAGGATGGTGATGCAGACCAGCAAGGTCTGAGGGACTCACCCAGTGAGGGTAAGTCAGGGCACGTCTGGGGCAACCAGGAAAGCCCAAGCATAAGAAGAGTTGCCTTCGGGAGGGCCCACTAGCCAACGGACTAGTGACCGCAAAGGAGCCTCAAGTGGACACACATGGAGCTGGCTCACAGGACACTCGTGGAGTGGAGGCCAGTGATCTTCAGTACAGTCGGTACTGGAGGCGGGGGCTACTCGGAGCCCAAAGCACAATTTCGTGGGAGACCAGGAAGAGGATGCACTTGCAAAAGTTCTCGGTATCCAGAGGTCATGGTTCCACATTACCCACGACAGCTATGGGCCTCAGCTTCACTGGAGACTCAGGGCAGCCTCAGGCGAAGTCTGGAAATTTACCTCTGGTGTTGCAAAGACTTCGGTGTCCGGCGGGAGCTTCAGCGATGCAGACCGGACAATTGCTTCTTAGGTGCCTGCCAAGCAGGGGAGTCACTCCTTGACCCCAAGGGAGATTCTTCAGTCCTCTAATCTTGAAGTAGAGCGTCGAAGGTCCAGGATTCAGTGTCAGAGTTTTGTCCAGGGTAATCTAAAGTCCTAAGGACTGGGGTCCCATACTTATACTAAGTTAGGGGTTGGACATACTCTGGGGACCCACCTATGGGAGGGTCAGGGAAGAGGGGTGGTTACACCCATTCCCTTTGTCCAGTTTCATGCCAGAGGCAGGGGCTGGAAGCCCCTGAACCGGTTTGAACTGGGGTATGCACAGGGACACCAAATGTGCCCCCAGTGCTGGACTTCAAAGCACTCTGAGAGTGCACCCACCCAGCCCCAATACACATCAGCCTGTCTGGGAGGTGGTTACACCTCCCTGCAACAGGAAACCTATTTTCCAGGCCTCCCCTGCCGGAGTTTCGGTCAGCAGCAGGAGGCCAGATTCGTGTCTGTGGCTGCAGCATCCATTTTGTGATGCCAGGGCTCTGTAAAGTTAATACAGGGTATGCCGGTGGGTACATGTCTCTCCCTCTAGAAGGGTGGAATGCTACCCCCGCCGCCAGAACTGGTGGGGGGTAGTATTCCAAGATGTTTGACACCAAACACGACATGTTTCCGTGCAGCCATCCCAAAGTTAGCATTTAACGCGAGGTTATAAGGCACTTAAGAGTATATGGTAAGGCTGCACTACAAACAGTATCAGAGAAGGGTCTCCGAACGCTGCAGAGGGGCACTGCTCATGCAGGGGCACCCTCTCACATAAGAACCAAGCACTCTGCCTTCAGGATTGATAAGGCCTGCCATAGGACTTATAGGTTTATATGTGTGTGTATATATGTAGTGATATAGGTAACCTGTATCACAGTGAGGGGTGCATGCACCACCTTACTCAGGCTGCAGTAGCAGACCTGTGGTGTCATTTTGGAGGGCCTTCCAGGGGTGGCACAATACATGCTTCAGCCCCTGCAGGCCTCTGGGGTACCTATGCCCTGGGTACATAGTATACCATATACTAGGGACTTATAAGGGCACTCCAGATTCAAATCAGAGATGTACCTAAGGTACATGGAAACCATTTTAGAGAGGAAGCAGCTAGGCTGGGGTTCTGATTAGCAGGGTCCCAGCCAGACTAAAGTCGAAAAACAGTGAAGCATCAGCAAAAAGTGGGGGTACCCATGTGAAGCAGATCCTACTCTCCTACACAACCCCCCCCCAAACGCAGGGACATTAAACTAACCTTGTCCAGTTGAGTCTTCATGTTCTATGTGGAAGTACCTAGAGAGTCCATCTGCATTGGCATGGTTACTCCCAGGTCTATGTTCCACTGTAAAGTCCATCCCCTGTAGCGAAATGGACCACCTAAGCAGTTTGGGGTTTTCACCCTTCATTTGTTTTAGCCATAAGAGGGGCTTATGGTCTGTTTGAACAAGGAAGTGAGTACCAAACAAGTATGGCCTCAACTTCTTCAGAGCCCAGAGCCCAGACCACAGCAAAGGCCTCCCTCTCAATGGCTGACCAACGTTTCTCTCTAGGGGTCAGCCTTCTGCTAATAAAAGCTACTGGATGATCCTGACCTTCTTCATTCAATTGTGACAGTACAGCCCCTACCCCCAATTCAGATGCATCTGTTTGGACAATGAAATTCTTGGAGTAATCAGGACTCTGGAGAATGGGAGCAGTGCACATGGCCTGCTTCAGGTCATCAAATGCCTTTTGACAGCTAACTGTCCACTGAACCTTTTGGGCATTTTCTTGGAAGTTAAGTCATTCAGGGGTGTCACTATTGATCCATACCCCTTGACAAATCTCCTATAGTACCCAGTCAGGCCTAAAAAGGCTCTCACCTGAGTCTGGGTAGTTGGAGCAGTCCAGTCCATCATGGTTTGGATCTTGCTCTGCAATGGTTGAACCTGGCCTCCACCAACAAGGTGGCCCAGGTACACAACCTGACTCTGCCCTATCTGGCACTTTGTGGCCTTGATAGTTAGGCCTGCTTTTGCAGGGCCTGCAAAACATTTCTGAGGTGGACCAGGTGATCCTCCCAGGTGGAGCTAAAGACAGCAATATCATCTAGATATGCTGCACTATAGGCTTCCAGACCTGTAAGGACTGTGTTCACCAACCTCTGAAAAGTGGCAGGTGCATTCTTCAAACCAAAGGGCATTACCACAAATTGATAATGCCCACTAGGGGTTGAGAATGCTGTTTTTGGCTTTGCATCATCAGCTAGCCTGATCTGCCAGTAGCCAGCTGTTCGGTCAAATGTGCTTAGATACTTGGCTGAGGCCAAAGTGTCTATTAGCTCATCTGCCCTGGGTATTGGATGGGCATCAGTCCTAGTGACTGCATTGAGGCCCCTGTAGTCCACACAAAACCTCATCTCTCTTTTCCCACCACTGGTGTGAGGTTTTGGCACAAGGACCACTGGACTAGCCCAAGGGCTATCTGAGGGTTCAATAACTCCCAAATCCAACATCTTCTGGACTTCTGTCCTGATACAGTCCCTGACATGGTCAGGTTGCCTATAAATCTTATTTTTAATAGGCAGACTGTCCCCAGTGTCCACTTCATGAGTGCACCAGGTGGTCTGACTTGGTGTCAGAGAGAACATATGCCTGAACTGATTGAGCACCTGTCTGCAATCAGTTTGCTGCTGGGCAGTGAGGCTGCCTGCCAAGGCTACACCATCTACTGACCCATCATCAGGGTTCTGTGAGAGCAGGTCAGGGAGTGGGTCACTCTCTTCCTCCTGTCCCTCATCAGTAGCCATGAGCAAGCCCATGTCTGCCCTGTCCACATATGGTTTCAATCTGTTGACATGGAGAACCCTGTGGGGACTCCTGGGTGTTCCTAGGTCTACTAAATAGGTAACCTCACCCTTCTGTTCAACAATGGTATGGGGTCCACTCCACTTGTTTTGGAGAGCTGCTGGGGCCACTGGCTCCAACACCCACACCACACCTTCTGCCCTGGCTGGTAAACAGTCAGTACAGCCTTTTGGTCATGCCAGGCTTTTGGAGTTCCTGGCTAGCCTCAAGGTTTTTAGTTGCCTTTTTCATGTACTCAGCCATCCTGGAGCGGAGACCAAGTACATAGTCCACTATGTCCTGCTTTGGGGGCTTGAGAGGCAACTCCCATCCTTCATTCACCAGGCACAATGGACCCCTGACAGGGTGACCAAACAAAAGTTCAAAAGGGCTGTAGCCAACCCCTTTTGAGGCACCTCCCTGTATGCAAATAAAAGGCAGGGCAAGAGTATGTCCCATCTTCGCCTGAGCTTCTCTGGGAGCCCTTTAATCATGCCCTTCAAGGTTTTGTTGAATCTCTCAACTAAACCATTGCATTGTGGGTGATAGGGTGTGGTGAACTTGTAAGTCACTCCACACTCCTTCCACATTGCCTTCAAGTATCCAGACATAAAGTTTGCATCCCTGTCTGATACAACCTCCTTAGGGAAGCCCACTCTGGAGAAAATTCCCAGGAGGGCTCTTGCCACTACAGGTGCTGTAGTGGTCCTAAGGGGAATAGCCTCTGGGTACCTGGTGGCATGGTCCACCACCACCAGGATAAACCTGTGCCCAGATGCTGTTTGGGGATCCATGGGACCAACAATGTCAATCCCCACCCTTTCAAAGGGAACCCCCACCACAGGTAGTGGTATCAGGGGGCCTTTGTACTGCCACCTGCCTTGCCACTGGCCTGGCAGGTTACACAGGAGCGACAAAACTCCTTGGTGTCTTCAGACATGTGGGGCCAGTGAAAGTGAGGGACAATTCTGTCCCAAGTCTTGTTCTGGCCCAGGTGACCTGCTAAAGGAATGTCATGGGCTAGGGTCAATAGGAAGCCCCTGAACTTCAGAGGTATAACCAACCTCCTGGTGGCACCAGGCTTGGGGTCTCTACACTCTGAGTACAAGAGTCCATCATCCCAATACACTGTATGGGGACCACTAGCATTCCCAGCAGCCTCAGCTGCAGCTTGCTGTCTGAGGGGTTCAAGAGAGGGGCAGCTCTGCTGCTCCTGGCTCAGATCTGCCCTGGAAGTCCCCCCTGTCCCCAAGAACTCAACCTGATCAGGCTCAAGCTCCTCTGGGACAGTTCCTTCCTCAGGATTGGGATCATCTCCCTGAAGAGACTGATCTTCCTTCTGAGCCAAGGGGGAAGGCACTGCCTTTACCCTACTACTCCTCCTCTTGGATGGCACTTGGTCCATTGTTCCAGGATCCAAGGCCTGTTCAGTGTTAGGCATTTTGCTCTGTGACCTGGTCATAGCAAACACATCTGCAGGGATGCCCAGCATTTCTGCATGGGTCCTGAGCTCCACTTCTGCCCAAGCTGAAGTTTCTAGATCATTGCCAAGCAAGCATTCAACTGGTAGGTCTGCACTTACCACAACCTTCTTAAGACCAGTTACCCCTCCCCAGGAGAAGTTAACAACTGCCAGAGTATGGTCTGTTCTGACATTGCTAGCATTGGTTACTTGGTACATCTCACCAAGTATAATCTGCCCAGGATCCACAAGATCTTGTGTCACCATGGTGACACTTGCTCCTGTGTCCCTAAATGCCAAAGCCTCTTTTCCATTTATTAATGGCTGTTGCCTGTACTTGCCCAGATTACTGGGACTCACAGAGGAGGTCACATCCATGCCTCCATCACAGACTAGGACAGCCTGAGTGAGTTCTCTGACTAGGCCAGAGCTCATCTCCTTACCCAGGGTCAACCCTACTAAACCCTTGGCTTGTAAAATCCCACCGCCAATTGTAACTGCACTAGGGGGAACAGGTGCCTTAGGGGCATTGGTGGGTGCTGGAACAGAGTCTTTGGACTTGGTGCAATCACTCGTCCAGTGTGTCTTTTGCTTACAGACTTTGCACCATGGTTTCATTTGGCCTTTTCCCTTGTTAGACTGTGAATCCCCACCTGAAGAAGATTTTTGGGGGCCTTGTGAAGACTTCTGGTCTTTACCCTTCTCCCCACCCTTGTCAGAGTTCTTAGAATCTTGCTTCTTTGGGTCACGACCTTGGTTCTGTACCTTCTGCCTCACCCTGGTTCTGACCCATTTGTCTGCCTTCTTTCCCAATTCTTGGGGAGAGGTCAGATCAGAGTCCACCAGGTACTGATTAAGCCTGGGCGTAGTTCGCGAAGTAGCGCTACGCGAAGCTACGCAAAGTGCAGTTCGCACTACGCGAGCTACGCGTAGCACTACGCGATACTGCGTAGTGCACTGTTCGCAATGATTGCACAGTGCCGGATGCTTGTCCGCACTGTGCAATCATTGAAAACGGCATCTTGCACAGTGCGAGCTGTCTTTTACTGCAGCTCGAGTAGATTTTTACTCGAGCGGCAGCTTTCTCAACGCTGGACTGGTAGTTCATCGCGAGCTGGTCGCGAGCATTACGCTGCACCACTCTGCAATGAGAAACCTGACCTCCCGCGTTGAGAATCTCGCCGGAGGTTTATTTTCACGCTCGCGATCGGCAAGCTTGATGTTGCTGATCGCTGAACGAGGAAAAAGTCTCGCCGGATGATCATTTTGCTTGCTCGCGGTCTCCAAGCGTTGACGTTGAGGACCGCGAGCAAGCAATAATATGCCCGCTTGCATCTTTGACGCTCACCTACGCGTGGTTCTGCACCTGTGCTGCGTGCACTCCTGCGTTCTGACCCAGTAGCCTGCAATCTTTCGCAATTCTACGCGAGAGTAGCGTCAGATGCTGTGCCCAGGGTTAGTACTGATGCAACAGCTGATTTTGACAGTTATTAAGAATCTGCTCCCTCATGATAAGATTGTACAATCCTTTGAAGTCACATACTTTACTGCCCACTAACCAACCTTCCAGAGCCTTAGCAGAACAATCAACAAAGTCCACCCAGTCTTGATTCTGTGCCTTTTGGGTATCTCTGAACTGTAACCTGTATTGTTCAGTTGTCAGGCCAAACCCATCAATCAATGCACTTTTTAAGACTGGATAATTATCAGCATCCTCTTCTCTAACAGAGAGGAGCTTGTCTCTACCTTTGTCTGCAAAGGAGAGCCACAAGATTGCTGCCCACTGCTCCTGAGGGACCCTCTGTACTTTACAGGCCCTCTCCAGTGCAGAAATCCATTTGTGGACGTCATCCCCACTCTGGTAGGGAGGGACAATCTTGCTCAGGTTTCTATGGTCATAAGACCTTTGCCTACCACTAGGGAAGTTGCTGCCACCATGGGACTCTAGTCCCAACTTTTTTCTTTGCCTTTCAAGCTCTAGGGACTCCCTGTCTATAGCCAACTGCTCTCTTCTGAGTCTCAACTGAGCTTCTCCATACTTGAGCAGTCTCTCTTTCCTCTCACTGGAGGATTCCCTCCTATGAGAGGAAACAGAGGTCCCTACTGAGGTGTCAGAGTGGTTAGACTCCTGAGAAGGAGATCTAGACCTTCTAGGACACACTCACAACTCTTCCTGGTGGGACAAAGGGGAGGTCAGTCCTGATCCTCCTCCTCATCTGCAGGAGGAGCTGCATTTTCCAGGGCAAGGTCATTGTCACCTTCCTGGCCAGTTTCAGAGGTCAGGTCCTGGGTGATTTTCATCCCTGGTCCCTTCCTCATCTTCTGCCCCACCCTCTCTGCCTACCCCTTCAGGCCCAAAGGGTCTTCTGAGATCATCCAGCAGTAGCATCTCCATGAGACGTTGGGTGTTGGCGCTTTGCCTGTCTTCAGCTTCCTAATCTTGCACAACTCTCTCAATTCCAAGAATGGGAGGTTGTCATATTTGGAGGGCAGGAGCCCACTGGTTCCTGGCAGGGATCTACTGATTCCTGGCCCTGAAGACATTACTAGTGAGGTGTGGTGTATGCACTACCTACTCTAGTGTGGCCTACTAAACTCTCTTGAGTTGTAGAAAGGGTGTGCTAGCCCTTAACACACAACTCTAAGTTCAGTAGAACTTACTGTATACTAAGCTTGTATTTATATGTACCTAAGGTACCTTTAGTGATTTTCAGTTGATCAATTCAATTGAGATTATCTGGTAAAACAATAGCAAGCTGGAATCCCACACGCTGCACACCAATGTGAGAAGTTGGCCTGGTATATGCTGTCCACTAATTATAGTGGGCACCTTGCACCAGTCCAAACAACCCCAAATTGGAATAAGGTTAAAGACAACCTTTATTGAAAGCTATCCTAGTGGTAGCTATGGAGAGCAGCCTTCAGGCTAAGTCTTGAAGGAATGTAAAGCAGCTTGTTTTACCAGTCTATAATCTCTTGAGTGACCAAATGAAAGAGGACCACACCAGGTATATATATATAAAATATATGTATTTAGTCTTAAACACACCCCTCTAGTCTCTTTATGAGGCTAGAGTTCGAAGTACATACGTTACAAGTCAGTTATCAGCAGTAATAGCACAAATACACGTTTGAGCCCTAGGGGCGTACCAAACCATATACTAAAATAGTGGTATAAGAACCACGACTGAGCTAGACACAAGGCCTAGAGCCTGTAGAAGTGATTGGACCCCAAGGAACCACCCAAGGTAGTGACACAGGGGACCCACGGGGAACGCGTGCAGTGTGAGAACACAGCCGCGAGCCACCGTTAACTTCTATGGGGAAAGTCGCGGTTGGAATTTTAAAGAAAGAGGACACTTCGGAGAGGACTTTCAGCTACCCCTTTAAACTTAAGAGTTTCTAGGGCCCACACCCACGTGAGTACCGAAATACTCGAGTTACCTCACCCAGGGAAGCCGGGTGCATACGTGTTAAAAGGTGTCGGGAATCGTCGTCGTTTTCAATGGTGATCTTCTTGAAAGTGCTGCTGCCGTGAAGAGGGAGAGTGTCCGGTGCGATCCAAGCCTGGATCGAGGAAGAAGAAGACCTGAAAGCAGAGGGGACAGAGTCTGGGTCACTAGCCAGTGACCAGGGGCACGATAGTCGAATGCCCTCAGATGTTGGGTGCTTCAGGTGAGTTGACGGGTGCCTTGACTCTTCAGCCACGAGGTCCAGGAGGTGTCGATGACAACCAGGAGCTGGATTTGAGCTGTACCATGAAGTCTGTCGAGTGCTGCGGTGTCGGCGACCAGAATGGACCCAACAACCATTGGCAATGGCAAGTCACGGGGAAACAAAGAAAAGGCTGCGGTGCAGACCAGCAAGGTCTGAGGGACTCACCCAGCGAGGGTAAGTCAGGGCACATCTGGAGCAACCAGGAAGGCCCAAGCAGAAGAAAAGTTGCCTTTGGTAGGGCCCACTAGCCAACGGACTAGCGACCGCAAAGGAGCCTTGAGTGGACACACTTGGAGCTGGCTTACGGGACACTCGTGGAGTGGAGGCCAGTGATCTTCAGTGCAGTCGGTGCTGGAGGCGGGGGCTACGCGAAGCCCCAAGCACAACTTCGTGGAAGACCAGGAAGAGGATGTACTTGCAAAAGTTCTTGGTGCCCAGGGGTCATGGTTCCACATTACCCACGATAGTCATGGGCCTCAGTTTCGCTGGGAACTCAGTGCAGCCTCGAAGAAGTCTGGAAATCTACCTCTGGTGTTGCAAAGACTTCGGCGTCCAGCGGGAGCTTCAGCGATGCAGACTGGACAATTGCTTCTTAGGTGCCTGCCAAGCAGGGGAGTCACTCCTTGACCCCAAGGGAGATTCTTCAGTCCTCTAATCTTGAAGTAGAGCGTCGAAGGTCCAGGATTCGGCTTCAGAGTTTCGTCCAGGGTAATCTAAAGTCCTAAGGACTGGGGTCCCATACTTATACTAAGTTAGGGGTTGGACATACTCTGGGGACCCACCTATGGGAGGGTCAGGGAAGAGGGGTGGTTACACCCATTCGCTTTGTCCAGTTTCGTCGCCAGAGCAGGGGCTGGAAGCCCCTGAACCGGTTTGAACTGGGGTATGCACAGGGACACCAAATGTGCCCCCAGTGCTGGACTTCAAAGCACTCTGAGAGTGCACCCACCCACCCCAATACACATCAGCCTGTCTGGGAGGTGGTTACACCTCCCTGCAACAGGAAACCTATTGTCCAGGCCTCCCCTGCCGGAGTTTCGGTCAGCATCAGGAGGCCAGACTCATGCCTGTGGCTGCAGAATCCATTTTGTGATGCCAGGGCTCTGTAAAGTTAATACCGGGTATGCCGGTGGGTACATGTCTCTCCCTCTAGAAGGGTGGAATGCTACCCCTGCCGCCAGAACTGGCGGTGGGTAGTATTCCAAGATGTTTGACACCAAACACGACATGTTCACGTGCAGCCATCCCAAAGTTAGCATTTAACGAGAGGTTATAAGGCACTTAAGAGTATATGGTCAGGCTGCACTACAAACAGTATCAGAGAAGGGTCTCCGAACGCTGCAGAGGGACTCTGCTCATGCAGGGGCACCCTCTCACATAAGAACCAAGCACTCTGCCTTCAGGATTGATAAGGCCTGCCATAGGAGTGACTTATAGGTTTATATGTGTGTATATATGTAGTGATATAGGTAACCTATATCACAGTGAGGGGTGCATGCACCACCTTACTCAGGCTGCAGTAGCAGACCTGTGGTGTCATTTTGGAGGGCCTTCCAGGGGTGGCACAATACATGCTTCAGCCCCTGTCAGGCCTCTGGGGTACCTATGCGCTGGGTACATAGTATACCAAATACTAGGGACTTATAAGGGCACTCCAGATTCCAATCAGAGATGTACCTAAGGTACATGGAAACCATTTTAGAGAGGAAGCAGCTAGGCTGGGGTTCTGATTAGCAGGGCCCCAGCCAGACTAAAGTGGAAAAACAGTGAAGCATCAGCAAAAAGTGGGGGTACCCATGTGAAGCAGATCCTACTCTCCTACAGCAGCCATCTTGGGAGGACGAGGGGTAGCGGACTAGGCTTTCCCTGACTCCGGCTACAAATTGAGACGCTGGCGCAAGCGCGCAGCGGGCGCGCCTAAGGCAAGCCCGTCTGTGCCCGTCCGCGCTCGAGCCGCGCGCAGCGCCAGAAACCCTGGTAGTTTGTTGCCAGGTAAGCCCCCCATTCTTGCATACTCCAAAAATACCCTGTTGGGACTGAACAGGGTGGATAGGGCTTTGGATTGTATATGTTTCACGTTTGACTCAATGCCGTTAGCTCCCCCAGGGGCCTGTCCTAATTGTAATACAATCCTTCCCGTTATCAGATATCAGCCCATTAGGTCCATTGATGATAAAAGGACAATTGTAGCTGGGCATGGTACTCAAGTCTTAAAATGTATCCTGGTGAATGCCAGGTCCTTGGTTAAACATAGTATGGAGTGTGCAAGGCTCATAGAGGAAAACAAAATAAAGATGGCTTTCATTACAGAAGCATGGACTGACGAGGCTTCCGGTCCAGATTTAGTGAAAGCTACCCCATCTGGGTTTCTCTGCCATGCATTAAATAGGCCGGTTAGGAAAGGGGGTGGATTGGCAGTAATCTACCATAGCTCTATTAAAGCTGTATTCCTGCCCGTTTGAACTATAGCCTGTGAGGCTATGTCTTTTAATTTCACCCTATCCGACCATCATACCTTTAAAGGTATTTTATTGTACAGGCCACCAGGAGCTAGAAACTCGTTTGCTGTTCCTCTTGGTAATTTGTTGGAAGAGGGTCTTTGTTGTAACACCTATACTATTTTGGGAGACTTTAACTTTTATTTAGAGCTCTCTACTGACCCTGACACAGCAATGCTGATGGACATGATGGATAGTGCCGATCTTAAGCAACATGTTAGGGGACCGACTCATGTAGCAGGACATACCCTGGATGGTATTTTTTCTAGCCATCCAGGTCTGTCGTTTACAGGCATATTACCACTTGTGTGGTCTGACCATGCTGCTGTTCAATTCGAACTAACTATTGCGGCTCAGCATGCGAGGAGTAGTTATCCCAAAGGACAGATAGAGACAAGAGCCTGGAATAGAGTCGATGGGACTGTTTTACAGGAGCTTCTTACTACCACGGCAAGTCATTTACCGCAGGGTGTAGAGGAGGCGACCTCCATCTACACCAATTGGCTTGCACAAGCGTGTGATAAAATAGCTCCACTAAAAACTGTTTTCCCCAAAAGATCACATCCCTCCGCTCCATGGATTACAGAGGAGGTGAGAAATCTAAAATGCATCTGTAAACGCCTTGAACGTAATTGGAGGAAAGGCTACAAGGAAGCAGAGAAGAAATTGTATAAATCTAGCCTTCAAGTTTATAAACAAGCTATTTTCTCCGCGAAACAAAAATTCTATTCGACCCAAATTGATTTGGCGAAGAACTCAGCCAAAGAGTTGTTTAGAACTGTCACCAGTCTGGCTTCCCTGAGCCCAGTTAGAGTTCAGTCTAGTCAGAAACTATGTGAGGAGATTGCCAAATTCTTCCTTAATAAAGTGGAGAGCATATTCTCAGTCTTCAGTGGACCCAATGATGCTGGGCTGAACATGGCGAAGGAGGTTTCTAAGCCCAAGAGGATTCCCCCCCCTTGCCTTGGACAAATTTGCGCCACTGACCGTAAACGATACTCTTGAGCTCCTAATGGGAGCCAAATCGGGCTCACCTTTTGATCCATGCCCGGTGACGGTTGCAAAACTGGCCCCCGGTCTGATCGCTCTCTCTCTCGCATCCATTTTTAATCGCATGTTTGAAACAGGACAGTTCCCCAAGCTTTGGAAGGTGGCCTCAATATTGCCCCTGGACACTAAGGATCCCAACAACTTTCGCCCGATCTCTCGTCTTCCTCTCCCTGCAAAAATGGTAGAAAAAATTATGAATCGTCAACTCAGTACTTTTTTGGGGGAAGTACAAGCACTGGATCCCTCCCAATATGGCTTTAGAGAGGGACACAGCACTGAGTCGGCGCTCATTAAGGCCACGGAGGAGATCAGTGAAGCAGTGGATCGAGGAGGCAGGGCAGCCCTGATCTTATTGGATCTGTTCGCGGCATTTGATACGGTCCATCATGATATTCTGATGGACCGTCTCAAGGACTGTGGGGTCCAGGGTAAAGCTTGGGATCTTCTTAAATCTTTTCTATCAGACAGAGGACAGATTGTACCCTTGGTAAATTTCAGTCCAAACCCTTTGCACTGCCATGTGGTGTACCGCAGGGGTCCTCACTGAGCCCCACACTCTTTAATGTGTATGTCTCATCATTGGCTCCCGTTATCAGTGCATTTGGGTTTGGGATCACGTCCTACGCTGATGACACAAATTGTGGTGTCTCTGTTACCCGGCCAATCGTTGGGAATAGATAAACGTTTCCAAGTCTGCATGGAACCGGTGGGAGATGGATGGCCGACAATTGCCTAAAGCTGAATTCAGGTAAAACGGAAGTAATGCTGTTTGGGAACGATCTTAACTTCTGGACTCCTAACTGGTGGCCGGCCTCCATGGGGTCACTCCCTACACCCTCTAAAAAGGTGAAACATTTGGGAATAATACTAGATGAGAAACTCTCCTTTGGGGCCCAAGTAAATGCAGTAACCTCAACAACAGCGCATGTCCTGAGAACTGTTAAGAAGGTATTGCGGCTTTTACCTTTGGGGAGTCGGCAAACAGTGGTTACAGCATTGGTCATGTCGAGGCTGGATTACTGTAACAGCCTCTATCTAAATATACAACAAAAACTTCTGTATAAACTCCAGCTGCTACAAAATGCCGCGGCCAGATTACTTACGGGCACAAACAAGTTCTCCCTAATTTCCAAAGAGATAAAAAATTGCACTGGCTCCCGGTGAGGCACCGGGTGCATTTTAAATCTCTCTGTATGGTCTTTAAAGCACTTCAAGGCTTAGGACCTGATCATTTAAGATGCCAGTTTCAATGGTATAGACCGACAAGAACTCTTAGATCTCTGGGAGCCAAACTGGTCGTAGTCCCACCAACAAAAAAAGCTCAGTGGGGTGGCAGAAGTTTCTCTTCATGCGCAGCAAAAGCCTGGAACGACTTGCCATTCCATTTGAGAAATGCCACCAATCTTCTAGCTTTCAGGAAAGGGTTGAAGACCTGGCTTTTTGATAAATAAACCCTCTTTTTTCTAGCTCTGCATTAAGGAGAGGCAACTAGCGCCAGGACACCTCCGGGTAATCGTGCGCTCTAAAAGTTTCCATAACATAACATAACATTGTTAAAAAGCCGCCCAGTAATGCAAACCCCATATGGGGATGTGTTACTCACCAAGAAGCCACATGTAAGCAAAATCACCAACAACCATACAATGTGCAAGATGTGACTGTTTGAAAATAAAGCTGTTGTGTACCCTTCTTGGAAAGGCAGCATACACATCGCGGAAGCAGCCCCTGGCATCACAGACAACCTGCACATATACAGACTGCCAGTGGTGTCTGTTGTGGAAAAGGTGTGCTATGTGGTGAGGAGGGTGAAGTGTCACATGGGTGTTGTCAATGGCCCCTAACATACAGGGGAAGTGGACAACGGAATAAAAGTGCACAGCTCACCTTTGCCACCTAGCGAATGAGGGTAGTGGGCAACAGAATAAAAGTGCACAGCTCACCTTTGCCACCTAGCGAATGAGGGTAGTGGGCAACAGAATAAAAGTGCACAGCTCACCTTTGCCACCTAGCGAATGAGGGAAGTGGGCAACGGAATAAAAGTGCACAGCTCACCTTTGCCACCTAGCGAATGAGGGTAGTGGGCAACAGAATAAAAGTGCACAGCTCACCTTTGCCACCTAGTAAATGAGGGTAGTGGGCAACAGAATATAATTGCCGAGCTCACCTTTGCCTTTCCGCCAGTGACTGTGAAACAGCAATAAACTGCTCTGATCTTATGTTGATGCATCTCCGGACCTGATAAAAGCAGCGGGACTGGCTTGTCTGTGAGATGCCAACAATGTCACAGGACCCCCTCTGGAAAGACCCAGTGGCAAAAAAGGTCTACTGCAGCTACTAATTTCCCATGGGCTGGTATAGTGTGGGAGCAGCCTGTCGCTGAATCCAGCTCCTGCACTCACTCAGCAGCCATGTCCAAGGTGATATCAGGTGGGAAGCGGCATCTGGACACAACAGCTTTCCTGAACATCTCAAAGATGTTGATCCTCTGCATATAAATCCTCTCTGTTCTGCACTTCATCAGAAAAAAACATCCTCAAAATAAGGGGTAAACCAACAAACGTGTTTCCACAACATAGTGAAGGCAGCAAAGAGCATGGTTGGGTGGGATCCTTTTTTTATGTGCTCAGTCTGCCTGTGATTGGTTGATGGGATAATACAAATCAGGTGTGGATGGGCAGTGAAGTTGAGAGCAAACACTTTTTACATTTCCAGGTGTGTTGCAAGTGTTGAAAACAGTGTTAAATATTTGTCTTAAAGATTTTTAAAGTTTACTTTCCAAGAAGATAAACTTTACAATTTGCTTTTAAGTGTAATTTATGAGATAGATTCTGACTACACATTGACAATTTGCTGCATTGAGTTCAAAATTGTCTTTAAAAAATTCATGTTTTAAATGATAAAATTACATTGAAGGTCAATAAAAATGTAATGGATGGTATGTTTTAATTAGTGATATGATCAGTGATCGTAAACAGGTTGAGTGGCACTCAGCAGAAGAGTTCACAAAATTCTGCAACTTTCTTTCCATGCCACATTTCCGTCACCCTCTGTGCACTGGACTCTGGAGCTGTGGCACGCGAGTGTCTGCAGACAAGTCACTTAACCACCCGTGCGTGACATGGCCAGTGGACCAAATTTAAAAAATATGAAAACAATGTTTACTTCAACCAAAAAAAGTATGTAGAAACACTATAATCATTGTCATTATTTGAATGACGCATACAAAAAGTGATGGATGGAATACTTGAATTTATCTCACTCACCAGTCCATTGTTATTTTACACACTAAGGGCCTCATTTATGAGCCTCCTTGCACCGCAGGTGCGTCACTTTTCGTGATGTTCCGTGGCGCAGGAACCTGCTCCATATTTACGAGGCAGCACTAAGCCACTTTTTTTGGCTTAATGCTGCCTTGTAAATATGGTTCCCTTTAACGCAGTTTTCTGCGTTAAAGGGACTTGCAATGGGTGTTGCTGGGGGCATTCCCAGCAACATCCATGGCTTTTTGACATTGCCCCAGAGTTACGAGAAATCGTAAATCTGAGAAAGCGCCAAAAACGTACGCCTCCCCAGTGGAGGCGTAAGGGAGGCACAACGAGGAGAAAAATCTTTATTTCTCCTCGTTTTTCCTTTTTCTATGTGTGCTGCAGAATGCAGCAAACATAGAAAAAGGAAAAAGTCTCTTGTGATTGTTCTTGTGCAGGAAGGTTTCCCTTCCTGCACAAAAACAATCATCCCCTCAATGCAGGCACCCTGGCACCATGGTGCAAAGGTGCCTGCGTTGGCACACGGCACCCCATTGTGCACCGGCACAGGGGAAAAGGACAGGAATACACCGTATCTCATAGATATGGCACATTCCTGCCCTTTTCTTCAACCATAGGACAGTGCAGCACGGAGGCCTGCGGCGCTGCCCTACGGTAAATCCTCATAAATGAGGCCCTCCGCATCCTCAGTTTGTACCCGGCCACATTCACATCAGTCTCAACCCTGCTCCAAAGGGAGCAGTTCAGCCTGAACTGTCTTTTCAGGGAGGACCCTGCCTGGCAGTTCGGGCCGACATGTTCCCAATGGAGCAGGGTCAGGACTGATCCCCCTATGGCTGGGTCCAAACTGAGGGGGCGCGATGTGCAAAATAACAATGGACTGAGATGGGGCCAAGTACTTACCAGTGGCTCCGATTATTTATTCCATGCATCACGTGTTCGATACTTCCTAATTTCAGAATCATTTGTCTTGTAAAGTATATACTTAACCTAGATTGTATTTACTTTGCTTTAGCGTGAACACGACGATCACGGTATCAGAGCGCTGTACAGAGAGAAAGCTGATGAGGTTACTGTACAATGAAGAACACCTGTTGCTTTAGATCCGTAGTACATAGAGTTCAAAGAGCTGTGCATAAAACAATCGCATACATAAAAAAAGGATGAATGACAGTTTCAATAAATCTAAAATGGCACAATATGGCTTTAACTTCCTTCTTGAAAATCGAGGGTGAGGTAATTGCTCTCGTTGAGGCTGGTAGGAAGTTCCATATTTTTGGAGCATATAAAGCGAAAGTGCAGTCATGCATTTTCCTTTTCTTGAATCTGGCTGGTTCTAGTATGAGGGGTTTAAGCACTTCTAGAATCCCTTCTGCCTCCTGATTGCTTCATCCTATTTGGCATATATTTGGGCCCGGAATTGTGGGGCGCTTTGTTATGCATGCAGCCTTCACCTGGATCCTAGCTTCTACTGGGAGCCGGTTAAGAGTCCTGACTGCTGGGGAGATGTGATCGGAATGACGTGTGCCTGTTAAAAGTCTTGCGGCTGCATTGAGTGTTGCTTTCATTGGGGCTAGGCTGGCGTTGAGTAGACCTATGAGTGTGGCATTCCCACAGTCCAGTCCTGAGAGAAGTAGAGATTGAACCGTAGTTTTGAGGTCATCCATCGGTATGAACTGTTTTGGTTTTCTAGAAGGTGCAAATGTCGGTCAGCGCTTCTGGTTGCCGCTTGTTGGTGAGCTCGCATTTTAAATTTGAGTCTAGTGTGAACTTAGATTTAACTTCAAGTAAAGACTGTTCATTTACACAATTCATTGAGAAGAAAACAATCCCTGTGAGTCAGAACACTGTACCTGGGGTGAATCACGACTGACCCTGTGCAATCAATCAATCAATCAATCACGGCATTTATAGAGCGCGCTACTCACCCGGGAGGGTCTCAAGGCAGTCTCAGTGCAGTAACTCTGGCTGCGGTGTTACTATCACTATGCAGTAATCCTGTGCCTGAAACAGGCCCTTACAAGACTCTATCTCTGAAACATGAATACTGTGGCAGTTGGTGTTTCATGCAAATTCACTTTCAACCAAATTCTCACCCGGACAATTTGCATTCCTAAACATAGAAGAAAGAGGGGGTGCTCTGGCATGTTCTGGCATGTTCCAGATAGTTATACTGGAACAGTCAGAGAGGTAGCGTTGGCATAGCTGAGGAGGAGTGTAGTGTTGGCATTACAAAGGCTTGCATGTCCAAGGGAAGACGTCTCCTGCCATGGCTAAAAAAGACAAGTTGACATGAGCGAAGGAAACGAAGGATTTTGGCACAGTTGAGGGAGTGGGTAGTGGCATGTGAAGCTGACTTGACCAGGTGTAGGAGAATGCCCAAAGAAGGCACAGCTGAATAGGACATGGGTGAGGAGTGCACAGAGCTGGCCTAGGGACATAAAGGCATCGCCATGACCAACACTAGGTTGCCAGATAGCTCTAGCGTTGCTGAAATCTATGTATCCATTGGAATTGTGTCATAAACCAAAATGTTGCATTCCGGGAGTCGTAGTCTACGTTTGTTTTAATTCAACCAGTTGGAATAAAACAGAAAATTTTGGTTTGTAAAAGTAATACATTACTTGGAGGTACCTGGGTGTCCTACATAGAGGGGGGGTTTGAGTCTGCCCAGAATCCATGTTGTCAGCAGTGCATCGCGCTGTAATACACAGCACATGTCCCTCTCTACAGGCTCAGCTGCTCTCCTGGACTAGAGGTTACAGTCCCTCCTGACCCTGCCTCCCTCCGCTCTACGAAGCCCCTCACCTGGGGCTGATCAAGGGTCCCAGGAGGTTCATCCATGGGCCTGCCCTCGCTTACCTCGCTTCTATTTTTAGGTCTCGCGCCTAGCGTTGCAGTGCGCAGCCCTGCTCGCGCAGCACTGCTCGCCCAGCACTGCTCGCGCAGCACTGCTCGCGCAGCGCGAGACCTCTAGAAAGGGCTTCTGAAAACGACCCACACGCTCGTACGTGTGGTTTTGTTTTCAGAAGCCCTCATTGGCTGTAGCGTGCGTTTTTGAAAACGGCACGCGATTGGGCAAAGGCGGGCGCATGTCCCGCCTTGCCGCGCCCATTCCCGACGGTGGCCAGAACGCGCAGCAGCGCGCGTTCGTCTCGCTTTGCTGCCGCGCTCTCTAGCCCCCGCTCCTCTGTGGTGCGCGCGCACCACTTGTTTCCCTTGTTTTTATTAGGGATGGAGTCAAGTTAGCTTTTGAAAAAATACAGATTTCTACTCACTTATGTTGTATTTTTGTATTCGACCCCAGCATGTTTCCCTCGTCTTCATTGCTTAATGTTGTTCTTGTGAACGTGTCACTCATTGTCGTTGAAATGAAATGTCACATAGCAGGCTGAAACCTTGGCAGCTATGGTGGCCAGGGATAAACATTTCTCCAAAGCTGCTGTGTGCTGCACACATTTTGTGCCTTCTTGTCTCCTATTTAAAGAAATGCTGCCACTGACCGGCACATTTACGCAGCTCGTGCTCACGGTGCGCATGACTACTCGAGTAGCCGCGCCCGCTCCTGGGAGCGCACCAATCAGACTCCACCTAGAAGGAGACCTACACCCAGGAGTAGCCCACTTGAGAGACGTTAGGAGTTCCCAAGTATACCCCCTAACGGATTTCTAAGCTCAAACCACTTTAAGGGGCCTCGCGGCTCCAGGAGCGGGCTCCACCCCTAGGACACCCGTGGATCAGCCCAACGCTGAAGAGGCGGTTGCTCTGGGCAAGGCCGGCTGTGGCTGTTCCTGGCGCAAGTGAGGAGTGCATGCAGCGCAGATGCTCGAGCGCTCGAAATAAACCCACCGTTTTAGAAGGAGCGTGCCTGTGTGTTGTACTGCGTTACCGCGCGATCTTGCAAACGGCAGTGCAGAGTGTGAAAATTGCACCAATATTTTCTGGGGCTACGTAGGCTATTTCGTATTGTTAGGTTTACATCAACCAGATGCCATCTCGGAATACTGCGTACCAAATCTCTCCACCATGAGTTTGTCAGAAGAGCAGGTACAGCTTACACTGCTGCAATAGACCCGTGACAAAGATGAACTTTGGTGGTCATGTGACCCTGGGTCGGGTAAAGTAGTGACCACCCTCTGCCTCGCGGCTAGTAGAATCGCATAATTCCAGTGGCTCTTAATACAGCCTAGTACTCCCTCTGCACAATGTAACCCTGTATCAGGCATAAGACCAGTAGACCCACTCTGGTCGAGTGCACTGTGCCAGAGCGCTGTACCCATGCCATGCAGCCTGCCTCACTCTCCTCCCGTGATGCAAGGGCACAGCTACATCTCTGCACTGCGTAGCCCTCTATCAGACGGAACTCACAAGGCCTTGCAGTGTTCCAGTGCACCAAGGGGTACTGCCATGTCTCTACACCATGTCCTACAAGCGCACATTGCCCCCATGCCCCAGTGGCATGTAACTGTAAGAGACAAACCTCATGCAACCTCACACTACTCCATTGCACGAGGGTGCACTGCCAAAGATCTGTAACATGCCCTGCAGCCCCACTCTGCTCCACTGAATCGGGCACTGCTAATGCTAGGGAGAACCTCACACAGGAGCCTGCGTGCCTCCAAGGGGTACAGAGCCAGCATGTCTCCCGGGGTACAGAGCCAGCATGCCACCCTGGGAGTACAGAGCTAGCATGCTCCTGAGGGTACAGAGCCAGCATGTCTCCTGGGGGTACAGAGCCACCATGCCACCCGGGGGTACAGACCCAGCATTGCACCCTGGGGGTAAAGAGCCAGCATGTCTCCTGGGGGTACAGGGCGAGCATGCCACCCGGAAGTACAGAGCCAGCATGCCTCCTGGGGTACAGAGCCTGCATGCCACCCCGGGGGTACAGAGCCAGCATGTCTCCCGGGGATACAGAGCCACCATACCTCCGGGGGGTGGTTAACAGAGCCACCATGCCTCCCAGGGGTTCAGAGCCAGCATGCCTCGGGAGGCGGGGGGCGGGAGGGTACAGAGCGAGCATGCCTCCAGAGAGAAATATTCTCACCCATCGTTTATTCAGTGGGTATAAATTGGAGGCAGCTTCCTTGTGTAATGCACAATGTTTATGGGTTAGTGGTTACCCATGTCTTTAATAAACCACTTGTTTAGGTGAGTGCTATTGGCATTGTACATGACAATGCCTTTCATTTATATGTTTTTAAAACCACAAGCGGGCGTAAACTCACACTTTGTACTTATAGTCCATGCTTACGAGAAGCAAGGCTGGCAGTAAATGAGGTGCAGTTACTGCCAGCCTTGCTTCTCGTAAGTAATGAATATAAGTACAAAGTGCATCTTTAGGCACCGCTTGCAGGTTTCCAAAACACATAAATAAAAAGCATTGTCATTTACAATGCCAATAGCTCAAACTCTAGCAAATGCGAGACCTATTGCATTGCAAATGCTTGTTTAAACATCCTGCTGCCTCTTTGCATGGTGAAGGGCTAACTGGGGGAAAGAAATTCAGATCCCAGAATGAAAAGAAAACAAACCTTGACTGGAGCATGCATGGACCTGGGAACCTTGGCAGCTATGCCTCCCTACAATGCTTGTCACTTCCAAGCTGAGCTTCATGCTGACAAAGAGGACTACCAAGGTGCCACCCGCCCAATGCCTGCAGACTGGTACTGATAGGTAAGAGATTATTGTTAGTGTTACACCATGTCCTCTACAACAACGTGTGAAGTTTAAATAGAGACAATAATGCATTCCCTGATTAAACTTCACTCATTTATCCGTGCATAAAAAGCAAGGGTACTGTGATCCTGTCTACAATGGTGCTGAGGGGAGAGGTGTGGCAACAAAATAACAATCATATAATCATTTTTGGAATTTCACTTACAAATAAGAATACAGTTTTATTTGAAGACCCAGCTGACTTTATTCTAATGTCAATGTTCTATCTTTTTTCTGTTTTATGAAATATTTAATTTTGGAGCCCAAGCCAAAAAAAAACAAATCCTTGAAAAAATCATGTTCCTCCCTGATTTAAATTCAGCGTGTTTTTTTTCAAGAAGCAGCTGCGAGAGGCTCCTAAGCAGGATACTTGATATGTTTGCGATTCAGTCATATGCTAGGACAGCACTGTTAGGGGGAGTGGCTTATGTAAATCAATCCACTCCCTGCAGCACAGTACGGTTGAATGTCTAGTGGTAGGATCTCCAGGGCTCCTCCCGGCAGCACAGTACGGTCGAATGTCTAGTGGTAGGATCTCCAGGGCTCCTCCCGGCAGCACAGTATGGTCGAATGTCTAGTGGTAGGATCTTCAGGGCTCCTCCCGGCAGCACAGTACGGTTGAATGTCCAGTGGTGGGATCTCCAGGGCTCCTCCCGGCAGCACAGTACGGTCGAATGTCTAGTGGTAGGATCTCCAGGGCTGCTCCCGGCAGCACAGTACGGTTGAATGTCTAGTGGTAGGATCTCCGGGCTCCTCCCGGCAGCACAGTACGGTCGAATGTCTAGTGGTAGGATGTCCAGGGCTCCTCCCGGCAGCACAGTACGGTCGAATGTCTAGTGGTAGGATCTTCAGGGCTCCTCCCGGCAGCACAGTACGGTTGAATGTCTAGTGGTGGGATCTCCAGGGCTCCTCCCGGCAGCACAGTACGGTCGAATGTCTAGTGGTAGGATCTCCAGGGCTCCTCCCGGCAGCACAGTACGTTTGAATGTCTAGTGGTAGGATCTCCAGGGCTCCTCCCGGCAGCACAGTACGGTTGAATGTCCAGTGGTAGGATCTCCAGGGCTCCTCCCGGCAGTACAGTACGGTCGAATGTCTAGTGGTAGGATCTCCAGGGCTCCTCCCGGCAGCACAGTACGTTTGAATGTCTAGTGGTAGGATCTCCAGGGCTCCTCCCGGCAGCACAGTACATTTCAATGTCTAGTGGTACGATCTCCAGGGCTCCTCCCGGCAGCACAGTACGGTCGAATGTCTAGTGGTAGGATCTCCAGGGCTCCTCCCGGCAGCACAGTACGGTCGAATGTCTAGTGGTAGGATCTCCAGGGCTCCTCCCGGCAGCACAGTACGGTCGAATGTCTAGTGGTAGGATCTCCAGGGCTCCTCCCGGCAGCACAGTACGGTCGAATGTCTAGTGGTACGGGGGGCGTGGCCGAGCCGAGCAGCAAGATGGCCGCTTGGTAAAGGGGCTCTGCCGGCCGAGCACAAAATCCGACAGGAATCCTGCTTTAAACTGCCCATCCTGACAAAAGCAAGCCTGCTGTGGGTATAATACGCCGCGCTGCACACAATAAGTTGCCCATGGACCCGAGACTTGGCGCGGAAGCGGCCCACTTGCGGTGGTGGACTGGCGGCCTGGCAGGGGCGGTGAAGCGCTGAGGGAAAGGCCGCAGCGGTGAACGGACCTGGACACCTCGGCTGCTGGCACATCGAGTCACTCACCCGCCTACAGACGGGCACCCACGGCGCGCCCAGGGCAGATCAGGGTGCGCTGGGGGGGCTACTGAGGTGCCGGAAGAGGTGGACTCCGGGACCCGACTTCGCTCCTGTGGCGCCATCGGCGGAGTGAGTACCGAAACCGGGGCATCGGCTGCGGCGAGCTGGTCCGGGAGAGGGCGGAGCGGCTGTGGGCGGTGGCCGCGGTGTGGCGGGGTGCACATTGTGGGGTTGCGGTCCTCCGGGGCGCTCCCCCCCTTCCCCCGCGCAGCGGCCTCCGGCCTGCGGTCTGAGCACGCCGGGATCAACGCAGTGCAGAGCGCGGACCCCCAGGTGCTACGCGGGCCCATAAAGAACGTATACATCGGCCGGAGCCCAGCGGAGACCCATCGGAGCTGCCAGGGAGCGAGAGACTGGGCTCCGAGGTGTTGGGCTGCACTGCCTGCTGCGGCGGGCCGGTGAGTGGTGGATCGCACCGGGACCGCGCCGCCATTCGAGCCCCTGACGCCATCATCGGCGCGCGACCATCGCGCGCTGCTGTGGACACCATTGTAGACTGCACTGGCCTGACCGGCTCCACGATCCAGGAATCCCTCGGCACCCGGGGCCATAGCCTAAGGGCCTGCTGGGAAAACGGACACAGACCGGTGGGCCGGCCTAGACAGCACACGCCACCGACCGCTGACCTGAGCCTGGCTGCATGCCCCAACCTCCAACGACGAGCGAAGAGCCTACCCAACGGACGGCGCGGCGGCCGTGGAAGCTGTAACTGGGAGTGAAGGTAGGCCAGGGGGTGGCTCCCAGTGGTGCTTTCGGGCCTACCTAAAAACGTACTGGCAAGGCGGAGGGGAGGCTGCTATACCTGGAGGTGCGTGCCGGGCCCACTCTGCTCACATACAACTTGCCCCTGGGAACAACAGGGTGTGTATACCGGGGCCCTTGCTCCCTCGCCACATATTGAAAGCCTGCCAACCCTAGATGGTACTGCCACAACGCAAGGGCACAATGGGGAAGGCTGACAACAAACAGCCGAAAATAACATTTGACAAACGCAGCACCAGGCACGCAGATGGAGAGCTCATGTCGCAGACAACTGTACCGGAAACACAAATGGAACCGGAACACGACGAAGACATAAAAACTCTGCTCCACGACGTGAAAGGCTGCCTTAAGGAAATAGATGCCAAGATTGACTCCCTTGCAGTCCGAATGGACCAGGTATCGCACAAAGTAGACAAACACGAGTCGCAGCTCAAGGAGCTGGAAACACGAGTCTCGGACACGGATGACCTCCAAGCAGAGACACAAGAACGCCTCTTACGTATGGATAAGGTACTGGAGGTCATAAAAGCGCGTAATGAGGACCTTGAGGCGCGCTCACGAAGGAACAACGTACGCATCACAGGTGTACCAGAGTCCACAGCCATAACTAACATGGAGAAATACGTGGAGGGACTCTTTCAGGACCTGTTCGGAACTGACCTCTCAGTAATGTTCTTGGTGGAACGGGCCCATCGCACTCTGGGACCGCGGCTGCCGCCGGGTGCTCCCCCGAGACCGATACTGGTCCGGCTCCTTAACTATAGGGACAGAGACACAATTCTCCGCTTGGCCCGAGAACGAGGGACCGTACAATATCAGAACAACGTCATCTCACTATACCCCGACTTCACACAGGCGGTCCAGGCTGCGAGGACGGAGTTCCTACCGGCCAAGAAACTGTTCCAGAAAGCTGGAATTAAGTATTCCATGTTTACCCGGCTAAACTCCGTGTTCATACAAATGGCAAGCCTTCCTTTTTTACAGAAGCTAGCGCTGCACTGAAATTCGCAAAACAACAAGCACGGCTGCAAAGAGACCAAGTACGGGACAAGGACAACTCTTCACAGAACCAGCTCAGTGACAATGACTAGTGTACCACTCAGCTATTGAGTCCCGGGTGGCTCCGCTCTCAATTTCGTCCCTTCATAGGAGAGGGTCTTTCATCGATTTTTTTAATATGTTTCTGCACGGGTGAAATTACAAGTATATGGTAGTTCATAATGCTCGGCCACCCTGTTACGTAGTGACAGGTAGTACGCCGTCAACCTCACGCCCCCTCTGGGATGATTCCCTGTTTCTAAGAATTATTGGGCTATTGACTTTTAAAGGGTGGTTAAGTTTGAATCTCGACCTGATTGGGGGTTGGAGTGGGTGGGGGTGGGAAGGGTTGTTTTTTTCTATGTATTGTTTATTGCATTGTGCCTTATGTTTCACAACTGAAGAGATGCGATTTGCACATGTCCTACACTCTCCTGGGCTTGCTATTAAATACTGGAGTGGACTCTCCGACATGCCACCAGGGAAGTGTCCTGTAGCAGAACTAGAAGTCATTAGAGCCATGTACCACTTTACACCAGCCTGTCTACTTTAACATGCTTAACCTGGAATGTACGCGGTCTAAATGACCACAGAAAAATGCGCCTCATACACTCTCACCTATCCAGATACTCGGCGGCGATCTGCCTCCTCCAGGAAACCCATCTCAAGGACACGGCCTGTGACAGGCTGAAGTCCAACAGATGGAGTGATGTGTTCACCTCATGCTATTCTAATTACTCCCGAGGGGTTGCTACTTTAATTCGGAGGGGGACCCCCTGGGAAACCATTAAGGTGCTCAGCGACACTGACGGGCGCTATGTGTTGGCGCTTGGGGTGTTGTTTCATCGTAGAGTTCTCATTGCCAATGTCTACGGACCGAACACAGATGACCCCTCTTTTTTCCAACAAGTATGGCATGCCATCCAGTCCATGGGCGATGCGTTGCTAATTTGGGGTGGTGATTTCAATACAGTCCTATCATTAAGCATGGACAGGGTGGGAGCCTCGCGCACACATCATCCGCAAGCAGCAGCAACTCTACACCAGATAATGGAAGATGGCGGTTTGATAGACACCTGGCGGAGCCTCCACCCCAACGCCCGGGAGGGTACATGTATTACGCAGCAACATAATGCATGGTCACGCTTAGACTTTTGGCTCACTTCTCCCGATCTGCACTCATGGGTTTTAGCTGCATCCCACCACGCTCGCACGCTTTCGGACCACTCTCCAGTCACCTTGATCCTACAGATACCCCTGCCTTATAGACAGCCCTTCACTTGATGCCTGCCACCCAATGCTTTACTAGACTCTGCCTTCAGAGAGGAGCTACACTCGCACATTACAGAGTACTTTGACAAGAACACAGGGTCTGTGGATTCGGTCGGGACCTTATGGGAGGCCTTCAAGGTGGTAATACGGGGACATTGTATAGGGGGACAAAACAGGGTACTCAAAGACATACGTGGCTGTCTCGCCCGTCTAGACTTGGAGATACACACACTTGAACAACAGTATTACGCGACACCATCGACGGGGACATTGGGGCAGATTCGTAGCAAATTGACTGCATACCAGGAGGAGGCCGATAGGGAGATAAGATTTCTCCATAAATATGCGATTGCAAGGAGATATGGGGAGGGTGATCGACCCTGGAAGACACTTGCGAACCTACTGAGGCCGCCTAGGGGAGCCACCTTCATCACAGCTCTCCACACCCCGGACAATGACATGGTACACTCCCCCCCGGATATTTTGGCCACCATGCGTAATTTTTATACACAACTATACACATCCCAAGTGACGCCTTCGGACTTGGTCCTGAAGGACTACTTTGATTCCATAGCCCTAGTATGGTTCCACGACGTACATAGGAAATATCTAGATGTACCATTTACGGTGGAGGACGTCCGTAAGGTTATTGGAAGCATGCGGGCAGATAAGGCGCCGGGAGCGGACGGCCTCACTGCGCAGTTTTACAAAGAATATTCGGAAGAACTCGCCCCCCACCTCCTGGCGGTGTATCAGGAAGCGTTGCAGGTGGGAATTCTCCCGGCATCAATGAGAGAGGCAATCATAATTGCCCTTCTGAAGCCGGACAAGGACCCCCAGCAGTGTGAGTCCTATCGTCCGCTTTCCTTGATTAACTTGGACGCAAAGATTTTTGCAAAACTCTTGGCCACCAGACTCTAGCCGTTGCTCCCATTGATAGTCCTCCCGGATCAATCCGGTTTTGTATCGGGCAGAGCAACCTCGCACAATCTCAGAACGCTATTTGGGCTGTTACATTACATGGCGCTGCATGTGCCGGCTGCAGCTGTGCTTTTAGATGCCTCGAAGGCATTTGACTCGCTTGAGTGGGGATTTCTTTTTCCTTTGCTCAACAGGATAGGTCTAAGCCCGATTTTCATCAAGCAAATCCAGCTTCTTTACACGCAGCCCACGGCGCGCCTTAGAGTAAATGGGCTGATCTCCGAACCATTGACTATAACACGTGGCACCAGACAGGGATGTCCTCTGTCGTCGTTACTGTTCGCGATCGCGACAGAACCTCTGGCGGCACGACTGCGCCAACATCACGCAAACAGGGGGATTGGCTTTACAACCAGGGTGCTCACCGTGTCCATGTACGCGGACGACATCACGCTTTATATGGTGCATCCCAAAGACAACCTGGCATCCATGACAAGGGAGGTGGTTCGATTCGGGGGATTATCGGGGGTAAACATAAACTGGAACAAGTCCGTTCTCCTTCCACTCACTCCTGGTACTCAGGCCTTTACCATTGATTACCCGTTAGTATGGGCCTCGGGCCCTATTTGCTATCTGGGGGTCTGGTTCAGCACCGATCTACAGGAACTATGGACCGCTAACTATGGGAGGGTGGTGGCTTGGATTGAAGATAGGATAAGACGGTGGAAGACTCTTCCTCTCTCCCTGGCGGGCCGCATAGCGATAGCCAAAATGATAATATTGCCGAAATTACTTTATCTCTTTGTAAACATTCCACTTCTGCTCCCAATACATTTTTTTAAACGGTTGAGATCGCTTATGATAGAACTAGTGTGGGCGGGGGGTCAACCAAGAATAGCCTGGGAAGTTTTGACACTACCGCAGGAACAGGGCGGAATGGCAGCCCCGGACCTCATCCTTTATGCATACAGCGCACAGGCGCAATTCTTACATTTCTGGGCTCACCCCACTCCCTATCAACCACATGTATCCATAGAAATAGATCGTGCGGCCCCCTTACCAATATCGACAGCACTTTTTCATCCCTATAAGCGCCCTCGTGGGGAAATAGACACTGTACAAGTCATGCGATGGGCATGGGAGGGACTTCGCAAAAGGGCTCACCAAGAGGTACTCTACGCACCATCCATGCCCCTTCTCAACAATCCTCTGTACCCCCTCTCATGGAGCGAAAGGCTCAGGAGCGTGCAAGCTTGCACAATCTAGCAGTAGGCGGAGACCTCTATCCTAATGATACTTTCCTCACCCTGCAACACATGTGCTACCCCGAAGAGCCGTCAGCTCTTGATATGCTACTGTACTACCAGCTACGCGCATCTTGTAAGAGCAAATTTTCCACATTCCCGGCGCCCCCACCAGCCCTGCCGGCGCTTGAAAACCTGCTGGCGGTGGAGTCGGGACGGAAACTTATTTCACGCATGTACAAACACACACAGAGAACCTCCCCGATAATGGTTCACCCATCGCGCATGGCATGGGGAGAAGAGTTAGGTGCACCCCTTACAGATGACCAATGGGCGTTGAGTTGCAAACAGCTGGAGCGACTATCGCCAAATTACCGCCTCCGGCTTATTCATTTTAAGTATCTTCATCGCCTCTACCGGACCCCCATACAATTACATAAAATGCGACTCCGTGAAGACGATGGTTGCTGGAAATGCGGTACCCCACATGCAACTTTCTTGCATCTAGCCTGGAGCTGCAGGCCTATAGCGAACTTCTGGCTTGAAGTTTTCCAACACATACAACACATCACTGGGCTGGACCTCCCCTGCACCCCCCTCACATCCCTGCTCGGGGTGCTGGAGACGGTAGCCCCTAAATTGCGTAAATTGCCCGAGATGCTCCTATTGATGGCAAAAAGACAAATAGCGTTGCAATGGGGTGCAGCCCGAGCCCCGTTGATTAAAGATTGGGTCAAGAATGTTACGTATTGTAGGACACAGTTGTCAAATTATTGGGAACTTCAGCCTACCAAATCTCGACCCAAAGACATCTGGGAACCGTTTGTAACTTGGCTGAACTCCAGGGTGGGTGAGGACTGATGTATTGCTATAATGTTATATGTCCCCGAATGAGGTACCCACTGGCTTGTGTAGAACGGACTTGTCCTGGAGGTGTAAGTGAAGATGTTATACTATGGAAGCTTATTCCAATGGTAGTTCATGTTACAGGACCCACACTGAGGCCCGTACACTAGGCTGGACCGCTTGGAATACTGTTGTGTCAGGTATAATCTCGTACAGTATGGCACTAAATTGTATGTTTATGGATATGTCAGATGTAATTTTGAATAATATGGCACTGCACTGTTTGTTTCTTTTTTGTTGCATGGTTATGAAAATGCAAATAAAAAGCAATTTAAAAAAAGAATGTCTAGTGGTACGATCTCCAGGGCTCCTCCCGGCAGCACAGTACGGTTGAATGTCTAGTGGTACGATCTCCAGGGCTCCTCCCGGCAGCACAGTACGGTTGAATGTCCAGTGGTAGGATCTCCAGGGCTCCTCCCGGCAGCACAGTACGGTTGAATGTCTAGTGGTAGGATCTTCAGGGCTTCTCTCTCGAACCTTTATAGTTTGTTACTTTCCCACCAGCTGAATTTTCCGGTTCTACATTTTCTCACATTTAGGGCCATATTTACAAGGGGAGTTGCTTGGCTCTTGCACCAACCAACATGGTGCAGGCACGACACAAGCCCAAAATGCGAGTTGTGAAGCCGTGCAAGGCCCCCTTGTGTGGCTCTGACTGACTTCATAAATCTGGAGTGAGGCAAATCAGCGCAAATCGCTGCATTGCCGTACTTTGCGACCGGAAGGTGTACCATGGATGCTACGTGGGTGTTCTTATGGAAGGTGTACCATGGATGCTGCGTGTTTGTTCTTATGGAAGGCGTACCACGGATGCTGCATGGGTGTTCTTATGGAAGGCGTACCATGGATGCTGCGTGGGTGTTCTTATGGAAGGCGTACCATGGATGCTGCGTGGGTGTTCTTATGGAAGGCGTTCCACAGATGCTGCGTGGGTGTTCTTATGGAAGGCGTACCACGGATGCTGCATGGGTGTTCTTATGGAAGGCGTACCATGGATGCTGCGTGGGTGTTCTTATGGAAGGCGTACCATGGATGCTGCGTGGGTGTTCTTATGGAAGGCGTTCCACAGATGCTGCGTGGGTGTTCTTATGGAAGGCGTACCATGGATGCTGCGTGGGTGTTCTTATGGAAGGCGTACCATGGATGCTGCGTGGGTGTTCTTATGGAAGGCGTACCATGGATGCTGCGTGGGTGTTCTTATGGAAGGCATACCATGGATGCTGCGTGGGTGTTCTTATGGAAGGCGCACCATGGATGTTGCGTGGGTGTTATTATGGAAGGCGTACCATGGATGCTGCGTGGGTGTTCTTATGGAAGGCGTACCATGGATGCTGCGTGGGTGTTCTTATGGAAGGCGTACCATGGATGTTGCGTGGGTGTTCTTATGGAAGGCGTACCATGGATGCTGCGTGGGTGTTCTTATGGAAGGCGTACCATGGACGCTGCGTGGGTGTTCTTATGGAAGGCGTACCATGGATGCTGCGTGGGTGTTCTTATGGAAGGCGTACCATGGATGCTGCGTGGGTGTTCTTATGGAAGGCATACCATGGATGCTGCGTGGGTGTTCTTATGGAAGGCGTACCATGGATGTTGCGTGGGTGTTATTATGGAAGGCGTACCATGGATGCTGCGTGGGTGTTCTTATGGAAGGCGTACCATGGATGCTGCGTGGGTGTTCTTATGGAAGGCGTACCATGGATGTTGCGTTGGTGTTCTTATGGAAGGCGTACCATGGACGTTGCGTGGGTGTTCTTATGGAAGGTGTACCATGGATGCTGCGTGGGTGTTCTTATGAAAGGCGTACAATGGATGCTGCGTGGGTGTTCTTATGAAAGGCGGACCATGGATGCTGCGTGGGTGTTCTTATGGAAGGTGTACCATGGATGCTGCGTGGGTGTTCTTATGGAAGGTGTACCATGGATGCTGCGTGGGTGTTCTTATGAAAGGCGGACCATGGATGCTGCGTGGGTGTTCTTATGGAAGGTGTACCATGGATGCTGCGTGGGTGTTCTTATGGAAGGTGTACCATGGATGCTGCGTGGGTGTTCTTATGAAAGGCGGACCATGGATGCTGCGTGGGTGTTCTTATGGAAGGTGTACCATGGATGCTGCGTGGGTGTTCTTATGGAAGGCGTACGATGGATGCTGCGTGGGTGTTCTTATGAAAGGCGGACCATGGATGCTGCGTGGGTGTTCTTATGGAAGGTGTACCATGGATGCTGCGTGGGTGTTCTTATGGAAGGCGTACCATGGATGCTGCATGGGTGTTCTTATGGAAGGTGTACCATGGATGCTGCGTGGGTGTTCTTATGGAAGGCGTACGATGGATGCTGCGTGGGTGTTCTTATGGAAGGCATACGATGGATGCTGCGTGGGTGTTCTTATGGAAGGTGTACCATGGATGCTGCGTGGGTGTTCTTATGGAAGGCGTACGATGGATGCTGCGTGGGTGTTCTTATGAAAGGCGGACCATGGATGCTGCGTGGGTGTTCTTATGAAAGGCGGACCATGGATGCTGCGTGGGTGTTCTTATGAAAGGCGGACCATGGATGCTGCGTGGGTGTTCTTATGGAAGGCGTACCATGGATGCTGCGTGGGTGTTCTTATGGAAGGCGTACCATGGATGCTGCGTGGGTGTTCTTATGAAAGGCGGACCATGGATGCTGCGTGGGTGTTCTTATGGAAGGTGTACCATGGATGCTGCGTGGGTGTTCTTATGGAAGGTGTACCATGGATGCTGCGTGGGTGTTCTTATGGAAGGTGTACCATGGATGCTGCGTGGGTGTTCTTATGGAAGGCGTACCATGGATGCTGCGTGGGTGTTCTTATGGAAGGTGTACCATGGATGCTGCGTGGGTGTTCTTATGGAAGGTGTACCATGGATGCTGCGTGGGTGTTCTTATGGAAGGTGTACCATGGATGCTGCGTGGGTGTTCTTATGGAAGGTGTACCATGGATGCTGCGTGGGTGTTCTTATGGAAGGCGTACAATGGATGCTGCGTGGGTGTTCTTATGAAAGGCGGACCATGGATGCTGCGTGGGTGTTCTTATGGAAGGTGTACCATGGATGCTGCGTGGGTGTTCTTATGGAAGGCATACGATGGATGCTGCGTGGGTGTTCTTATGAAAGGTGTACCATGGATGCTGCGTGGGTGTTCTTATGGAAGGTGTACCATGGATGCTGCGTGGGTGTTCTTATGGAAGGTGTACCATGGATGCTGCATGGGTGTTCTTATGAAAGGCGGACCATGGATGCTGCGTGGGTGTTCTTATGAAAGGCGGACCATGGATGCTGCGTGGGTGTTCTTATGAAAGGCGGACCATGGATGCTGCGTGGGTGTTCTTATGAAAGGCGGACCATGGATGCTGCGTGGGTGTTCTTATGGAAGGTGTACCATGGATGCTGCGTGGGTGTTCTTATGCAACATCCATGGATTTTGACGCATTGCCAGATTTACCAAAAGTGGTAGACCTGGGAATGCACCAAAATGCTGCGTCTTCCCAGGTGAGACGCAACAAGGAGAACTATTTTTATGTCTCCATGGTTTTTCCTATTTCTATGTGTGTTGCATTCTGCAGCACACATGGAAAGAGGAAAATGTCCCAGGGAATTGTTTTTTGTGCAGGAAGGTGCCCCTTTTTGCACAAAAACAATCATCCTTACAATGCAGGCACACTTGCATCATGGTGCAAGTGTGCCTGCGTTGGCGCTAGGCAGCCCATTGTGCACAGGGCTGGGGAAAGGACAGGAATGTGCCATATTGGGATAAATACAGTGCATTCCTGCCCTTTCCCTGTAATGCAGGGCACATTACTTTGACACTAATATGCCTCTTACTGTTCAAAGATGTCACATGCTGCTTTTGGAATTCATGATGCGTCACCTGATGGAGACTGCTTTTCATGTGAGACTGATCATAACCAGTCTTGACAAGTAATATCGTCCTGTGTTGTGCTAATCTTTTGTAGTGTGAGTGTGGAACAACTTGTGACTTTTACTAATAACATGTCAAGCAGCTCTCCATAAACAGGGCGACTTGAATAACGCAATTCTGCAGATGCTGGAATTGTCGCATTTGTCGCATAATCCATCATCTGCTGCATAATCTTCAGAGTTTATCAGAAAATGTATTCTAGCTCAAACCGATGAAAAGTTACTAAAACTACAGCAACACGAAATGCAGCACAGTGGAAAGTAACTCGCAAGCTGACCTGTCAACCTTTCAGTTGCTTATTCCTGTATTTAGCTGTTAAACTGATACTAATGATGTGAAATGTTTCCCAGTGCTAATATTTCTACAAATGTCAAAATAAGTAATATCATCAAAAAATGTACCCAATACACTAAATAATATGACTTATATTGCTGCATAATTTTGTCAACCCTGCCACATAATATGGTCCTCCTGCCACATACTACCCGTGGCCCTGAACATTGGCGATAACTGCATGTGAAATATGGCAGACACCTTAAGTGAAAAACAAATGAAAGAGAAACTAATCAGTGGAAATGCATTGTTCTGACAATAAAACATATTTGGTTTAAATGATTACATCGGAAATCTTTGTCTATAACTGGTTGACGCACTAGGGACAAGGGACTTGTGTGTTTATAGACCTCTGAGGGCCCAGCCTGGGAGAGAAATCATTGCGAATACATAGGTCAGTTAAAAACATGTGTTAGGCTGTTCACTGTATACAATAGGCTGCCGCAGAATGTGCAAAATGACTCGGAAGGAAATATACTAACACTTTTCACTAGCTTTGCTTCACAAAAAGGACACAAACGCAGGTAAAGTGTTGTGTTGGGATTTACTTTCCAACACTAATTCTGGTTTGCGTTGGAAAGTGGCCCATGTGCTACTTTGCGGACGGAGCACTTTCATGGGTTGTAAGTGAGCATCCCATGCAAACACCCACGGTTTTTGGTGCAAAGCCCCATCTACTAAAAAAGTAAACAGGACTTTGTGCCAAAAACCTACGCTTTCTCGAAGCAGCTGTAAAGTCTTGTGAAAATGTGAAAGGGTACTCTCCCAATCCAAAACCTATGCTTGACATCACACGTCCACCCTGGCATTATTACAGAATGTAAATATTATTAAAGCATACCTGCAGACTGTGACTACATGCCTGCCTTTCTTTTTCACTGCAGAACTATGCCATTGTATTTCTTTACATATATAGCAGCCTGCTCGCCAGCGACAGGTACTTTGTGTAGGGTCTATGGAAAGTCCCCAAGCCTGTCTCTGTCCTCCCCAGAAATGTACTGTCTCCTACACCCCTGCTCAGGGAGCAACCAATGCTGAAAGTGCCCTCGGCTGTAGGCAGGGAGCCTGGACTGTCTGCACAAGGAGTAGTCCCTAAAAATCTTACATTAGGCAGCAGGGCGAGTTACGGTCAGGGCTGGAAATAAATGAGAAATCAATTTTAGTACTTCAGTTTCACAGTAATCACAGCCCCGCCTAAATGACTTGAACTTGTCATGAAATTGTCCTCAGAGAAAGAGAGAGGTGCAGTCACCGCTGCCGACAACAGCTGATGACACAAGACACTGAGCACTTTATGATCTGAGCACAAGGGATGCAGGGTCTCAAGTGAACACAGATGAGTGCATGGTGAGAAGAGTGTGAGGTGACTGAAGGGGTGGAGAGTGTGTTAGGTGGTGAAGACGGCGAGAGTGTGTGAGATGAGTTAAGGGGTGAGGAGTGTGGAGTGCAAAAATGTAGAGGGTCAGTACTATGTGAAGTAAGTGCAGAAGATGGGTGTATCAGGTGAGTACAGAGGACAGTAGTATGTGAGGTGAGTAAAGAGGGTAAGGAGTGTGTGAGGTGAGTCCAGAGGGTTAGGAGTGAGGAAGGTGAATGCAGAGGGTGAAGTGTGTCGGAAGTGAGTGCAGAAGGCGTGGAGTCAATGAGGTGGGAGCAGAAGGTGATGAGTATGTGAAGTGACTGCAAAGGTGGAGTTGTGTGTGAGGCTGAATGTTATGAGTGAGTGAGGTGAGGGAAGGGGTTGGTGACTGTGTCAACTGAAAACAGTTGGTAAGCAGTTTATGAGGTGAGGCAGAGGGTAAGGTGTGTCAAAGGTGAGTGAAAAGGTTCAAGAGTGTGTGGTTAATGCAGCAAGGCAGACGATTGGGAATATGTAAGGTGAGCACAGAGCTGAGGGGTGTGTGGGATGGTACAATGAGAAGAAAAGAGAATTAATACACTGGGGAGAAGTGTGTCAGGTGAAATCAGGGGTGAGAGGTTGTATGAGGTGAGTACAGAGGTTGATGAGTGTTTGAAGTAGAGTGCTGAGAGTTTGGAAGGTGTGACCTGAATGTTGAGGGTAAGGAGAGTGAGTGCAAAAGGTGTGGAGTATATGAGCTGAGTACAGAGGATGAACAGTGTGTCCGATGACAGCAGAGGACATGAGATTGTGCGGTGAGGCAAGAGGGGGAGACATGTGTTAGGTGAGAGCAGAGGGTAAACAATGATTGAGATGAGACAGAGTAAGGAGAGTGTGAGTGAATAGGCCGAGGAGTGTGAGATGAGTGCGGGGGGAAGGGGCATGTGAGAAGAGTGCAAAAGGTGATGAATGTGCAGCATACGTATAGAGGCTGATGCATGTGTGAGAAGTGAGTGCAGAGGATGGGGATGAGCACAGAGGGAGAGCTGTTTGAGTTAAGTGGTGAGTATGAGGAGAGTGGGTGAGTGCACAGAGTGAGGAGTGTTTGAAGTGAGGGCTGAGGAGGGTCTGAACTAAGTGCAGAGGTTAAAGAGTTAGTTTGAGTTCAGTGTGAAGTGTGAGCTGAGTACAGAGGATGAGGATGGACTGAGGTGAGTTCAGAAGGTGAGAAGTGTTTGAGGTGAGTGCAGAGGGATTGGCTTGTATGATCTCAGTGCACAGGTTGAGGAGATATTAAATAATATAGTTTCCTTCTTTTGTGCAAAGTGCACTTTGAACCGAACAGATAGGCAGACGACAAAAGAAGGAAACTGCGTTACCCGTATCAAGGGGAACTCACAATTTTTTAACCAATATGATTTATGGCACACTGAGGAATGACATGTAGCAATACATTACAGAATATTTTTTAATATCTGATTTCGGCTCATGTCGAAGGTGCAGTTGAGATACAAGCATGAGAATTATGGTGAACAAACTCATTGTTGTCAATTGAGCTATACTATTGCAGTAATAGAAGATAAGGATAACAAGACTAGAGTGATCACATTCAACTACGCAGAATTATTTGAGAGCCCTGAAGAAGCGCAAATGTGTGTGAAACACGTGTTGGCTGTATTGCTGTATTAACTGACTTATCGAAAGAATAATGAAAGATATAAAGAAGCTATACGGGAATGGTTACTGTTTATTGTTGATGATTTCTCAGTACAGTTATATATATATTCACTGACTATATATTGATGATATATTCATCCAGTGACTGTGTGTTTCTGTAAAGTTTAAATATGTTTAATATATTAAGGGAAAGGCGTATTGTAGAACGAGTGGGTGTATAAGTGTCTGAATGGATGATTTAGTAGGTGCGTGACTGAGTCTATAAGTGAGTGATTAAACGTATCTTACTGAATGCATGGGTTAGTGACAAAACTGTGTGAATGTCTGTACCCGTCTGTCTGTTGGTGTGTAAGTGGATGCATGGATTTGCGAATAGCTACATGAGTGTCTATATGGGTTATTGATTTGTTGTCTGAGTATCTGTATGGGTGCCTGAGTGTTTGTGTGGGTGGGGTGTGTGTGACTCTGTACATAGATGTGTGAGTGGGTGATTCACTGGGTGCATGGTTTCAAGAGTGCATCTGTGATGGACTTGATGGGTGGGTGAGTGTGTGTATGGGTGTGTTAGTGAGTGAATGTATATCTCAGTTGTATATGTGTGAGTAACTACATATGTGAAAGGCAGTATATATGTGTGTTGGAGTATATAAATGGCTATAACTGAGAGTGTGTGATTGTGAGAGTGGCTGTATGGATGAGTCTGTGCTTGTATCAGTGATTGTATAAGAGCGTAAGTATGTGCTAGTATTTGCATGAGTAAGTGAGCTGGTGTGTGTATAACTGTATAGGTGAGTAACTGGAGTGTGATTAATTATTTACATCACTGACTAGGTGTGTGAGTACCTCTATGGATGAGTGGCGGTGTGTGAGTGTTTATATAGGAGTATGAGTGCATATGATAGTCCTGTACTGAGTGACTGTAAGTATGAGTGACTGTACGGGTGAGTGAGTGGATGTGTGTGTAGACCTAAGAATCAGTGAGTGTGTATGTAGTTATTAGTCTTGGAGTGTCTATGGTTTTGAGAATGGCAGTGTGTAATTTAGAGTGGGTGTATCTAAAGTTATGTTAGGGTGTGAGAAGATGCATGAAATTATCACATGGATGATGTCATCAGTGATGTCATCAGTGATGTCATTTGAGATGTCATCAGTGATGTCATCAGTGATGTCACTGACCATGTCATGAGTGATATAATATGTGACGTCATCAGCAGTGCATTGCGGGGGCGCGAGTTATAGTTAGCTGAACTAACTATAATGGGGGAATTTCTATGGTTTTGTACGAGTGAAATGTCCAACTAACTATAACTTTCCCTAAAACCTATGGTTTTTTCAGTGAATTTCTAAGGTTTTTAAATGCTAATTTCTAACTATAACGTGCCTGAAACCTATGGTTTTTCAGTGAATTTCAAAGGTTTTTTAAATGCTAATTTCTAACTATAACGTGCCTGAAACCTATGGTTTTTTCAGTGAATTTCAAAGGTTTTTCAAATGCTAGTTTCTAACTATAACGTGCCTGAAACCTATGATTTTTTAAGTGAATTTCAAAGGTTTTTTAAATGCTAGTTTCTAACTATACCTACAGAGGTAGGACAAGTGAAGAAAGAAGAAAAAACGCACAGAAAGAAGCAAAAGATGTGCAGAAAGAACCAACAGAGGAGCAGAAAGAGGCCTTGTTGCAAAATCATCCTGTGCCCACAACTTTTTCAGACGGGTACTGGTGGTAACTGACTCTGACTAACCAGGCCTAGAGCCAGTGCTATGCTAAAAGACACTTAGAATACAGTTAAAACACCTACATACACTAGGGAACACTATGCGTTGGGGTACCCCTGTGATTAGCATGACCTCCTCTGTAAGGCCCTAGTACATAATAGGGCAGGGGGATTAAAACTACCTCTTAAAATGCGCTACAGGGCGCGTTTGCACAGTGGTGAAGGGAGGGGGGGCCTGAGGTGACATGTGTGCAAACACGCCCTTTGGCCGTTTTAAGTTGGGGAATAAAGTCAGCTTGAATCCTAAGGGTCCCTGGGGTCCAACTAGCCCACCAGGTACCTCCAGTAAGTGCCACAGAGTTGCGCTGCAGAGAGGTGTAAAAAGGGGCATGGCCTGGACCACCTCTCTGCAACGCAGCGCAGTGGCGCTTACTGGAAGCACCTGGTGGGCCAGTTGGCCCCCAGGGGCCCTCAGGATTGAAGGGGAATTAATTCCCCAACTTAAAACGCGCCGCAGGGCGTGTTTGCACACGTCACCTCAGGCCCCGTCCCCTCCCTTCACCACTGTGTAAACACGCCCTGTGGCCGTTTTAAGTTGGGAAATTAAGTCCCCTTGAATCCTGAGGGTCCCTGGGGTCCAACTAGCCCACTAAGTACCTCCAGTAAGCGCCACAGAGCTGCGTTGCACAGAGGTGTAAAAGGGCGTGGCCTGGACCACCTCTCTGCAACGCAGGCCTGTGGCGCTTACTGGAGGTACCTAGTGGCCTAGTTGGCCCCCAGGGGCCCTCAGGGTTAAAGGGGACTTATTTCCCCAACTTAAAACGATCCACAGGGCGTGTTTGCACACATGTCACCTCAGGCCCCGCCCCCTCCCTTCACCACTGTGCAAAGGCACCCCGTGGCACGTTTTAAGTTGGGGGATTAAGTCCCCTTGAATCCTGAAAGTCCCTGGGTCCAACTAGCCCACCATGTACCTCCAGTAAGCACCACAGAGCTGCGTTGCAGAGAGGTGGTCCGAGGCCATGCCCCATTTTACACCTCTCTGCAATGCAACTCTGTGGCACTTACTGGACATACCTGGTGGGGTAATTGGCCCCCAGCGACCCTCAGGATTCAAGGGGGCTTAATTCCCCAACTTAAAACGCACCACAGGGCGCGTTTCCACTCTTGTAACATCAGGCCACGCCCCCTCCCTGCACCACTGCGCAAACGCACCCCCTGGTGCGTTGTAAATTGGGGGATTAAGTCCCCTTGAGTTCCATCCATCTTCTTGACCTACATTAGGCTCCAACTTGTGAGTTTAAGTGCTAGGCCGTCTCACAGAGCCCCACCCCGTCGATGACACAATGAAAGATGTATTTCCACCCTGTTATATATGGTATGAGGACGCCGTTCATGTGCCAACTCCTATAAGATACCTTTTAATAAACAGTAAAATGCGATAATGCGCTGAAATACTTATAAGGTCCCAAAGGCGAGACCGATGGCATTGCAAATACTTGTCCTGAATTTGCACCCATGCCAGTTGGTCACCCTACTCACAAGTAACTGAAGTAGTGTTTGTGGCGCGGCTCGTGTAGGAGCAGAGTCAGGCGCTCAGAGCTGAACCTTGCACTCTTCAGCAGACGGAAATGTACAGCCGGATTATCAATAGAAGCGGATGTATCTGGGGCAGCGACTGTCTGCTCGTGTGTGTATTTCCATACGTGAATGTGTCGTCTATCATCTGCCTGTGCATACATTCTTATGTAAGCATATGGAAACGAGCACTTCCGCCACTACCCGTGTCTAGAGGAGTATCACGTGCTAGAAGTGTGCGTTGGGCAGAGGGTGCGGGCACCTGTCGAGGCTGCCTTTCACTTCCAGAGCCTGTTGTGGGAAGGGAGGGGCGGCTGCGCCCTGTGCGTGTCATTGGGTGCACCACTAACACCCCACCCCCACCCCCCATCATGCACAGATTACCTGGTGCGCACTGCATCCGTGCATGTCTGGGAGCCAGAGGCTGGGTAGGACCAGTGCTTTAAATGGGCCGGTACTCACCGGTACTGAGTACCGGCACTTCTTAAATTTACCGAGTCGAGTACCGGCACTTCTCCACTGTCAAGGAGAGTACCGGTACTCAGGGTCAGATTAGAAGGTGGGCAGCTGCGTGACGTTTGTTTGGCAGCATGTTGGCCGTTGCCTTATTTATTCAGGTTTGGCAAGCTGCCCGATGCGGCCTCTGCTCCTTCCCTACCCAGATGGAGGCTCTCCTTGTCCTCATCACCCCTGCTAGGCATCGATGCTGGGTCCGTGGAACGCAGACACAAAGGGTCATTTTCAACCCTTGGCCTCCCACTGGGGTCTGACTTTCTTTGTCCGGACTCTTTGCCCTTGCGATTCCACCCACCTCCGCGCTGGGACATTAAGTCCATGATGGGCGGTGATGATCGAGGTGGCGAAGAAGGCTTAAGCAGCCTCCCTGGTGCCCAGGTGAGGGGAGGGAGTTCAACTGACCTTCCCATCGGAGGCCAGTACTGTCAATTATCTGAAACTGTTAAAGGTTACCTTCGAAAGGAAGCAACGTTGCTTTTCCATTTCCCGCATGAGGCCCGTACACTTCTCTTTATTTTAGCCTCTGCCAGATTTTGACACTAACAAAAGGGACAGTTCTACCCATGTCTGTACGCAGGGCCGGCTCTGCATGGCGTTCCTAATTGCTAGTTTATATTGTTTTTAAAAGCACCCGCTGCAGTGTTCCTGACCTGCAGCAATTTTTAGCCAACAATAAAAATGTCAAGTTAACTCCGGTGACGCTGTTCCTGGAGAGAGAACGAAGTTTTTGTCTAGTGAAGTTTTGACTGGGGGATGTTTTGATTCATCTTAAGGTAGTGCAGAGGGTTAATGTGCCTGGGCAAAGAATGTGTACCATGCAGATCACGAAGTGAACATAACATAAATCTTTCGTCAGAGACTTCCTTTTGTTACTTGCAGCTTATAAGTTAAAATGCTAAAAAAACGGAGCTATTTACTGTCATCAAAGAACTGAAATGCAGACTTCAAGTATCGATTAGAGCGTTTGATTTTTTCCCCCAGACTTTCAATATCCTAATGTTGTACAAAGTGTTGATTTGGGTGTAAATCAATTCCAATTATTAAAGAAAATCGCCAACCATGGTCTTACATTTTGAATTCTGAGTTTGTGCTTCTCCAGACCAAGCACCCGTAACTATACTACCTACCAGTATGGATGACAATCCTACCACTCTGTCATATGGAACTTTTCCTATACATTGATTTACACACATATGATTGAGTAATATGTGTGCAATGTAAAGTGCTCGGGCACCCTTCACTTTTATGAGTGACACTATAAAACTAACTCGATGCATCTGAGAGAGAGTGGTTATGGAGACTATTAAGGGGTGGTGGTAGTGCGGGAATCCGTTGCGCAGGAGGTCATTGGGGGGGGAGCGCCAAAAACCATTGTCGCACTGGGCGCAACCAGTGCTAAAGCCGGCCCTGCTGCCAGTATTGTTCTTCCCCTGCTGGACTCTGCACATACTCAGGACCCTCCAGTGCTCACTGCATGCCACTGCAAGCTCTGCCGAGGGGAGAGGAGGGAAAATGGGGGTGAGTGAAGGTGAAGAGTGAGGGGGAAGGAGCAGAGTTTAAAGTAGGAAACGGTAGAGAAGCAGAAGGGTTAAGTGGAGACAGAGATATGGAAGGGATCCAGACAGGGCCGGACTGGGAACCACAACCGGCCCTGGCAAAGTGCTCGCCCCCCCCCCCCCCCCGGGGTTGGGGGTGCCGCCGAGCTCTTTGCCAGGGCCGGTTTTCGGCCGATTTTGTTACAGGGCCGATTTTGCAGCTATGCTGCAAAAACGGCCCTGTAACAAAAACGGCACCCAGGGGCCCAAAACCGGCCCCCACCCGTGCGGAGCACCGGGGGATTGCCCGGTGCCCGCTACGGCCAGTCCGGCCCTGGATCCAGACGCCTGTGGAAAGAGGTAGAGAGGCGCGGAGAGGGCAGATTAGAAATAGAGTGATGAGACAGAGTGATAAGATGCAATAGGGGTAAAGAGAGTGGGACAGAATTAGCTACAAACGGGAGAGAGGTGAGTGCGAGAGGGATCTCGAGGTTAGAGATGTGAAAACAGAGTGTGTGTTTGAGAGGAACAGAATCAGGAGGTATTTGAAAAGAAATGCATGGAATGCTTGTTTGTATGTGTGCAATCTTAAATATTTAAGGATTGCGCCAAATGCAACCAAGTAGGAATATTAGAAATATTATGATATTAAGAAGCTGCAAATATTAGAAAACAAGGAAACATGAACATTTGGTGTTTCACCTTCATTTTGTATAACGAGTTAACACATTTTGTTTGGATTGATACATTTCTCACATGTTTTGTTCTGTCCCGCAACCGGTGTAAGCGCCAGAGTCTCTATCGTCCTAGAGCGCCTTGATTATTAGCCTTAAAGTGCTAAAAGTACTGTTGATGGCTTGGCTCATTCAGGGTTTTGGTTGTTAATCTGCATATATGGAAAGTTTGAGACCACTATCCAGGACAAAGCAAGGACAACATGAATACTCAATAGAAGTGTTTTTGTATCATGTCTAACTCCGCCTCTAACCCCGCCCACTAGCCACGCCCCTCGCTCAATTTAACGAGTACCTGCACTTATTTTTTCCCATTTAAAGCACTGGGTAGGACAGCAGGCAGCAGAGGGCAGGACAGCAGGCAGCAGAGGGCAGGCAGAGCAGCGCCCCCGCATGCAGCGCTGCTCACCCGGTAAGTGTCACGGCTATTGCGCGAAGTGTGTAATTAGACTACTGCTGCGAACCCTTTAAACTCCATATGTTCGGCGTCACATGTGCAGTGTTTTTTAAGTCCGTGATACCAGGCTGTCGAATACAGAGGCGTGTACTCCGAGAACTGGGCGTCCCTGGTGGCACAATATCATACATGGAACGGACTATTCCAGGGGTCCGACTGTCACTCAAGGAACTGTACCTACCACTGTCAGTCTGTCTCACAGAACTGCACACTACTGATGTCACTACTGACGTCAGTGTCACCTAGAACTTTGTGTTCCTGATATCAGATTCAGAATGACATAGAGAGCTGTGCGCTGCGGATGTCAGTCTGGCTCACATAACTGTGCCTTACTGATGTCAAAGTGACACACGTACAACTTTGTGTAATATTCCTGGTGTGACTCTGACATTCGGGACTGTTTATTTCGATGTCAGCCTGTTACATATATTTGTGCATTACTGATGTCAGTACCACAGGTGAAACTTTGTATTCCTGACGTCAGATTGGCATATAGAACTCTTCACCGCTGACGTCAGGTTTTCCTATATGAAACTGTATTCCTGATGCCAGTTTTGTCACATAAAGAACCGTGTATTCCTCATGTCAGAACTCCATATGTAGACCTGGCTATTTCGGATGTCAGACTGTCATATAAGGAACTGTGCACCGCCAATGTCTGACTGGCACACGGAACCGTGCACTCGTGATGCAAGCTCTCTCGTTTAGAACTGTGCATAAGACTCACATTTATAACTGAGCATCCCTGATGCAAGACTGGAACTGTGCATCCCTGATGCAAGACTCGAACTGTGCATCCCTGATGCAAGACTCGAACTGTGCAGCCATGAAGTCCAACTGTTACATTTGCAACGGTGCATTCCTGATGTCAGACTGTCGCATTTAGAACTGTGTATCCATTCTTGATGTCAGACTCACAAACGCACCTGTGAACTAAGGGGCATATGTTCAAGGAAGTGGCGGAGTGAGGAGTTAGCCGTCATGGCTTAACACCTCACTCCCCCACTTCAGAAACGCAAGGCTGCACCATATTTACAACAATATGGTGCAGCATTGCATTTCCCCCTGCGCTGGCGCTACACTTAGCAGTGTAGCGCCAACGCAGGCACCCTTGCACCATCAGGGTCATTGTGTTAGAGAGGGGAATTACTCTGCAGAATGCAGTATTTTTGCGAGGAAGACCCGAGTTCTATGGGAAATGTTTCTGGTACACCCATTTACCTCTGAGTAAAGTGCTTAGGTTTTTGTAACCACTCTTTGAGCTGCTTTTCAAGAGGTGCCATTCTGAGTGTCAGGGCAACTCATTCTAGAGACGACACACTAAGACCGCACCCACAAACACAGAGGAGGCATCAACATCATCCACAAAGACACAATTTGCTCCACCACCACCAAAGACAGCACCACCCGATCACAGAACACCTCAACTTCCAACTCCACACCAATGGCAGAATGACCGTCAGAGGCACCCCTGCCTACAGTTCCCCAGGACCTCGCACCGGCTTCTACAACTCCATCACCGACTTCATCGCCCCACTAGCCATCAATTCCATGCACTTCATCTTCCCCAGAGACCTCAACTTCTACCTGGATAACCCCACAGACACTCACTCTGCCATTCTCCTTGAACGCATGGTCAACATCAGCCTCCCAAGCTGGTCACTGACCAAACACACACAGCAGAACACACACTGGACCCGATTTTCACACTAGCGACAGAGTCAAATACAGCCATACCACAGATTTCACCTGGACGGACCACTCCATTGTCCATTTCAGCTCTTAGGAGCAAAATGCACTGCCACAAGCCCCCCGATGCCCCCCTGCGCAGTTGGAACAAAGTGACACAGGCCGAATAGATGTGTAGAAAGCTCCTGAATGAGAGAAACACAGACAGTCATGTGTCATAGACAGCTTTATATGAGAATCACGGAGGCATGCTCAAAAATAGCAGCATGCCCTGCGTACAGAATTCTTTTTTTTAAAAAGTTTGAGTTTATTAAGAAGAACAAGAAAAAAGAACAGCACTGTAATAAATATAATAAATCCTATTTGACATAGAGAACATAAGAAAAATAAGGATATACAACGGTTATAACTAACATGTTGAGTGCCAAAAGGAAATCATTTAGATAATTGGACTATAGATGGGGAAGGGGGGGAGGGGTAAGGGGGGAAAGGGAACAATATTTCAATACTCTAGAAGATTGAAAATAAGAGATTAAACACTGTAGGCATAATAATACGAAAAATTAAATAACATAGTACAAAATATATAAGCATTAAACAACTTCTAATATGCTAAGAAAAGACAACGTGGCGAAGTTAAGGTGGCTTCTGTACATCATCTGATACAGTAATAACTTTAACAGCAGAGGAAGCAGACAAAGATATGTATGTAGTAAGTGGAAGCCATAAAAGATATCTTTTAATTGCTAAAGAAATAGGAGAAACATAATTGGTGTCACGTCTATGATGAAAACATACAGCTGTTCCACCAAACTCTAAAAGTAACTTTATCTGTTTGTTTCCATTTAGAGGTTATTAAGTGGAAAGCAACAGCTAACAATAAATCTAACAACTTAAAATTCGATGATGATTGAGGCCATTGGGGTGATAAGGATCCTAAGAAAATATTGAGTAAAGAAAAAGGTATATTAACTTTAAAAATCTTTCTAATTTGGGACCAAACCAACCGCCAAAATTGATGGATATTAGGGCAATCAAATAACATGTGTTTTAGATCTGCAATAGAACAGGAACAGGACCAACATGTAGAAGATGTATTTTGTGAGGAAGATGCTAATGTCGCAGGAGAAAGCAGTAGGCGTTGATAAACAAAATAAAGGGTCTGAGTGGTATTTGCAGCTCGTGAAGTCTTATGTAGTTTAAGCCATAGTCTATCCCAGGTAGCAGTAGGCCAGCACTGTGTTAAGTCTTTTTCCCAGGCCAATTCAGTCCTTGACTTGAGTCTATCTGAGGGTAGTGGTAAGGACTTATATATGGTAGATGCGGAGGGGGAAGTATCTAATATAGGAAAAAGTGTAGTGCATGTTGTAGGAGGATTGGAAGTGTCTGGTAGCGTGAGAAGATATTGATTGAGGGATGGAAGTAGAAGATCATTTTGTGAATTAAAGGTAGCAGGCAATGGACATTTTGTTTGGAGATCAGTAAATGATAAGGGATGGTTATTAGTTAAGAGTTGAGATATCCAAAGTAAGCCCTTAGATCTCCAAGATCTCCAATACATGGTACGCTTCCTGATTCGTAATGCTTCATTGTGCCCAATGGGTTGGTGAGGAAGAGAAATAACAGAAGGATATGAAGATGGTAATAGAGGAGCTAAAAGCTTACGGGTATGAGAAGTAATGGGAGAACGTAATAAAGAAATATTATTAGTCAAAGCAAGGATTTCCCGAAAGTCAAAGGGGAAGATGGAAGATTTCTCTATATTAATCCACACTGGAGGATGTAAAGGAAGGTCCGAGAGGAGCCAATGGGTAGCTTGTTTCAGAGAAAAGGCAGAGTGATAAGTATTGAATTCAGGGAACTTAAGGCCTACGTGGGGTTTGTCTTTTTTTAGGGAGGACAAAGCTATTCGAGGAGGTATATCCTTCCAAAGAAATTTTGTTAAACGTGAGTCAATTTTCTTAAAATAATATCCGGGATATGAACAGGGATCATGGAAATAATATATAAAATCAGAGGGGTGAGCATCATTTTAATCAAATCCATTCTCCCCCACCAAGAGAGGAAGAGAGGGTGCCAACGCGCAATAGTATCTTTGAATGTTTTGCTAATGTGGTCAAAGTTTAGTTTTAACGTCCCAGGGATATTCAGTGAGAACCACAAGCCCAAATATTTTATTTTTGAGGGTTGCCAGGAAAAACCAGTGTGAATAAAATATTGTTTGTGACATAAAACATTTAGAGGCAAGACTTCACACTTATCAGTATTAAGCCGATAACCTGATAACTGAGAAAATGTATCAACTTGTTGAAGGAAAGGAGGGAGAGAGGTTGCCGGATTAGAACAATATAAAAGGATATCGTCAGCGTATACAGACATTTTAACCTGATGTGGGCCAAATTGGAAACCAGAAATACAAATATCCTGTCTGATTTTTGTTAGGAAGGGCTCCAACGCTATGACAAACAGTAAAGGTGATAAAGGACACGCTTGTCGTACCCCTCGAAAAAGAGAAAAGTAATCCGAAACTTTACCATTAGCAAAAATTGAAGCCCTGGGATCTGAGTATAATAAGGAGATTAGAGAGATCAGTTTAGGAGGAAAACCTATCCACTTTAACGCATGAAACATAAAATCCCACCCAATCCTATCAAAAGCTTTTTCTGCATCCAAAGAGATGGCAGCAATAGGATAATTTAAAGAAGAAGCCTTGCCAAGGATATTAAGAAAGACTCGAGAGTTATCAGAGGCAAGGCGTCCTTTGACAAAGCCGGATTGCTCAGGAACTATAAGATCAGGCAGAACAGGGTCGAATCGTAATGCCAAGATTTTGGCAAAGATCTTGTAGTCTGTATTGACTAAGGAGATGAGCCGATAAGTTTTACAAAGGGAAAGGTCTTTATTATCTTTTGGAATTAAACATATCATGGCTTCTTGGAAAGTACCTTGAGACGCATCATTATTAATAAAAGAATTGAATAAAAGCAAAAGATTGGGAAGGAGATTAGCAAAGTGATCATAGAACTCAACAGTAAACCCATCAGGCCCAGGAGCCTTCCCTCGGCGAAGCACTGAGACTGCTAAGGAAATATCGGTTTCCAAAGATTCAAAATCAACATGATGGGAGGGAGGAGAAGGAATGGATTGAAAATAAGAGGACGGGTCTGATTGGGAAGAAGGAGATTAGCAAAGTGATCATAGAACTCAACAGTAAACCCATCAGGCCCAGGAGCCTTCCCTCGGCGTAGCACTGAGACTGCTAAGGAAATATCGGTTTCCAAAGATTCAAAATCAACATGATGGGAGGGAGGAGAAGGAATGGATTGAAAATAAGAGGACGGGTCTGATTGGGAAGAAGGAGATTAGCAAAGTGATCATAGAACTCAACAGTAAACCCATCAGGCCCAGGAGCCTTCCCTCGGCGTAGCACTGAGACTGCTAAGGAAATATCGGTTTCCAAAGATTCAAAATCAACATGATGGGAGGGAGGAGAAGGAATGGATTGAAAATAAGAGGACGGGTCTGATTGGGTTGGTTGTGATTCCGGAGTATATAGATTTTTATAAAAGGAAACAAATTCATTTAAAATATCATTGTCTTTAAAAAGAGGAATTCCAGCGTTATTCTGTAGAGATTCTATTTTAGTTCTTTCTCTCCTTATTTGTAAGTAATTAGCCAATAATTTCCCCATTTTATTTTGACCTCCGTAATAGCGCGTGCTGCTTTTCAATAAATAGGAAGAAGCTGCTTCTGTAGATAATCTGTTAAAAGTGAGTTTAGCATCAATAAGGTTTTTCAAGGAAGATTCATTGTTAGAGTGATAATAAGTATACTCTTACCAAACTGGTTAGACCTGCCGTGAGGGGAACGGCTCCTGTTCATTCCACGCCGCCGTGAGGGGAACGGCTCCTGCCTACTCCACGCTGCCGTGAGGGGAACGGCCTACATCTCCCAGCTGCCCCAGCATTGGAGCTGGGACACGGCGTCAGCACAGGCGCCTCCGGCCAAGATAAAGGTGCGGCTGCCCTCCCGCAGCGCGGGACGCGCGCGGGCGAAGCCCGGGCCAAGGGCGGGCCCATCTGAGCCCGTCCGTGACCGTCAGAGGCCGGGCTAACCCCCTGACATTGCTCACCCTCCTAGACATCAGTTTGGTGAGTGAAGTAAGCCTAGTTTCTCTGGTGTATATTTTGTATTAAACATGGCCAAAAGGCCTGTTGTATCCAGCTTACGCGGCTCTGCCTCCATTGATAGTATGCTGGAGAGAGTTGTTAACATTGTCAGCACTGAAATAGAGCTGACTGAGAGGCGTATGTCCCTGGGCCCAACTACTCCCTACCCTACCCCCCAAAATATGACTCACTCCGGCTTGCCAAACAGTTCTCCTTCAACGCTAAATCCATTAGTTTCCTTGTCAGCTGCGGATGGTGGACTGGTTAATGAGCAAAATTGGGGTAATGAAGATACTGGAGCTTATGTGGGGTCGATGGATTTAACGGACCTAATGTCACAAACTCGCGGGAAGGACATTGCTGCAGCAGTGAATGTTTCCCCAGACCCAGTAATCACGGGGGCAAAGAGAAAAAAGAAAGTAATGAAGCCCGCTTGCCCAAAGAGGAAACAACCACCGCGTTCAAAGCCACAGCGTACTACTTTGAGTGCATGGATGCAAGGGTCAGCAGCCCCAACTGAAACAGTGACTGTTAATGCCTCTGTCAATGCCTCTGATGTTTTAATGTCTATTAGTTTGCCTAGTCAATCAATTCATACTCAAACTGAATCTATACCAGCACCTTTTAATATTTTTAAACTGGGGTACACTGCAATAGATATTATTATAGACACCATGTTTGAGCGCGTTAAGGAGCTTGTCGATAAAAAGTTTACTACCCTGTGGAAACGTTTAGATCGATTAGAATCACTAATTAGTAAGCCTAACTCACATAGTAAGGCATTTAATACGCTGCTAACACAGGGGGTGCCACACATTCCGCAAGCCTTAAATGGCTTAGCCCCCAATACATCACAGCAACCCTTAGATGCCTTACAACCGCCGTTAACTGGTTCTCGTGATCCTTGTGATGTTTGCTGTAAAGTCAATAAATGCCCCCTTACCAAGGTCCTCACTTCTCAGGATGGCGTTTCAAATTTGGGCAATAATGCCTTGCATCTACCCCGCCACCTAGATGTGCATGCATCTATTAAAGCCCCAGTAAAAGACGTAAATCAAACACATAATTTACAGAGCACAGCTTCCTTACCTAGGATTAACGTTTGCAGGCCTCTCAATGCAAGAAATGATGTTTTAAGTTTACCTCCTGAGGCTTGTCCTTATGTATTAGTTTTAGCTGGGGTGCCACCTTTAATGGAAAACCAACAAGAGTCTTGGGACCAATTGCGCAATAAGTGCACAAATTGGCTCACGAAACATAAAGGCTTTAGGGTGTCTAACATCAATGAGATCTTGATGGTACGCAGGGTTGGCTGGGTTGGATCATCAGAGAAGTTAATAAAGGGAGACTGTATTGTTGTTAATTTCCGACAACCCGCCCTTGTAAAATTGATACTATCGCAGAGAGAGCATGACAGTTCTACTGATGTCTGGTCATTGCCCCTTGGCTATTTTTATAAACCCAACGTCACGCAAGCCATTTCTCCGCTCATGTTACAAAATAGATTTTCCTCCCTCTCGGATTTAGACACTCTAGATTGACTGGCCCCGTTATCAGTGCCTATTGAATTGGTCCCCTCCATAGTAGCACCTGTACCACTGTTAAGAGATGCCTCTAGGCAGTCTGACCAACTCTTGCAGATATTAAGTTGGAACATCGCTGGCCAGCCTCTAAAGTAAATAATGAAGACTGGGCCAGGCTGGTAAATAAATTTGATATTTTATTGCTCCAGGAGACTTGGGCGACAAGTGAGATACATTGTGAGGGCTTCCAATGTTTTAATGTGTGTGCATTGGCTCCTAAACATGGGCGTCCATCTGGCGGCCTTTCTATTTGGGTTAAAATATCGTCAGGTGGTTTTATTAAGACTATTTCGACAAATAGCCCTAATATACACACGTGGGGCCTCAATTTGTTTTATTAACTTTTATAATAATGACTTTTTAAGTGTACCCAATAAGATTGTTGAAAATCTTTTTAAATTTGTTTCTAATATACACATTGTAGCGGGAAATCAAAATTTAGCTGGAATTTGTCTGGGGGGTGATTTTAATGTTAAGATCTCTAGAGAATATTATATGTTGGATACTGGCTATATACAATATGAAAATTTGAGCAAAAGGGGATCTGAATTAATGGATTATCTGTCAATGCATGATTTATCAAATGTGATGGACATTGCACCCAAAAACCATAGTGATAATCAGACAGTGCCAACATATAGAGGCCGAGGGTGTGCCTCAATAATTGATTATGTCTTTATATCTGCCCCACTTGAAGACATTTTAGTTGGTGCAGAGGTTATACCTACTACGTTTGGGGATCACAACCCAACTTCGGTATTGTTTAGGGTTGCCCCCAGACACATTTTTAAGGGAGAACCTGGGACCTGTAATATATCTTCCTCAACTGACAATTTAAGAATCATCTGGAAAGGAATTGATAATAGCACGCTGTTTAAGAACATGATAATACTTTATCGATCAGCTGTCGACGTATGTCTGTCATCTATTGACCCTAACCTTGAAGTGGTTGCAGCCTTTACTCAGTTATGTGCAGGTATTAAACAGATGATCTCTAAACCTGCGTTTAACAATAACCACCATCCTAAGTGGTTCAATAGTGTATGCTCCCGGGCTAATAGAGAACTTCGTGCCGCCTTGTCAGCAATACCTAGGGATGCAATTTTAATTAGATCACTAAGGAACCAATATAACAAAGTGGTTAAGCAAAGGAAAGAGGAGATTTTGAGAGATCAATGGGATAATTTGGCTTGCGCTGCAAGATTCAATAATAGAAATGAATTTTGGGCGGTGGTCAAAAATATGAGAAACACTGGTCAGCACTTAAGTCCCATAAGCTGTAATATAACCAGTGATGCCTGGGTCGCTCATTTCTCTAAAATATATTCTGCATCATCGCTGGACGAGGTCCATATAGATCTTTACGTTGCGTCACGAGTCCAGATATCGCTCTCAGAAGTGGTAGACGCAATTGATCAGAGTTTAGGCAATAAGGCCCCCGGCCCCGATGGGTTTCCCATCGACTTTATTAAATACAAACTAGATTTCTGGGCCCCGATTTTACTTAATGTTTTTAATAATTTAACAAACTCCCAAATTCCTAGTACATGGTCGTCCAGCACCATAGTACCAATTTTTAAAAAGGGAGACAGGGCTAACCCTAGTTGTTATAGACCAATTTCTTTGATCGATAACACTTTAAAGATACTTGGGAGGGTACTATTTAATAAAATTAGGAGTTGGGCTGAGGATACGCATATTTTAAATAAATGTCAGTTAGGTTTTAGAAGCAAATTAGGAACCATAGAGCAATGTCTCAATTTAAATTTGATTGTTGACAAATATACGATAGCTCGGCAGTCTCCCATTTACCTAGCTTTCATGGACCTTACCTCAGCCTTCGATTATGTGAATAGATCACGCCTATGGTCATGTCTCCTAAATTATGGGCTAGACGAGGCCTTAGTACACTTTCTGGCCTTCTTACACAAGGATTTGGGGGCAAGGGTAAGGATTAGTAGGGATGGGGCCGTATCAGAGAATATTGTCATCGGCCGAGGGGTCAGGCAGGGGTGTGTGCTGGCCCCTCTGCTTTTCATTTTATATATTAATGAGTTGCATGATGAGCTGTCAAACTTGACTACGGATGTCCCGGTGATCAATGGCAGCAAAATACCTGCTTTATTATACGCGGATGACGCGGTCCTAATGGGCCGCACACCAAATGCACTACGCACTTTAGTCGGGGCTTTGTTGATTTTATGTCTAAATTGGACTTGTGTACAAATTTAAAAAATCTTTTTAATGAATTGTGGTCCAAATAAACATCGGGTTAATGTAATCAGTTCCGGCTCTGAAAAACTATTTTGCACGCGCACTTTCTCATACCTGGGGCTGGTATTTGCTGCCAATGGTTCCTGGACTGCCCATTTGACACATAGCCGGAACAAACTCTTAAAGTCCTCCAACTCAATCTTATGCCTCCCTCAACCCAGAAGAACTGAGGTAGTGCTATCCCTACTGAAGATATATAGAACTCAATGTAGACCAACCGCAACTTATGGAGCTGAAGTGTGGGGCTATGCGAATTGTAATAATATTCAAATAGAGGAAAATAGATTTTGTTGGAGAGTTCTGGGGGTTACGATTAGCTCCTCTTCCTTTGTTTGTCACCGGGAGCTAAAACTGTCCTATATTGAAGATTATATCAGGGCCCGTCCAACTATTTTTTGGATAAAAGTATGGCAAAATCCGGCAACCACCTTCACTAGAGAAATCATAGCTGATTGTCTTAAATGTGACAAGGGCAGTAGCATACCTTGGCTGGCAGCTGTTAAGGACAGCTTGTCCGCTGTAAACCTGCCACACATTTTCTCAAATCCAAGTGATATATCAGGCATTAATAAAAAGACTATACAGGAGATCCTGTATGGGTATTATGCCAGTATGAGACTTAGGCATGAAACTTCGAAAAGCTCAGTTGCCCGTTACATAACGATGTCGGACGCTGAGGGCCCACCGATAATATTGCCAGCCCGTTATCTTTTAATGGCGACTAACCGTTGGGAAAGAAGTTTGCTCTTTCGCCTTAGGGCTGGTACTTTAAAATATTTATTATGTTTTCCCCTTGGGCACACCAGTACCCTTGAGAAAACCCCTTGTCCCTGTGGTAATCGTGGCAATCAATCTATGTTACATTTTTTTGTTTTTCTGTAACTTTTATCAGTTATATAGTAAACAATTGCTGATCCCGTTTTTTAAGGTAGCTGCTATCAGCAACTATAAGGTGGCATATAGAGAAATTGTTGAGCTCAAAGACGAAAATTTAATTTTCCGTGTCAGCACTTTCTTGCGTTTGGCTGTCCACTCACGCGCTTCTATGAGTTTGGTATAATTGGCCTTGATTGCCCATTTTTAACCTCTCATTTATATGTGGGTTGCATAATTTTATTGTGTGTATTTCATTGTTACATAATTTTTGATAAACTGCTCGCACTTTATAATATTATGCTGCTAGATTTAATGAATTTGTTTGATTTTAACGTTGGTCTAATGTGATAAATTGTTCGCATTTTACATCATTATGCTGCTATATTTAATGAACTTTTTATTCTCATTTTAATATGTGTTACTATTTTAGTCTGATGTTATTTATCAAATCAGTGGATATTGGTTGCCTGTATCAGTTGATTCTAGGAACTATTATACTATTGCCCCAAACAAATTATAAGTGTAAGACAAATCCCCTGAGCATTGCGTATGTATATGTTTTGTGTATTTACAGTTTTTTAGCCTCGTGATGGCTGTCTTAAATTTTTATTCATGTATGTATTGTTTGTTTGTTTTTAAAATTTTGCTGGTATTTTTACTTTGTTCTTTTATGGATATTTTTTTTATCCGAATAAAGATGAATTGAATTGAATTGAATTGAAGTATACTCTAGCTGTTTAATTTTATTAAGTAATTGAGAAGTTTGAATATCAAAAGATTTTTTCTTTTGTGAAACAAAGTTTATTATAAATCCTCTAGCTGCTGATTTAAAAGAGTCCCAAATCATTACAGGAGAGGAGTCTGGTGTTGAATTAATTGCAAAGAATTCAGAAGCGAAGGAACTGAATTGGCCGGAGAATTTAGGGTTTAAAAGTAAGGAATTGTTGAAACGCCATCTACCTGCATGTGGAGTAAATGGTATCAGGTCAAAGTCAACATAGACTGGGGCGTGATCCAATATTAAAATAGACCCAATTTCAGACTGAAGAACACGTTGAGCCAAGGATTTACTCAGAAAGAGGTAATCTATACGGGATTGGGAGTGGTGTGGGGCTGAATAAAAACGATACTCCCGAAGGTCTGAGTGGCAAAGTCTCCAAATATCAACTAGTGATTTACGGCGGATTGTGGAGGGGAATTGTGAATGCATTTTAGTGTGAACCAACTTAAATTTTGAGTGTCTGTCTTATATGGAATCATGAATTTGGTTGCAATCACCACCAAATATAATATAATCATCATCATATAAAAGCAGTTTATCGGAAATTTTTGTCCAAAAAATCTTATCTACGGAAACTGGACCATATACATTAAAAATAACTAAGGGTATTTTATCAATAAGAAGTTTAACAATAACCCAACGGCCTTCAGAGTCAGATTCCTGATGAACAACGGAAACATGAATTTTTTTATGACTTAGAATCAGGACACCATTTTTCTTCCCTAAAGCCGGGGAGGAGAACACATTACCTACCCAGCATTTCTTCAGCTTGGCAGCCTCAGATTCTTCAAGGTGTGATTCCTGAAGTAATGCAATATCTGTTTTCAATTTAGCTAAATGAGATAACACCCGTTGTCTTTTGATAGGGTTACCTAACCCTTTAATATTCCAAGTAGTAACTCAGAATATAACATAAAGATAATATCATGAACAATCAATAAGCTTACAGTGGTATAATTGATATTAGGATGGAATAAATATGAGAAGGTAAAAAGACAGAGATAAGACTTTTGTTTGATAAGAAGAGGAAGGAAAAAGGGAACAATAGAATAAGTAATAGGGAGAAGAAAAAGATAAAGAAGAACCAAATAAGAGAACGTTAGAAGAGGGAAAACACAACAAGAAACAAAAAGACAGTACAGGTCATACAAACGACAACTGCAAAACATACCTACAAAACACATAGACGAAATGGGGTAGGCGACACCAGGCGACGACGACAACAACATCCGAACCCCACCAGACAACAGGGCAGTTTTGGATTTAGTGATAACATCAACATATTGAGGAGACCATATGAGTAACAAGGAGGGAGAGATACAGCTGTAATTAGAAGTAAGAGAGACAATACAATATAAGAAAGAACAACATAAAGATTAAACTAGAATCGAACATCATTCAGAAAATTATACATAAAAGAAAGCAGACGAAAGATAACAAAATCACAGTTAAGTAGGTTTGGTAGTGTCCATGACATCGGCTCCAATTTGTTGAAGAAAATCCTTCAGAGCTGTTGGGTCCTCGTAGGTGATGGTTTTTTCCTTGTAGGTGACCTTAAAAAGACAAGGATGGATTAGGCCATATCTGGCATTTATTGTACTTAATTGAGGACGGAGGTCAAGGAATTTATTCCGGCGATCTGCAGTGGCTTTAGCTACATCTTGTGAGAAGAACAAGCGGTGGCCCTCCCAAGAGATTTGTTTTTTAGATTTGACTGCCGAGATGACTTGTAGCAGATCAGTATATTGCAAGAAGAAAAGGATGACACCACGAGGTTTTGTTGAAACTCTGGGACCAAGCCTGTGAGCTTGTTGTATATTAAGTGGGGCAGAGGTAGACATGTCCAGAAGCTTAAGTAGAAAATATTGAAAATAAACTGTCCGATTAGAGCCCTCCATATTTTCAGGGAGACCATAAATACGAAGGTTATTTCTACGTTTCCGATTTTCCAAGTCGTCAGTGTGTTTCTTGAGAAGAGCTATTTCTGACTCCAGAGAGGAAATACGAGTGCATGAAGACTGCAAAGATTCTGTAGACTGTTCTATAATAAGAACGCGTGATTCCAAAGAAGACCATTTGTTATCCAGGAGTTGCAGAGTCTTAGTAGTTTCCTCCATAAAAGGTTTTAATGCGCGAATTTCCCACAGAATCAGGTCCATAGAAACTCAGAAAGAATGCATTGGAGACGGAGGGTCTTTTTTTGTTCGTTTGGTAGAGCTCACAGGTGTTTTGGTTGAAGAGTGCAGTTTTGAAGTAGCACCTGAAGATTCAGGTTTATGATGAGGGATGTCATCCATGTTGTTATGATTAGAGTCAGAGTCTGAATATCTAATGCGTTTAGAAGGAACTGTAAGCTTGAGATTCCTTAATCTCCCCATAAAAGTGAAGAGAAACTTATCTGGAGCACTCTATTAGTTGAATCTGCAGTATGGAAAGGCAAACTCAATCTAGCGATGAAAAGAGTTAAACCACAGCTCTGAAGAACCGAAGCAGCTAGGAAAAATATAAAAAAGAGACAGCCGCAGGACAACCTCTCCTTTCAAGTAGAAAATGAGATATCAAAAGCTACTTCTCAGTGTTCATATCTGGTGGCAGTAATCTCTTTAGCCCGTTGACCGCGGCGCGAATTCCTCTGCGGGTGAAATAATGAGTGGGCGTGTCTCGGACGGCCCCTGGCCGTCCTCCGCACACGCCCACCGTGACGTTGGACGGCCGGGGACCGTCCGACGCATCGAACGGGTTAAGGATAATTCATTAAATGTTCCATAGAGGCAGTGCTGGGTACAAGTCTCTCAGAAAAACAAGGAATAAGGCTTTGTTTCGCAGGGTCACTTAAACATGCAAAAAGGGGAGAGAAAAAGTTGATATAGCTGGGGCTTGAGGCATAATGCTGCTGCAGTAGTTTATAAGTGCCCAAGCATGGAGCAATTAGGTCGTTTTAAAAGTGGAGTTCGCCCGCCATTTAGACGCAACCCTTCTTCTGTGAGAAAATTCCCCGAGGCCGTAATGGCCAGAAAAGTCACAGAGGGGGTGAAACTGTAGCACTCCAGCGACTCGCCAGGTCAAGAGGGAGAGACGCCTTGCAGTCTCATCCCTCGGCGAGCGATGGAGTGGTCTCCAACATTGAAGAAGCTCCCCGGTTCGTCAGAGCTCAGCGCGTCCCCGCCATCTTGAAGCGGTGCCGAAACCACGCTCACAGCGTACAGAGTTCTACCAGGTCTTTTATGCCTGAAAACCACAAAAAGGTGGGTTAATACACATCCAATAAGGATACATTTACAAGGAAATTTTTTCAGTATTATGAACAAATACATGGTGCGCTGTTGGTCAGATAGGACCGAATTACACAATCATTAAGCATATAACCAATCAGAGAAGAGTAGCATCTGATGCTATAGCCGTGATACAACATAGTTGCCGGTGTAATTTCTGCATGCCAACTGCATGTGCGTCAGCAGACAATATTTGCACAATGCCTGTCTAGTCAAATGCAGACTCTTGGTCTAATCATCAATGTGGCCATCAGTCTGGGCAGCTGTTGCTGGGCTAAAGAGGAATTGCGTGTACCATGAGGTGTTCTTGAGGAAACCTTGCGTTACAAGCTATTTTGTTTAGCAGGGTGCATTAGTTTACATGAGGCCATCCTACTGCCTCATATATTATTAAGGCCTTGTCATCATTGAATATCAACGTGCCCAAGACAAGATGGATTCCACATAAAATAAACCACGCTGCCATATATTGACGCCCTCAACAACATCCAGCCCCACCAACCAACCTGAGACAAGCAGTCCTGAACTTCATCACCTGGATCACCAACGCCGCCAATCGAGTCCCAACCAAATTAGCCAAGACACGCAAACAAGCCAGCTGGTACACACTAGAACTCACAACAATAAAGCGCAGCTACAAACAACTGTAGAAAAGATGGCACACTAGCAGAGACAATACAGACCAAGCCACCTTCAAGTTAGTCCTCAACAAATACTACCAACGACTCAAAAACATAAAACAAGATGCCCTAGCAAACCACATCGAAGCAAGCGCCAACAACACCAAGGAACTCTTTAGCATCGTTAGAGAGTTCTCCAGCCCTACGGCCACCTAGAACACAATCCCACCCTCACTAGAACTCTGGGACACTCTAGTGGACCATTTCCACAACATGATATCCCCCATCTACAAGAACTTCGAGCCGCAACCCACTGACTTCCACATGTTATGATATGTTAATAAATACTTGGTATAGCGCACAACTCATCCCTGAAGGGGCATATCGGCGCTGGGGCAACTGAGAAGTCTGGAGCAGTCACTAGAACAGCCAATTTTTGAGCTGTTTTTTAAAATCTACGAAATCAGTACAAGCCCTAATAACAAAGGGGAGTTTATTCCAGTGGTAAGGGGCAAGGTATGTGAAAGCCCATCCGTGGTGCTTAGATGTGCGAATGCGTTGAGGACAGAGAAGGAGCTGATTTCTTGATGTAAGGTTTCTATCCGGAAGATAAGGAACCAATTTGTCCTGTAATTTGGGTCCCTTAGCTGCCAGAGCTTTATACGTCAGGCAAAGGAGTTTGAAAATTGCTCTCTTCTTTATGGGAAGCCAATACAAGGCTCTGAGCAGAGGGACTCAAGAGGTGCCTGGTGGCTGTTGATTAAACAGTCGGGCTGCTGTATTTTGTACCCCCTGCATCTTGGCATGAAGATATGCATTTGATGCTACAACAAGCGTGTTTCCGTAGTCCAGGTGGCTGATCATCACGGCCTGGATGAGAGTCTTGCGAGAGGCCAGTGAAAGCCACTGGAAAATCCTCCTAAGAAGGTGCATTGTCCCAAAGCACATGCCCCATGTAGATGTCATATGGTCCTTCATCAATAGTTTGTTATCAGAGAGAATGCCCAAGTACCTCACTGTGCTTCTGGGAGAGGGGGTAGAGCCAAGCTCTGCTGGCCACCAGTCCTCAGTCCAGTGAAGTTTGCTTTGCCAAACAGTAGTATATCAGTCTTGTCCCCATTCAATTGAAGACAGTTTAGAGACATCCACTTGGCAGTTTCTCTCACGCAGGAGGTGAAGCGCTGTTTAGCATCCACCATATCTTGACCAAAAGAGATGAGCAGCTGAGTATCATCTGCATAAGAAAGTATTTGAAGCCACAGGACTTGACTAGCCAAGCAAGGGGAGCAACATAGATGTTGAAAAGAGTCGGACTTAAGGCAGAGCCCTAAGGAACTCCCTTGCTCAGGGACAAAGTCTTAGACTGATAAGGACCAAGAGTAATAGTTTTATGTCCTACCCTTCAAAAAGTCAGTAAACCAATGTAAGGCGGTGCCGTGTATTCTTAGCTCCTGGAGACGTTGAATCAGAATAGGATGTGACACGGTATCAAATGCCGCCGACAGATCCAGAAGAACCAGGATGGCTGGCTTGACTGCATCCAAGGAAAGACTGAGGGAGTCTGTTACCGCTACAAGGGTGGTTTCTGTACTGTGCAAAGGACGAAAGCCTGACTGAGAGGCACCCAACAGGGAATAAGTCTCCAGGTAAGATGACAGCTGTTTATTTATGTAGGATTGAAGCATTTTGCCTATCGAAGGAAGGAGAGAGATGGGACAGTAGTTTACGGGTCAGTAGGAAAGGAGTGTGTTTTTTTTAGAATGGGTGTGACATAGGCAGCTTTCCAATCCCGAGGGAAAGTGACTGAAGACAGAGATAAATTGCAAAAGGATGTAACTGATGGTGCGAGTGAGGTGGCTAACGGCCGTAATGTGAGGGGGGCAAAAGTCAGCCAGGGAGCCAGATTTGGTTTTAGCTAACAGGTCTGACAGTTGAGTGTGTGTAATAGGTTCAAACTTCTTCAGTGGTGCCTGAGTGTTGCTGCACAGAGAGTTATCCAGACAAATAGAAGATGTTGTTGTGAAAGTTGCAGTAGATATTGTCTATTTTATTTTCAAAGTGATAGACTAAAGTATCGCAGAGAGTCTGGGAGGCTGCTGTGGCTGAAGTGCAAGCGCAAGGTTTAGACGCTCCTTTACAACCTTAAATAGTTCTTTAGCGGAATTTCCTGCTTGTTCAATTCTATTAATGGTATATGATCTTCGTGCCATTTTAATCTTAGCATGGTATGCACCTAGCATTAATTTGTGGTGGTGTTTGTCAAGGACATCTTTGGTGGACCTCCATATATGTTCCAATCTCTTTTAGTTGGTTTTATCGGTTTTCAGATCTGCTGAATGAATATGGCTGTTTACAACACATGCGATTAGATCGCATGCCATTACAACGCCCTCGTTACAACGACCGCGTTGTTAGTACGCATACCATTACATCACAAGTCATTACAACGACTTGCTATAGGGGGTGCGCTGGACTTAGGAATAGTATTATTTACTATTCCTACTCCAGTTTGCGCAACAGCAGGGAAGGTATTGGATTTTAAATCCAATACCAGTGCGCCCCCTACAGTAAGTCATTGTAATGACTTGCGATATAGTGGTATGCGTACTAACAGCGCGGTTGTTGTAACGACCGCATTGTAATGGCATACGTTGTGGAGACAGCATTGTAAACGCTGTTTCCCCTGACGAATACCAAGGGGCATTAGGTTGAGTTGGTTTACTGGTATAAGATCTATAGGGGGCAACTTTATCAAGTGCAACAGAGAGGGATTCTAAAAACGCATCCCAGGCTGAATTGATGTCTGTTGTGTTACCCAGTTCAGGGGCCCTGAAAGAAGGTTGAAAGTTTTCTGCAGTCACCTGCTTCCATCGTCTTGTTTTCCCACATTTCGCTGTGGTAGCTCTGGCAGAGATGGAGTCCATAGGGATTTTAAATTTAAGTAGGAAATGATCTGTCCAAATGAGAGGTTCAGGCACATCCATGTGCATGAGCTGGGAGTTAGAGAATAGAAGATCCAGAGTGTGACCTGCTGAATGAGTAGGACCTGTTTCTATCAGGTGGAGATCTAGCATTTGAAGATTGGACAGTAAGTTGGAGACGTCAGGATCAGATGCTATCTCAGCATGATAATTAAAATCTCCAATGAGAAAAAATATTGTGTGGATAGCACATCAGGAGATATTAGTTCTATTAATTTGAAACTAAAGCCTTTCTTAGGACCAGGGGTGGCGATAGACTATAGCTCCTTTCCATATATCTCCGTGGGGGAGTTCGATATTGAATCTTGCTATCTCTGTCCAGTCGGTGAGCACTGAGTTGAGTAGTAGTACTTTAAGTGAGTCCCAAAAAGTGATGGCTAATCCCCCACCTGGCCTTACTTCTCTGTCCAACTTAACTAGTTTATAGTTGTCATGAAGTGCTATGGGAATGCAGGGGAGTGCTTGAGAGTTGAGCCAGGTCTCAGTAATAAAACATAAGTCTGGTGACTGATGTGTAAGCAAGTCCCATATTTCTATTGAATGTTTTGAAATGGACCTTGCGTTAAAATAGTGGCTATTTAGTACCAGAGGGTTTAGCTGTTGCACCATATATCATTGGTGCAAGTGAGCAAGGTGTTGGGGATGAAGGACTGTGTGCTAAAAGAAGTGAGACAGTCTCTGTTACAAGGAAGAGAAGATACATTGTTAGCAGAGCAAGATAATTTACAGTTTAGGCACGAGAATTGTCTCTCTAAGTATCTAAGTTGGGTAGAGGCTGGAGAGAGCAGTGTTGACCGCTGAGTCTACGCTTCTTTAATTCATGACTAGCATAACTTGTCAAGGATAAAGGGCTTAACTCTGGGGACGAATATGAAGGGTTCCTGGCTCCTGGTGACGGTCGGGCACGGACGGGTGCAGACGGGCTTGCCTTTGGCACATATTTTAGGCGCGGGCGGTACGCCCGCTGCGCGAGTCCACAGCGCATTGGCGCCAGGATCTAATTTTATATGTGGGAGCTAGAGCAACTGGACCTCCGCTATACTAAGATGGCGGCTGCCCTCGGATAGAGAAGAGGAAATGCCCAAGCTCCCTCCACTCAATCAGCATTGAGCAGTGCTGCAGCGGACCGAGGAGCAAGGAAGATAGGCAGAAAGTGAAAGGCAGACTGGATGCCGGTTGGAATATAGAGTATGCTTTTCACAGACTGGATGTAGGAGTATAGAAGTAAGTTTTCCACAATACATAAAATATAAAGAGATAAAAATGGTACGGTACTTTTAGGGCCTCACTCCTCTTCACTCCAACGGAAGCCTCACCCGATCAGCCACGCACCACATGGGAACAGCTCACCTCACAGAACACCACAGCCATCATGATCTCCATCCACTCTGGAGTGTCCACAGACCCCTGTCCCCACCACCTTTTCAACCTCAGAGGAAAGGACATCAGCTGTCAACTCACCATCACCCCCAACTCATCCATAGCCACAGCCACTTTTCCCAACGCATGGAAATACACAAAAGTCAGACCTCTCCTCAAGAAACCCTCCGCCGACCCCAGCGAACTCCAAAACTACCACCCCATCTCGCTGCTCCCTTTCTCCACCAAAGGCCTTGAGAAGGCCATCAACCGACAGCTCACCAAACATCTGGAGAGAAACAACCTGCTCAATGCCTCCCAATCGAGTTCTTGTGCAAACCACAGCACCAAGACTGCCCTGATCGCCACGACTGACATCTGCACCCTCCTCGAGAGCGGCGAATCTCCGGCCCTCATCCTCCTCAACACCTCTGCAGTTTAGACACTGTATCCCACCACACACTCATCAAGAGACTCCACCACATCCAGATGCTTCAGAACCCAAGAGCACCATCTACGCTGTCCCTCGAGGTTCATCCCTCAGCCCCACCCTCTTCAACACCTACATGACACCTCTAGCTGACATCATCAGAACCCATGACCTCAAAATCATATCCTACGCCAACGGCACCCAGCTCATCCTCTCACTCTCAGCAGACTCCACCATCATGAAGCCCAATTTCCACAACTACATGAAGGACGTCGCCGACTGGATAAAGACCAACTGTCTGAATGTCAACACTGACAAGACCAAACTGCTGATCTTTGGCTACAACTCCTCCCCTTGTAACGATACCTGGTGGCCCGTCGAACTCGGACCAGCTCCCACATCAACAGACCACACCCGCAACCTCGGCATCATTCTGGACAGCAAGCTCACTATGAAGCAACATATCAACGCAGTGTCCTCCGCCTGCCTCCATACTCTCCACATGCTCCGAAGAATTTTCAAATGGCTCCTCATCGGCACAAGGAAAACCCCCACTCAAGCCCTAGTCACCAGCTGGCTGCACTACGGTAATGCATTGTATGCAGGAACTACCACCGAACTCATGAGGAGAGTACAGTTGATACAGAACTCAGCGGCCAGAGTCATCCTCAATCTCCCCAAGTGGACCCATATCACCCCACACCTTAGAAACCTCCAATGGATCCCTGTACAGAAAAGATGCCAATTCAAGATATTGACACACACCTACAAAGCCCTCCATGACCTAGAACCAGCATACATGAACCACTGCCTGAACGTCCACCAACCATCCAGAGACCTTCACTCTGCTGCCCTCGCACAGATGCCTCACATCCACCGAAGCCTCAGTGGAGGGCGTTCTTTCTCCTGCCTCTGGACATCAACCTTGCATTACCCAATTTAGGAAGAGTCTCAAGACCTTACTGTTCGACTGAGCCCTGCAACCCAGCGCTTGGATATCCTCATGGGTGATTAGAAGCGCTATACAACTGGTGATTGATTGATTGATTGAGAGAGCCTAGAGGCATACAGTAGCATGCTAGCTATTTACATTCTTGGTCCCATCCTTGGTCCCATCCTTGGTCCCGTCCTTGCTCCCATCCTTGGTCCCGTCCTTGGTCCCGTCCTTGGTCCTGTCCTTGGTCCCGTCCTTGGTCCCATCCTTGGTCCCGTCCTTGGTCCCATCCTTGCTCCCATCCTTGGTCCCATCCTTGGTCCTATCCTTGGTCCCATCCATGGTCCCATCCTTGGTCCCGTCCTTGCTCCCATCTTTGGTCCAGTCCTTGGTCCCATCCTTGCTCCCATCCTTGGTCCCATCCTTGGTCCCATCCTTGCTCCCATCCTTGGTCCCGTCCTTGGTCCCGTCCTTGCTCCCGTCCTTGCTCCCGTCCTTGGTCCCGTCCTTCATCCCATCCTTGGGCCCGTTCTTGGTCTGGTCCTTGGTCCCATCCTTGGTCCCATCCTTGGTCCCGTCCTTGCTCCCATCCTTGGTCCCGCCCTTGGTCGCGTCCTTGGTCCCGTCCTTGCTCCCATCCTTGGTCCCATCCTTGGTCCCGTCCTTGGTCCCATCCTTGGTCCCGTCCTTGGTCCCGTCCTTGGTCCCATCCTTGCTCCCGTCCTTGGTCCCGTCCTTGGTCCCGTCCTTGGTCCCGCCCTTGGTCCAGTCCTTGGTCCCATCCTTGGTCCCATCCTTGGTCCGGTCCTTGGTCCGGTCCTTGGTCCGGTCCTTGGTCCCGTCCTTGCTCCCATCCTTGGTCCTGTCCTTGGTCCTGTCCTTGGTCCCGTCCTTGGTCCCGTCCTTGGTCCCATCCTTGGTCCCGTCCTTGGTCCTGTCCTTGGTCACATCCTTGGTCCCGTCCTTGGTCCGGTCCTTGGTCCGGTCCTTGGTCCCGTCCTTGGTCCCGTCCTTGCTCCCATTATTGGTCCCCTCCTTGGTCCCGTCCTTGGTCCCGTCCTAGGTCCTGTCCTTGGTCCCGTCCTTGGTCCCATCCTTGGTCGCATCCTTGGTCCCGTCCCTTGGTCCCGTCCTTGGTCCTGTCCTCGGTCCGGTCCTCGGTCCCATCCTTGGTCCCGTCCTTGGTCCCATCCTTGGTCCCGTCCTTGCTCCCGTCCTTGGTCCCATCCTTGGTCCCGTCCTTGCTCCCATCCTTGGTCCCGTCCTTGGTCCCGTCCTTGGTCCGGTCCTTGGTCCCATCCTTGGTCCGGTCCTTGGTCCCATCCTTGGTCCCGTCCTTGCTCCCATCCTTGGTCCCGTCCTTGGTCCTGTCCTTGGTCCCGTCCTTGGTCCCGTCCTTGGTCCCATCCTTGGTCCCTTCCTTGGTCCCGTCCTTGGTCCCGTCCTTGGTCCCATCCTTGGTCCCGTCCTTGGTCCCATACTTGGTCCCGTCCTTGCTCCCATCCTTGGTCTGTCCTTGGTCCCATCCTTGGTCCCGTCCTTGGTCCCGTCCTTGCTCCCGTCCTTGGTCCCGTCCTTGCTCCCGTCCTTGCTCCCGTCCTTGGTCCCATCCTTGGTCCCGTCCTTGGTCCCGTCCTTGGTCCCGTCCTTGGTCCCATCCTTGGTCCCATCCTTGGTCCCGTCCTTGGTCCGGTCCTTGGTCCCATCCTTGGTCCGGTCCTTGGTCCGGTCCTTGGTCCCATCCTTGGTCCTGTCCTTTGTCCGGTCCTTGGTACCATCCTTGGTCCGGTCCTTGTTCCGGTCCTTGGTCCCGTCCTTGGTCCCATCCTTGGTCCGGTCCTTGGTCCCATCCTTGGTCCCATCCTTGGTCCGGTCCTTGGTCCCATCCTTGGTCCGGTCCTTGGTCCGGTCCTTGGTCCCATCCTTGGTCCCGTCCTTGGTCCGGTCCTTGGTACCATCCTTGGTCCGGTCCTTGGTCCCGTCCTTGGTCCCGTCCTTGGTCCCATCCTTGGTCCCGTCCTTGGTCCCGTCCTTGCTCCCGTCCTTGCTCCCATCCTTGGTCCCGTCCTTGGTCCCGTCCTTGCTCCCATCCTTGGTCCCGTCCTTGGTCCCATCCTCGGTCCCGTCCTTGGTCCCATCCTTGCTCCCGTCCTTGGTCCCATCCTTGCTCCCGTCCTTGGTCCCATCCTTGGTCCCATCCTTGCTCCCGTCCTTGCTCCCATCCTTGGTCCCGTCCTTGGTCCCATCCTTGGTCCCGTCCTTGGTCCCATCCTTGGTCCCGTCCTTGGTCCCGTCCTTGGTCCCGTCCTTGGTCTGGTCCTTGGTCTGGTCCTTGGTCCCGCCATTGGTCCCGTCCTTGCTCCAATCCTTGGTCCCGTCCTTGGTCCCGTCCTTGGTCCCATCCTTGGTCCCATCCTTGGTCCGGTCCTTGGTCCCATCCTTGGTCCGGTCCTTGGTCCCATCCTTGGTCCCGTCCTTTGTCCCGTCCTTGGTCCCGTCCTTGGTCCTGTCCTTGGTCCCGTCCTTGGTCCCGTCCTTGCTCCCGTCCTTGGTCCCGTCCTTGGTCCCATCCTTGGTCCCGTCCTTGGTCCCATCCTTGGTCCCGTCCTTGGTCCCATCCTTGGTCCGGTCCTTGGTCCGGTCCTTGGTCCCATCCTTGGTCCCGTCCTTGGTCCGGTCCTTGGTCCCAACCTTGGTCCGGTCCTTGCTCCGGTCCTTGCTCCCGTCCTTGGTCCCATCCTTGGTCCCGCCCTTGGTCCCGTCCTTGGTCCGGTCCTTGGTCCCGTCCTTGGTCCGGTCCTTGGTCCCATCCTTGGTCCCGTCCTTGGTCCCGTCCTTGGTCCCGTCCTTGCTCCCGTCCTTGCTCCCGTCCTTGGTCCGGTCCTTGGTCCCATCCTTGGTCCCGTCCTTGCTCCCGTCCTTGGTCCGGTCCTTGGTCCGGTCCTTGGTCCGGTCCTTGGTCCCGTCCTTGGTCCCATCCTTGGTCCCTTCCTTGGTCCGGTCCTTGGTCCCATCCTTGGTCCGGTCCTTGGTTCCGTCCTTGGTCCCGTCCTTGGTCCCATCCTTGGTCCCGTCCATGGTCCGATCCTTGGTCCCGTCCTTGGTCCGATCCTTGGTCCCGTCCTTGGTCCCATCCTTGGTCCCATCCTTGGTCCGGTCCTTGGTCCCATCCTTGGTTCGGTCCTTGGTCCCGTCCTTGGTCCCGTCCTTGGTCCCATCCTTGGTCCCGTCCATGGTCCGATCCTTGGTCCCGTCCATGGTCCGATCCTTGGTCCCGTCCTTGGTCCCGTCCTTGGTCCTGTCCTTGGTCCCGTCCTTGGTCCCGTCCTTGCTCCAATCCTTGGTCCCGTCCTTGGTCCCGTCCCAGCTCCTGGTTGTGTGGTTTTGTGCTGGTGGCCTCTACCAACACATCAGCTGAGGACTGAGGGTCCTGCTGGTAGTGCCTGGCACAGCTATAGACATGAAGCTCACACTTACTGCATAGAACTAGACACACTGCTGTATAGAATCATTTTATTAGGTTGTTTGCTCTTTGTGCTGGTTAGGAGAGTGGATTTCCTGCCCATCTTCTATGAACAAAGAGAAATCAAGCAAGTTTTTTTTCTAATGGCACCAAACGAGTTCTAATAATTAAGAATCAAAAGAACAACTGGTTGGTTTTTGTGGCAGCGAATGCGGATGCGCTCTTCTTCCCCAGTCTAGTAGGGTGGGGGGGATAAGTAGTTTTATCTTGACAAGCCTTTCATGCATGTCGGTGGTCTGGTTGCCCCACATCTGGTTGGCCCACATCTGGTTGCCCCACATCTGCTTGTCCTTACAACACAGAAAGTCAGCAAAAAAATGCTTTCGACCACAGAATTGTAAGTATGCAAATCTCTTGAGATTCTGCTCCATTTTCCACATCTCTCCACAACTTTTTTCTCCCTGTGTGATGCCAGTTAGACACCTCATAAAAATAACATGGTGTCGCCTAAGAATTTTTTTAAGAAAATTACTTTGCATAACCTGTTTTTAAATAAAGGAACATTGTATTTCTTTGAGCATTTCTTGTTGCATTTAAAATCAAAGACTACAGCTGACCACATCATTATTATGAAGGAAGTGAACTCCCAAAAAGCCTTTCTAGAACCATACAGTCCGGAGATGGAACTGGAAGAGGCAGCCCATGAGCTATTTTACTCTGAGACCAACCGAAACCTCAGGCTGCCTTTGCCTCATTTAAAGAGCAGGTGTTGCTTGATCTGAGTTGGCAGAAGAAGCCGAAAGCTGTATGGGGGGCATGTGAAGGGTTAACAGTGCTGCTGAGGAGCTAACCTGACACGGCTGCATCCAAACTATTATTAAAAGCAATTTCTATCCAGTGGATACTTAAAATGTAAAGATAAACTTCAACTTTTATGATCTCTATTCACTTACCACCTTAGACTACACAAAATGAAAAGGTGGGTACTCGTGTTTGGACCAATGTGAATGTCTAGTTGGATCTGCTGCAGCTGCAGCTGCCTCTGTGGTAATGAGCAGAGATGTCAACGTGAACTTGTTACCGACTGTAAAAGGCCCACAGAAGATTCTCAGGACTCAATCACTCCTTTCCACTGACATTATTCACAACTTCAGGACCGAAGCTGCAGAGATGATTGGAAACCGCCTTATAAACCCCTTCTATACATCCTGGGCTTTTGGCATCCGAAATTATGTAACTACATTGAAGAAATGAATGTGGAACTGTGGAAGGTGGGTTAGTACCTACTCAGTAGAAATATCTAAGATAGTCTAATTATTCATTTATTACCAGATTTGTATATTCTTTATGCTTGTTCTTTCACAATCAAATTAATCTTTCTCCTAATTGTCTCTTGTTTCTTTTCTTGCAGGTAAACAGGAAGGCACCCTTTTCTCCGGGTGTGTAAAATAAATACTCACAGCAGGTGAGTACAATGAATAAGTCGATATACATAAGCAAATTATCTTCCTTTTTTTGAGTTGCGTCTATTTTATTTACTTTCCTTTCTCATCCTTTTACTACGAGTAATAAAAAACTGAAGGATAGAGATGTCAATCAACAATTACTGTCTCAATGATCCTTCTGTCTCCTTAGTCATCACATTTCTTCTCTGCTAGGTGTCCTTGCTTTCTCCCCAAGACTTCAGATACCTTTAAATCAGTATCGAAAAATACAATGCCAATTGAACAGGAATTTCCAGTAATTAGTTACCTCCCTATAAAGTCCTGTTGTCTACTTGCTTTCTATTTACCTTCTCCCCACCAGAAGTAAATGTTCACAGTTCTCGAGTGTCATAAAAAAATAGATTTCAATCTTCAAAACAAAATATGGTCCTCCTTTCCCACCGGTCGCCCACATGGCTTAGCGACAGCGCTCTTAGACTGCGTCGGAACTGTAGGTTCCAACATGCCTAAGTGGTAGCCACCACCTCCTCCTGCCCCAGCCTCAATCTTCCCCTCTATCCAGCTCCCCTTGTCTGGTTCCGGTGGTCTGTACCAGTCCCGCGGGGCCTTCAGGCATCCTTCTTCTGTTTCTTCTTCTTGCTGCCACCTTCTCTCCATCCTTAGCGTTTTCCAATCTGCTCATCGACAGTGTCCTTTTCAGCCCGTCTTTCCTTTTCTGTCTCCCTCCCGTCCTTTCTCTTTGTCTTTCTTTTTTGTCTATGCAATTCTCACGCGGTTGCCCTTCTTTTATTTTCAGGTCTTATCAGATTACATGCAGGACCACATTGTCGTGGAGCTTCTCTTCCTGGTAACGTACCCTGTCACAAAATATACTTTTAGCAACAAAGATACCTTCTCTGGGACCAAGCTTTTATAGCTGACTTTACAGATATAACAGTAAACCCAAGGCATATTTATGAGCTTCTTGCACCACAGTTGCGTCACTTTTTGCGACTCAATGGCGGCTCGAACCACCAAATTATATTTATGAGGCCACGCAAAGCCACTTTGCATGGGTTTGAATAGCATCATAGGTTTGGTGTAAGGCAAGGCAGCAAATCACTCCGTTGCCTTAATCTGCGCTAGGGAGGTGTTCCGTCGGCATTGTGGTGGGTGATCCCGGGCAACACCCGTGGATTTTGACACATTCCCAGATTTACAGGACGATGTAAACCTGGAGATGCGCCAAAACCTTTTGCCTCCCCAGGGGAGGCGCAAAGGGGAATAATATCTTTATTGCTCCTCGTTTGTTTCCTCTTTCTATGTGTGCTGAACTTTGCAGTACACAGAGAAAGAGGAAAAAGCCTTCCAGGATTGTTTTTGTGCAGGCAGGTACGCCTTATTGCACAAAAACAATCCTGCATGCAACACTTTGGTGCGAAGGTGCCTGCATTGGCGCTAGGCTGCCAAAATGGAGCCAGCGCATGCGGGAAGGACAGGAATGCGCCGTATGCCATAGATACAGAGCATGCCTGCCCTTTCACTTTGATGCAGGGCACCGCAGAAAGTTGAACTGCTGCGCTGCCCTGTGACAAATCCCCATAAATATGCCCCCAGAACTTACATCGAATCTTTGAGCATTCGAATGAGAGATCTTACTCCAAATATAGATGACTTATTATGCACGATAAGGAAACTAAAAGGACAGACAGCGCCCACACTCAACAAATTTGAAAAACAAATACTTCTGGAAAAAAGAAAAAGCAATAAAGCATTAAGGCAGATTAAGATATATTCAACATCAGACCAGAGGGATAATGAGATCAGATTTTTTTAACTCAGTTTTACAAAAATCTACATGTTCAACCAAAGCGCAAGAAGAAGCCGGGATCAAACTTCGGAGACCTATCAAACTAAAAGATGCTTGCAAATTCTGGCAAATTATTGGCCTGGGAACGCAAAGGTATAAAAAGAAGTGATTATAACATTTCTTACTGCCAATGGAAATTTTTTATTACCAAATTTTATGGCATTGGCAATCCAAGTTTTAAACTAATGGAATACAAATGAAATCTTAATATGTACATAATAACTTAGGCAACTACTACCAAGCTAATACAATAATATAAATTGTCAAGATTCCTGGGTCCTATGGCGGCAATAAAACAAAACCCTGAAAAATAGAGTACACTATTTACCAATCTGTTTAATAAATGGGTCAGTAGTGGTCAAAATCTGCCTTTGTGGAAAGAGTCAATCCTTAAGCCAATTTGCAAAAAAGGGCCCAGATTCGATCCTCATAGCTGTCACCGAATAGCATTACTTAACTCAGAAGGGAAACTATTAAATAAATATCTTTTATCAGAACTGTCTCAATGGGCTGTGGAAAATAACATCATTAGGTTTCACCAAACTAGCTTTATCTCCCAGAGCTCCACTTTCTACAATATACTAGCAATTAATATTCTGGAAGGAAAAAACATCAACATTAAAAGACAAGAGACTGTTTGTTTGCTAGATTGAGTATTCAACAGCTTTTGATAGAGTCACCAGGACCAGGCTTTAGACAAAACTACTGTCATGGAGCACTGACCAAACACTACTTCCTTTAATAGTGGAACTTCACATAGTAACATGGGTTTGAGAGAAACTAACAGAAGGGCATAGTGTAACTCCAAGAATGCTGATAGGATCCACTCTAAACAAAGATGCTTTCTGGCTCCGCTTCTGCTTTCACTTTATTTTGTGAACTTGCCTGAAACACTGAATAAGAGTCTGATCCTTCTGAACTAGGACAGGCACATTCTACTCATCTAGCTGATGCATATGATTTGGTACGCTTCTCTTCAACACTAAAGGGTCTGCAATGAGAGTTAAATCTAACTCTACAATTATAAGAACTTGAACAATTCAATGATTAAATATGGCAAAACAAAAATGAAGTATTTGGGATATAAATAACTACATTTGAGCTCCTCTATTGAAACCAAAAGAATTGACGAGGTCACATTACAAATATCTTACAGTCATGATAGATGAGAAACTTCATTGGAAGGCAAATATTACTAATGTGACTAACAAGAGCAACAATGTTAGTAGGACAATTAAATGCTTCTCCAGGAAAGTTGAAGGGGGGGCGCTATTGGTCCAACAATTACCCTAACCATTAACAAGTTAACTCAGATGATTCTATATGGGGCTATGGCTTTTAAGTAGCAAATTATACGTAAACTCAATGCATTATTTATTAGAACTACCTACAGTATATTTCATTTGAGAACATCTACCACCCCCTGTTGACTTAGCTGGAAACTGGGATTATTCTTATTGTCTGTTCTTAATAATATTAATTTTATCAACTAGTTATGTGACAGCCTGTATTACGATGGAGAAACACAAAAGAACTTAATCAGGAAGTCAATAACCGTGATCCCCCAATTATTGACTAACCAACAACTTTTTACAGTCAAAAGAACACACATTACCCCTCTTTGCTTGTGCAGGCCATGATTAATAGGTCTCAGTACAAAGTTTTAATGAAGAAAACTATAAGGTCGGCACATTACTATATGATTTTGAAAGCTCATCAACATATAAAAACACAAAATATTTACAAGATAGCTGTACAATGAAATGACAATATTACTCATACAGGAATGATCATGACCATTGGTGATCCCTAATCCCTAATAATTTTAACAGCTTTTATAGCTCTAACTTACCTTTCCGCCTACGGGGCTGCTCTCCGGTCCGCCGCAGGTTGTTTGTGTGCCGTTTGAGCCGAGGGAGCGAACCTTGGAAAGGGAACTTCTGGAATGTCGGCTGACGCCATATTGGCCACCTGACGCTTTAGTCTTTTTGCACAACTTTTCCCGGGCTCCACTCTCCTATTTAATTGGAGCCCGACGCAGATGCGCAGCAGATGCGTGCAGCAGACGCTCGCAGCGGACGCAACGCCACCAGCCGCAAGGAAGGCTGCATCTTTTTGGGTAATTCATGTGCCTTATGTCATATTCGAGTCTGGAGCTCATAGAGATAGGAAAGCACACCTTTTAGCACCTCTTGTGGAGAGAAACGTCCCCTATCCGATAAAGATCATTGGCAATGCAATATGCATAAGTTCTCCTGTGCCTATTCCTGCACCCAAGCCAAGTATAAGGCTCTTGGGCACTCAATACACGATCCCTTAACCGGCAAACCTCTAGCTAGCAGTAACAGCATCATTTTGGATAATGCCAAACGTATCTCCCCTCAGCTACAGTGCATCTATTTAAACGCACGTTCCATCCCAAAGCACGCTTTGGAGCTCTGGGACCTCTTAGGTACAACAAAGCCAGATATATGTTTCATTACTGAAACCTGGCTACATTCATCTTCTTCTCCATCCATAGTTATAGCATTTCCTGAAGGCTATAGGGTAACCAGGTGCGATAGTTAAAAAAGGAGGGGGAGTAGCTATTGCGGCACGAAATCCACTAAGGGTTAATATTCTGGACTCCTGCTCCACCCCTGGGTTGGAAATGATAATATTCCAATTAGAAACTTCTACTAATCTAACCTGGAAGGGGGCGCTGGTCTATCGCCCACCCGGCGAAAAAAAAGATTTTAGTTCGAAGCTCATGGAATGGCTAGCGCTTCATATTTTAGCAGCGGATAATTTTCTGCTCTTGGGGGACTTCAATCACCATATAGACAACCAGTCTGACCCTGATTCCATTAGTCTCCTGGCAGATATGGAATCCCTTGGGCTCCACCAAATGGTATTAGGTCCCACCAATATTGCTGGGCACACTCTTGATTTAGTATTCACAGATGTCGCAAATTTAGTGGTGGATCCACCAGTTGCCCAGGTGTGGACTGACCACTTCTCTTTAGAGTTCCTCCTAAATGTTCAGAAACCTATTGGTGCCCCTCACGATGCCATGAAACTCACGAGGCCCTGGAGAAAGGTGGCTCCTTCCACCCTTCTCCCTGCCTTTACTCCTCCTGTTGTATTGGATTATGAAAACACTGATCTTGCACTAAAAGCCTTTGAAGACTCATTTATACAGGCCTTAGATAGCATTGCTCCGCTGAAAGTATGTAAAATGAAATGGAAAAACCCTCCTGCTCCCTGGTATACTGAATCCCTAAAAAAGGAGAAATAAGCATGTAGGAAACTGGAATGCAAATGGAGAAAATCCAAATCAGAAGAGGAAAAACTTGCTTACAAAACAGCCTTAACCTCTTCCATGCGTCGGACGGCCCCCGGCCATCCGACGTCACGGTGAGCGTGTGCGGAGGACGGCCAGGGGCCGTCCGTTCCGCGCACACGTGGAATTCGCCCGCACAGCGGGGGAATTTGCGCTGCATCGAAGCGGTTAAGGAAATACCTAAAATATTGTAATATTGCTAGAAGGACTCACATAGAAGAGAATTAACTCCGCAAAAAATTACTCAAAAGAGCTTTTTAAAATTCTAAGGGGCATATTAACAAGGCGATAATTATATCGCCTTATCAGCAAAGACACGCTATCGTGTGTTTTGCTGATTTTGCTCCTGTTTCCAGCACGCCTGACTTCGCATCGCTAATGAGATGCAAAGTAGGCGTGTCTGTGGAAACAACATGGGTAAATATCGCAAAGGCAGCTTCGCGATATTTACAATGCGGGGAAGCGATTCTTTTAATCGCGTTAAGTATGACTTAACGCAGGAATTTAACGTCTGTTAAATTCCTGACTAAGGCATACTTAACATGGGGGGTGGATTCTGTGGCTAAGACCACAGGCCCTATCATCTAGGATATCGCCGTTTTCCACCATGGAAAACGGCGATATCCTCGCTATCTCTGAAATTTTTATCGCCTCGGCGATGCGCGTTGTTAATAACGCGCTAACCGGGCGATAAATTACAGAGATAGCCGGCGATAAATATGCAAGCGCTAAGCGCGCTTTGCGATATTTATCGCCGGCCCTTGATAATATGCCCCTAAATGAACTCACGAACCCGAGCATTTGCAATCCTGCAATGCCTATATCCCAGTCACTCTGTGATAATCTTGCTGTGCAGTTTGAACAAACAATTAACAACATCTACAACTCTCTCGCAAATAGCGTGATACCAATAACTCTAGAATCTCTGAAAGTCGAGATTAACTCTCAATCTCCTACTTTGGAACTTTTCAATCTTGTCACAGCTCAACAAGTATTGGTCCGACTAAATACAATAACAATCATTTGCAATGCAATAGGTCTCGCATTAGTGATAGTGCAATGCCAATAGCTCATACTTTCAGTGATGCGAGACCTAGTGCATTGCAAATGATTGCATAGTGTGCCAGGAACCAGCATTGTATGTCTCAGTGCAGTACCGCAAGCTGCTCCTAGAGCTCCCTAGTGAGCAAGGCACCAGCACTGCTTGTCTAGGTGCAGCACCACAAGCTGCTCCTAGAGGTCCCTAGTGAGCATCATAAACTTTGAAGATATTGTAAATCCACCCTACCCATAATGCATTGCATGCAAGACAGTACCACGAGTACATTCAAATAGCTATGTCCATATATACAATAAGTAGCTTTGAAATATGACAAAGAATTATATTAATTCCGGATTAGGAAAGGTTGTACTCTATGTGGAGCTGATGAAGGGAAATTTATAGAAGGTCTAATATAAATGTGAGATGTGGTAGGTGCGGTACCGCAAGCTGCTCCTAGAGGTCCCTAGTGAGCATCACAAATTTTTGGTCACATATGGTACTCCCATAATGCATTGCAGGCAAGACGGTACCATGAGTACATTCAAATAGCTATGTCCATATATACAATTAGTAGCTTTGAAATGTGACCAAACAATTATTGTAATAATTCCTGATTAGGTTATGCTCTATGTGGAGCTGATGAAGGAAAATTTATAGAAGGTCTAATATAAATGTGAGATGTGTAGGTGCAGTACCGCAGGCTGCACCTAGATGTCCCTAGTGAGCATCATAAACTTAGAACATATGGTAAATCCACCCTACCCATAATACATTGCATGAAAGACCGTACTTCAGTACATTCAATATATACTATTAGTAGCTTTGAAATGTGACAAAATAATTATTATAATAATTCCTGATTAGGTTGTACTCTATGTGGAGCTGATGAAGGGAAATTTATAGAAGGTCTAACATTGATGTGTAGGTGCAGTAGAGGTCCCTAGTGAGCATCTAACTCTTGGTCACATATGGTACTCCCCAAATGCATTGTATGCTAGACAGTATCGCGAGTACATTCATCTAACTCTTGGTCACATATAGTACTCCCCAAATGCATTGTATGCTAGACAGTATCGCGAGTACATTCATCTAACTCTTGGTCACATATAGTACTCCCCAAATGCATTGTATGCTAGACAGTATCGCGAGTACATTCATTTAACTCTTGGTCACATATGGTACTCCCCAAATGCATTGTATGCTAGACAGTATCGCGAGTACATTCATCTAACTCTTGGTCACATATAGTACTCCCCAAATGCATTGTATGCTAGACAGTATCGCGAGTACATTCATCTAACTCTTGGTCACATATAGTACTCCCCAAATGCATTGTATGCTAGATAGTATCGTGAGTACATTCAGATAGCTATGTCCATATATACAGTAATAGCTAGGAAATGTGACAAAACAAATATTATATAAATTCTGATTAAGTTGTACTCTATGTGGAGTTGATGAAGAGAAATTTGTAGAAGGTCTAATATAAATGTGGGATGTATAGGTGCAGTACCGCAAGCAGCTCATAGATGTTCCTAGTGAGCATCATAAACTATGAAATATGGTAAATCCACCCTACCCATAATGCATTGCATGGAAGACAGTACCACATTACATTCAATATATACAATTAGTAGCTTTGAAATGTGACAAAAGAATTATTGTATTAATTCTGGATTAGGTTGTGTTCTATGTGGAGCTGATGAAGGGAAATTTATAGAAGGTCTAACATAGATGTGTAAATGCAGTAGAGGTTTCTAGTGAGCTCAAACATTAGGTCACATATGATACTTCACAAATAAATTGCATCAAAGACAGTATTGCTGAAATGTGACAAAACAATAATTATGTTTAGATCTAATCTAAATGTGACATGTGTAGGTGCAGTACTGCAAGCTGTATTCTATATGGAGCTGATGAAGGAAAATTTATAGAAGGTCAAACATAGATGTGTAGGTGCAGTACCGCAAGCTGCTCATAGATGTTCCTAGTGAGCATCATAAACTATGAAGATATGGTAAATCCACCCTACCCACAATTCATTGCATGGAAGACAGTACCACAGTAAATTCAATATATGCAATTAGTAGCTTTGAAATGTGACAAAAGAATTATTGTATTAATTCCGGATTAGGTTGTACTCTATGTTGAGCTGATGAAGTGAAATTTATAGAAGGTCTAACATAGATGTGTAGATGCAGTCGAGGTCCCTAGTGAGCATCAAACATTTGGTCTCATACGGTACTCCCCAAATTAATTGCATGTATGACAGTACCATGAGTACATTTAAATAGCTATGTCCATAAATCGATTAATTGCTTTGAAATGTGAGAAAACAAATATTATATTTAGTTCTAATCTAAATGTGATATGTGTAGGAGTAGTAGTACAAGCTGTACTCTATGTGGAGCTGATGGAGGGAAATTTATAGAAAGTCTAACATAGATGTGTAGGTGTAGTACTACAAGCTGCTCATAGATGTCCCTTGTGAGCATCAGAAACTGTGAAGATATGGTAAATCCACCCTACCCATAATGCATTGCATTGAAGACAGTACCACAGTACATTCAATATATACAATTAGTAGCTTTGAAATGTGACAAATGAATTATTATATCAATTCTGCATTAGGCTGTACTCTATATGGAGCTGATGAAGGGAAATTTATAGAAGGTCTAACATAGATGTGTAGGTGCAGTACCGCAAGCTGCTCATAGATGTCCCTTGTGAGCATCAGAAACTGTGAAGATATGGTAAATCCACCCTACCCATATTGTATTGCATGGAAGACAGTACCACAGTACATTCAGGGGCATATTCTCAAGGACTTATCGCCGAGTTAGCGGCACTTTATCGCAGCCAAAGTGGTGATAAATACATCGCACCATTCACAAGCTGGTGCTAACAGCCAATATCTAGGGGTGGGCGGAATTTGCGTAGTCGCGCTACGCAAAGCTCTGCGAAACGGTAAAAAATATCCGCGAGCACGCAGAGTTCCGCAAACACGCGGAATTGCTTATTCCGCCCGTTCGCGATGCTTTTTTTCCTGTTTGCGAACGCTGTTTGCGTGCTCGGGGGGAAGTATCTCGCGAACACGCATTTTGAAAGCGCGAACAAGCAAAAAATTCTGCAAAGCCGCGGATCGCGGAATTTTTGGCAATTACGCGTTCTCCGCGGAACGCGAAATTACCCAAATTCCGCAAATTCCGCGAGCGGAACGGAATTTACCACCCAGGCCTACCGATATCACCAGTATTCCTGCGAGAGCAGCTGCCAAAAACATCGCCACCGATGACACCGGCAACTAACGCTAATGAGATGCAGAGTAGGCGTTCCCGTGCAAAAACCCGCGGAAACACCACTTCGCAACATTCACAACGACCAGCCAGAATGGCGATAAGAATCAAAAACATGCGATAAGGCGCGTTAGCAGTATGGATTTAACACCTGCTCCTACCTGGTGTTAAGTCGGACGACAACCTGCACCATAAAAGGGAGCCCAGCCCACAGCCACACCAGAAGAACAACAGATGCCATGGAGCTACTGATCATGCAGCTCGGAGCGCCAAGAGGGCCACAACACCCACCGCCACCACCGCCAGGACCCCCACCCCCTCACCCCCCTCAGGATCCCCCCCCCCGGACTACCACAGAGGCAGCGCAGACAAAGACACCAGACATTCCGAAATCGCACCAGCCTGGGAGACTTAACGCCAGAGGAAGTCATTGCCCACTACAGGCTCAAAAGGACAACCATCCTACGCATCCTGACCATCACTGCCCACAGGCTGACGGTACCAACACAGCGGAGAACGAACATCCCTCCGCAGACAAAGCTGCTGGCCGTGCGGCACCTGTTGGCCTCTGGGACCTTCCAACCAACAACTGCCAGAGTCGGAGGAGTCTCACAGCCAGCCCTGTCAAAGTTCCTCACACCTGTCCTGGATGCCATCATCAGCTTGGTACCCCAGCAACTTTACTTCCCACACACTGCGCAGGAACAGCTGGAGATCAAGCAAGGCTTCTACGCCATAGCTGGCTTCCCGCACGTCTTGGGGGCAATCGACTGCACACATGTACTCCTCGTGCCCCCTGCCGCCACTGCACACAATTACCGCAACAGGAAACACACGCATTCCATCAATGTGCAGGCAATAGTGTCGCCAACTACCCAGGCAGTGTGCATCATTCCTTCATCTTCCGACAGTCCATCATCCACCAGCGCTTCCAGGATGCCACCTATGGGAATGCACTGCTCTTCGGTAAGTACCAACGGAACACACCACACACCTCAACACCACATTCAGACAACTCTGGGTATGCACACGTCACAAAATCACATACAACATGACAACCAACATCCCCACATTCCAAACACGACAACACTACTTACTGTGGCAACCTGGGCTAGCCATCTACACAAGCCATCAACGGCATGGCACCTCAGCCACACAATAGCAGAATGTGGGGAGAGGTGGGAACCCGGCATGTGCGAAGGAGCCAAGTGACCCATGAATAAGAATGCACACAATGCCATGTGTGGAGTGGATGTGCTGGACAGACTGCAGTATGCAGACCACAGACACTTCCATGTCGACATACACTGCTGGTGCCTGGAGTGTACTGGACAGTGGACACAACCATGTAACCGCAGCTAGCGGGGAACAATGCGGAAATGTAGCTTGTTACGTCCCCCCATGTAAGCGTGCGCGGAGTGGGCTGGCCCGGCATACGCCAGGCCAGCGTAGGGGTGTGAATAAAAAGCCTGTTACTCTGGGCGTGGTTCTCTTCCGGAATGGCCAACGTGTCTGCCAGGGCGGCGCCTCTCATCCCGCCACGAGGCCAACGCCGTGAGCGGTGGTGCCTGCGATCCTGTGCGCCTGCTGCACCCCAGGCCGCTGGTCCCCAGACCTGTCATGCCCGCCCCTGCGCAGCCAGGCCGCACTGCTCACCTGCTGACACCGGCGTGTGTCAAAGAGGGCCCACCACATGCCGGTGCAAGCTCCAAGCCCGAGGCCCGTGACCATGGCAGCCTCCTCAGACCATCACGGCCTCCGCGACACAGGCCACCCATTGCTCCTTTCTCATTGACGTACTCCACCGTTGCCTCCAGCCTACACTAAGGTCCAGCAGGTCACACATTTGGAACTGAGTCCTGATTATACAATGGCAGAGGACATACGTTTATTGCAGGGTTTATATCAGCGTACTCCCTACGATGTGGTGGCACCGACTTTGTGGATAGCATTCCAACGACAGGTGTCTGTGGGCCCATGCTGACTACTGCCTTCGGCCTACACTGCGGCCCAGCACCGCGGGGTTCACCTGTGTACTGCCTACCCTGCGGTCCAGCAGGCCTCACACAAATCCAATACAATCCGCACCATGCAGGACACGGCATCGTCGCAGGCTGCACAGACGCACAGCTCTGGTGCCACTAACTCCGTCAACGACAAATCATCGCCACATGGCATTCCAACGTCGTGTGTGAGAGTACCAGGAGGAGCTGCCTGAACAGCCGTTGCCCCGCGCTGACAGCTGCCTCAGGCCTACACTGCGGTCAAGTAGGTCACACATTTGGAACTGAGTCTTGATTTTACAATGGCAGAGTCCGTATCATTGCATGCTAGGAGAGGAGTAAGAGGAAGACATGATTAAGTTCGTGTTGTGATCTCACAAGTAGACACCAGGAGCCAGGATGTATTTTGTGGTCTTCTTTATTAGCTTCTAAGACCGGTTACATCAATCCTATGTCCAGCCAGCACTGGTGTGGTACCAGCCCCACCAGGAGCAGCCTGCCTAGCTGCTCAGCCCATCTCTAACTGCCAACACTCATCCACTCAGACACCCAGGCATTCCACGCATCACAGGCACACCAACATTCCATAACCAACTCACACTCTGGCTGAGCAGCTAGAGGCAGCAGGGCTAGAGTACATGCAAGTACAACTTAGCAGGATATAACATTATCCCTTTTTCTTCAAAAGAAAACGAAAAATGAAAATATGTAACAACAAGCAAGAACTATAAACAGGCAATATGAATAGTGGTACTGAAACTCAAGGATGCAGCAGTAAGTACAGAACATCGCAAGAGAGAGAACCATCAAGACGAGAAAGGATGGTTAAGATACGACTACGGAAACCAGAGCAACAATATCCCCATCCTTCCCCATAAACATGAGCAATTTGAAGCATAAGTAAATTGTAAAATCTGAAAAAATACAAATAGTAACATTTGTAGCAAAATGTATGACTATGTACTGTGACGCAGAGGGAAATACACCTCGTGACACCACTCCCAAAAATAAGAGAACAAACATGTATATGGGTCGTCACCCATAAAAACGCCCGTGTAGGGATGTACCTTTGTAATGCGCGCAACTGAAAATAGAGATCATGTCCATATTGCAACCCATTGCAAGGGTTGCCCTAGATCCATTATAGGAACTGAACCATGCCCAAACCCCATGTAGAGGTTACCTACCCCCATGTAGGAGTAACACCATGCCCAAACCCCTTGTAGAGGTTACATACCCCCATGTAGGAGTAACAAACAGTGAAAAATAATGGGGAACAAAAACCCAGAACCATCCCACATGTATGGGAACAATGTGATGGCCAAAAACAGGAAATCAAGGAAGAATAAACCTGTGGCATTACGACATCAAATGTGCTGTAGTAGAAAATCACACCAACTTACCCAAGAGACAAGCACGCTACAGCTTCAACCACAGCACTACAAGCCAAGTTGCGTCACAATGACGCACAGCAACAGAGTAAACATTCACATAAGTAAGCAATGCAAAAACTGGTTCTACAAACAGGAGATCAACCACAGGAAACAATAATGTAAATGCATTCCCATAGAGAACATTTCAAGTCAAATAAACTCTGCATGCAAGCGTGAAAACATTTGTAAATTAGACTAGTGCATCACATGGTAACCTGTAAATAAAACAAAAATTAAGCTGAATACTCAAAATATACTACGCATCTCAGCTGGCATGTAGAGATTGCCTTGTTGACTAGGAGTAACCAGTAGAATAAAAACTTGAATCCAGAAGCTGTCTTCCATGCGTGATGAAAGTCATCCTGAAAATGAAATGAAAGACTCCAAACAAATTTGGCCACTAGATGGCGGCGAAGCTAAGTGAGAGAAAACTGGAGAACCATAGCTGCGCAAAAGACAAACTCTGCCACAGTACAGTTCGACGCTGCACTTGAGGAATTGTTTTCTTAATAGGACACAGACCATGTTGCAAACTCACCATCACTCCGATAACCCCTTCCATCATGTTCTCCCCATTTAAAAAGAACGAGGATGGAAGAAACCAAGTAATACTCCGGGGCAATGTATCTCACGTCTTCTCTTCTCGACCCGACGACATGAAGGACGTCCGTGAACAAGAAAAACTCTATTGAAGACAACGTTAAGGTGCGTGGTTGGCAAAATGAGAGGTTCGCAAATAGAGAGGCAGAGAACCATTCATTGACTACGGCGATTGCTATCCATAAGATGGCGTCACGCTGTCCCACGTCGTGCAGGGTGGTTCACGGCACGCCAGTGCCTCTAAATGTTGATGTGCATACACGGTGCTTACTCCGTCACAGTTACAAAGAGGAACAGCGCGAGAGACCCACACAAAGGTAAGCCTCCTCGCGCAACTGAAGACTCGTGGCACGTATTTAAATTAAAACAACAAAAATGACAGTTGAAAGGTCCCTGCAGGCAAAAGGTCTCAGCGTAGACCCACAATCAAAGACAAAAAGGTGTCTTCCCTAACTTGGCCCCTTTTTCGTTTCTGACACAAACTGCATTCACAGCGAAATTGCTTAAGATGTACTCGGTGAAGTAAACAAAATAAATCAAAAATATGTTGTGTTCTCAGCAAGTAGACACCAGGAGCCAGGATGTATATTCAAGTCTTCTTTATTTCATCCATCAGTCCAAGTTACATCAGTCTTGAATCCAGCCAGCACTGGTGTGGTACCAGCCCCACCAGGAGCAGCCTGCCTAGCTGCTCAGCCCATCTCTCACTGCCAACACTCATCCACTCAGACAGCCAGGCATTCCACGCATCACAGGCACACCAACATTCCATAACCAACTCACACTCTGGCTGAGCAGCTAGAGGCAGCAGGGCTGGAGTACATGTTATACAACTAAGTAGGGTATAACATTATCCCTTTTTCTCGAGTGCAGCGTGGTATTGTAAAAATTGTGAAATCTCGTTAACATGCATTTCTTCATTCTCTCCTCTGTGTTATGCTGCCATCTAGTGACAGTTTCTCACATTTTGCATTGAATCTCTAATTTATTTTACAGCTTATAACGTTCAGCTTACACATTTCATTAGTTTAAGTTTCCTTACATTGGGGATGTTTAGTTTTCTTTACAGGGTTTAGCTGAATTTCACATGGCCCCTACATAGGGGCGGAACCTATTCTTGGGGTAAGTCTTCCCTTACATGAGGGTTAGGTCCCACTTTATGCCATATTTACATTTGTACCCTTACACGAGGGTGGTCTTTTTGATTTGGGTGCAGAGGTGGGTTCCTGCGTGCTTAAGACGCCTTGCGCCGCACAAGTTTATTTTGCACGGGTTGTCCCTTTGCGCTGCACGAGTTTTGTTGCAGGGTTTTGGCAGAGTTGTCCCTTGTAGTTTGTGGGGACTGGACATTGGGTGCAAGTCCCTTTGTACAAATCACAGGTTGTCCCTTTTGGTTCTGTGGATGGGTCTTCCTTGATTTCTTGTGGGTGGTCATCACATTGTTCCCATACACGAGGGATGGATGTGGGCTAACTTTCCCATTACGTTTCACTGTTAGTTACTCCTACATGGGGGTATGTAACCTCTACAAGGGGGTTTGGACATGGGTTAGTTCATATACATACACAGTACTTAGGTTAACCCCTACGCGGGGTTTGGATGTGGGTATTTACCTCTTTCACAGTTGCGCGCAGTACAATTATACATCCCTTCACGGGCGTTTCTATGGGTGACGACCCATATACTTGTTTATTCCCTTACTCTTGGGATTGAGAATGTAGGGTTTTCTATATTTGTCGCTACTCTACGTTTTGCTTTTTGGCATTTGTGTTGCGGGGTCTTTTACCCTTTGCGTTATAGTACATTAAGTTACAGTGTATTATACAAAATGCTTGAACTGTATTTCTTGTAATGCTACACTTTTGCTTACGCTTCAAAATGTTTTATAATCTCTTATTAGGGAGGATGGGGGATATTGTTGGTCAATTGTTTATTTGCTGTATCTCCACCATCCTTTCTTGCTTTAATGGTTCTTTCTCCTGCGATGTTTTGTCCTTATTGCTGCATCCGAGAGACTTGTACCATTATTCATTTTTTCTTGTTTATAGTTCTTGCTTGATGTTATATTGTATTCATTTTTCGTTTCTTTGAAGAAAAAGGGATAATGTTATACCTCTACTTTGTTGTATAACATGTACTCCAGCCTGCTGCCTGCTAGCTGCTCAGCCAGAGTGTGAGTTGGTTATGGAATGTTGGTGTGCCTGTGATGCGTGGAATGCCTGGGTGTCTGAGTGGATGAGTGTTGGCAGTTAGAGATGGGCTGAGCAGCTAGGCAGGCTGCTCCTGGTGAGGCTGGTACCACACCAGTGCTGGCTGGACATAGGATTGATGTAACCGGTCTTAGAAGCTAATAAAGAAGACCACAAAATACATCCTGGCTCCTGGTGTCTACTTGTGAGATCACAACATATTTGGCGACGAGGATGTGTTCTCAGAAGTAGACACCAGGAGCCAGGAAGTATTTTGTGGTCTTCTTTATTAGCTTCTAAGACCGGTTACATCAATCCTATGTCCAGCCAGCACTGGTGTGGTACCAGCCCCACCAGGAGCAGCCTGCCTAGCTGCTCAGCCCATCTCTAACTGCCAACACTCATCCACTCAGACACCCAGGCATTCCACGCATCACAGGCACACCAACATTCCATAACCAACTCACACTCTGGCTGAGCAGCTAGAGGCAGCAGGGCTAGAGTACATGCAAGTACAACTTAGCAGGATATAACAGTTCAGATGACGAACCGGATCCTCCTTACGGAGGTGACCGAACCCCACCAACAACTGCCCTGGTGCCACTGACTCTGTGCATCACAAGCTAAGGACACGTGGCTGGGGGCCCCTGCTGACCGCTGCCTCCGGCCCACACTACGGTCAAGTAGGTTACACATTTGGAACTGAGCCTTGATTTATGTATGGCAGAGTTTATACAATTGTAAAGGCATCATCGCAGACTGCATCCCCTTTCAGCTCTGGTGCCACAAACTCTGTGCCCCGAAATTCATGGACACCCTCTAGTTGAACTTTGGTGGCGTCTCAGTCAATGGCCTGGGGGTTGTCTTCATCATCATGTGGCTGGTAATGACTTGGTGTTAAACATGAGTCTGTAGCATTCATCTCCTCCATATTGCATGTGTCTGCTTGGTACTGCCCTCTGTATTATGCCCTGGAAGAACACCTTGCAATGTCCCCCAAAACCCTCTGCGACAATCACCTTGGACATCGACGAGAACCAGCTCAGCTCTCGTGGCCCTACCTCAGTGCACCGGTAGTCACCGTCCCGTGGCGTTGTGCCTGTGCCGGCCGCAGTGCATCCGTGGCCACTAACTCTGTGCAGCTTAAGTCGTGTACCCTTGCTGTTTGGAGTTTGAACTTCCGATTGTCTGATCACTGTTGTAGTTGTTGCCAGCGCCAACAACTTCCTGAGGGCTGGCTTACACTCACCCCACACCCATCCAGCACAGGCGTCACTGGACATGTGACCCTGGCAATAAAGGGACCGGGCGCACGTGCCCGTAGCCAGTTCCACGAACTATCTAAGTGTGTCCGTGTGGTCATTGTGTGTGAATGAGGGCCCCGGGCCCGACCACATTGCATTGTGCTGTGTACAGCGGACGCAACCATGTCACCTCAGGGAGTGGGGTAGACCTGGGACATGTAGCTGTGTCGTACCCCCCTGAAGGCGTTGCCGGAGTGGGCTGGCGTACGGCAGTCCAGCGTAGGGGTGTGGATGATCACCGCGGGGCTCTGGGCGTGGTTAAGTGTTGGACATGCCAATTTGGTACCTGATGCATGTGTCTTTGTTGTGGTGTCGGCGCCACCCGTCCCGCAATGGACAAAGTTGCAATGTAACATGCCCCCGAGTGCGGGCTCGGACGAAGAGATCAATGAATGAGCGCAAGCCCGCTCGGGGTCCGGGAACATACATGCCAACTGTTGTGTGTGTATCGCTATTGCCGCAGCATGAGCCAAAGGTCTTGCCTCGACTGCATCGCGACTTCGGCCAGCCATGTACTCCACATCTGTGTCCGCCCTATCCTTGCCATAGGCCTACACACACGTGGCCAACCACCTTCAACGCACAACACCACAGTGTCGTTGTCAGGCTTGTGGACATGCGCAGACAGGCATGACAATGGTGTGCCGTAGGAGTGCAGGTGATGCAAGCGCACAGCGCACACGAGGAAATAGGCTCAGGGGGAGGGAGGAGCAGCAGTGAGGCTATGTAATGCACATTGATGGCGCTCATTTGCTACTAGCAGTACATGTCAGACCAGAATCACTATGACACACATATCACATGCCAATGAACTAGTGAGCCTGCCAACACATCATGCAGAACCAACTATTGACTAATGTCTCTCTGCACTGTCACAGGTGATCAGGGATATGCACTCTGCCCTTGGATGATTACACCCCTCCGAGCCCCGAACACACAGGCCCAGAGGCAGTACAATGCGGCCCACAAACGCACCAGGGGCATCGTGGAAAGCACATTTGGCGTGTTGAAGTCACGTTTCAGGTGCCTGGACATCACAGGTGGAAGGCTCCTGTACAGCCCAGTCATCGTGTGCAAGATGATCGTTGCATGTTTTGTGTTGCACAACATATGTGTACGCACCAATGCCCCATGGTTACGTGTGCCAGATGCACCGGACGATGATGAGGAAGATGAGGCAGGTGGACCACACCCCACTGCAGCTGCAGCAGGAATAGCCCGTAGGAACAACATCATTGACAATTTCTTCACATGAGGACGTCACATTGTGTATGTGCTTGGCAATCAGGAGACAGTGCAAAATGGCCACAGGCACAGCATGTGCAAATAAATTCAATGCAACACACATTCCCTGAGTATCTGTATGTGTGCTGCTGTGTGGCACGGGGATCAGGGACATGATCCAGAGTCATTGTGGGTGTGCAGTGTGCTGTACTTAATTGTGCATGTGTGCCATTGTGCCCATCTCCCCCGTCCCCCAGTCCCTGGTAGTGTACTCACCCTGTTGATGTTGTGTCAGGTCATGTTGAGCAGTGTCCCGATCCCCAACTCCTGGCACCGTATCCCGACTGATGACTGTGGCCACCATTTTCTCACTGTCATCCAGCTCATGGTGTGCCGCTGGTCCCCCACCTCCAATCTGCGTTGCTGCTTTCAAGTTGGCATAGTGTTTCTTCTTGGTTTTGCCCTTCACATCATTCCAGCGCCTCTTGTACTCTTCCATTGTCCTCCTCGACACTCCGACTGCATTCACGTTGTTCACGGTGTACTGCCATGTTTCCGTTTGTGTTGCCGATGACACAGTGGAGGTGACGTACAGTTGGTGGTTGTGTTCTGTCTCCTCCGTGACGATGTTCTGGTTTTCCTGCGGACTGAACCCCATCTTCCTCTTCTCCTTGCCCTTCCCCGGGGGTTCCTGGCTGGTCGTCTGTGGGGCTTGTGGGATTTGCGCTGTCCTGTGCACTCGGTCCGGGTGCGTCCATGGTGGTACGCAGTTACATTTTTTTAGTTTTTTTTCTCTGAATTTATGGTGCATTTTCCCGCATGTCGCGTGGGATTCGCAGGCCTGTCACTGGTTATCGCTGGTTTTGTTTCGCGATTTGGGACGTAGCAACTTTTTTCGCGGTGGGGTTTCGCATTTTTTCGGCGTCGCGGTGTGTCAGGGTCTAAATACTTATTGCTGTCTGAACCACACAGGAGCAGAATGACACTAGGTTCCAATGCCCTTCTCAGAACCAACCCTGCTAGGTCTTTTAGTATTCCATTGCAGGTAAGTTCTAAGGAGGGAAGGGGTTGGGGACAGAGAAGAGACTGCTCCAATATTCTGCCTGTTCAGCTACGTCTTCTTCTTCTTCTTACAGGACTGCAACATTAACATGTAAAAACCTTTATTTACTGTGCCTTTTAACTTACTGTTTTTTCTATGGTGTATAAATAACTTATCTTACCAGAATGTTTACTGAAGCTTACTTCTCTTCTACTTCTCATGTATTGTTTGCTAGGTTGTATGAGAAGTCTTCACTCAGATCTCTTTCCTTTTCGTTCTCAGGTACAATCTGCACTTGATCCTGCTATTCCTTAATGTAAGAAAAATAAGGTAAGTATTTATTTCTGTATTCCTAATTTACGTATTATTTGGGTTTCTCTTTCTTTCTATTAACTCACTGTTAAGAGACTGGAGTGGGCCTTGAACTGGGGTTTCTGGAGTAGGATGACTGGTTTTCTGTCTTTAATTAGTTTTTAAACAATGCTTCAGAACTTAGGTTAAATGTAACCCTGGGCAAAGCACTACGCTACGCTCGCGTAGTTTGCGAAGTTTGCGCTACTTCGCACAACGCGAATTGCACATAGCACAGTGCAAACACGCGTAGCGTAGCGTAGTGCAGCGGTCATTTTTGCTTGCTCGCGGTCCTCAACGTCAAGTTGGCGACCGCGAGCAAGCAAAATGACATCCCGGCGAGACTTTTTCTTCGTTCGCGATCAGCATCATCAAGTTGCAGATCGCGAGCGTGGAAAATAAACCTGCCGGCGAGATTCTCAACGCGGGAGGTCAGGTTTCTCATTGCGAGTGGTCGCATATGCTCGCGACCGCTCGCGATGAGAAACTACCAGTCCGCGTTGAAAGCTGCCGCTCGAGTAAAAATCTACTCGAGCGGCAGTAAAAGACAGCTCGCACTGTGCAAGATGCCCTTTTCAATGATTGCACAGTGTGGACAAGCATCCGGCACTGTGCAATCATCGCGAACAGCGCACTACGCAGTTCGCGTAGTGCTACGCGTAGCTCGCGTAGTGCGAACTGCACTTCACGTAGATTCGCGTAGCGCTACTTCGCGAACTACGCCCAGGCTTAGTTAAATGTTAAAAGGAAGCGTTCGTTTTATTCAGGCCTTCGGTTTTAATGTTTGCTGGAAGCATAATTTATTCTGCCCTCAGTTTTAATGTTTGCTGAAGAGTTAATTTATTCTGGCCATACGTGAGGAGAACATTACTGGAGTTCTTTAACTGGGCCTTCACGTTATTTATCTTCAAACCTAACACGTGGCATGAGAAATAAATATGCCCGCGCGTTTGACTCTGGCTTCACCTTTTAATTAATTCTCAGAAGAGTGAACAAGTTTCAGTCAAAGAAGACGTGGCGTGTTGAAAGGTCACGCCCGCGTCTGACAGATTCTGGAACAGCTGAAAAAGACAGCTGATTCAAAAGCTTTTTATTTAATCTTCTCGGCTAAGGAAAGCAATTACTGAAAGGTATTTCCAGTTTTCAAACGAAGGAAAATATATTCTGACTTTGTTTCCTTTTTAAATAGAAATTTACCTCTGACACGATAACCTTTTCTCACAGAATGTTTTATATTAGCTACATAGTTTAACACTAACCTGATTAGTGAGGGAATGTAGAATATGAGGTAAAGTTCCTAGGCAGTTGAATGGCTTGAGCCATTCAACTGCCTAGAACTTTACCTCATATTGTATTATTACCCTGTCCTAGGAGTCTAGAATATTTACAGGGGGTCCTTGTTACGTTGTAGTGAGGGAATGTAGTTCAGACGAAGCTAACCCCGATTTAATCGCAACAACCCTAACTGACTTCCACGACGCTGGGGAAAACAGGTGCTCTTCCAATTATTTCTTCAGTGAAGTGCGCAGTGGAATGTTGAAGCGCACTTCACCGGATGTCATGAAACCTAAAAGACTAGACTGCTAACAGCGGTGTGCTGTCGCAGTATGTGCATGTTGGCAGCCATCTTGGAGTTCCATCGGTGCCAACAAGCACTCCAGCTTGAGGGATTATCTGACTTTTGGTAAGTTTGAGGGGGAAAATGGTAGCCAGCATAGAGTTAGAAGGAGGAAACCTCCTGTGAGTCCTGACACAGTGATTCTACCGCAGGCATTTGTCGCGTTGTCGTGAGGCTATCGCATGGTGCCGCCGGGTTGTGAATGCTGCGTTAACACAGTGTTATTTTCCCGCGATGGACTGCGATGTGAGAAGTTGCGTTAATTGATTTTGGCGATAGTTAACACACGTTCTTGGGAATATCCCCCTCAATATATACAATTAGTAGCTTTGAAATGTGACAAAAGAATTGTTATATTAATTCCGGATTTGGTTGTACTCTATGTGGAGCTGATGATGGGAAATTTATAGAAGGTCTAACATAGATGTGTAGGTGCAGTAGAGGTCCCTAGTGAGCATCAAACTTTTGGCCTCATAAGGTACTCCCCAAATGCATTGCATGCAAGACAGTACCACCAGTACATTCAAATAGCTATGTCCATAAATACAATTAATAGATTTGAAATGTGTCAAAACTATTATTGTGTTAATTCCTAATCTAAATGTGACATGTGTAGGTGCAGTACCACAAGCTGCTCATAGATGTCTCTAGTGAGTATCATAAACTATGAAGATATGGTAAATCCACCCTACCCATAATGCATTGCATGGAAGACAGAACCACTGTACATTCAACATATACCATTAGTAGCTTTGAAATGTGACAAAAGAATTATTATATCAATTACTGCTTAGGTTGTACTCTATGTGGAGCTGATGAAGGGAATTTTATAGAAGGTCTAACATAGATGTGTAGGTGCAGTACCACAAGCTGCTCATAGATGTCCCTAGTGAGCATCATAAACTGTGAAGATATGGTAAATCCACCCTACCCATAATGCATTGCATGGAAGACAGAACCACTGTACATTCAACATATACCATTAGTAGCTTTGAAATGTGAAAAAAGAATTATTATATCAATTACTGCTTAGGTTGTACTCTATGTGGAGCTGATGAAGGGAAATTTATAGAAGGTCTAACATAGATGTGTAGGTGCAGTACCACAAGCTGCTCCTAGATGTCCCTAGTGTGCATCATAAACTGTGAAGATATGGTAAATCCACCCTACCCATAATGCATTGCATGGAAGACAGAACCACTGTACATTCAACATATACCTTTAGTAGCTTTGAAATGTGACAAAACAATTATTATTTTAATTTTGGATTAGGTTGTACTCTCTGTGGAGCTGATGAAGGGAAATTTATAGAAGGTCTAATCTAAATGTGACATGTGTAGTTGCAGTACTGCAAGCAGCTCATAGATGTCCCTAGTGAGCATCATAAACTACGAAGTTATGGTAAATCCATCCTACCCATAATGCATTGCATTGAAGACAGTACATTCAATATATACAATTAGTAGCTTTGAAATATGACAAAAGAATTATTATATTAATTCCGGATTAGGTTGTACTCTATGTGGAGCTGATAAAGGGAAATTTATCGAAGGTCAAATATAAATGTGAAATGTGCTAGCGAGTAAAGTAATCACTGCTAAGCTTGTTTAGAACCAAGTGAGTGTCCTGTCTGAAGGCCTTTAAGAAAATAGTGCCTTGAGGTTGTAATTAAAACCTAGGTTGTAGCAAAACATGTAATAGGGGGTGTCCACATGGGAGGTTACAAAAAGACACAGAGAGTTACTAAGGAGGGACTACAAAGACTAATACCCAATAAAAAGCCCCCATTTACAAAGGACAGAGAAAGGAGCCAATTCAAAAGATGGGCGGGAAGTAGAAGGAGCTTTATTCACATATCCTGAATACAGCATGTCTCGAAGAGGCAGCGCAAGCGCTGCCTAGGCGAGACCTAAAAACTGATTCCACACTGGATCTTGCCCCCCCTCATGTCATAACTACTTTGACTCCTATTCTGCTTACCTCTATCACAGACCTATGTAATCTCTCTTTATAGTTAGTTATCCTCCCACTTAAATGGAAGACAGCACAGATCAGACACCTTCTTAAAAAACCCACGGCTAATCCCTTGGATATGCTAAATTACTGACCAATATCACTACTTCCTTTTATGTCCAAAGTCTTAGGGGGATATTCTCAAGAACGTGTGATAATTATCGCAAAATTAGCTTAACGCAACTTTGCACATCGCAGTCCACCACGGGAAAATAACACTGTGTTAACGTTGTATTCTCAACCCGGCGGCACCATGCGATAGTCGCACGATAACGCGCCAAATGACCGCGTTCAAATCAAAGCGACGCAGGAAAAATGCGAAACACGAACGCGAAAAAAGTGGCGATGCCCCAAATCGCGATACAAAAATCAGCGATAACCAGCAACAGGCCTGCAATTCCCACGCATCATGCGGGAAAATGCACCATAAGAGCAGAAAAAAAATAAAGACAAAAAAAAGTGAAACTGCGTAACACCATGGATGCACCCGAACCGAGTGCAGAGGACAACGCGAACCCCACAAGCCCCACAGACGACCAGCAAGGAACCTCGGGGTCGGGGAAGGCCAAGGAGAAGAGGAAGAGGAAGACACGGTTCAATCCGCAGGAAAACAGGATCATCGTTACGGAGGTGATGAACACTACCAACAACTGTTCGTCACCTCCAACGTGTCATTGGCAACAAAGACGCAAACATGGCAGACTATCTTGGACCATGTGAATGCAGTTGCAGAGTTGAGGAGGACAATGGAAGAGGTCAAGAGGCGCTGGAATGATGTGAAGGGAAAAACCAAGAAGAAACTCGATGCCAACATGAAAGCAGCAACGCAGATTGGAGGTGGGGGTCCAGCGGCACACCAGGAGCTGGATGACATGGAGAAAATGGTGGCCACAGTCATCAGTCGGGATACGGTGCCAGGAGTAGTGGATCCGGACACTGCTCAACATGACCTGACACAACATCAACAGGGTGAGTACCGACCAGGGACTGGGGGGACGGGGGGAGATGGGCACAATGGCACACATGCACAATTAAGTACAGCACACTGCACACCCACAATGACTCCGGATCATGTCCCTGATCTCCTTGGCATACTGCCACACATAGAAACAGCAAGTAGGCCCCCGTCGACAATGTGCCCAGAGGGGGCCCTCCCCACACATCACTAATCTCACAACAAACCCATACACATGTGCTGAACCCAGCAAAGCTGCAGGTCCATAAGCCACACTGACAATGCAAGTGACACTGCATGACCATTAGCATGGCTGCAGTCCAATTATCATGACATGGTGCACCCCACGACACTGAGGTGACTGAGTGTGGACCACATCCGGAAAGGAGCAGGACACTCTGACACATCCACCTGCACAAACAACCCCTGACGTCAACAACACATCTGTGGACAAACCATGCCCAAGAGTCACAACTCGACCAAGAGCCCAATTTACCCAAGTCCGCAACATCTCAGCACTGTAGAAGCACAGAAGTCAAAGGCACACCGCCTGAAAGGGATAAGGGGCAGCCAAATCAGAGCTGCAGGGGTGACTCACCCACAATGCAGCACACACACATAAGAATAAGAGCACATCAACATTGACAACAATGTGATACAAACTGCAACACTTTCACAACTGAACACAGGACACAACTGGTGCCGCATGTGTGTACAAAATGGCCAATCACACCTGGCATAGCAGGAAACTGTGAGATGACAATGTACGAGTACAACCTCACATCCGTGATGTAGTACAAATGTCCACTGTCCCGCATCAAATAGGCATCTCCTCACAAACAGTCACAATGTACAAAGTCATGCAGTCTGTATGTAAACTCCGCCAATGCGTCAACATACATGGAACACACTGTGAAACTGCATCTCCCCTTTACATTGCAGAGGGACAATCAACACCTCCTGCAGAGCAGACCCTACATCACGTCAACGATGATGGAGACGACCTCCAGGACATCGACTATGACGAACTCCAACGGTTCATGGACAACCTCCGCACCCCACCTCCAGTAGCAGGGCAGCCCAGCACCATCGAGGTGTTCCCACCCCCTGCACAGACCACAAAGCAGGAAGCACCCACCACCACGTCTGGCTCCCAGCACCTCACCAAAGAACACATGGCGTTCCAACGCCATGTGTTAGACTGCCAGAAGGAGCTGGCTGAACAGGTGCGGGTGGGGTTCAACCTCATGGCAGCCAAACTAGATGCCATACGTGGGTGTCTAAGTCCCATCAGGGACCACTTACACTCCCTAACAGACAGCCACAGTCCGCCCCATGCCCTCCAACAATCCATGGCTGGCGTTGCTGGAGTCATGACTCGGAGACAACAACAACTGTCTAGTCAGAGTGGCTACAGCGATGTCATCCGTGATTTGGGAAACATGAGGAGGGTCATGGAGAACATGGAGCGGATGCAGGCGCAAAGAATGGCTACCACGGCTGCACACGAGAAAGCTGTAGATGGGATCTTCCATGCCCTGCAGATCCTCATCATGGGAGTGATGCCAGAAGACATTGCGCAGATGAATGCTGCTGCTACTTCTACATCCACATCTCCGGCCCCTGTTGTGTCAGTGTCACACAGTACTGCAAACCAAACACCACCACCCACATGTGAGGCACATGAAACGTCAGAGGACGAAGATGAGGATGAATCTGCCTTAGTGGTAAGGCGGAAGCAGTAGCATTCATCTCCGCCATATGGCTTGTTTCTGCTTGGGTCTGCCCTCTGCATCATGCCCTGGAACAACACCTTCCACTGTCCCCCGACACACTCTGCGACACCAACCTTGGACCTCGACATGGACTGCCATATTTTGCATGCTCAACAATGACACAGCAATCAGCCTGCGGACTGGAATCTTCCCCTTCCGAGTAACTTGTCAATCCCTAAAGGACTCTGGCTGGCCCTCCACGGGGCAACATTGTAAATTTTTGTCTGCATGGCCCAGTACTAAGACAGCTTCAACACTCCACTGAACGTGAATAATACATTCTAATACACACAGATGTGTCATGTCCATGATTAATCAAGTATGAAAGCATGGACGAATGTAGGGGCAGTGATTCCCCCTTACGTCCATGTAGCTCATGTTGTGGGACTTGAGTCACAGGGTGCATCCCTGCATCATGGTGGTACATATTTGAGCCCAAAAGAAGCCCTGTTATCAATTGTAGGTCACAAATGACAGCCGACATGTAATGATTTTGGACACATGTGAAAAGCTGATGAGTGGGATTCCATACTATCTTTGACACACAGAAATGGCATTTCGAATACGTGACACCCTAAACAGCCTCTCTGTACATAGGTGACACACCCACCATCTATTTCCAATTCATGAGATTGTTAGCACTACATGTTGCACTTACACTTGTCAGAGTGATGTGCTTGTACAGAGGAGTAACATGCACCTAGGGAATGTGTGTTGTAATGAATTTAATTGCACATGCTGTGCCTGTGGTCACTTTGTACTGTCCCATGATTGCTAAGGACTGTGACAATGTGACGTGCTCATGTGAAGAAATTGTCAATGATGGTGTTCCTACGGGCTATTCCTGCTGCTGCTGCAGTGGGGTGTGGTCCACCTGCCTCATCTTCCTAATCCCCGTCCGGTGCATCTGGCACTTGTAGCCATGGGGCATTGGTGCGTATATGTTGTGCAACACACAACATGCAACGATCATCTTGCACACGATGCCTGGGCTGTACAGGAGCCTTCCACCTGTGATGTCCAGGCACCTGAAACGTGACTTCAACACGCCAAATGTGCGTTCCACGATGCCCCTGGTGCGTTTGTGGGCCGCATTGTACTGCCTCTGGGCCTGTGTGTTCGGGGCTCGGAGGGGTGTCATCATCCAAGGGCAGAGTGCATATCCTTGATCACCTGTGACAGTGCAGAGAGACATGAGTCAAAAGTTGGTTCTGCATGATGTGTTGGCAGGCTCACTAGTTCATTGGTGTGTGATATGTGTGACTTAGTGATTCCTGTTTGACAGGTACTGCTTGTAGCAAATGAGCGGCATCAATGTGTATTACGTAGCCTCACTGCTGCTCCTCCCTCCCCCCGAGCCTATTCACTAGTGTGCGCAGCGCGATTGCATCACTTGCACTCCTACGGCACACCATTGTCATGCCTGTCTGCGCATGTCCACAAGCCTGACAACGACCCTGTGATGTTGTGCGCTGACGGTGGGCAGCCACGTGTGTGTAGGCCTACGGTAAAGATAGGGCGGACACAGATGTAGAGTTCATGGCTGGCTGAACTCGCGATGCGGTTGAGGGTAGTCCTATGGCCTATGCTGCGGTAATAGCGACACACACAACAGTATGCATGTATGATCCCGGACCCCGAGCGGGCTTGCGCTCCTTCATTTATCCCTTCAGCCGAGCCCGCACTCCGGGGCATGCTACATCGCAACATTGTCCATTGCGGGACGGGTGGCGCCGACACTACAACAGAGACACACGCATTAGTTACTTCCTTGGCGAGGCCAACACATAGCAACGCCCAGAGCCCCGGGCTGATCATCCACACCCCTACGCTGGACTGTCGTACGCCAGCCCACTCTGCTTACGCTTACAGGGGGGTACGACACAGCTACATGTCCCAGGTCTTCCCCACTGCCTGAGGTGATATGGTTGCGTCCGCTGTACACAGCACAATGTCATGTGGTAGGGCCCGGGGCCCTCATGCATACATAATGACCACACGGACACACTTAGATAGTTTATGGAACTGGCTACGGGCACGTGCGCCCGGCCCCTTTTATTGCCAGGGTCACATGTCCAGTGACGCCTGTGCTGGATGAATGTGGGGTGAGTGTAAGCCAGCCCTCAGGGAGTGGTTGGTGCTGGCAACAACTACAACAGTGATCAGACAATCAGTAGTTCAAAGTTCAAACAGCAAGTGTCCACGACTTGAGCTGCACAGAGTTAGTGGCCCCGGATGCACTGCGGCCGGCACAGGCACACGCCACGGGACGGTGACTTGCGGTGCACTGAGGTAGGGCCACGGGAGCTGAGCGGGTCCTCGTCGATGTCCAAGGTGAATGTCACGGAGTGTTTCGGGGGACAGTGGAAGGTGTTCTTCCAGGGCATGATGCAGAGGGCAGAACCAAGCATAAACAGGCAATATGGAGGAGATGAATGCTACAGACTCATTTTTAACACCAAGTCAGTATCAGCTACATGATGATGAAGACAACCCCCAGGCCATAGACTCAGATGCCACCAAAGTTCAAACAGAGAGTGTCCCTGAATTTCGGGGCACAGAGTTAGTGGCACCAGAGCTGAAAGGGGGTGCAGTCTGCGATGAGGCCTGTACAATGGTATGAACTCTGCCATGAAAAAAGCAAGACTCAGTTCAATATGTGTGACCTACTTGACCGCAGTGTAGGCCGAAGGCAGTAGTCATCAAGGGCCCCCAGACACTTGTCGTTGGCCTGCGATGCACAGAGTTGGTGGCACCAGATCGAAGGGAGTACAGTGATATCAATGCTGCCATTAACATATGAACTCGGCCATCATGAAATCAAGACTCAGTTCCAAATGTGTGACCTACTTGACCGCAGTGTAGGCCGAAGGCAGTAGTCATCAAGGGCCCCCAGACACTTGTCATTGGCCTGCGATGCACAGAGTTGGTGGCACCAGATCGAAGGGAGTACAGTGATATCAATGCTGCCATTAACATATGAACTCGGCCATCATGAAATCAAGACTTAGTTCCAAATGTGTGACCTACTTGACCGCAGTGTAGGCCGAAGGCAGTAGTCATCAAGGGCCCACAGACACTTGTCGTTGGCCTGCGATGCACAGAGTTGGTGGCACCAGATCGAAGGGAGTATAGTGATATAAATGCTGCCATTAACATATGAACTCGGCCATCATGGAATCAAGACTCAGTTCCAAATGTGTGACCTACTGGACCGCAGTGTAGGCCGGAGGCAGCGGTCAGCAGGGGCCCACAGCCACGTTTCGTTGCCTTGCGAAGCACAGAGTTAGTGGCACCAGAGCATTTGTTGGTAGTGTTCGATCACCTCCATAACGATGATCCTTTTTTCCTCCGGACTGAACCGCGTCTTCCTCTTACTCCTCTCCTTGTGTGCAATGATGCAAACTCGGCCATTGAAAAATCAAGACTCAGTTCCAAATGTGTGACCTACTGGACCGCAGTGTAGGCCGGAGGCAGCGGTGGAGTACCTCAACGAGAAAGGAGTGATGGGGGCCTGTGTTGCGGAGGCCGTGATGGTCTGAGGGGGCTGCCAAGGTCGCGGGCCTCGGGCTTGGAGCTTGCACCGGCATGTGGTGGGCCCTCTTTGACATACACCGGTGTCGGCAGGTGAGCAGTGAGGCCTGGTTGCGCAGGGGTGGCCAGGACGGGTCTGGGGACCAGCGGCCTGGGGTGCAGCAGGCGCACAGGATCGCAGGCACCGCCGCTCACGGCATCAGACTCGTGGCGGGCTGAGAGGTGCTGCCCTGGCAGACACGTTGGCCATTCCGGAAGGGAGCCATGCCCAGAGCGACGGGCTTTTTATTCACACCCCTACACTGGCCTGGCGTACGCCAGGCCAGCCCACTCCGCTCATGCTTACAGGGGGGGACGTGACAAGCTACATTTCCGCGATCTTCCCCACTGCCTGGGGTGACATGGTTGCGTCCACTGTCCACTACACTCCAAACACCAGCAGTATATGTCGACATGGACATGTCTGTGGTCTGCATACGGCAGTCTGGCCAGCACATCCACGCCCAACACTTGGCATTGTGTGCATTCTCATTCATGGGACACTTGCCTCCTTTGCACATGCCTGGTTCCCACCTCTCCCCACATTCTGCTATTGTGTGGCTGAGGTGCCATGCCGTTGATGGCTTGTGTACACGGCTAGCCCAGGTTACCACAGTAAGTTGTGCTGTCGTGTCTGGTAGGTGGGCATGTTGTTTGGCATGTTGTTTGTGAGTTTGTAATGTGTGCATTCCCAGAGTCGTGAGTTGCATGACTGTGTAGTTGAGGTGTGTGGTGTGTTCATTTGGTACTTACCAACGAGCAATGCATTCCCATAGGTGCCATCCTGAAAGCGCTGGTTGATGATGGACTGTCGGAAGATGAAGAAATCATGCACACTGCCTGGGTAGTTGGCGACGACGTTGGTGAAGAGTCCCCAGTGGTCCACTATTGCCTGCACATTAATGGAATGCGTGTGCTTCCTGTTGCGGTAATTGTGTGCAGTGGCGGCAGGGGGCACGAGGAGTGCATGTGTGCAGTCAATTGCCCCCAACACGTGCGGGAAGCCAGCTATGGCGTAGAAGCCTTGCTTGGTCTGCAGCTGTTCCTGCGCAGTGTGTGGGAAGTGAAGGTGCTGGGGTACCAAGCTGATGATGGCATCCAAGACAGGTGTGAGGAACTTGGATATGGCTGGCTGTGAGACTCCTCCAACTCTGGCAGTTGTTGGTTGGAAGGTACCAGAGGCCAACAGGTGCAGCACAGCCAGCAGCTTTGTCTGCGGAGGGATGTTGTTTGTCCGCTGTGTTGGTACCGTCAGCCTGTGGGCAATGATGGTCAGGATGCGGAGGATGGTTGTCCTTTTGAGCCTGTAGTGGGCAATGACATCCTCTGGTGTTAAGTCTGTGAGGCTTGTGCGTTTTCTGAAGGTCCGCTGTCTTTGTCTGCGCTGCCTCTGTGGTAGTCCGGGGGGGGGGGGCAGGGGGGTCCGGGGGGGGGTGGCGGGCCTGGGTGTGGTGGCGGTGGGTGTTGTGGCCCTTTTGGGGCTCCGAGCTGCATGATCAGTAGCTCCATGGCATCTGTTGTTCTTCAGGTGTGGCTCTGGTCTGGTCTCCCTTTTGTGGTGCAGGTCGTCGTCCATCTTAACACCAGGTAGGAGCAGGTGTTAAATCCCTGCTGCTAACGCGCCTTATCGCCTGTTTTGTGATCTTATCGCCGAACTGGCTGGTCGTTGAGAATATTGCAAAGTGGTTTTTTGCGGCTTTTTGCACAGGAACGCCTACTCTGCATCTCATTAGCATAAGTTGCCGGTGTCATCCTTGGCGATGTTTTTTGCGACTGCTATCGCAGGAAAACTGGCAATATCGGCTGTTAGCACCAGCTTGTGATTAGGGCGATAAATCTATCGCCACTTTGGCTGCGATAAAGTGCCGCTAACTCGGCGATAAGTCCTTGAGAATATGCCCCTTAGAGTCACTGGTGAATCAACAACTGGTGTCCTATCTCTCATCCAGCTGTCTGTTGGATCCTTCTCAGTCAGGCTTCCGTGCTTCTCATAGCATGGAATCAGCCTTAATGGAGGTCACTGATACCATCAAAGTCGCCTTAGACAAGGGGGCCTCAGCTATGTTATTCTTTTGGATCTGTCAGCGGCTTTTGATACCATCTGCCATAAAATCCTAGTTCAAAGATTGGGAGAGACTGGTATCAGTGGTAAAGCTCTGAAATGGATGGAAAACGTTCCATCAGAACGCACCCATTCTGTGCAGATGGGCGAGTACACTTCAAAACCCATGGTCCTGGACAAAGGGGTGTCCCAGGGATCAATCTTGAGCCCTACTCTCTTTAATATTTATGTGGCCCCCCTGGCAAAACTCATTAGGTCATGTGGCTTTGACACTATCTCCTTATGCTGAGAAGACACGCAGCGGGACATCACCATGGATTCTAATCCGACACTTACAAAAGTCAAATTTAAGGAATGTATGTTAAAGATCATTTCATAGATGACTGCAAACCTCCTTCATCTTAACACTAATAAGATGGAGATCCTTTTATTTGGAAAAGCCCACTCAGTCTGGTCTACAGACTGGTGGCCATCTGAGTTGGGATCACCACCGACACCTAAAAAATACGTAAAAAATCTAGGATTCCTTTAGATAATAATCTTTCCATGAATGAGCATGTCAAAAGCATCTCTGGAACCTGTTTCAGACTGATGCTCAAGAAAGTGTTCCAATGGACCCCACTACATGCCAGGAAGACTGTAGTCCAGGCTCTGATAGTAAGTCGCCTTGTCTATGGAAACTCCCTAATGGTCTGTATGAACGAAGGCCTTTTTGCTAGGCTTCAGGTGGTGCAGAACACAGCAGCACGCCTCATCCACAAACTTCCTCTGCGCTCCCCATCGGAACCCCTTCTGCGCTCTCTCCATTGGTTAACTATAAAAAAGCGTGCACTCTTCAAGCTTCTTTGTTTGTTCTGCAAAACTTTGCACGGAAAGGGACCTTGTTATCTGAAAAACAAACTGCAGCCGCATATCCCACTTTGCCAGCTTAGATCCAGTGATCTATTGCTGCTATGCCCCAATGCCCCAAACGCATCCATTCGACCAGATTTGGGAGTCGTTCCTTCTCTTTCTTAGCTCCGCATCACTGGAATCAGCTGCCTATGTCCATCCGTGCCTGCTCTGATTTTACTCTTTTTAAAAAACTTCTGAAAACCTGGCTGTTTAATCTCTAGCCTCGATATTGTACTTCAACTGGTCCTCCGCTGCTATGGCGTGAGAGATCCCCTCGGGGATGATTTGTGCGTCTAACAAACAAATAAATAAATAAATACATTTGCACGGAGAAAAGCATTTTTAAGAGTTGGGGCCTTATTCAGAATAAGTGGATGGGATACTGTGTCACAAGCATGATGAATGCCCTGTCCACGGTATTACAAGTGCATTTTAGTCAAAGGCACATGTAATATAACAGACGGGATATCCATCACATTTTTAAAGAAAATCCTGTGCACCAAAATCTAAAAAAGGCCCTTAGACCTCTTTACATTCCCACATAGAGATTTGATAGATCATAGAATCACTGTGAAAAGAAGCAAAAACCCTAATGTTTATGGTATGGTAGCAAAGAATCAATAGACATCTTGTGTAAGTGTCCTTCCTTGCAATTGCTGAAGCCACCATGATGTGTTTTAAAGGACTTTTTAAGTTGGATGCACTATGAAATCCATAACTCTGGCAGAGCATACTTTGAAAGAGTCACTGAAAAAGGGATAGGTCATAATGTTTCGAACTCTATGCCAATTTTTAAATTTATTTCAAAGCTTTAGATTTTTAGTTGATCATTGTTTATTGTAACAGTTTTTTATAAGGAACTTATATTATAATGTTTTTCACTCACTCTATGAGAGGACTAGGTGGAAGGTCCATGGGACCTTTGTTCTACTTCCTAGGACCAACCCTTGAGATGCACACTAACTGGGTGCTAGTTCTTCATGGCACACATTGTAGACCTTTTGGCATCTGCGGCCTTTCTGTGTTACAGACGTGTCTCATAGTCATGAAAGTGGGTAAAAACATCCACTGAAGCCCAGGGTCTTTACTTAATTTAGATGTAGGTCTTAGGGTAGTTTCTTGTTAGCTAATATTGAGGTTTCTGAACCATTTGCACCATCCCACTAGTCCTTACAGTTCTGAAGATATGGTTTAAAGCTGTGTCTGGACCTTGTATCTAAATTCCACTTTCTCAGTATTAACTTGTGAACTTGTGGGTCTGGTGGTGCCTCAAATGCCATGAGTGGACTTACCAGAAGAAAAACCCAACTGTGAATGTCTAGTTTATTGGCACTGCCTGGGTAGCTTTGGGACTCATAGGGGAAGGACTTTGGGTGCTAGACAATCTTTAGCACCAAGGAGCCAAAATCATTAACTTAGAAATAAGGAGACCAGATGTAGTAGTAACTGATGTTCTTTTGAGCTGGGTCCAATGCACTGTTCATTGCAACCCCCAAAAGCAATGAAACACCATTAGTTCAACACGTGCACTGTGACTCAAAAGAAAGCAGCATTTTTGCATCACTTGTGGATCACCACATAGGATTAGCAGCCTTCGGGAGACATTGTAACAGGGAGACAGGCTACCACAAGCTAAGGCCATGGGACAGAGTTAAGCTGAGAAAGATGGGCATCCTGCTTTTTCACTATCTAGATGTCTCACCTCAAGGGTACCCAGGAACAGAGATACACCCCATGAAGGGAGTGCTGGAGGGAAACCTCCAAGGTAACCACATATTTATGCAGGAGGCTCCTTGAGGACACAGATCCTTTGACCTCAATGACATTACAAGAAGTAACATGATATGACATTTGACCCTGAATCCCAGGAAGTGATGTCACATGGCCTGTCTCATGATGACATCACAATCATTTATGTCAGTAAAGCCTGGTGTATAACTCACAGGGAAAATGTATTGATAAATTAAAGCGAGATTCATAGAAAAGAGATTTTAAAAAACAATAGTGGACATGCCCATCAGTATTATTCCAAATGGACCATACATTTACTGTGAGCTATGTTATTGGCTCGGTTTGCTCACACCGGTGAAAAATAGATGGTCCTGGTCGTTTAAACAGATCTTTAGCTGCGGCCTAGAGCTAGCCTTTCCTGATTCGCCACCATCATGTAATTAAGAGTTCATAAATTGAAAACAACAATTTATACATTTATAGAGGATTTCCCAGTGAGCTCCCTGCATTCAACAGCCATTTACATTTTGCTTCATCACACTGCAGTGCACAGGATGGAGCAAGGGGTCAGCCTACATCATCCCTTCACTGCCTTATTAAGTGAATGATGGCATTTCCCCTGATCATATGTGCACATCTCTCTAAAAGGACGTGCATGCCAATGCCAGAGATGGCGGGACAATACCTTTCCTTTACCAAGTTTTTTCTTTTCATTCTCTATTCTTTTCTTTCATTATGTATACAGGAGACCCCCCCTCCCCTACTCAGATGGAACAAGGGCCACTGGATAGTCACCGTTCCAGTTGTCGGCCACCACAATCTGGTAGAATGCATTGAGTATCACCGTCTCTGGAGACACCAGCTAACTCTTTATCATAGTTAAACTGGCACCTGTGTCCTTCAGAGCCTCAACACCTTGCCCATTAATCCGGGTCTTGGTGGCTCAGTGGACTAATGCATCCACTGCAGGGGCCTGTGTTCGACCACATGGTCACAGGTTCAAATCCCAGCAGGTCCGCTCAGCCTTTCATCCATCTGAGGTCGATAAAATGAGTACCATTGAGTTGGGTAACAATAAACATCTGTTATTCAGCGCCAAGATGCCTATGGGTGAACGTGCGCTTTACAAATACACGTTATGTCATTAATGGTAACCCATTGCCTATACTTGACAGTAGTTTGATGGCACATGGATTTTAGGAACCACCTCACTGTCACCCAGGGACACTTGAGTAACCTCACTGAACTCCCCCCACTTACAGAGACAAACTCCTCCCCCAGCACTATACTCACCACCCCTGGTGTCTTACCTCCAGTGGGAGGTTGTGCTCTTTGTGGGCACTTGGGATCCCCTTGTAGTCCCCATACACAAAACACTCATAGCACTTGGAATTATTTGGCTGACTCTTGTCAGGGAAGCTCTTTTTCTGGTGGCCAGATTGGGAATGGGACTCTTTCCCCTGTGAGTTGTTCTAGGGGCCTTGAGGGAACTCTCCCCCTCCACCCCTTTTCCAGGTGGGAACCCTGACCACCCTTTTGGGAGTCTTCCACAGATACTTTCTTGGACACTCTGGTGCTGACCCAGATGCCCGCCTCCCAGTTGCCGCCTCCTCAGCAAACTTCCTGGGGTCAGTAAGCTTGCTATTCACTAGATGTTGGTGTAGGTCTGGAAAACAAGTATCTAGCATGTGCTCCTTCAAAATTAAGTCAAGGACATCTACCCAGGTTTGTGACGAAATCTTGTGTCTGCCCCTGAACTTCTGCCTATACTTCTCAGGGGTCAGGCCAAACTTACTAAGCAATATGGCCTTCATGGGGCTGTACTGGGTCTGATCCTATACCACAAGTGTAAGGAGTGTGCCCCTCCCCACCGTGGGCGTGTATCTCCACAGAATACACCACCAGGCTCGTCAGGAACCTTGTGCACCCATTTGTGTATGTCATCCCCCACAACAAAAATGGGTACCAAATCCTTTGGGATGCAAACTTTTCCTTCTGCAGCAGACACTGTAGGTACGCTGCCACCATTACTGCTAGACTACACTTGCATGGCTCCGGTGTAGACCTCCCTCAAGCTGAGCTCACGCGCAATCCTCTTCTCCTGCATGGCCAGCTTCTGCTCCTCTAGAGCTTGTGCTTTATCCTATTTGGCAAGTTTTTCCACCCTTTCAATCTTGGGATGCTCTAGCTTTAGCTTCCTCTCCTCCCGCTTGTCCTCCAGCTCCTCTGGGGACAGGTTCCTTGAAGACACACTGCAGCCAGCTCTAGAGTGGACTTCAAGTCCTGGGAGGATGTTATCCCCCACCTCAGTAGGCTTCATGACAAGACCTCCAGACAGGTCCTGCTCCAACTCCTCCTCAGACCCTGACCCTTCCTCCTCATCCTCTGGATTGGTCTGGTGGGCTGCTGCCCATGCTCTTAAGACTGTTTGAAGCTCTGCCTTTCTAGCACTCCCCCTAATGAACTGCCTCTTGAGTTAGACCACTGTATAGGTCTCCAGATTGGCCAGCTCGAATTCCGTCTTGCCAGGTAAGGCAACTGATATTGCAGAAAAAAATGGGGATTGGGAAAAAAGAAATTTGGAAAAATCAAAGATGTTAATTAGGGAGAATTGGCTCAAATTGGTCTAGATACGGAGTAGTAGTGTACACTAAGTCACTGTTTGGCACAGCGCAAAAGCAAGTCCTATTTTCACCACTGATTTCCAATGTTAGAAACTGGGTTTCTGGTTGGCAGAGGTATGCACCCTGTCCAAGCAGGAACCACAATCCTAGTCAGGGTAAGTTAAATAATCACTATAAATTAACCTGTGTTCTCTCTCTGGTAGCTTAGCACAGAGCAGGCAGGCTTAACTTAAGAGGGAATAAGTAGAGTATTTGTGTAACATTCCAAATAGTAACACTGCAAAAACATCACAAAAAGACTACAAACCAGTTTAGAAAAAAAGATTATCATTTTATATAATAAAACAAGACTAAAACGACAAAAATTCAACAAGTAGAAGTTGAAATATGAATTTTTAGGGAATAAAGGTGTCAATAGTACTTAGAGGCAATAAGCGCCTATGGGGGTTATCTGGTTGCGCTGAACCGGGACAAAGTCAAGAGTTTAGGCCAACCATGATGGATCATGGGCCGGATACAGGAGCCACGCAAGGCCCACTGAACAAAGGGGGTCATAACAATGACGGGCGGATCGCCATTTCCCACCGCCCGTTTGCCATTTCCCCCCGCCATATTACGATGGTGGGGGGGAGCCCGGCGGACGGAAAGACCGTCCGCCGGTTTTCCGCCGGTCCAACAGGGGACCGGGCGGTAAAGGACCCTAATATGGTGGCGGTGTCTGCAAGACACCGCCATCCATATTAGGATGTTGGCGGAAAGCTGCCTTTCCATGGCGGTGTTGCCGCCATGGAAAGGCATGTGGTCTTTGCTCATGGGGGCCCGTTGCTGGCCCCCGGGGGAGTGGGGGGTCCACATGGTTGAATGCACAAGGTGGCAGGCACCGCACGGTGCCTGTCACGTTGTGCATTCAAATGCACAACATGCGTTTTTCGCATTGCGGCGGGTGCTGCTGACAGCACCGCCCGCCGCAATGCGAACAATACGGGATGCCACCGCCACCGTGGCGGTGGCATCCTAATACCCATGGCGGGACCGCCGCACCCCTTGCGGACGGTCCCGCATTCTGTTGCGGTGGCGGGCGGACATTGTCCGCCCGCCATCGTAATGGGCCCCAAAGTACCTTGATCCTGGTTGCAGCAGTGAGATGCGGGGTGCAGATGAGCAATGCGTTGGTGTCAATCCCTGCAGTCGAGGGGATGCGCCTATTTTCTATAGCTGACGATGGTAATGCCGGGGGTTCCGAAGATGAAGTACCAAAGCCGAGATACGTTGGTTCCGAAGCCAATACGCCGTTTTCTCCAAGCAGTCCAGGGGATGTGTTGATATTCCCACACTGCAGTGGCGGTGATGCGGCGGTTCCGATGCGCCGGTTCTTTAGGCGATGCATTGGTTCCAAGTGTTATGCACCGGTTCTGTTCCCGCAACAGCAGTGATGCGTCTATTCTGCTTCACACAAGCAGAGGATGCGTCAGTGTAGGAAAGTGCCCTTTTTGACATGGTCACTTCCACTTTTTGCTCGCCAGTACTGTTGTTTTTTGACCTAAAGTGCACTGGGTCCCTGCTAACCAGGCCAGGACTGTAGAACCCCTGTAAGTCCCTGGTAAATGGTACCCATGGTACCGAGGGCATGGGTACAAAAGAGGGTCCTTAAGGGCTGCAGCATGTATTATGCCACCCTAAGGGACCCACACACAAACACATGCAGACTGCCATTGCAGCCTGCGTGAAATGGTGCAAACCATTTTGAAAACACGACATGGCACGCTCCTTGTGTGCCATGCCCACAGACACTGCATGTACTATATGTAGGTCACCCCTACAGCTGGCATTAGAGCCCTAAGGCAGGGTGCATTAAATTACACATGAGGACATATCTGCATGAGCAGACATGCCCCTGTGATAGCTAGTTCCATTACTAAGACATTGCAAGTGATCAGGAAGCCATCTTAAAGACATGTACTGGGCACTGGTCATTACGAGTTACCCAGCTACATGATGGCTTCCTTGAAAATCATGGTGTTTAGTTTCAAAATCAAACACCTTGTCTTAATAAATCTGTTCTGTTGCCAGTAACAGATTTATTATGACATGCACCCAGAGGGTACCTTAGTGGTGCCCCCTGAAAACCTACAAGCCTCTTGGTGTGCTGGCTGACTGGTATCTTCCAGATTGCCACCACAGATGAGTTTCTGACCCCCTACCAGGGAGAGCCTGTGCTCTCAGAGGTCAGAAACAATGCCTGCTCTAGAGGAAGGTGTTTACACCTCCAGCAAGATGCCTAGTGATTTAGCATATCAAGGCCAGAGGCTTCAAAGCCTCTGCTGCCTTCGATATGTGACCCCGGCTTCCCCAGATCTGGTGAATATCATTCCCTGTCCCGGGTCCCATTTGGCACCAGAGCAGTCATGGAATTAGCTAGTCAGAAAGACGTGTCACACTTTCAGGTCAGGCACACCCCTTAAGTGGGCCACCTGAAGTGTACCACCAAGAAAGTCTTTCACCATTTTGAAATGGGTGAAACTAGGTACTCTGGGTCAGGTTTATGCCCACTCTCCACAGGAAGTGGTCATATAGGGGGTGTAGTCGTCCCAGGGGTAGGTAGCACATTGGCTACTACCCTAGCCCCCCTTAACACACCAACATTCAGTATTTAGGGGGTCCCCCTGACACCAGGAACTCAGATTCATCAACCTGGGAATTGATGGACAAAAGGGAGCAGTCACCGCGGTAACAGAGGACTTAAACACAACTAGGCGCCAAACACTTCCCTGCTGCTGGAACCTCGACAATTCACTGACCCTACTAATCGAAAAGCTGTGCATCCTCCCAAGCATGTGGAGGCCTGTACAGTGCTTCAACAACCAAGCAGTGTCTCCCTTGGGATGGAGGAGGCAAAAAAATATCGATTTTTTATTAATGTTATGTATTTTAGTATCTATTTTATATGTGTGTGATTCATGTATTTTTTGTATAAGAATTGTTTGTATTTTTATTATATGTGTTAAAATTTTAGTAGTTATTACATTTTTTTTGTTTGAATTTTGCGTTTTTAGTTCCGTAGCGGGTTCTGGGTTTATAGGGGAATAGGGTGGGAAGTAATTTAATTATATAAAATTTATTGATTGTTTTTAGTAGTTATTATATTTTTTTATTTGAATTTTGCATTTTTAGCACCGTAGCAGGATGTGGGTTTATAGGGGAATAGGTTGGGAAGTAATTTAGTTATAGTAAATTTATTGAATAATTTTTATTTACTACTATTTAGTGAATTGAGATGTTATAGTGTTAAATGTGTAAATTAATTTTTTATTAATTATTTAATAATTAGTTGTTAATTAATTTTATTTAATTAATTGCCAATTAATTATGTTAATTGTCTAATTAATTTTCGGTGTGTGTTGTGGTGTTTATATGTGAAAATGGTGGGACGGGTGGGAAGTAATTTATTTTTAATTGATGAATTTATAATTAGTTGTTAATTTGAATTAATTAATTGGCAACTAATTATGTTAATTGTGTAATTATTTTATGTGTGTGGGGTGGTGTTTATAGATGAAAATGGTGGGAAGTAATTTATTTTTAATTGATAAATTAATAATTAGTTGTTAATTATTTTGAATTTATTAATTAGTAATTAATTATGGTAATTGTGTAATTAATTTTAGGTGTGTGTTGTGGTGTTTGTAGGTGTAAATGGTGGGAAGGGTGGGTAGTAATTTATTTTTAGTTGATGAATTAATAATTAGTTGTTAATTAATTAAAATTAATGAATTAGTAATTAATTATGGTAATTGTCTAATTCATTTTAGGTGTTTGTTGTGCATATTATAGTGTTAAAGAATGCATATTCAATGAATGTTTATTATTATCGTTTATTAATAATAATTTTAAAATCATTACTAACTATGTTAATTATTGAAATACATTTAAATTAGAATGTAGAAGTTTTTTTTATTGGTGTGATGTTATAGGGTAGGAAATAAAATAAATACATTTATGTTTTAAATATTTTTTTTGTTTGTTAATATTTGCTTCTTTTAAATAAATATTGTTTATAAATATATTTATTAATTTATTTTAAATAATAGTTGTACCTTTTTGTTACATGTAATTAATATATTTAGTGTTAATGTTTAATATATTTAATCTGATATTTTTAAAATATTGTTTATTTATTTTTAAGATTATTTAAATTTTTTCAATTGTTTAAATCTTATTATTAATTTTGGTTTCTCTGCTGTCCACACTTTCCTTACTGTTGCACTCACTGGAGTGGGAATAGTAATTTTTACCCCTCTGCCATGCAGCACTTTCCCTACTGTTGCACTCACTGAAGAGGGAATAGTAATTTTTACCCCTCCGCCATCCAGCACTTTCCCTACTGTTGCACTTATTGGAGTGGAAATACTAATTTTTACCCCTCCGCTATCCAACAGTTTCCCTACTGTTGCACTCATTGGAGTGGGAATAGTAATTTTTACCCCTCCGCCATCCAGCACTTTCCCTACTATTGCACTTATTGGAGTGGGAATAGTAATTTTTACCCCTCCGCTATCCAGCACTTTCCCTACTTTTGCACTCACTGGAGTGGGAATAGTAATTTTTACCCCTCCGCCATCCAGCACTTTCCCTACTGTTGCACGTAATGGAGTGGGAATAGTAATTTGTACCCCTCCGCTATCCAGCACTTCCCCTATTGTTGCACTCACTGGAGTGGGAATAGTAATTTTTACCCTTCCGCTATCCAGCACTTTCCCTACTGTTGCACTCACTGGAGTGGGAATAGTAATTTTTACCCGTCCGCTAGCCAACACTTTCACTACTGTTGCACTCACTGGAGTGGGAATAGTAATTTTTACCCCTCTGCTATCCAATACTTTCCCTACTGTTGCACTCTTTGGAGTTGGAATAGTAATTTTTACCCATCCGCTATCCAATACTTTCCCTACTGTTGCACTCACTGGAGTGGGAATAGTAATTTTTACCCCTCTGCTATCCAGCACTTTCCCTACTGTTGCACTGACTGGAATTGGAATAGTAAATTCAATTATTCCGCTATCCATTTTCACTACTGTTGTATTTATTGTATTGTTAAATGTTTGAATTAATTATAAAAATGGTTATTTTTTAATTTTAAATTATTGATATATGTTTTTTTGTTGTTTTTTTTTTGTTATTGAGCGTAAAAATAGCAGACATTATAGCCAAGGTACATGAAGCAGACAAATTTACCCAATCTCATATTAAAATAGACAATAAATAGGACAAATTCATAATTCATTTGTACACAATAAATATGATACACAAGATATACAAAAAGGAGAAAGATTAAACCTGTAAAATATCCAGTCTCATATCTAAAACGTATAGTAATAAGCGCAAATTCATATCCCATTTTTCATGATGTACAATACCAGCATTCTAAATAGCAGCACACTAATAACATGTAACCCCTAACTTAAATGACCTATGGAATTCCAGCCAACATCTTTGAACAGGGGTACTTCATAATTAGTTTGATTCTACACCCTAAACTCTCTCCTGGGGACTACCCCTCTTTATGTAGTATCGTTTGTTAGCGTGGTCGTAACGTAGCCCTCCCAGGTCAGCGCAAATCTCTGCAATGCCCCTATCCTCTTTGCGTAAGCCTCTTCAAATTTGTAGGTCCGATCCAGCTTAAGTAGCCATTGACCCAATGTAGGGATTTTCTGAGATCTCCAATTCTGTAATATTAAAGATCTGGCTACCGCTATGGCTAGGAAAACAAAAAATTGCCTATGTATTGAGAACTGGCCAACTACATAAGAAAAGCCAAATAAAGCCAACGATGCGCCTGGTAGGATATCTATTGGCAGACATTTACTAATAAACCTAAACACCTCCTTCCAAAAGTATTGTAATCTCGGGCAAGTGAAAAAAGTATGTACCCAATCACCCGCCTCCGGCAAGTTGCGTCTAAAACAGTTATTCGAGGTTGTGGGAAACCATTTATGTAGTCTGAAGGGAGTGTAATAAGCCACCCATCTAGAGAGAAAGGACACTCTTTTGAAATTGGCCGCCCTCAGAGCCCTATGGCCAAGCTCACAGATTCATTGCCATTCCTGGATATTGAACCAGCAATTGGTTTCCTGAGCAATTTTGAGAGTATTGTTTCAACGAGGCTCTTATTCATATCCTGCCGCAGTAACCTATGCCAACTGCCAATACCAGTCAAATTTACGTCAAAGGCTGCTTTTAAAATTAATCTGGCTCTCTCATTGATTCCTCTATAGTTAGTCACGAGAAAGCATGTAATCTGTCTGAAGCTTAACCAAAGATCAGGCTCTGAGGTTCAAATTGTTTTGCGAAAGCCTCCCACGTTATCAAATTACTGCCGTTGTAAAAGTCACCTAACTTACGAAAACCTAGCGTATTATATGGCTGAATCCCCTTTTGCGAGAGCTTAAGGCCCCATAACTCACAGTCATACAGAGAGGAATATGCATGGCATGTTGGGATACTATAGTTTTTATTGAACCGCTGCATACTGCTTAAGAGTGTATTCACGACCTTATATCTTGTCGTTTTTGGTAGCTTTGCAGTGCGCAGGAATGCTGGTAACTTAAGTGTACTCTCTATTAGCATAAAACCAAGTACAAAATTATCAAAATTCGAAATAGGGGCCATTAGCTGAGTTGTTAAGCTAAGTAGCGCAGCTTGGTAATAAGTAGCTAAGGGGGTCATTACGATGGCGGGCGGAAGCACAACCGCCGTGCTGGCGGATGCAAAAACCACCAGTTACCGCCGGCACGCAGCAGTCCACACGCCCGCCCAATTACGATGCGAAAAGTAGGCCAAACACCGCCGGCAAGCCAGCAACACCGTCCGCCATCAAAGTGCGCCCGTACACGTAGCGGCGCAGCCCAACTGACACACACCATCCGACGAAAACACGCCCCGCCCGGCGCATAAATTACGATGCCGCAAACAAACGGCTCCCACGGCCAAGAGATACCGTACGACAAACCGAAGCGGTAACACGGACGCCGAGCACGGACAACGAAGAAGCGGCTCCCCGAGCATGAATCCAGCACTGCAGGCCCTCCCCATGCTCTTGCTGATGCACCACCAAGGACGCAACGTACCGCGGAGACGCAGGTAGGCACACACACAACAAGTGCACGCAAACAGCGCACACAGTGCAAGGGCGGAAAAGCGGACAACCCCCCAGCGCGTGTACACTACACATCCACCATTGCATCCACATATGACACACAGGCCAAATCGTAACATCGCGTAACACATGTGTACACACCACCTGGGACTAGGAACCAACGACCCCGTCACGGCCCCAAAGCGGCGATGACGCCGCCACACATGCGCACAACGCAGAGGCCAACCGCAGCGCCATGCATGCGTCGCACACAGACACAGGGACACAACCAAGCAGCACACACATCAGCCCCACCCCGAACGCACATGACACGTAACAGGCCTGCCACAGACATGTCCCCAACGCCCAATTCACGGACAACACCCAACGCCACACAACCGACGCACACATGTCAGTGAAGTCACGCAACAGCAGGACACACCCCAGTGTAACAAACATGGCGAAGCACACAGCGGCGGCAACACCAACTAGGAGAAGCAGGGCTCCTTCGGGAAGAGGAACGCCAGTACCACACTGAAACACCCATACCACCCTGCACATATGAACAAGACATATAAAACGGAACACCAAAGAGCCCGGGGACCGACAACAGGTGGCCCAAGAATAACATTCACACACAAGGCCCAACGCAGAGCGGAAAGGCAGCCTGCCGCCCACACAAGGGAGAGCAGACAGCACTGAATGACCTTCCATTCCAACTCCGAAACCACAGCCCTACGAAAGAAGCCGGTGAATACAGCCATTGTCCAAGAAAAGACCAACACAGGCATGCCGAGGAGACCGACCACAGGGCAGATAGCGCATATCACAGAAGCACACAACGGACGGGGAAGAAAGAAGAAAACACTCCCCATGTCGGCCACATGCAAGTTAATTGGAAGGAGTCACACATCACTGACCTTGAACTGTCTGAGAAGCATGTGGGATGAGGGCCCGTGTCCTCCAAACAAGCCAACAGAACACAAGTCCTGTCCCCCTACGACTACACAGAGCTCACAGCAACCTCGGAGCGTGCACATTGCAGACTGCACACACAGCCGGAGCACGCCACCACAACGCACCGCTGCGAAATGGCAACCGCAACACACCTACCCAACTACGCCGGACAGCTCAAGCTGTACAAAACCAACCTGATACATATATTGGGATGCGATCTCCTGTCCCTGCTGAACGTAAGTTACCGACTGACTTACCGCATCACATTGTTCAGCTGCGTCATGCCCGTCTTCTACTGTCGGAGGTGTCCCTACCAGCATCCCGTGGAGATATGCCTCTCCAACCCGGCATGTCTAAAGGCGGACCTGCTACCACTACTCCTCCCTCTGGACGCACACAACAGGGCCTGCTCTGCCTATGGGGGCATGGCGTATGTGGCCAACATCGCACCCGCACTGAAATGGGACCACTGTGCCGCCACACGACGGATCATCGAGAACAGCTACATCGAATGTCACCCAGCATGCCCCATCATGGTCCTCCAAGGGACAACTTACGAACAACACCTTGACAGCCACCATCCGCTACATTGGCTGGCAAACATGTACACCACCAATGACATGGAAGCCCTGCTGGACGGCATCGCATACCTGACAACCTGTAAATTCGCCGGACCACAACGCAGGTTCCCCGATTGACCTATGATGTCCAACCCCGCACCCATGCTTAGCTTCCGCACGGACTGGCCAGTCACCACCACAACAGCCATACCAAACGACCGGCAACTGTTACCACACCATCAACGACATCGCCATGACATCGGATATGACCGGGACATGCACACTGTTCCCCATCACATCCAGGAACACCGCATGCATCGTGGGAGGCAGTGGCATGGGGTCTGTGTATCGCACCCACATGGACGGAACTGCACGAACAACCAGGACACGACATGGATCCAGCGCCCATGGACACACACACCGCTCAGTGGACATGAATAGGTCGCCTGGAGTCTGTGGGTGCTGCACCCCTCCCACCCCCGCCCGGGAATCCCATACCAGGACCTTTGCATGGACGACAAGTGCATACAACAACAACACGACCCCAGTGACTGTGACATGTCCAGTAACCACCACATTGCAACAACAAGTGGCACGCCGCTGCATGCACGCAAGCACATGCCCTGATGTCATCTCACATGCACGCGTGCATGAGGAACAACCGCAGCAAACCTGTCACATGGAACTGAGATGGACTGTGCCCATGATGCCAAGCGGTCTGGTAGGCTACATGTATACCGTCTGTGTCAAAGTCCGCAGCTCCGCAGCTATACGTAAATGTACATTAGCACAGCCTTGGCCAAGCAGATGTAACTCTGAAGCCCACATCCCACATGCAACAGCCAATCACATGTAACCCCACACCCTATCCCATTTGCAATCATGCTCAGTATATCCTCAACATGTATTCCGCTGCCAGTAGTGTCCACTATACTGCATCACAGAGGACAGAAGACTCAATATAATGTTTGAAACCAAAACTGTCTCCGCTGACTCATTTCACAAGTACGAATGAGAGAGGATGAGAGTATGTGAAGTACACGGCAGTCGTGACATGACCATGTAGTCCGCTGGTATTGGATGTCAACGCAAATGAGTAGCACAACTGTGGAAGACACACATGTGTCGTGTGAAGTCGTATGGACGCAGTGCTCAGGTGGGTGGGTGTGACGGGTAGATGCGCACATGCCAAGTTGGAGCACGCCGTGTCGGGAGGGGTCATGAACAGTACACCACCGCTTCCCTGGGCATTGTGAGAGGACACCTGTCGGGGGAGTGAACACGTGTGTGCACAGCAGCCGGGCACACGTACAAAGCGGTACCAGGCGCACCTCAGCCCACCCTCTGTGGACAAGCTGGATCCTGTTGTGCGCCCGCCATGCCCCTTGACAAGGCACACACAGCCCCAGTCGACCAGGTGTAACCCCAACATAGTCAATCCGCACAGGCGATACAGGGCACGGGATGGCAGTGGAGCATGGTGTGTGAGAGGTCTCCTCGCGCTCCTCCTGGTCATATCACGCAGGCAATAGAACCTCAACGTCTAGCATGGCACAAGTCAAATGGAAGTGTAGGGGACGCACCACAGCACGAGCAGCACTGACGCCACGGGAGGTGGCTCGCACCATCCCATCCATTGCCCATTATACCAACCACGCCACATGCCATTGCGACTAAGTGCAAGCGCGTGCGCCACCACCCCCGAGCCCTCCCCAGAGAGGCCAAAGAGTGAATGTGTGGGCCATCAGTCACAGACGGACGCGGCATGGCCGCAAGGGCAGCCACAGCCACTGGGTGTCGCAGGTGGCGGATCCGGAAGGCGAAGACTGTGATGCATAGTCCATGCAGGCCGGGTCTCCATTTGGGGCACCACGCAGGTGGACGGCGTCCCGCAACACATCATACCCTGAGACAGCCCACTCGTGCAACTGGACCCACACATACACTCCTTGCCCTCTCTGGTGCGAGCTTGGGGCTGCCTGTGCAAGCGCTAGCCTCGCAGGTGCACATGCATATTGGGGGAGCGAGGGAGGACATGAGGGCTGGGGCGAAGATGACTGTATCACTGTCAGTGAGTACAAGGGATGACCCAGATGTGGAAAGGAAGAGACGTGTCCCGTGTGTACTGCAACTAGTCGCCAATCCAACTACCCCCATGTCCGGAATGTAAGCCCGCACCTAGGCCCGCCCATCCGCCACATCGAATATACCACCAGCACGACAACCTTCCCATTCGAAACACTGACTGGGGGTGGCGACCAGTGAACAATCATGTGTAGCCTACCCACGCGTACATGTGGGCCCTCCATGATCCATGTCACCTGCGGCAAAGTCATGACATGCGCAATGAGGGAAGTGAGGAGAGCTGTCCGCCCCACGCACAGAAGGTGCATCAGCTCCACAGACCCAGCAGCGAGTCCAGCAGGGGTCACATGTGCAGGGGCAGCTGTGCCTGGTGTGAAGGCACATGCATATAGACAGCACATCGACCAATGTGTAGTCTGCCCACATCTACAGTCCATCATCATGCGGACATAGGAATTGAACACAGGGCAACACATCTTAGTGGGTGCACCCACCGTGACCAACAATGCGCAATCATCGACGTACCCGCCCTGTGCATGGCCCCCCACCCAACGGAGGCACATCCAGTGCCACCATCCCACACACACAAGCCTTCCACGGAACATGCTGTGTCCAATGGTCAGTACAGAGTCAGCGCCCATCTGGTGGATCCTGAACAGGAGACACATGCACACACATGCCAGCTCCCACTATGTACGTCTGCCACCTGGCACGTGCAATGTAACCTCTCACCTGTGACGTGTGACTGCAAGCACACAGCCGTCTTGGCATGGGGCTGTCAATGTGGACACCTGTCAATGTTTCGGGAGGTGTGATCCGTACAGTGCTGTACATAGGGTGCAGTGCTGACACCTACTACTGTCTCATATCCCCTCGTGCCACAGGTCCCACTTGTTTTGGCCGCTCAGCCTGTGCCCACATCGCCGCCGTCGTGTGCCATACTCATCCAGCCTCGGAAGCAGTTCCATGCTCAGCAGACATTCATGTTGCCGTGGCGTTGCCGCTTGACGAATATGCAGTCAGTCCCCATCAGCACGCCCGCAAGTCATTGGGGCCTAGATCCCCATGTGCATGCACATGGCAGTGGTTTGTATCACTAGCCATTGCCATTGTTGGGAGACCTGTGTAAGTGTATTGTGGCCGTGCCGCCCCAGCTTGACAGCTGGGCTGTGGCTCATGTGCTTGCTCAGTCATGTCAGTGATGTGTATGCGAAATTGCTATGTGTTGTGTTGCTTTGACATGTGTCCACTGCCATTTTCCCTAGGCGGAGACCGAACATTGACCGCCCATACCAATTGCTGGCGGACATGGACGATACAGAGGTCATTAGGAAGTTTTGGCTGGACAGGCCAACCCTGCATCGACTGTGTGCCATGTTGGAACCCCATCTCCGTCCCCGCAGGGTGTATCCGACAGCTGTCACCCCCACGGCTAAGGTGATGGCCGCCATGCATTTCTTCGCCACTGGGTCATTCCAGCACACAGTGGGCAGTGGAGGAGGGATGTCACAGCCCATGTTCAGCAAGGTGCTGAGGGATGTACTGGCAGCCATGATGCTGTACCGAAACAGGTACATCCGCTTCCCCAGGGCTCGTGAATTGGCGGCAGTGAAGGGTGCATTCTATGCCCTTGGCAGAATCCCACACGTCGTTGGAGCCATTGACTGCACACATGTTGGCCTTGTTCCACCACAGGCCACTGAGCACCTGTACCGCAACAGGAAGCACACGCACTCCCTGAATGTGCAAGTGGTGTGCCTTGCGGACATGGTGATCACCCACGTGTGTGCAAAGTTCCCAGGCTCGGCCCATGACGCACACATAATGCGCAACAGCATCTTGCCACGACTGATGTCCAATCTGCAACAGGATCGTGGCTGTATTGTCGGTGAGTATGTGGAGTGGTGTAGCGTGCTGGTTGTGCGATGCTGTCCCCTGTCCAGTTGGAATAGCAACGGTTCTCTGTGTCCCTCACACCCAGGTGACTCTGCGTACCCGAATGGGGCATGGCTGCTCAGTCCATTGAGGAATCCTCGCACCCCAGCAGACGATCGCTACAATGAGGCACATGGGAGGACCAGACGTGTGGTCGAGCGTACCTTTGGCCTCCTCAAGTCCAGGTTCAGGTGCCTGGACCGCACCGGGGTGCGCTGGCGTACTCCCCACAGAAGGTGTGCCAGATAGTGGTGGCGTGCTGCATGCTGCACAATCTGGCCATTCGGAAGCAGATCCCCCTCATCGTGGATGACGGAGATCAACCAGGGCCCCAGCCCGCAGACCAGGACAGCTCGAGTGAGGAGGACAGTGGAGAGGAGGAAGCTGGTAATGTGCGGCAGCAGCTCATCGCCCACTACTTCACTTGACGGTGAGTGTCCATGTACGACGGCTGATGTGGCTGTATCTGTGCAGGTGTGTGTGTGCTGTGTCAGGGTGGCCGTTTGTTCACTGCGTGCTGTGTGTCAACGCTCCATGGCCAGGGTAGTATGCCACTGTTGGTGGCTGTGGCATTGTGCCCTATTGCTCTGTGCGATGTGTGTACATTGCTTGTAGTTGTTGACATGTACTGTGTGATGGGTGTGTGACACACTCATTGAATGTGCTCCTGTTCTGTCTCCCACCCCTAGGTCCCTACAGGCCCTCCGGTTCCATTGCCATGCCACGCATCAGGTGCCTTTCCGCCCAAGGTGGCCGTTGTATTCCGTACAAATAAAACACAGGGCACAAACAGCAGTTTGTGTAAGAGGTGCATTTATTTCAAACTGTGACATGTGATTGTGTGCGAGGTGATGACAAAAGTGGTGCGTGCAGTGACAATGAGCTGTCGGTCACGGCTGCGTGATGCTCAGGGTGTACCCACTTGTTCCATGTCCATGGTCCAACAGACACATGCCATCCAGATGGCTGTGTGGAGTGGGATCGTAGTCCAAGTCAATGCAGTGGGTGGTCAAGGAAGGCTGGCTGGCTGCCTCACTTGCGTCTGAGCGTGCGTAGTCCTCCCGGGAGATCTGTTTGTACTTCGGACGGCCCCTTCCACGCTTGGGAGGGGGTGTGTGGTGGCGACCTGCTGGTGGGGGGTGAGGTGTGCTCACTGGCTGTGGACGCAGGGGTACTGGACACTGCTGCTCGACCCTGCGCCCCGGCAGGTGGTGGCGGTGGTGGAGCTGCTGTCCCTGGCTGTGACCTCACCGCCACCACCAGCTGGGCCCATGAGGTCCACGAGTTGGCCCATACGGGCGTCCATGGACCTCAGCACCCCCAGCACCTCCCGCGTGTCTGAAGCAGACCTGACCCATTGTTCTTGGGCCTCTTCATAGGCCCCAAGGACTCTGGCCATTTGAGGCAGGGCATGGCTCCCAGGGGAGACTTGCGTTTCCCTGACCCTGCTCCTCCTACCAGTACTGCTGCCACCGGCCTGCCCACTAGCCACATTGCTCACCACGGTCCTCGCTGTGGCTCCCAGGGTGGATCCAGTCGGCCGGGCCACCACCTGCGCTGGGGCTGGTGCCAGCGAAGACGTGGTGGTGGTGGCGGCGGTGGTGGTCGGTGCGGCGATGGTGGCGGTTGCGGCAATGGTAGTGGCCGCAATGACCGTGGGTGTGGCCGCAATGACCGTGGGTGTGGCCGCAATGACCGTGGGTGTGGCCGCAACGACAGTGGCAGCAGGGGGCTGGGAATGTTCAGCAGCCCTGGATGATGGGTTGGTGGGTAGGAGGGGTCCTGGGGAGCGGCTGGGCCCTGCCACACCAGATGGGCCTGCTTGGTGGTCCGTGTCCGAAGAGGAGGACAGATCCTCCACATCCGTGTGTCCTCGTTGGGGGCTTGTAGGCTGGCTGTGCTGGCTGCTGTCTCCATCCCCAGCATCCAGCAGTTCGTCACCTGTGGAGAGAATGAGATTTGTTATTGTGTTGCACCTGGCGAAGTATGTATTTGTCGTCTGACATTAACAGTTCGTGCAATCTCGTACATGGGTTTCCCGGAGGCGTGTGTGTGGCTGTAGCATTTGTAGTTGTGTGTGCTTGACAATGGGACTGTGTGCTGTGCACATGTGGCATGGGACGGATTGGCCATGCCGATGGGTGTGTTGCTGTGCCCCTACTTATTGTGACTCTGGTGTATGCGGGCTCCTGGCCCATCCTGGGTCTGGTTTGTACTTTGCTTTTGGTGTTCAGATGGGACGCTTAGGAACGCATTAGGCAACATGGGGGCCATGCCCCAGATTCGCATTTGGGATGGAATATGCTTTTGGGGTACATGCTGTGAGCCATGGGTGCCGAACGTGACATGTGTTGTGGCAGCATGACAGTGCATGGTTTGAGGTGTGTGCATGCTTGACATGGCCTGCATATTTGCTGTCTGTTGTGATTACTGGACATGGCATTGGACGCATCGTTATGAGTGAGTGATGGTTGTGTGCCAGCCAACGTATTGCAGTTGTCCCATCTCCTTGGTGTGCGTGCTGCCCTGTGCCATGTGCATCACTGCAGTGCTCGGGGGTGTGGCCCATGTTGTGTGTTGTTGCTCACAGTGTGTCGTGCGCTTCATTGACTTCTGGCACATGGTTGGTCATGGGCATGTATCTTAGCGTGACTGCTGTATGTGTGGCAGCTGTGCGGATGACATGCCTTTCATGAGACTGGGGCTGACGGATGGGATGGATGGTATGTTGTATGTGCATGGTGTGTCTGTGTGTTTGATGGGTTCAGTGGTGTTCGTGTGCATTTATGTTGTTCCGCTCTGTTGCGTCTAGTGTTGTTTGTCTTACATAGGCGTAGTTGTGGGTGTGTGGTTGACAGGCAGTAGGGGCTACATGGACAGGACTTCAATGGTGTTTCGGTTGTGTGTGATGGGTTGTACAGTGGCTGCCGTGTGGTACTATATTCAGTGTGGCTTGTGCATGCAGACGTGGCTCCTTGGGTGTTGCTGTGTTTGTGATGGGTCATGTGGGGTGTGAGTCTGTGGTTCATGTCCGTGTGCACATTGTTCACTTGTTCGTGACGGTGGGCGGTGCTGCGTGTTCGTCTGCTACGTGACATGTCCCATGTGTTGGTCGTGTTACGGTCCTCATGCCTCCAGTAATCCAGCCCTGTCCAGTTTCCCACCTGCAGGTTGTTCGTGCGTGCACTGTACTGGATGCCACATGGTTCTAAGCGGGGGGTGCTCCATGTTGCAGGTCTGTGGGGGTGGGGGGTGTTGTGGGTCGTGGTGGTGGCTGGACACCCACTGACACCGATTGCTGTGGACCGTGATATCTACCTTTCGGCTGTCGTTGTGCACTGCGGTGGCTGACACGTGGCTGTGGGGTGTGGGGGATGCTCCTCCTTGCTGTGCTGTGGGACTAGGGGCCTGGTGTGTTTTGTACTTGGGCTGTCCACCCTCCCACCCACTGCACTTTGTGTTCCTGCCACTTACCTGTTACTTGTCGGTTAGTGCAGCTATGGCGGACACATGGGTGTGGTGGGTGCTCGTTGTGGCGCTTCTGGCATATTTGGGGACCTGTTGGTGGTTACGTGGCTGGCTGAGTGTACACATGTCCCCACGCATCTTACAGTTGTTCGGTTTGGGCTGTGTGTGGTGGTGTCTGTTGCATGTGTGTGTGATGTGTTGTGTATTGTGTGCTGGACATGGGGGTGTTTGTCCCTGGGAGCTGTGGCATGGTGGTAGTGCATGTGAGTACATAGCGGTGTGCTGGTATACATTAGTTTGTACTTACCAGCCTCCACTCCCCTGCTAATCCGGCGAGGATCTCGGGATGTATGATGACTCGCACCTTCTCCTCCCACGCTTTGAAGGTCTTGAAGAGCGCGGGATTCCCTCCGCCAGTGACGGCAGCCAGCTCTCTGTTCTTGCTCTCCTTCTTCTTGACCAGGCTCTTGACGTCATTCCACCGTTTGTTTATTTCGACTCTGTTCCTGGGCAAGGTCCCGACTGCATTGACCTGGTCTACGATCCGGTTCCACATTCTCTTTCTGGTGGCTAGTGGTGTGTGCTGGACCAGGTTCCCATAGATTTGTGGGTGCACCTTGATGATCTCAGTCGACCATGACCGTCAGCTCCATGGGCGTGAACTTGGGCATTCTTTGTGGTGCCATGGTGTTTGTGGTGCTGGTGCGGTGTGTGTTGTGTAATGTGCAGGGGGTTTGTGGTGCCGGTGTTTGGTGGTGGTGGTGGTGGTGGTGGTTGTGATGTGTGCGTTTCTGTGGTGTGCTGCTGTCCTTGCTGTGTCACTGTGTCCTCTCCTCTCCTCTCTAGTTTGCAATGTTGCAAGGGGTTGTGGTCTGTGGGAGTGCTGCTTTTGTACTTACCTATGTGGGTGTGTCCTCATGGTCTGTTGTTTTCAGGTGTGTTGTGTCTGGGGTTCTGGCCTTTGTAGTTTTTGTTTGTCCAGGGTGGGGGTGTTTTCGGGATGTGTACTGTGCTTGTGTATTTGTGCGTGCCTTGCTGTGTGGACTTGTTGGCCATGTTGTGTGCGATTGTTTTTGTCAGCGGATGGTTTCTGTGCAGGGACGTGGGCGCCATGGTTTCTGCCGTGTCGGTTCTCATCGGCGTTGTTTGCGCTGGCGGGCGGTATATTTGTAGTTTTCCCGCGCTCATGGTGGTGCGATCGTAATCTCACGTGCGGTGTGTTGGGCGTGAGGGCGGGCGGTTTTGTGTTGTCGTGCGTGTTTCCGTCCTTGGCGGGCGGTTTGACTCCGACTCGGACGATGGCGGGCGGTATCTTGTGTGATTTTTCCGCCGATGGCGGTTTTCGGTTTGTGTAATCGTAATGGCGTGGTCGGTGTTCAGACGGTGTGTGCGGGCGGATTTTTGCCGCTTCCATGCCTGGCGGATTTTTTTACGCCGGGTATCGTAATGGGCCCCTAAATGAGGTAATGCAAGACCCCCCTGCTCTACATCCAATTGTAAAATGGACAGCTTAACCCGAGGTTTTTTCTTAGCCCAAACAAACTCCCGAATCACCTTGTCTACTTCATTAAAATATGAGATTGGTACCTTTAGAGGAAGATTTAAAAACAAAAATATAAGCAAGGGAAGTATCGACATCTTTATCAAAGAGACTTGGCCTATTATCGACAAAGGTAAAAGTGACCATCTCTCTAGCAGACTTTTTATTTTATCAAGTGTTCAACAATAATTCACATGAAAATGTTGAAGGAATTCCACTGTGACGTACAGGCCCAGATATCTAATAGGTCTGAGAGGGAGAAATGTTATCCCCTCCAGAAGGTCTATTCCCGGTGCGTTAAATAGGAGAAGCTCCGTTTTAGACTGATTTACCCTATAGCCCCCAACTCTGTAAACGCCTGGATTTCTCCCACTGCTCTCTGAATATTTAACTTCTCTGGGTTCAGGTATGGGATCAGATCGTCGGCAAACAGTTTGATTTTTGCCATTCCTACTAGGGAAGCTTGAATTAATACATTAGAACAAATTTTTGTCGCTAGTGGCTCGATAAAGAGTGAAAATAAAAGGGGGGAGAGAGGGCAACCCTGCCTAGTACCCCGCCTTATCGCCACTTCTCCCGCCTCCTCAGAGTTTATAATTATTTTGCGATAGCTCCCCTATAAATTCTTTCTAGCATCTCGATCAGGTGGCATGGAAAGCCAAACTTCCCCAAAATAAAGAAGAGGGCCTGCCAGTCCACCAGATTGAATGCCTTTTCTGCATCCATCATTAAAATGGACACACTATCCTTTCTAGCAGAAACGTAGTCGATGGCCTAGATCAGATAAAAAGTATTTGCAGCAATCGATCTTCCAGGCAGAAACCCTGTTTGGTCTGCATGTATCAAGTATTGCGCACAGCCCGAGATCCTGTCTGCCCAGATTTTAATAAAGAGCTTGTAGTCTACATTTAGTAGACTTATTGGACGGAAAGAGCTTGGGTCTTTCGGGTCCTTATCCTTCTTTAAAATAGAGATCACGACTGACTCCTTAAATCTATCTGAGACCGCCACTCCGGCCATGATTTGATTATACAGTGATGCCAAAACCGGGGAAAGTTCATCTAAAAACAATTTGTACACTTCAATAGGGATCCCATTATTACCACTTGCCTTCGCGTTTGCCAATTTTTTAATGATTTCACTTAATTCTGCGGTTGTAATCGGTTCACTCAAGGACATACAGTCCTCCTCACGGATCGTAGGTAGCTGGACTGTCATAAAGTAATCCGAAAGAGCCTGAGGGGTAACTACCTGGACTTCCGCATAAATCTTACTGAAATGAGACACAAAAATGTCGGCAATTTTGTCTTTGTCATTAACCAGGGACATAGTACTGGGATCTCTAATTTGTGGAATTGATTGCTTGCTCTGATACGTTTTTGTGGACCAGGCTAAGAATTTACCAGTGTGCTGGCTCTCTTCATAAACCTTTTGTTGGGAAGCTTTACTTCCAGTAATTTCCTCAAGAATAAAAAACTTTTTAACTCCTCCTTTGCCCTTAGTAATTCCTGGTGGAGAACCTCTTCCTCCGATTCCCCAGTTGGCCTAGCCATAAGTTCTCTCCTAGCCCGCTCCACCGCCTCCTGGAGTCCAGCAGTCTTAAGTTTCCTTAATTTGTGAAGGTTGGCCCTGTATGCCACCACCCGTCCCCTAAAGGTGGCCTTGAAAGCCTCCCAAACCATAAAATCTGATGGCGTATTCACATTTCCCTTAAAAAACCATATTATAAAATCACGGGTTTCGTCAAGCCATTTTTGGTCCGAGAGCAATGTTTTATCAAAGTACCACCTATTATTATTTTTTCTCTTGGGGGCAGGCAAGTGTACTATCAAGGAGACCAGAGAGTGATCTGAAAATGAATTAGAGAGAATCAGGGATTCCCCTCTTACAAGATGATTACTTATCAGGAAAAAATCCAGCCGAGATGCTGTTCTAAATCTTGCGGAGTAGAACGTGTACTCGGTACCGCCTGGATGGTCTATCCTCCATGGGTCTAATAGGGCGAAGTCCTCTTTCATAATTTTTATTAGTCTATCTGTTTTAGGTTTTAATTGCTTTTTAGGTCTCGCCTAGGCAGCGCGCATGCGCTGCTCTAGGAGATGACCTTTAGAAATTGGTCAGCTCTTTTCAAGCACTCGTGCTTGTGCTGGCATCCACCTTGCGGGAGCGAGCAGCGGCGCACAGGGGCCATCTGTTTTCAATTAGCGTGGCCGCGCACGCTTGCTCCTCCACTGCCTGTCTCACCCTCGCTCTCCCTTGTCAACTTGTTGATCTCTGCTCCTCTGGTCGCCTTCGTTTCTTCATATTCATGCACCTTCCTTTGAAATGCACGACAGCCGGTTTCTTTAAAAGGAATGCTTATCGTAAAAGGAACCACCCCTTTAGTAGTTGCTTGTAGCGTCCTTCTTTTGCCTTCTTCTATGTTTGATGTGGGGAAGCCCCGTCTATTGGGTTGCTGCTGGCTTGTTTTTAATGCACTTTGATCGCTGACTCCGGGAGAGCTAAGGCGGTTTTCGTCTCACACAGCACACGCGCAGGGCTCTCGAAACGAAATGAGGGAGGGGGTGTGGCTTTTGTGGGCAGGCGTTAAGGCATTGGGAATTATAAGATTAGCATCCGAGCTACCATAGAGTAACCTGCCGGTACAGTCAGAGTAACCCTGAGGCGACAACCCTCAAGCAGTACCCCAGGGCTAACAAAGTGTTGCCCGTTTTCTTTCCTTATTTCCATTTCTGAGGCAGCCTGGCAGGCTTGTATGGGCCTCCCCTGTTTTGCCCTGTAGATGATGCGCCCCCTCTCGCATGCTGCAGAGTAAGAGTCAGCCGACAGTGGCAAATTCCCCTGAGAAGCAGCTGTGTTTCTCCCGGTTTTATTGCTCCTTTCCACAGAAGATTCATATTCAAATAGACCGATGTCAGCCGCTCGCACATTCTCATGGACCCATGACGAATGAAACCCTAACAAGAGAGTGCTCAATCAGATTGCTGTTCGAGCGTGAAGTAACTAAGGCCAGCCAATGGAGGTGTGATTTGGGTAATTACAAACAATGTGGCTGTTTGTTTTTTTGGGTGAGGAAGCGGCAAAATAGCTGACCGGCTGTTTCCGCGCTGCCCAGTAAAAATGCCTTTTTTGAAACAGCCAGCTCATGGCTACATGTCAAAACATTTTCAAATATTTTGCTATCATGCTCCAAACAGCCACAGAATGTATGTCTTTCCTATGAACACTTGAACTCGCTTTAGCATTACGTTTAGCGTTATTTACTGACTTGTTAGTATACTTCAATAAATCCGAGCTGATTTCAGTTTTATTCATTTGTGCACTTAATGCACAGTTAAAAAGCTACATTCACTGGAGCCCTTGTTGGGTGGGAGGAGTGCTGTAAGATAAACGAGTAGCAGCCAGCCCTGTGCATAACCTGTTGGTCACAAGTTTCCTTCCTGGCAGACTAGACTCCGCCTTTCATCCTTCTGAGGTTGATAAAATGAATACCATTGTGTCTTGTAACAGGATTGCATATTATTCACGCGCCACAAAGTAATGCAGTTTCTGGTGTTATATTTGAACAATAGTCCGTTTTTATTTTTCTCTACTTAAGAAATAGTTATTTTTAAGATGGATTACATCGATATTTTGCATGCCTGTTACACATAGTGTGCAGTTTTAACGAAAGTTGCCCACAAAATGTCCTGATATTGTAGAAATTCATAGACAGTGATAAATTCCTTTACAAATGGTTTGTTCAGCAATTCTCGGATTCGTATGACATATTCTGCCTAGGTGTATGCCAGTTCTTCTGAGTATGTGGCACAGAAGGAGACCCCCTTCCCTGACAGGGTAAAGACATGCATTAAAATACCCTTTGCAGCTTTGCAGCCCGCTCCTGCAGAATACAGATATTTCCCCCGTTGCCATTTATGTGAGACACGGTTAAACAAGTCGCCAAACAAACAAGCATTGGCACAGCCAATAGGTCTCGCCTTTGGGACCTTATAAGTGTTTAGTTATCCAGCACAATATCCTTGGTGCAACAACATCAACTGTTGCATGGCTAAACACTTATAAGGTCCCAAAGGCGAGACCTATTGGCTATGCCAATGCTTGTTTCCCTTGTTGGAGGTACCCAGGCCCAGATCTTGAATCAGGTTCAAGTCTCCTCCCATAATTATAAACCCATGCGCATTTGCCAACAGATCATATACCTGTTTCAGGGCCGTAGGATCATCCCCAATTGGTCCATAATAGTTAAGCAGGACAAAAGCTATCCCATTAACTGAGACTTCTATCCAAATCTACCTTGCTCCTTCATCCCGAATCACCTTACCCACCTCCCAATCTAGCTCTGAGGATAGAAGGATACCCACTCCGTGCACCGCCGCATGGGCAGAAGCAAAGTATGCTTGAGCATATTTATTGGGGAGTGTAAAGTTGGGGCAGTTGGTTTTAAAATGAGTCTCCTGTAAAAAAATCACCTGTGGGAGAAGGATCCTAGCCATTTTAATATTGCTCCTCTTTTTGTACGTTCAGAAAACCATTTACATTACATGAAATTACCTTCAGCAATTGTACCATTCCTCAGTCAAATTATGCATTTTAAAAAAAGTCTGCTATATTCTCCCATATATCGATCTTCCAATTGTACCAGCTCTATTAATAAAGTTACATATAGCCCTTGGTGCCAGATACACTGTCAAATTCTCCTTGGTCTCTAAATTTAAACATATTGCCATTCAGCCCGTTGTCCCCAGTTTGGCCGCTATCTATACGCCCATTTTTTTAATGCTACACCCCCATTCTCCCCCACTCCTAGCCACCCCTGACTGTCTGTGGAGGGAGGTAGCCCTTACCTCACCTCCGCAGCCTCCCTCAATCAACAAGGCGCCTTGACTTGGCACCCGGGAGCACGTCCTCCCCCCCCTTCACCACTGTGAGCGATACCATTTCATTAATTAAGCCCCGGGGTAACTGTATTAAGAATTCTTTTGTTAAAAAAGTGCTTGTGCAATAACTAGTGCAGCCTTGGGAAAGGCCTTATACAGTCTATTCCTCTACTACTACATACTTATACCAACAGGCTCAATATATCTAGTATGAGCTGATGTTAGCGATTGTGCCTGGTGCATCGTACCCCCTAAAGAAGAACAAGGTAGCGATGTCAAAAATAAATGGAATTAGAACTAAAGTAAGCTTGGTGTCTAGAATATCTAGGGTTTCTAGTATATCTTAAGATGCAATAAAGATCGAGCTTTAAATTCCATTACTGTTACTGTACATAACCGTCATACCTTGAACACCGGAAAAAAAGGGGGGGGGGGAACTGCCCCAGAGCTTTACACCAATTGATAGAAACAATGGGGCCGATTCCGATCTCGGTCGGAGGCGCACCCAATACCATTCGGTCGGGAAAAAAGCCATGCGAAAGCCTGTTTCCCGACCGAACCGTACGCGGGTCCGGCCGAGCGAGTACGATGCGACTCGCCGACCGACTCGTCCGGGCGACCCGACCGCTCCGACCGACTGCACCCGGATCGTACCGCTCCGACCGACTCGCTCGGACCCGATTCCGCACCGCGCAATGGAGACGTTTTCCGGCCGGGTAAGTACGATGCGCACCTCGACCGCTCCGACCGACTCGCGCCGTCCGACTCGAACTCGCTGTCGGAGCCGTACTTTGGGGGTCCGTGTCGGACCCCCTGTACGCTGCACCCGTGCGAGGCGCACACAGGGGGACCCATGGGTCCCCTACCTGTGCGTGTACGCCGCGAGCAGCTCGCGGCGTACTCGCTGTAGAGGGCGCCCTTGTCCGCCTCGCACCCATTGAGGCAATGGGAGCCCGCGTGACGCGTTGTACGACCGGCTCCCATTGAGTTCAATGGGAGTCCGACCCGACTCGTGTCCGATAATATACGGACGCATCGTACTCGTTCGGTCGGACTGCACGGGTCCGATTCGGTCGGAAATCTCTCCGGGTCCGGCTCGGTCGGAGAGATTTCCGGCCCGAATCGGAATCGACCCCAATGTCGTTCTCCCCACCCATAAGGGGAAATAATGTAAAGTGCACTGGTGCAGTAGTGCAAATTTTAGCCATAAACACATTATAAAGATACAAGATGTACTCCAGTATTTCAAAAATTAGAAAGTACTCCCCTACAGGGAGAAAAAAGTAAAGTGCAATAGTGCAAGTTTTTAATCACAGGGAAAAAACGGTAGTGCAAACTAATACATCTTCCTCCAAATACTTTGAACATTAGCAGAAGGAAGAAATTACCACAAAACTTTGTGCATAACGACAAAGATAGTATCATTCCCCCCTCACATAAAGGGGGAAAGATAAAATGCGACGGTGCAATAATGCAACCTTACAAAAAAGTGCAGCGTGCAAAGCGCATTGGTGCAATAATGCAAATTTCAGCCGTAAACACATTTCAAAAAGTGCGAAGTGCAAAGTGCATTGGTGCAGTAATGCAAACTTCAGCCGTAGACACATTTCTAAAAGTGCAAAGTGCAATTCAATATTCACAAAACTAGAAAAAGCCATTAAAAGAGTAGTACCTATAGCAGCAAACAGGGAAACAATGGCTCAATCCAGTACATCTTCCCCCCAGAAGGGGAGCAAAGTGCAAAGTGATAGAAGGTTCATAGAGTTAAAGTGAACTTAGTATCAAAGTAGTTAAAGTGCCTAAGTGCAACAAAGGAAGAAAAAAGAACAGAGAAAAAAATCTGCATTTCCAACAAAAAAACAGTTGTTATGGACAAAAGTCTCTACTTGAGTACCCATATTTCCATTATTTTACATTTACTTGAACAATCTTTTGTAGTAAGTCTTGGGCCTCTTTGAGAGTAGGGCACAAATGGAACTTTCCTTTCCATAAAACTCTCAATTTGGACTGCTGGGCAATAGAGGCCTGCGCACCTGCGTTCTCAAATTGATCCATTATCCCCACAAAGTCCTTCCGTATTCATGCTGCTGCTGCCGACATAACGGAGAACACTCGAACTCTGGCCCAGTTGGGTAGCACAATCTCCCTTTTTTGGATCACCTTGGCTAGCACAGCCTCTCGAATGCGGTACTCAGAGAAGTTCACTATCACTGTCCTGGGATACTTAGCTCCTGGGATTTTCTGGAAGGGGACTCTATGGGCCCGCATTACAGTAAGATCCTCGGGCGCCTTCTCAAGTATATGGTCTCTAATCATCGACTCAATATAGGCCACAGGATTAAGCTGTCCATCAATACGTTCACTGTCTTCCGGAATCCCTGTAAACCGTAGATTCGACCGTCTAGCATCGTTTTCCACTCATCCCTCTTTAACTGAGAGGTCTGGAGCTTCTTCTGAAGAGAGGCAATATCAGAGTCACATAGTACAGAGTGGTCCTCAATATCAGATACCCGTTGCTCCAATTCTTTAAATCGCTCAGGTATTTGCTGAACCATAGTTTCAATTTTATCTAATCTTTGATGCAGTAAAGAAAGCTCCTGAGCTTGCGAGGTCTTACAATCCTGTATTTCCCCCAGAATAGTCTCGAAGAGTTGTTGCATTTGGTCCATCGGAACAGATAAAGACTGGGCGCTAGTGGAATCCCCCCTGGCACTAACATCTCTACTTCCAGCTCCCTGCTGGAAGAGCAAGGTCATCTCTTCAGGCCCAATTTTCGATGGGAGGCTGCGTTGTGGTAAGGGGGTTAGAGACCCCAAGCCCTCTAGAGTCTTAGAATTGCGCCTCGGTGTACCCAGATCAGCCCCTTGAGAAAACTCCACCTACTGCATAGATTGTACTTGAACCTCTAGGCCTTTTCCAAGGGTAGTCACCCCTTTCTCCCCCGGGTGAGAAGCAGCGTTAGTATCCGGATTAGCAGGGGCAGCTTCCTCCAGAAATGCCTGTTCTGCTGTGGGTGCCTAGTTGATCATTTGATTGGGATTGTGGTTTTTCGAGAATACAGGGTATTCCTTGAGAGGATTGTCTGTCTCTAAGCTTCTATTGCCAGTCTCAGCCAATTGTGGGAATCCAGTCTCGTTAGTGTCCATATTCACAGCTTGCCAAGTACTGGCATGCCATGGTGTTGCCTTATCTAGCGCTTTGACCAGACCTCCCTTCGCTCCCACCTGCGACCTGGCGGTGCCTGCAGCCTCTGCTCTGCTAGGGCCTTTACCATCAATCCCTGTTTCTGGAGAGGACCTTGGGGAGCCAGAGAAAATTCCAGGGGAAATAGATGACGAGGGAGAGAACATCTGGGGCGGCAAATCCACTTGTGCACTCATGTGGAGAAGTGTGGCTCAATGGTTAGAGCGGCAGACCCTGATGCAGAGATCTGGCCCGGGACCAGGGTTCAATTCCCGCCTCGGCGGGTCTTGGGCTCAATTTCCTCGGACCTGATAATTCTCGCCTCAGTGCCTATTCTAATCATGGGTCCCACTCTGCAACTCTGGGCAATAGCTTGCTTAATCTCCACAACGGCCCCAACAGCGCTGGGATGCCTGGCTTCACCCTGGGGGTGCCCAGGAGTGGACATTTCACAGGGAAAAGCCAGGAAGGGTTCCACAGCGGTATGCGTACAGCGCTAGGACACCCCTTTGGGGGTATAAGTGCGCTTTACAAGTACAAATTTCATTTCATTTAATGGTACTCGTTGCTCCCCTTGCTTTCTGGTTAGTTCTTCCTCTCCTCGCTGCCAAAATACGAGACTGTGCCGCTTGTCTCCTAGCCTTCTGGGTCAGCGATGGGGGAGTAGGGACCGTAACTGGAGCTCCTGCACGTGTTGTTGATCCTCTCAAAACCATCTGCTGCATAGTTCGCAGCCCAGGCCTTAAATTATATTATCTACTCCTGCACTGTACTGCAGACTTCTGTTCCGCATGGGGTATCACGAGAGGGGCTATTTCTGGCCCTGTAGACAAGCATTGGTTTTAACGCACCAGCAAACAATGAGAGACCAACTGACCACAAATGTCACCACAAGGTTTACCCCAATAGTCACTTATGGCCAGCTCTCACGGGGGGTACCCGGGGGGCTTCGAGGACAGCTGTTCCAATGGTAGTAACAATGTCCTAGCAGTTCTGCTGATAATTCCATACAGCTTGTCCAAACAGGAGGTAATTGCACGCTGCCACTCTGAGGGGTTGTAGTGGAGAAAAATGCCTCAGAGCCTATCCTTATCCACAGCTTGCCTCTTACGGCTCGTTTTACCGAACACCCCCTCTTGCAAATAATTTCAGCTGGACCAAACGCTCACCAAACACTGACATGGCTGCTCTGCGCTACCGACTAAACCCAGTAGCACAGCTCCACAGACCTGTAGCTCCACCGGTCGCTCACTGGCACTGCTTAAGGCTCACAGCTCTCGCAGCTCTCCTCAGCTCTCCACCTCTCGCCTTGTCTTTGTCCACACATCAGACAGCTCCCGAGGCTATTGCACACAGCTCCTACACACGTGGCTCCTCAGCACGCCTTCTCCACTACTGCTGCTCTGCTCCGCTCACCGCTTGCCGCATGGATCTCACTCTGCATTTCTTCTTCGCCGGGGGATGAATCAATGAGCCCCCCCTGAGCTACGCCAGGGCTCCACTAATCCGCTGTTCCCCATAACATGAAGCGCGCTCACCATGGCACTCGCGCTTGCACTCGCGTCATGACCCGGAAACCCGCCGAGAAAGGAAGGGGGAGGGGCAGCGTGCCTCAGCAGCAGCAGTGCATCGGGCTCGCCTGTCGCTCACCACCCCGAGAGAACACTCCTCAATTATTGATATATGTATATATTTTATTTTATATAATGTAAGTTTAAAAATTAAATATAGCTAATAGTTAATAAATTGTTTTTAAGTAAATATATGTATATGTATAAATTATTATGTTTGTGTGTTTATATTTTTTTAATTAAGTTTATTTGTTATATTTAGTTAAAATGTATATTACATTTAATTTATCTTGTTAAAATAATATTAATATTTAATATATTTAATATATTTTATTTCATGTTATATGTATTTTTAAATCGATATTTTGTACATCTATATTTTTTACTTCAATATTGTGGTACTTACCTGTTTAAGTATAGGGAGTTGATATTTTTGCATTCTATATTTTTTCCTTGATATTTTTGTCATCAATAGTTTTTACATCGATATTTTGTCAGTGATCTGCCCACCGAAGGAACAGCACAACAGGAGGAGGTTCTTGAGGCTCTAGGAGGTCGGTCCAATCCCTCTGGTGAGTTTCAAGACGCTAGACCCTCCAGGAGCCCCCCTGCACCAGTACCCTGACTATCGGGGCACTTGCAACCACCAAGGCTTGTTTGTGTCCAGTCCAGACACCACCACTGCCAAAACTTACCTCTATGTCGAGGGAATTCAGGACAGACAAGCATCTCCTCCAGAGTGGCCCTGCTGTTTTTTTTCCCCTGTACTGCAGATCATCTGAGGACCTTGGCGCCCAAGCACCATAAGTCCGTAAGGGTATCCTCTACAACTGTTTGCAAATAACTGTATGCAGTGCATGTTTTTCCTCCTATAGGAATTACATGACAGCGCTCGAGATGCATGCCTCAAATCTGACACCTATGTTGTTTCTAGTGTTTACCTGTAAAAATTATAACACCTAAAGGGCTTACCTGATCCCGATGATCTTGGTGTAGAAAATATATAAAATGCTGTGTTATTTTTTTAAATCGGTCTCAGAATTCATTTTGAGTGTGTGTCCCATTTATTGACTCAGTGTGTACAACAAATGCTCAACACTGCATCTGATAAGCCTAAACTGCTTGACCACACAACCACAAATAGAGAACTTTGGGATTGTTAAAGCTAGCCCCTGCAAGCCAATAAGGGTCGACTGGACTTTCTGCATAGTGTACCTCGTTTTGGTACACTACATAGAAAGCCATCTTCCTACATTGGCAGTTCAGCGTGGGATACAAGACTTTGCATTTGCTGATACCATTCTGTCAATAGGTGATTCAACTAAGAAATTCACAATTGACATTAGTCCCAAAATATTGTTGCTAATTTTTAGATTTTCAATTTTTTGCAAATTGTCTAATTTGAACTGTTAGGTCCTTGTGTCAAGTCCCTCAGTCCATTGCATTAGAAATTTTAAAAGTGTACTAGTCAGTTAGGCCATAACAGTCAGTTAAGAATTTTTTGTTGATTTTCTAAAAAGGTCCCAACGGTACTAAATATGTCTATTTAGCTAAACCTAACTGCACTGGGGGCTGCTTTTTCACGCTCACGAACATTTATGGGTTTGTGCCGTGCATACGAGGGTATCTTGCCATTTTGTCATTTAAACCTATTTATCCTGCTGTTTAGGGTTCCCTTGTTCAATTTATATATTCTCTTGAGCTATTTTTGTTTTTAAAATCCCAATGTCTATTATTTCACCCCATGTATTTGATGTTTTTAAGTTTATTTTTTTACAGATTAATTGACTTTAGAAATGCCTGTATTTTAACTGTAGAAGATTCCGGGGATAATAGTATTTCTAGGCTTCCCCCGAAAACTGTAGAGGCTTGGAAGAAATATGTTTAAGAATACGAGCATGGGATAACTTAATAAAGTCCTCGAAAACTTGGGGTCAGTGTTTTTGCTCTATCTTTGGCTTAGTGCCAGCCGGCAGGGACATACAATCATGTTTAGTGTGCATGCATGAAATAAGCATTTAAGTTAATTAGAAATACTATGTAAAGACGGGTAGTAGCCTCAACAGACGGAGCAGCTGATTCACTTTACTACCTGTCACAACATTTTCGACTGGTATCAAGGTAAAGATACTCTGCATCGTAAGGTTTTACTTTTGAGTTAAAGTATGGTCTTGCAGCAAGAGATAATTACATTAAAATGTTGTTTCAACTTGTTAATGTTATGTTTAACATATATGTAGGTCACTGCATAAATAAGTACATTTTTATCATAACTATTCATCTACAATTGCTTCACTATTGAATTAAAAACAAAATAGTTTAAAGTACAGCAATACTTGAAAGTCTGAGTTTATTAAATACTTCTTAAATCTAGATATATTATCTTACTTATACATATATACCTTCCATGTACTTATGTATCTTTATATTTATCACTTTACTCCTAATTTGGCATCTCCAATGCACTACACTATATCTCACCTCATACCTCTCTCAATATATCTTCTACCTCCACTCTCAGACTCATCCCAAACCTCTTTCTACTACTCTCTCCAAGGCACTACCCTATTTCTCACGCTATGTCTCTCTCAAATATATCCTCTACCTCTACTCTCTGACTCATCCCAAACCCCATTCTACTACTATGATCCCCAAATTAACCCTTTCTAGACTCTTCCCACCTCGACCCCTCCTTCCATTATCTCACACCTCTTTTGCTATTCAGATCTCTCAAACAATACTTTCTAAAACCTTCCCGCTGATTCTTCCCCCTCCCCTCTACTCATCCCAAAACTCCTCCTGCTGCTATGATCTCCAAAAAAACACTTTCTAGATCCTTCCCTCTTCTATCCCTCCACTATTCTTTTCAATCCAACTAACAGACTCACATGTCCACAGCTCAAATTAATTTCATATTTCCCTATACTAATTCAACACTAATCCTGTTTGGGTTCCGGAGTAGCTTTCTACTCGCCGAAAAGTGCTTTGACGCCTTGTATGGGGTAGTAAACGCTATATAAATGCGATTACAATTACTTCAGAAGAAATAGTGCAGGAACTCAACCTGACCCCTCATCTGCATCTTAATGTGAGGCAGTTAAGGCTCCTCTGTAAGGATAACAAAATTAGAACTGGCTCAAACCGTACCAAGATAAAGCTCCAGGAGCTCCTTGCAGAGTTTGATGCAGCTAGTGTAACGGACGATTCTGACACTCTTAAAGATGAGGCGCTCGAAAGAGACTGTAGTCAGTACTCATGCGAATAGTGAGGTACCCCCTCACATCTACCCACAAACTGTACCCCGAGTGCATTCCTCTACTGAGGGAAGGTCAGGCAAATCAGGGTCTAGAGAAGAGCTAGATGATGAAGAAACAATTCTTGAGAGACTAGCCAGAAGAGCAGCTCTTGAAGCCAAACTCATGGCTATAGAAAGAGAGCGGGCTGAGATGGGTCTGGCACCCATCAATGGTGGCAAAAATAAAGTAAATAGAGAAAGGAAACTTTTGATCCCAGAATCCCCAAAGGGATTGTACCCAAATACGCTGAGATGACATTGATGTCATTACAAAGTTGTTTGCAGCCTTTGAGAGGGCTTGTAAAATGACAAGGTTGCACCAGAGACACTGGAGCTCTCTACTCTGGGAGTTGTTCTCAGGAAAGTACAGGGATAGACTCCTGACACCTAATGAGGAAGATGCTGAGTCTTACAACCTTATGAAGGTTACCCTGATTGAGGGCTTTGGACTCACCACTGAAGAGTATGGAATCAAGTTCAGAGAGACTCTCAAAACCTCAAGTCAGTCCTGGGTAGATTTTGTTGACTTCTCGGTCAAAACACTAGGTGGCTGGTTGAAAGGCAGTAAGGTGCAAGACTATGATGGGCTCTTTAATTTGGAAATGAAAGATCATCTGTTAAGTAATTGTCCTTCTGAAAAATTGCACCAGTACTTAGAGGACTTAAGGTTGGTCTCTCCTCAGGAGCTGGGTAAGACGGCTGACCACTGGGTCAAAACTAGGGCGTCAAGAAAGACCCAAGGTGGAGGTTGACCAATAGAAAGGAATTGCTAATCCCCCCAAGGGAAAGATGTGGAACAAAATAGGAAAAACCCAAGGAGTCTACTCCAGGCCCCCAAAACCGTGTTCAGGCGGGTGGGCCCGAGACTCTTCCCAACCAAAGGGGGGGGGGGTACCAGGGTAAAAACTGGGATCCCAAAAACGCTTGGTGTCATGCCTATAAGAGGATTGGCTACCGAACTGAGGACTCTGCCTGCCCTGCAAAAGGTTCCTACTAGTGCTGCACCTCCGGGGGCTGCTAGTCTCCAGATGGGATCCTTGGTGTGCCCTGACCTGGTCAGAGAGCACACTGAAGCGACCTTTGATTGATTGCTTGATTGATTGACCTTTATCAATTGACCTTTATTGATTGATTGACCTTTATCTCAGAGGCAGGGGTGGATATTGCTATGTTGGCTGTCTGGCCCAGTAACCTGGAGAAAGACAGACAAAAGCCACATATCAATGGGGTTGAAGTAGAAGCACTGAATGATACAGGTTCAAGTGTCACCATGGTGAATGAAAACTGATCTCCCCAGAACTGTACTTAACTGGACAAACATATCCCAGTATCAATGCTGATAACATTACCAAAATTCATCCTTTGAATATGGTGACCTTGGAGTGGGGAGGGGTTACTGGCCAAAAGAGGGTGGTTGTGTCTTCTTTAAGGAATAATCTGGAGACCTTTGCATGGGCTGAGGTAGAGCTGTGGTTCCATGCAGTCATGCTGGGAATACCTGATGCATGTGTGCAAAAACAAGAGCACAGAGCTAAGCCCATGGTGAACAAGAGGTATTGGACCCTGGAACGGCCCAAGCCTCCAAGAAAAAAGGCAAGAAGGCTGGAAAACCAACTTCCTTGGAGACAAAAGTTCAGGTCCCATCTCCTTAGGGAGAAGACCTGTCAGCCCTTGAGGGAACTTAGCTCCAGGAACTTGGGTCTTACAGGGCAGAGTTCCTAGACCCAGGGAGACCCTCTAGAGAAGATCTTTGCCAGGAACAAAAATCCTGTCACACACTCGAAAGCCTGTGACAGGCCAGCAAGCTTCTGACCAGGAAATGGGAGATGTCAGTGGCTCACATAAGACCTATTGGGAGGAGGGACTACTGTATAATGAGGCCAGAGACCCCAAGCCTGGTGCTACTAGAAAGGGTTTCAGTGCCTCAGCAATACAGAGGATTCTTACTTACATTGGCACATGACATCCCCCTAGCTGGGTGTCTTAGCCAGACTAAAACTTGGAGCAGGCTAGTCACCCACTTCTACTGGCCAAACATGTCCAAGAAAGCGAAGGAGTTTGCAGCTCCTGTGTTACCTGCCAAGCCAGTGGCAAGACAGGTAACAAAACAAAGGCCCCCTTACGTCCACTACCAGTGGTTGGGGTTCCCTTTGAAAGGGTAGGGATGGACATTGTTGGCCCCTTGATCCTCCAATAGCATCAGGAAACAGATTTATACTGGTGGTAGTGGATCATGCCACCAGGTATCCTGAAGTAATTCCACTTAGAACTGTCACTGCTCCTGCAGTTGCCAGGGCCCTCTTAAGTATTTTTACTAGATTGGGTTTTCCTAAGGAGGTGGTGTCAGACAGAGGTAGTAACTTCATGTCTGGTTACCTAAAAGCCATGTGGAATGAATATGGTGTACATTATAAGTTCACTACCCCATATCACCCACAAGCCAATGGTCTGGTTGAGAGATTCAACAAGACCATGAAAGGTATGATCATGGACTCCCTGAAAAACGCATAAGGAGATGGGATGTTCTTTTGCCATGCCTGCTTTTCGTCTACAGAAAGCTGCCTCAGAAAGGAGTGGGCTTTAGTCCCTTTGTGCTTCTCTTTGGCCATCCTGTTAGGGGACCACTTGAGTCTAGTAAGGGGAGGCTGGGAGAAACCTCTCAAAGAGCCCAAACTTGACATTGTGGACTATGTGCTTGGCCTTCGTTCAAAAATGGCTGATTACATGGAGAAATCAAATAAAATCCTTGAGACAAGCCAAGAGCTCCATAAGCAATGGTTTGACCAAAAGGCTGCACCGGTTGAGTTTCGGCCAGGGCTGAAAGTATGGCTTTTGGAGCCTGTGGCACCTAGGGCCCTCCAGGACAAATGGTTGGGCCCTATCCTATCCCTGAGAGAAAAGTAGCGGTCACTTGCTTGGTAGTCTTAGGCACTTGCAGGAGCCTTCACAGGGTCATCCATGTAAACCACCTAAAACCTTTTCATGATAGGGCTGATATGACCATGCTGATGGTCACTGATGAGGATCAGTAAGAAGAGAATGAACCCTTTCCTCACCTCCTCTCTCACAGCCGTAAAGATGGGTCAGTTGAAGGAGTTGTATTGCCAGACACCCTCACTGCCCAACAGCATACAGACGCAGGCAAGTCTTGGGGCAGTATTCTGAGTTCTTTTCATTGACCTCTGGTCAGACAACCTGCTGTGCACATGATGTAGAGACTGGGGAAAGCCTTCCTGTCAAAAACAAAATTTACAGGCAGTCTGAACAAGTCAAAGAAAGCATCAGAGCTGAAGACAGCAAGATAATGGAGCTATGGGTGATTGAACCCTTTGAAAGTCCCTGGCCCAGCCCAGTAGTCTTAGGGCCCAAACCTCGTTCCAAGGGTGGTACACCAGGGCTGAGGTTGTGAGTAAACTACCGAGACATGATGATGTCACTAAGACAAATGCACACCCTATTCCAAAAGCTGATGAGCTAATTGACAGGTTCTCAGTAATTTTGATTTGACATCAGGGTACTGGCAGATTGGTTTCACCCCAGGAGAAAAAGAAAGGTCAGCATTCTCAACCACAGACGGGCATTACCAGTTTACTGTAATGCCATTTGGACTAAAGAATACCTCTGCCATCTTCCAGAGGCTGGTGTACAAAGTCCTGACTGTGCTGAAGTCTTTTAGTGCAGAAAATCTTGATGATATTGCTGTCTATAGCTCCACTCGGCAGGATCACCTGATTCACTTTGGAAAGGTCCTTGAGGCAGAGTTCAGTACTCACTATCAAGTAAAGCAAGTGCCAGATAGGGCGGGGATCTGTTGTATACTTTGGCCACCTTGTAGGTGGAGACCAATTTCAACCATTGCAGCCTAAGATCCAAACTATTCTGGACTAGGTTGCTCCAACCACCCAGACTCAAGTCAGGGGATTCCTTGGCTAGACTCTAAACATATATAAAATACTGTGTTATTTTTCTAAATTGGTCTCTGATTTCTTTTTGAGTGTGTATATCATTTATTGACTCTGTGTGTACAACAAATGCTCAACATTCCCCTCTGATAAGCCTAAACTGCTCGACCACACTACCACAAATAGAGCACCTTGGGATTGTTAAAGCAAGCTCCTGTAAGCCAATAAGTGTTGACTGGACTTTCTGCATTGTGTACCTTGTTTTGGTATATTACATAGAAAGCCAGCTTCCTACAGTCAGTTCCATTGGAGCAAGTTCCTTGATGCACTCCCAATGGGCCAGGCACAGGAGCAGGAGGTGAGACTTTGATATCCCTGATTCTCAAAAACAGAAGGCAAGCCAGCATGCCCTTGGAGATCACTCTGGGTTCAAATAAAAGTCTAGTTCTTCCTCAGCTGCGGCAGGGGCAAGGACAGAGGGTAGCAGGTAGCAGGGCAGCACAGCAGAAAATCAGTTCCTCCAGAGTCGCAGTCCAAATGAGTGGCAGTCTTTGTAACAGCACAGCAGTTCTTCTTCCTTTGCAGAGTTTCTTTACAAGTCAAGAAGTGTCTGATTTGGTGGGGTCGAAGACAAAGTACTTATACCAAGCTGTGCCTTTGAAGTGATGGTGATTTCAAAAAGGGGATATGAAGTGCTCAGAGGTCCTCCGTAGGAAAGTGCTTCCTTTGACATGGTTAGCCCCCACTTTTTGCCTGGAACATGATGTGATTTTGAATGAAAGTTCACTGGGGTCTTGCTAACCAGGTTCCTAGTGCTCTTTCCCCAAAACTGTACCACAATTTTATTTTATTTAGTGTTTTATAGAGCGCGATCGTGACCCGTTAGGGCATCAGAGCGCTTTACAGAGATAACAACAATCTAATTTCAAAGATTAGGAGCAAACGAATCATGAATACACTTGAGGGAGAAAATACAGACACCAGCAGGAGTGAGGGAGAACTGCACAATACCAGCCTCTGCCCATTGAGGTAACTGTTAGGTATGAATTATGCAGTATGCTTAACATTGTCCATGATACCAGAATCGTGTAGGTTACATCTACGAAGTCTAGAGAGGCTAAAACGGGTGGTGTTCATATAAAGAGCAATAAAGTATCACTAAGCCGCTGATTCTGTAAGTGCTCAGAGAGGTTATGAAAGGAATTTGCTCATTAAAAAAGTCTTAGCTTCCTTCTTGAATCTTGGCAGAGATGGTATTCTTCTGATGTTTGGCATCAGCGAGTTCCAGATTCTAGTTGCGGCCCCAGAGCAAGCTCTGTTGTAAGTTGTCTTGTTCCGGAAGAAGGGTGGTTTCAGCACAAGATCCCTGGCACTCCGGGAGTGCCTGCCTCCTCCGAATACCACAAATGTATGAGCAAAATATGAAGGTGACTTAGAGTGTAGCGCTTTGTGTGTGATACAGGCCAATTTGAGTTGGATTCTGGCTTCGTAAGGAAGCCAATTCAGGGCCTTCAGGTGCGGTGAAATGTGGTCGAATTTTTTGGAACCTGTTAAGAGTCTTGCGGCTGCATTGAGAAAGGCTTTTAGGGGAGCCGTTGAGATCTTGGGCAGACCAGAGAGGGTTGTGCATCTGTATTTGATCCTAGAGATAACTAATGTGAAATAAGTGGCAGACAACGTCGTGGTAAACAAACATGTTAATTACATCCAGTAAAAGTACCCCCGACCGCTTCAGGCCAGCAACACTTGCGCCAACAATCACTCCTTGGAACTCCCACACGCTGAGTTCCACGAAGGAACGTGCTGACCTAAGGCTAAACAAACATTGGCAGGAGGAATACAATACTACATTGAGTTTTCCTTTTCGGAATAAACATTTGTCAAAAAACAAAAACAATAAAAGAAGAACAAAGGCAAAAGGCAAAAACATGAAAATAAATGAACCACAGCAATGGCTAATGAAAGACTGATGAGTGAAAAATGTACACAACTATAAATATACATAACATACTTATTCTTCTATGCAAATTTTGAGAAGAAAGAAAAAGATAACAAGTGAATCGGGACAAAGAAAACAAAGTAAAGAAACTAACGGTACCTGCTAGGAGTCTTCCGAGCTCTCAGGCTCCTACGCAGACGTTCTGCAGGAGACAAGACCCCTTCAACAACACCATGAGAAATACCACGAGAACTGCTTGAACTCAACGGAGGTTGTCTCGAACTGGCACCATGTTTGGCAGACACCTCAAGACAGCACTTAGCAGACTGAGAAGTCACACCATCACAATTAGGTACTTTGACAACTCTAGCAGTGTTCCACCAATTGCGACCTTGGACCCTTACAGCATTTCCACACACTTTGTCAATAATTAAAGGATTAGAAAACTTGGGGTCACCTTTGTTCACGAAACTAGGAGTTTTAATTCGTATAAAATCACCTACTCTAAAAGGACAGTCTTTGACACTCTTTCTTGCATCATAATAAAATTTCTGTTTCTGCTGGGCAGATTTCACATTGCGTTGAAGCAGCTCATCACGACACTGGTTAGATAATTCGCTCTTTAAAAATCTGCTCATACAAACAGGCCTAAACTGCACAGCAGGTTTCCTTCCCTTAAGAGCCTCAAATGGAGAGAAACCAGTAGTAGAATGCGGAGTGGTTCTGTAAAACCACAACATGGATTGAATAGCATTAATGACATCACACTTGTTAGCCAAGGCCCATCTCACACATTCACCCAGTACTCTATTGAAACGTCCCACAAGGCCATTAGTTTGTGGATTGTAAAGAGAACTCCTGAGATGACGAATGGAACTTTCACTCAAAAATGTCTCCACTTCGCCAGAGACAAACTGCACTCCATTATCCGAGATGATTTCCTCAGGTAGCCCCTCATTCAAAAAAATATCTTTGAGGAAAAGAATTACAGCCTTGGAGTCTGGCTCACCAATAAATTTCACACAAGGCCATTTTTAATAGTAGTCCATGAGTACCAACGCAAAACGAAAATTGTGTGAAAGAATATTAAATGGCCCTACTAAATCAATGCCAAGTTTTTCCAAGGCCCAGAGGGACAATCAATAGTTTTTGAAGGTAGAGTAGAAATCTTGAAAGATTTATCAGAAGTGGAACACACACAGCAATTCTTAACCAACTCATCAATTTCACCATCCATTTGTGGCCACCAGAATGACTCACGCACTCTCCGTTTGGTCAAAGTGGAACCCAAGTGACCCTCATGCGCCTTAGATAAAATACTTCGCCTCAACTCACTTGGGGGAACATGCTTATCAGATCTCAATAGAAGACCATCTTCAATGGTTAAATCCTCAGACACTTTGAAGAAAGGTTGCATATTAAGATCTAAGGATTTTTCTCTCGGCCACCCAGAAATGACCTTGTCCATTACTTTTTTTAAGACCTCATTGTGACTTAACCTTTCTCTCCACACCCCTTTGGAGAACTGAGAAAAATTCTCAAACTCTAAGGCAGCAATGAAACAACACTCATCATCACTCTCACCATCCCTCACATCCTTTTCGGCAATCGGGTGTCTGGACAAATAATCTGCCCTCACATTCCTTCCTCCAGATATATGAACCACATCAAAATTGAATTGCAGCAGTCTGGCAGCAAACCTTGCGATTCTGGGGGTGTTGGTCTTGCAATTGGTACCATTAAGAATGGAAACTAAGGGTTTGTGATCCGTTTTAAGGATGAAACTTCTGCCCCAAAGGTAACATTTGAACTTCTCTATGGCCCACCAACATGCCAAAAGTTCCATTTCAATCACAGAATAGTGAACTTCGGCATCTCTTAAGACTCTAGAGGCAAAGCCAATGGTGAATTCAGAATGATGATCCTTTTGTGTCAGCACAGCACCGACACCAAACGTACTAGCATCTACAGTCAAAACACATTTAAGATTGTGGTCAAAAGGTTTTAGAGCATTTACACAGGTCAATTGTTTTTTTCTTTCAGAGAATGCAGCAGCACACTCATCACTCCACACAAATTCTGACTTGTCTTTCAACAACAATGAAATAACTCTAACTCTGGCAGCGAAATCAGGTATAAAGTGAGAATAAAACTCACACAAACCCAAAAATGATTTCACCCCAGCTTTATCAACGGGGGAGGGGCATCGAGAATAGCTTCAACTAATCCTGGCTTAGGACGCACCCCCTCCTCAGAAACAACATGGCCCAAATATTCAACAGAAGTTTTTACAAACTGACATTTTTCCCTTTTAAGGACCACACCAGCTTTGTCGAAGACAGAGAGTTCTTGCTTCAAAATGAGGTCATCAATCAATCAATCAGGGAATTGTAAGCGTGCTACTCACCCGTGAGGGTCTCAAGGCACTGAGGGGGGGGGTCCGCAGATCTGTTTAGCCGAAGAGCCAGGTCTTGAGGGTCTTCCTGAAGGTGTTCAGGGAGGGGGCGCGTCTGGTGTCTGCCGGTAGCTCGTTCCAGGTCTTGGCTGCTATGTGAGAGAAGGATCTTCCGCCCGCTCTGGCTCTGTGGATGCGCGGGGTTTCGACCAGTGTGAGGTTGAAAGATCGGAGGTTTCTTTTGGGTACGTGGAAGTTGATTCTGTCGTTGAGGTATTTGGGTCCGTTGTTGTGTAGGCATTTGTAGGCGTGAGTGAGGATTTTGAAAGTGACTCTTTTCTCCACGGGGAGCCAGTGGAGACTTCGTAGGTGTTGTCTGATGTGTTCATGTCGGGGGATGCCGAGGACGAGTCTGGCGGCGGTGTTCTGTATTGTTTGGAGTTTGCGGAGTAGGGACTTGTTGATGCCGGCGTAGAGTGCGTTTCCATAGTCCAGTCTGCTGGTGATGATTGCGTGGGTGACTGTCTTCCTTGACTCAGGGGGGATCCACTTGAAGGTCTTGCGGAGGATGCGGAGGGTGTTGAAGCAGCTGGAGGTGACGGCGTTGACCTGTCGGTTCATGGTGAGTGATGAGTCGAGTACGATGCTGAGGTTCTTGGCGTGGTCTGAGGGGGAATGTGGGCTTCCAAGGGCGGTCGGCCACCAGGTGCTGTCCCATGCAGAAGGGGTGGTACCGAGGTCGAGGACTTCTGTCTTCTCGGCATTGAGCTTCAGGCAGCTGTTGGTCATCTAGACTGCGACGTCTTGCATTCCTTTCTGGAAGTTGAGTTTGGCAGTGGTGGGGTCTTTGGTGAGGGAGAGGATGAGCTGGGTGTCGTCGGCGTAGGATACGATGTTGAGGCCGTGTTGTCGGACGATGGCTGCGAGAGGGGCCATGTAGATGTTGAAGAGGGTGGGGCTCAGTGATGAACCCTGTGGGACTCCGCAGGTGATTTTCGTGGGGTCGGAGAGGAAGAGTGGGAGTCTGATCCTTTGGCTTCTTCCGGTGAGGAATGATCGGATCCAGTCCAGGGCTGTTCCTTGTATGCCTGCGTCGTGTAGTCTGGCGACTAGTGTGCGATGGGAGACGGTGTCGAAGGCCGCTGATAGGTCGAGTAGGATGAGGGCTGTGGAGTGGCCTTGGTCCAGGAGGGTGCGGATGTCATCTGTGGTGGCGAGTAGGGCAGTCTCTGTGCTGTGGTTGCTTCGGAATCCGGATTGGGACTAGTCGAGGACGGCGTTCTCTGCAATGAATCATGTCAGTTTCCTGTTGACTGTTTTCTCTGCAACTTTGGCTGCGAAGGGGAGGAGCGAGATGGGCCAATAGTTCTTGAGGTCGGTGGGGTAAGCTGTGGGCTTCTTGAGCAGGGGTCTGACTTCTGCGCGCTTCTAGTCGTCTGGGAAGGTGCCTGTTTTGAAGGTGGTGTTGATGGTGCGTTGTAGTTCTGGTGCGATGGCGGCTGCAGCTCTGTGGTAGAGGGGCAGGAGTCAGTGGGGGCCCCAGAGTGGATGCTTTTCATGGTCGAGGCGGTGTCTTCGGCCGTGATCGGTGTCCAGTTGGAGATGGTGGGCTGGCTGGTGTTTCTGGGGGGCGGGGGGCGGGGGGCCGTCTGTGGCACCTGGTGGATGGTCGATGAAGTTGTCATAGAGGTTTTTGATCTTGAGGTGGGAATAGGTTCCAAGCTTGTCGCAGAGGTCTTGGGATGGTGTGATGTCTGTGGCTTCGCTGCGTGGGTTGATGAATTCCTGAATGACACTGAAAAGTTCCTTGGAGTTGGTGGAGTTGGCCAGGATTTTGTTGTGGATGAAGTTCCTCTTGGTGGCTCTGATCTGGTTATGGTAGTCCGTCAAGGCGTCCTTGTAGGTGGTGTGGTTTTCGGTTGTCTTGGTGTTTCTCCAGTTCTTCTCCAGGTGTCTGCAGGTGCGTCTGGCTTCTTGGAGAGCAGTTGTGAACCAGGCGGCTTTCCTGGGGCATTGTCTGTCGAGGTTGCGTAGCGGGGCAAACTCGTCTATGCAGTTGAAGATCCAGGTGTGGAGTTCTCTGGCTGCGTTGTTTGCGTTGGGTGCCCAGGTGTGGTTGTCTCGGGTGAGGGTGGAGTTAAGTTGCTCGTCGGTAACCTTGCTCCAGTTCCTTCGAGGTGGGCGTGGGGCTGGTTTGGGTGCCTTGGGTTTGTTGATGGCGAAGTGTATGCAGTGGTGGTCGGTCCATGGCGGCTGCGTTGTGTGGCTGAATTGGACGCTGTTTCCTGCCGCGAAGATGGGGTCGAGGGTGTGTCCTGCTCTGTGGGTCGGTGTGTTGATGAGTTGTTTAAGTCCGATGCTGGCGAGGTTGTCACGAAGGATAGTGGAGTTGGGGTCGCTGGGGTTGTCGAGTTGGAAGTTCAGGTCTCCAATGAGTATGTAGTTTGCTGAGGCGATGGCGTGGGGTGCGATGAAGTCGGTGATGGTGGTGGCGAAGGGTGTTCGGGGGCCGGGGGTCTGTAGATGAGGGTTCCTCGGAGTGTGGCGTTAGAACTGGTCTGGATCTGGAAGTGCAGGTGTTTGGCGGAGGGGAAGGTTTCGCTGGAGGTAGTGAGGCGGAGGGTGCTCTTGTGGGCGATGGCGAGGCCCCCTCCTGGGTGGTTGGGGCGGTCTTTCCTCTGGATCTTGTATCTGTCTGGGATGGCGGTGCTGATGTCGGGGGCGGAGGATGCGTTGGTCCAGGTCTCTGTGAAGAAGGCGATGTCGGGCGAGAGAGAGTCGAGTAGGTTCCAGATTTCCATGGCGTGTTTGTGTACGGAGCGCACGTTGAGGAGGATGCATTTTAGGGTGTCCCCGGTGCTGGCGTCGGCGGTGTTGGAGGCCGGGGTGGCGGTGAGGGTCTGGCGGCAGTGGAGGCGGGAGAACTGGCCGTGGGTCGTGTTCGGCGAGGCCTGTTGGCATTCTCTAAGTCTTCCAGGGTTGAGTGCGAGGAGGGTGATGGTGTCGTAGCGATGGGTAGTGGGAGGTCCAGAGTTCCTGGCGCTGGCCGTTGTCGGGTCGTGGACGGGCGCAGACGGGCTTGCCTTTGGCGCGCCTTCGGCGCGCCGGTGGCGCGACCGCCCACGGTTGCCATTAAGTAGGGGAGGTGGGAGGGAGGAGAGGCTTGGAGGCGGGAGTGGGGGAATTCCGGAGGGGAATTCCAGGGGGAATTCCGGGGGGGAGGGGCCGCAGGGGCAGCAGCGGTGAAAGGCGAAAGGAAAAGGCAGGCACGAGAAAATAAAAACAGTGGTGAAATTAGAGCAAGACACAGATGGGCACAATAACAGTGGCACAACAGGGAAAAATTAAGAAAAAAATGGCTGAGAAGGTTACGGTGGTTGCAGGCAGTCTGGTCCCAGTTGTAGGGGGCAGCAGGCGCAGGAGCGGGCAGCAGCCTCGAATCTCCCAAGGAAGAGGTCGGGTCTGGAGGCAAGAGATGGCACAGCGGAGCTGCGGGTAGAGAGTGGACCTAGACCGAGGGTCGGAGGTCTTACCTCATGCTCTGAGCGGGAACCAGCATGAATTAAAACATCATCCTGAAAGACAGATACGTTGGCAATACCTTTAAGCAACTCAGACATAAGTCTCTGAAACACTGAAGCTGTCGACGCCAACCCAAAAGGCATGCAGCAGTACTGGAATGTTCCCAAAGGTGAAATGAAAGCCGTGAGATGACGTGGTTCCTCTGTCAAATTTACCTGATGATAGGCAGATGCTAAATCTAGCCTTTTCAAACATTTTGCACCAGAGCTAGTTGACAACATTTCACCAATCTTGGGGAAAGGATGAGAATATACCCATAGCTCTTTGTTAAGATCTTTGAGATCAACACAAACCCTCAACTCACCATTCTTCTTTTTGGCCACAACCAAAGGAGAAAGCCACAAAGAAGATTCAATAGGCTCAATTATTCCCTTAGACTGCAAACCCTCCAATTCCTTCTCTAAATCACAGTGCACGCTGAAAGGAACACCCCTTAACTTGTGTTTAACTGGCACAGCATTATCTTTGACCTTAATTTTGTGTTGAAAACCAATTATTTTCCCTAGCTCCCCTGAAAACACCTTTGGGAAATTGTTTAGCAACAGTTCAATATCATTCGAGTCTCTGATTACTGAGACCTGTTCTTTCGTTCCAGGACGAAGGACCATTCCGAACAACCCTTGGTGGAACCATCCTAAAATGTTCAACCCCTTAACAGCAACGTAAATTTTGCCACAGATGCGTCTCCCTTTAAACATCATGGTTTCTTCAAAAAAAACTTGCAGATCGATCTTTCTGCGCTCATACGAAAAAGGAGACCTATCAGGTGGGAACAAAGTCCGACCAGGCCAATTTTGTTGAAAGAGCTCTTGTGTAATCATGGTGATTCTTGCACCTGAATCCACCAACAGATAAAGTAGGTTTCCCCCCACTTGAACATACACATAAGGGTCAACACATATTTCTTCCTGCAAGTTGCCCATCTTATCTTCACCCACCACAACAACCATGTTACATACTTCACTCAAAAGGTTTTCTACAACAACCTCGCAATCCTCACTGATAGCTGATACCCTAGTACCTTTGCGTCTCATGCTTTGACAAACCTTTGCAAAATGCCCAGATCTCCCACAAAGCCTACATTGTGCATTTTTAGCCGGACAACCCCAATTCCCTTTTTGATGTTGAGGATAACCACATTTAAAACAGATGTTACTCTGTTTGAAAAATGAGTTCTGCTGCGTATGATTAACAAGTGAGGAACATGTCAAAGGAGATGGCTAAGCAGACATCCTACCCACTTTCTCCTTGTCATTTTTGTTGAATACCGCACTGACTCGATCATCAGTTCTGTCTTCAAGTTCTCTAGCTGATTTGATAGAAGTCTCAATGCTCTTAGCAATCCTGATAGTATCTGTCAAAGAAGGATTACCTAGAGAAAGCAGTTTTTGCTTGATGGATTTGTCTGTCAAATGGCAAATAAATTGGTCACGGATCAACTGCTCACTAAAATTCTCAAATTGACATTCAGCAGCCAACTTGCACAGAGCAGAAATATAAGAGTCAATATCTTCACTTTGTTTTTGCTCTCTTTTAAAAAACTTGTGCCTTGACACCACCAAACTGGGAGCTACATTAAACCTAATGACAAGTTTCTTTACAGCTTCTTCATACATGTCAAGTTCAAGCTCCCCATCAACTTGAATATCACGAAGATGTTTAAATGTGGATCTTCCCCCAAACCCCAATGTGTGCAAAAGTAAATATTTTTTTCTCTCTGGTCTGTATCTAGATGCACAAATTGCCCCCAAATACGTTTCGAAGGCATCATGCCACTGTCTCCATTTAATGGGTGGATCACCTGGGGTCTCCAAGAAAGGTGGTGGTGGATTTACCGATTGCATAATGCAATTTTGTGTCACACAAAAAAAAATGACTTAAAAACAAACAAAAGGTATCATGTAAAAACCTCAAGTCACAAATCTGTAGCACAAACAAAATTGAAATAATTCCTTTTTTTTTTTTTTAAATAGTATGAATAGCCAAACAGTATAAGTTGACTAATGTTGACTTAAAATTATTGAATGCACCTCTGAAGAAAAATAAAATGCCTAAAGCGTAGCCAAAATGTTTTTGTATTGTTTAAACACACCAGAATAGATCCAAAAACAAAAGATGGCCGCCAGTTTTGTTGATCTCCCTAAATCACATAGCCAATTCCATTAGTGATCATTGAAGAAATACCACATCTAAGATGGCCGCCGTGTTCTTCCGCTTATACAAAGCAGGTGGAGCTGTGAAGCTCTTGTGCGTGTATGGGACGACTGAACAGACTCACCCCTCTAAGCTTGGATGAGAGCTCTGCCTCCCTCAGCTGCCCTCCTCTCTCCTTCCACCAAAAACGGCACACAGGACACACTGACCGCTCCTCTCTCTGAGCGCTCTCCACCGTGTTCACCACTGAAGTTCCACACACTTGTGTGTCTTCACTGAAAATGACTCACGTCTGCTCTTCACGCTGCACCTCGTTAAGGAGAAGGGCTGACACGGTAACTGGCATCGCAGCGTGACGGCACCTCACCACTGCTCCTGAACTCGTGAAGCACAAACGATGCGTGACGGCACTTCAACACTGCTCCTGGACTCCTGAAACACCGTGGATCACTGATGCTGCGTCCGACATCTATTGACATACCAAGACAGTCGGGTGAGTGCCAACGCTCGTCAGACGGTTTTTAGCACGCTCTTTGTTTCTCGGGGGTACTCAGGTCTAACTCGTCGCCACATGAAATAAGTGGCAGACAACGTCGTGGTAAACAAACGTGTTTATTACAGCCAGTAAATGTACCCCCGACCGCTTCAGGCCAGCAACACTTGTGCCAACGGTGACTCCTTGGAACTCCCACACGCTGAGTTCCACGAAGGAACGTGCTGGCCTAAGGCTAAATAAACATTGGTAGGAGGAATACAATACTACATAATGCCTGTACTGCCATTTTGAGGTCAGACGTTTCGAAGAATGGTTTTAGGTTTCTAAGGTAGCTCACGTGAAATCTGGCGTTTTTGGCCAGTGTGTTGATGTGGGTTTGCATGTTCAGGTTCTTGTCCAGTGTGATTCCTAATGATTTGGCTGAGTCCACTATGATCAGGGTGCAGTTCAGCACAGAGATCGATTTGGTCCATTCAAGTATGTCAGTGGAGCTTTTAGGAGGGGAAATTAGTAAGAATTCAGTTTTTTGCGCTTTAAGTTTGAGCTGGTTGCTAGCTAGCCATTGCACAGTCAGCTTTAGAGCCTCATTCACTCTTTTGATCTCTTCTAGGGATGAAACTTTGATGTAGATCTGTGTGTCATCTGCATACATATGGAAAGAGATGTTGGCGTTACGCAGAATTTCAGTTAAAGGTTCCAGATAGAGGTTAAAAAGAGTTGGGGAGAGAGTTGAGCCTTGTGGGACTCCGATCGTAATCAGGAAAGGAGAGGATAGATTTCGATTAACTAAGAATCTTTGAGAGCGGTCCCGTAAGAAGGATTTAAACCATTCAAGAACAGTTCCCCCTAAACCCATCCTGTTTTCGAGATGATCTAGTAACTTCTCATGGTTAACTGTATCGAACGCAGACGATAGGGCTAGAAGAATTAAGAGGTACGTTTTGTCATGGTCTAGAGCTTGATGGGCGTCATCCACTATATGGAGACTAGTAGTTTCAGTACTGTGATCTGGCCTGACACCAGATTGGCAATCGTCTAGCAGATTGAATTTGGCAATGTGTTGACTAAGTTGTTGTTGCACACATTTCTCAAGCACTTTCGCTAGTAACCGAATATTAGATATGGGTCTGAAATTGTCCGGTTCAGCAGGGTTCAGTGTGAGTTTTTTTAAAATGGGGATGACTTGACCAGTTTTTAGAGAGTTGGGTATGGACCCCTTGCGTTAGGGAAGCGTTGATTATTGTAGTCCAGATGGGTAGGATAAATTGGTTGGTTGCGGACAGACAATTGGAGGGGAGCGGGTCATTGAAGTGGTTATTCGATTTTATGGACGATAGAATTTTCGAGATGTTGTGGTCGTCATATAGATTGAAGGTAGTCCAGTGAGCTTCATTTTTGGGTACTGCCTGATGGGTGTGTGTAGATACGTTGATTTTTACTGTTGATGGATGAGACTGGACGAAAGTGGCGCAATTCAGCTTGCTTCCCAAAGAGTCGATTTTGGCTGAGAAGAAGGAGGAGAACTCCTCACAGTTTGTTAGGGATTTTGTAGCTTCTTTAGAGGATTTGGCCAGTTTGTTTGATTGTTGTTTTACCATTTCAAAGAGCTTACGAGGTCTATTCTTTTTAAAAAAATCTTTTTATTGAAGAAAGACAAACCAAATAATACCACACATATCAACACAAATACTAAATAAGCAGTCATTAAAATATACAATAAGGATTAAATCAAAAGTGACCAAAAAGTAGTCGTAAACATTACTGAGGAGCACATTATACTGGAGTATAAATCAAGTTTTCATATTTGCAAATGATTCCAAGGAACACAAGATTACAGTGATTCATTATCAACAGCGAACGGAGAGGTGTCATTAAAGGGGGTGCACAGCCAACCTCTACTCTCGTTCTAGGGGGCCCAAATTGTCGTCCATTTACCCGGGCAACCCCTGCTTTCATACACCACTCTCTCAGCCTGCATGCACCAGTCCATATCGGACTCCCAATCAGTGCATTTCAATTCAACCCCACCCTTCCACGTTCTAGCGATGTTACGTTTAGCCACCATGCATCCCAGAGAGACCCACAGTCGCTCAGGTCTAGACAGGTCAGTGGCGTCCCAAATGTTCAAGAGACATAGCCTTGGAGTAGCCTCGACATCTTTACGGCAAGCAGAGATGATCTCCCCCCAATACCTCTGAAGAGTCGGACATTCCCACCATTGATGCAAATAAGTACCTACATGGCCACAGCCACGGGGACATAGCGGAGAGTTCAGAAGACCCATTTTAACCAATACGGAGCTCGTGTAGTAGGCCCTATGTAGTAGTTTAAGCTGAATTAATTTGAACCGGGAGCGAATCGCAACCTCACGAGGCGATGCAAGGTAAGGTAAGGTAAATAATTTATTTGTACATGGTTAATTAAAACCTTTACAAGACAATTAGAACATTGCTAAAAATTAGCTTAAAATTCATTTTATACGACTTTCTAAAATTTAAAAATTTACTTAATATCAGTTTATGGCCATCATTGTAATTAAAGGTTCATGACTTCAGGACACCGTCTCGGAGATATTCGGTCTGGCTTTTATTAATCCGCAGTCAACGTGCTCTTCTGTCTTTTTGCTACTAGTTCCAAAAACTTTGTGACCTGACAATTTAATTTTGTTTTGGTAGGGTTAAAGCACAGTTTGACCGCCTGCCTGCATGTTCGAACACCATATAGTTTAAACGATGGACGTAATAAATTGTACCTCAGGTCCTTTAATTTAGGGCAAATGCAGATTACATGAATGATATCTTCTTTGCCAGCTTTGCACAAGCGACAGTGTTGCGGGGAGTTTTTTCTTTCCCAAGGCGGCAGATGAGGGGCAGCTGGAATTACACCAAGGCGTAATTTTAAAAACTTTTCTTTTATCTTTAGATTCATTCCAATGTTAAGATACACTTGAGGTTGCAGTGTTGCATAGTCGCTGAGTGTAATCCAGCCGTGCGCTCTTTTGGATAATGTCTTCTTGTCCTCAATAGGGGAAATGATACGTGCTGATTTTTTCGCAACTTTTTTAAAAGACAAGAGATCAGTAAGGGTGCCCCAGAGGTCTGACAGTCCCAAGGTTTGGAGTGAGTCAAATAAGTAATCTCTGGCAGAGGATTTTCGATGGCAGAGCAGCTCTTCCCATAAATTTGAGTTTAAAGAACCAACCTCAGCGCTGCGAATCTTGTGCCAGGTAGTGACATACACGCTCCGTCTTTCCAGTGTTTGTTTTGACAGACCAAATTCAAGCCGAATTTGCGCTGGAGAAACGTATCTTGGCAGATTGAAGATTGCCCTGTATGAGTTTGCTATCACTATATCCAATAGCGCAGCATCCTTTCCTTGAAGGGGTTCACTCCCATATGTAAGGGTCGGCTGTAGCTTTGCTCGCAGATCCTGGAGCAAGGGGTTAAGCGTTAAGTCGGGAAGCTTGACCTTTAAAGATTTTATCGCCAAACAAGTCACGGTTCCCTTCCCTCGCAAGGACTCTAGTTGAGGCTTGAACGAGTTCTTATGGTCCAAGATTACTCCCAGGTATTTATAGGTAGTTACCAAATCCAGCCCGTGTCCATTTAGATGCCAATTGTTTTTCCTTTTTTTCCGATAATTCACTGTCATGACTTTAGATTTGGCAAAATTTATTTGCAAGCAGTTCCTTTCCGAAAAGGTGTGGGTTACATTCAAGAGATGTTGGAGGCCGATCGGAGTCCGACTGATTAAAACCAGATCGTCCGCGTACAACAGATTGGACAACTGAGTTTTCCCTAGTTTTGGTGCATGGCAGGGGCAATTATCGAGTTCTCCTGACAGGTCTGCAAGAAAAAGGTTAAATAAAAATGGAGCTAGAACGCAGCCCTGTTTTAGCCCTTTTTTGTTGGAATCGGTTTGGAGAGATGTGTTCCTGCTCCTAATTTAACCTTGATCCAGGTGTTTGTGTGCAGTAATATCAGTTGGTCTAAGAGTCGTTTCGGTATACCCCAGTTTTCCAGTTTCCGCCAGAGTTTATTTCGATCGACGTGATCAAAAGCGGCAGTATAATCAATGAAACACAGGAAAAGGGAGTTTTGGTCTCTTTTGCTGCATCCATCAGCATGGTCAATGCCATGATGTTTGTAACGGTCCCTTGACCCTGGCAGAAGCCTGTTTGATTAATAGGGAGGATGGAGTTTTCGGACGCCCATGTTGTTAACTCCTTCAATATGGTTCCTGCAAAATACTTAGCCTCCACGTCTATGAGGGCGATAAGCCGGTAGTGATTTGGAAGTTTCCTGCTGCCCTGTTTAAAAATTGGGCTTAATACTGATCCAAACCAGGACTCCGGTAGTGTCAATGTGTCCTTTATGTTTTTAAAAACCGGTGTTAGTGCTACACTCCAAAATTCAGCATCTGATTTATATAACATTGGTGGGATGCCGTTTGGACCAGGGGCACCTGTTGGTCTGCCCCTAGCTATTTGCCTCTTGATTTCCGCTGATGTGTAAGTGGAGTATTCAATCTCAACAGAGGCAGAAGAACTTGAATCTAACTGTAATTTACCTACACAAGGAGGTGACGTGGTTCCTCTTGGGTCTGAGTCTTGAAAAGTTACCATTGTGCCGCAGTTGCTTGTTTTTTCTCTGCAAACTACTTTACTGGGCCCTTTTGTCCCTACTTCATCAAGACGTTCCCCGTTGCCAGCGAATGTGCTGTTAAAATGCTTGAAGAGGTAATTTGTCCATGCTTCCTCCGTTATATTAGAATTTAGGCCAAGATGGTCTGGATTCTTTAATCTTTTGATCATATGCCAAAACCTTGAGCTGTTTTTCTGTTTAACTTCATAGAGGAGCTAGGCCCATAATTCTTCATTTTTTCGCTTCTTTTTTTCCCATTTCATCCTTTTTAGCAGTTGTTTTGCTTCCCGTAAAACTTTTTGTAAGTCTTGATTTAATGGATCTTTCCTCATCTGTCTCAATGTTCGGTTTATGATCTGCTTTTGGATTTTCATTTCTGGAGTGGGTTGCGTTTTAGTCGATGCTCCCGTTTGATGTGTTAATCTATTTGATGATCCTTTCAATAATTTCTCATCGACTGCTAGGATGAAGTTTTGCCATGCTTCTACCGGTTTTGTCGTGAGATTTTCCGCTTGAGTGTAAAGAGTTTTTGCCTTAATGCATATAGTACTGATATTACTGGGATTGCATCGAAGCCGCTTTAGATTTGCGGCTACTTTGATATTAATACCTATAAATGGTTCGATCTTAAGAAGTGAGTTGACTTTTATTGTTACTTCTTGAGGCAAGTGGTCGCTGTGTTCGCTGGTCCCAATCTTAAACGCCATTACGGTACCAAGCATATTTAGGGATGTAAATGTATAATCCAAATGAGAAGATTGCTGTTTTGAATGAAACGTTGCGATTGGTGGGACGTCCTCCGGGAAGCGCCCGTTTAAGGCTCTTAAATTAAGATGTTCTAGCTGCCGTAATAGGTGATTTGAGCAATTTGTGGATTTCTTAATGTTTGGGGAGCCCTGGCTTGGCACTTCCCATGCAACATTAAGTTCTTGGTCAAGGGCATCACCTTCCCCAGAGCTAAAAAGATACATGTTAAAATCGCCTGCTAGAATAATATAATCAGAATCCTCTTCATCCATTATCTTTTTCATGGCTTCAATCAGTTCTTTGGCAGCTTTCCGTTTCCGTTTGGGATGGATGTAAGCGTTAATTACTATAACTTCTTGACACTGGCTATTTAGCCAGAGTACGATCTTTACCACCTGCATGACGCTTGGGGGTGTTATTTGAGAAGCTATTGCTGAGATCTCTCCTATTGTTACTATGGAGGCCATAATCATTAAGCCCCTGATCGGCGACCAAAATCGGAACACTTTTTGCCGGGATGCAACAAGATGTATATCCTTGGAGTTCAAAGGCCTTTTCCTCCCAGGTCTCTTGCAGCAGTAACAAATCAAATGAGTTTAAATATTGTAAGAACTCCGGATCCTCACTTTTACTAGCTAGACCGTTGATGTTCCAAGTACATATCTTAATTTGTCTGGAGTTGTCCAAGGCATGATTGAGGTTGCTCTCCCTTTGTCAATTTGTATGGTCTGCTATGTTAATGGTGCACTGAATTTGCCTCCAGTTTTGTGAGGCAATTGGCCAAATATGACGTAGGTCCCTTGGGTCTTGTGCTGGTAAAAAGATCTTTGTATCTTGGGAGTATGCTCTTGGGGAGGTACTCTTGCTCCCTTTAGTACTGAATTGATGTTTTTCCGTATGGGTGTCCCAGTAGGGGGTAAAAAGGTGTCGGATAGGGAGGTAACTTTTCATTTTCAAGTTTTATCCCCCATTGCTTAAACATACTCACTTCTTTCATGATTTTTTTGACTGTCTCTGCGGAGTTCCAGGTTGCTTTGGTTATTTCTGAACATTGCGAGTTGTTGTTCAGCTGGAACTCTATTCGGAGAAGATCAGAGGAGCCAATATTTTCTAGGTTTGTGATCGAATGTAAAAGCCGCAGTATATTTCCTCTGTTCAATATGTCATCACTGCCACGAGATATATATTCTGGAATGAAGAGAATAGTGGCCATGCTATCCCCGTGTTGTACTGCAGCTTGCTTTGCTCGAGATCCCTCGTTTCCGGTATGACTGGCCTGTGGAGAGCGACTTAAACTTCCACTTGTGGGGGACGTTTGTTGTGTCCTATGCTGCCTTTCTCTTCGTAAGTCCTTTGTAATGTTTATTGTTCCCCCTGTTTGCTTCTGTGATAACTCTGCGTTGCTGGTCTGAGTATTGTCGCAGATTTCTATGGTTTGAGTTTGTTCAGTTTTAATGGTCCTTATTAAGTCAAAATTATGTACAGTTTGAGTTGTTTTTGTTTGAGGAAGTGGAGATTTATGAGATTTATCTCTGGATGGTGTGCTCAAAGCCACCGGCGGCTTGGCAACGAATGCCGGGGGGGGATCTTCCAAGTCTTCGGGCAAAAGCGAGAGCGTAAGTTGATTTACGTGTTCGACTTTTGGACTGTGAACGGTTGCGGTTGGGGACAAATATAATAGTGGTTCTTTACGGGATCTTCCGCTGGCTGGAAGCCTGTTTCTTCCCTTCCTTTTTTTCTTCCTCCGAATTTTACAAAAGCTCTGGGCGTTGGTTGATACACAGTCAGCTGTAGTTGTACAGGCTGCTGATAAATGAGCCGTGAATTCAGCTTCCGTGCTCTCTGATGATGGTGGTAGGCCGTCCCTACCTGCCATATTCAAATTGCTGTTTACTGTCCATGCTACTTTTAATTGGTCCGAAGGGCTTTTGGTGGTCCGGGAGTTCAGTGTTCTTTGCAGAGGTCTGTAAAATGGTTGTTTTTAGATCTACTATTAGATCCCCTATCATGGATGGTAGGGTTAGTAACTTGTCTACGATCGGTTCACAGGAGCATGATGATGGTATTGCTTGGACCACATAAGCTGATTCCTGTCCTCTCTTTATGAGGCCATTAAGTTCTAATATTTTCGAGTCTATTCCTGAGATGGAATCAGCCATTGTCTGTAAGACGGTAAGCTGCAGATCCATTTTGTGAGATTGAAATTGTAATGCTGCAGCTGAATCTTGCAGGGTGTTTAGGATTGTTACCCATAATGATTCCGGGATTGGGCTTCCAATGTTGTTACTTTTCTCCAATCTTGGGGAGTTATTTGCTTCTATTGGTGAGTTTGAATATACTGGTTTCAGGTTATAGGAGGCTACTAGTTCTTCCCATTCCTGGGTAGCTATAAAAGTCATGTCGTTATTTGTTGAGTGGGAGTCGCTGAAAGGTAACAGAGTGCGACGCTCAAGGGGCATATGTGCTGTTGGGCTGTTATGTATTAATGATTGCTCCCAGGTATCTACTTGAGTTGTTTCGAGTGGTTTTGTTTGAATTGGAGAACTATTATTTAATTGAGGGAATAAATCTTGTTGTTTTCCGTCCTTGAGGTCCTGTGCGTTAACTGCGGCTAATCGGTCTACTTGGGTTGTTTGAGTTGCCTTCATTCGAATGGGAGAGCTGTTATTTAATTGAGAAGATAGATCTTGTGCTTTTCCGTCACGGTTGTCCTGAACCTTAATTTTGACTGGTGAATCTGAGCTCTCTGTGTATAGGGTGCTGGCTGAGTGGGAGTAAGGATGGGAGTGAGGATGGGAGTGTTTCACCAACTCAGAGGATTTATCCATCTTCGGCGAGCTCAACAAGCTATTTTTTTTTACGGTGATTTTTCAAGAACAGGGCGAACCCGGAGCGACCCTGCTTTGACTATTTGCTCCTTTAGCTGCTAAATTGATGCAATCACCCACTCCCCTGGTTCCGGTTGTTGTTGTCACTTCGGTTGTTTCCCCAGGGAGGAGTTGACAATTCGTCCCTATAGACTGTGGGGTCACAACTGGATTAATATAGAGAGGACTGCAGTCAGTTTTACTTAATAGGAGCGGTGTTTGCAGCCCTTTTATGTTCCCAGTCTTGGAGTAAATTGCCGTCCCTGGGTCCTTCAGAAAAGAGAATTTTGTGTATATCTTTGGCTGGTAGGTACATATTTTTTTTCTCACAGACATTCCTTTAATGGTTATAAGATCATTTGAGACCTTTAACGTTGTAAGAGACAATGGCCGCTGTGGCGATAACTGCAGTGTCTGCGGTGCCATTGGCAGCTGGGGGGGCAGCTGAAAGGGCAGTAACTGCATGCTGTCGCCGAGGCCAACTGGAACCGGAATGTCAGTAGTCACCAACCCACAAATATTACCACAAATAGTACGCTCCTCAGATGGATTTAAGAGAGTGCTCCGCCTCTGTCCAGGCGGTGTAAGAACTTTTGCCATTGTTTTTATAGTTATAATTTCGCTTGTGGTTACAATTGGAGTTGCAATTGAACTTATGATGGCCTTTTTAGATTCTTCCTTGTAGGCGTTATGGGTATTAAGGGTTTTGTCTCGAGATTTAGTTGGTTGCGGTATCGTTGTGGGTTCCAAGTCAAGTTTCCTTTTCTTTGACTTTGACTTGTTTTTTGGTTCAAGCAAAAGGTGTCTGACTTTGCCGGATCTCATTCCTCCTTTCTTAGTAGATGCTTTTATTTGTATTTTATTTATGTTTTATTTGATGATTTGTGTTTTAATGTTCGAGTAACTCCTCTCTTCAGACCCCCCCTCGCAGCCAATAGGCTGCTTGCTTTACCCCAGTTGGTCGTAGGGGGTAGACTATCAATACTGTTGTTATCTACCAGGTGTATAACTAGGTATAACTAGGTACAATGGTACAATGATTGAGGCGTTGAAGCGTTGAAGCTTTGGGGCAATTGTACTAGCGGTGTTAGAGCTCCAGTGTTCTTCTGCAGTTCATATGCCCTTCGTATGCCCTTCCGTCCTGCGGAGCCCCTCCTGAGAATGGGGCAAAAGAGGCTGCAGAGGCTACAGAAGCTGTGAGGTTACAAAGGCTTCAGAGGCTATGACCGTCTGTGCCCTGTGCCCTGTGTTTGCATCCGGCCAGGTACAGTATAAAAAACACAGAAGCACAAAGCACACAAAAGAGGAGTAGGAATAAAATAATGAGGCAAGTTCAACAGCAAACTGTGGGCAATGAGGAAATGATGCAGTGCGGTGATGCGCGGTGATGCAGCACCGAAACGGGACGGGAGAGCAGGGCACGGTAGGTGCTACAGGCTGCTCCGCAGCACACCTGGGCACAACACTTCGGGCTGACTCTAACGTCAACCTTGCTCTCCCGCTTTTACCGCTTATTACCTCTGCTTTCAATGTCTTCCAATGCCACGTATCACGTTCAACGGGCTCCCGGATCCCCGGGCTCCAGACCGCTCAACTCCTTGGAACCTCGGCTCACCGCTGAAGGCTTGTAGCTCCCGGAGACGGCTCCTCACCTCCACCGTCCGCCGTCCACCGTCCGCCCAGCACAAAACACGGAACTCCACCTCCGACAAGCGTTAGGTTAAATAAATGAAGGATTGATGGAGCTGAGTGCTCTCCAACAGCAGCCTGTGGCTCCCGCGGCTCTCGCGGCTCTCACGGGGCTCCCGCGACTCTCCTATCGCGGGGCTCCTGCGGCTCAGCTCAAGCCTCTCTCGGCAGCACTCTCTCAACTGTGCTGCCTCTCGCTCTCCCGACCCGGAACAGGAACAGAAACAGGAACAAGTGTCGATGCAAGGGCCTCCCTCCAATCCTCGTCGGTGATCTCACCCACGTCCGCGCACCATTTTATGCGGACTTTGTCAAGAGGGTCAGGCGAGTTATTAAGGATTTTGCGATAAGTTAGAGAGATGGCCTTATTTGGAAGATAGTCGTCCAATAGCCTGTCCTCCAAAGGTGAAGACACTGGCAGTTCATCACCTCTAGGAAGCGCCTTAGTCAGTGCGCTTCGCACCTGAAGGTAGCGGAAAGTTTCCCTCTCATATAATTGATATTGCTGCTGCAGGTCACTGAAAGGCACTATTCCACCCCCGACCCACAAGTCGCCCACCCTGGACAAGCCAATCAAATCCCATCCCAAAGCATACCCAAGCGACAGGAATCGAACAATGGAGTCGCTTGTGTAAGTCTACCCCTCCAGCCCAGCGCCGAATTCGCTGAATGCCAGATGGAGACTGTCGTGGAGGTCGGGGTGAATCTGGGTTCTAGTTTTGACCCTCCATACAGTGCCCTTAAATAAGTACCAGGTAGCATATTGTGCCTGTCCATTCTATATGCAGGTTCGGTAGTGGGTCGATGCATCCAATGATTAAGGACAATAAGTTGTGAAGTCCAATAGTATGATCTGATGGCCGGCAACGCAATGCCGCCATCATACCAGCTCCTGGTTAGTTTGGCGAATGCAATTCGGGGTGTTCCGTTGTTCCACAACAGGTTGCGAACTTCGGACTTGATGGAAGTAAAATACTGAGGCAGGACTAGGTGTGGTGTGTTCTGCAATGCATATAGGAAGCTGGGGAGCACCATCATTTTATAAAGAGCTGCCCTCCCCAAGAGTGTAAGAGAAAGAGTCCTCCAATGTTGTACATCCACCTTAATATGCTGAAGGGGGGGTAGCAAATTACGTTGATAGAAGACCGCCGTATCTGTCGTAATGTATATACCAAGGTATTGGAAGCCATCAGCAACAATTTTGGCACCACAACCCGATGGGAGCAGGGGAGGGTGTCCACTCAGGATATATATCAGGGATTTATCCCAATTAATAGTATAGCCGGAGTATTTTTGAAAAAGGGTGAATATATGGAGTACTCTAGTGATCGAAAATCTGGGTTTGGCCAAATAAAGCAAAATGTCATCAGCGTAGAGGAACACTTTGTCCATCCACTCCGGCGACCAGTTCAGTCCCCGAATCAGGGGATCCCCCCTGAGCCATATAGCTAGAGGCTCAAGCGCTAAGGCAAATAACAAAGGAGATAATGGGCATCCCTGTCTCGTGCCCCGCCCCAACCCAAAGACTGCCGACCTACTCCCATTCACTGCAATTCTTGCCAGGGGTTTCGAGTAAAGGAGATGCACCCAAGACAGAAACCGGTCACCAAAACCGTACCTCTCCAGCGTAGCAAAGAGGAAGGGCCATTCAATCATGTCAAATGCCATTTTGGCGTCCAAGGACATAATAACCGAGTCCTCCTGTATGGTGGTAGCTCGCCCCAGCACCCCAAACAAATGGCACAAATTAAGTGCTGTGTTTTTGGTCGGCATAAAGCCAGACTGATCCGGATGGATCAATTTGTGAAGGAGGGGTGAGAGGCAAAGAGCCAGGATCTTAGCCAAGATTTTGACCTCAGGGTCAAGAAGAGAGATGGGCCGGTAGGAAGAACATTGGTCAGGAGGTTTTCCTTGTTTATGGATGACGACTATATTTGCCAACCGTTGCATAGCGGAGTAAGACCTCCGACCCTCGGTCTAGGTCCACTCTCTCCCCGCAGCTCCGCTGTGCCGTCTCTTGCCTCCAGACGCCAACCTCCTCCTTGGTAGGTTCGAGGCTGCTGCCCGCTCCTGCGCCTGCTGCCCGCTCCAACTGGGACCAGACTGCCTGCAACCACCATAACCTTTCTCAGCCGTTTTTTTCTTAATTTTTCCCCCGTTGTGCCACTGTTATTGTGCCCATCTGTGTCTTGCTCTAATTCCACCACTGTTTTTATTTTCTCGTGCCTGCCTGTTCCTTTCGCCTTTCGCCGCTGCTGCCCCTGCAGTCCCTCTCCCCCGGAATTCCCCCCCGGAATTCCCCCCCGGAATTCCCCTCCGGAATTCCCCCACTCCCGCCTCCCAGCCTCTCCTCCCTCCCACCTCCCCTACTTAATGGCGGCCGCTGCGTGGTCGTGCCGCCGGCGTGCCAAAGGCAAGCCCGTCTGCGCCCGTCCGCGACCCGACCGCAGCCAGCGCCAGGAACTCTGGACCTCCCACTACCCATCGCTCCGACACTACCACCTTCCTCGCACACAACCCTGGAAGACTTAGAGAATGCCAAAAGGCCTCGCCAAACATGACCCACGGCCAGTTCTCCTGCCTCCACTGCCACCAGACCCTCACCACCACCCCGGCCTCCAACACCGCCGACGTCAGCACCGGGGACACCCTAAAATGCATCCTCCTCAACGTACGCACGTACACAAACACGCCATGGAAATCTGGCACCTACTCGACTCTCTCTCGCCCGACATCGCCTTCTTCACAGAGGCCTGGACCAACGCATCCTCCGCCCCCGATATCAGCACCGCCATCCCAGACAGATACAAGATCCAGAGGAAAGACCACCCCAACCACCCAGGAGGGGGCCTCGCCATCGCTCACAAGAGCACCCTCCGCCTCACCACCTCCACCGAAACCTTCCCCTCCGCCGAACACCTGCAATACCAGATCCAGACCACCCCCAAAGCCACACTCCGAGGAACCCTCATCTACAGACCCCCCGGCCCCCGAACACCCTTCGCCACCACCATCTCCGACTTCATCGCACCCCACGCCATCGCCTCAGCAAACTACATACTCATTGGAGACCTGAACTTCCACCTCGACAACCCCAGCAACCCCAACTCCACTATCCTTCATGACAACCTCGCCAGCATCGGACTTAAACAACTCGTCAACACACCGACCCACAGAGCAGGACACACCCTCGACCCCATCTTCGCGGCAGGAAACAGCGTCCAATTCAGCCACACAACGCAGCCACCATGGACCGACCACCACTGCGTACACTTCGCCATCAACAAACCCAAGGCACCCAAACCAGCCCCACGCCCACCTCGAAGGAACTAGAGCAAGGTTACCGACGAGCAACTTAACTCCACCCTCACCCGAGACAACCACACCTGGGCACCCGACGCAAATGACGCAAACAACGCAGCCAGAGAACTCCACACCTGGATCTTAAACTGCGCAGACGAGCTTTCCCCACTACGCAACCCCGACAGACAACGCCCCAGGAAAGCCACCTGGTTCACCACCGCTCTCCAAGAAGCCAGACGCACCTGCAGACGCCTGGAGAAGAACTGGAGAAACACCAAGACAACCGAAAACCACACCACCTACAAGGACGCCTTGATGGACTACCATAACCAGATCAGAGCCACCAAGAGGAACTTCATCCACAACAAAATCCTGGCCAACTCCACCAACTCCAAGGAACTTTCCAGTGTCATTCAGGAATTCACCAACCCACGCAGCGAAGCCACAGACATCACACCATCCCAAGACCTCTGCGACAAGCTTGGAACCTATTTCCACCTCAAGATCAAAAACCTCTATGACAACTTCATCGACCATCCACCAGGTGCCACAGACGGCCCCCCGCCCCCCAGAAACACCAGCCAGCCCACCATCTCCAACTGGACACCGATCACGGCCGAAGACACCGCCTCGACCATGAAAAGCATCCACTCGGGGGCCCCCACCGACCCCTGCCCCCCTCACATCTACCACAGAGCTGCGGCCGCCATCGCACCAGAACTACAACGCACCATCAACACCACCTTCAAAACAGGCGCCTTCCCAGATGACTGGAAGCACGCAGAAGTCAGACCCCTGCTCAAGAAGCCCACAGCTGACCCCACCGACCTCAAGAACTATCGGTCCATCTCGCTCCTCCCCTTCGCAGCCAAAGTTGCAGAGAAAACAGTCAACAGGAAACTGATATGATTCATTGAAGAGAACGCCGCCCTCGACCCATCCTAATCCGGATTCCGAAGCAACCACAGCACAGAGACCGCCCTACTTGCCGCCACAGACGTCATCCGCACCCTCCTGGACCAAGGCCACTGCGCAGCCCTCATCCTACTCGACCTATCAGCGGCCTTCGACACCGTCTCCCACCGCACACTAGTCACCAGACTACACGACGCAGGCATGCAAGGAACAGCCCTGGACTGGATCCGATCATTCCTCACCGGAAGAAGCCAAAGGATCAGACTCCCACCCTTTCTCTCCGACCCCACGAAAATCACCTGCGGAGTCCCACAGGGTTCATCACTGAGCCCCACCCTCTTCAACATCTACATGGCCCCCCTCGCAGCCATCGTCCGACAACACGGCCTCAACATCGTATCCTACGCCGACCACACCCAGCTCATCCTGTCCCTCACCAAAGACCCCACCACTGCCAAACTCAACTTCCAGAAAGGAATGCAAGACGTCGCAGTCTGGATGACCAACAGCTGCCTGAAGCTCAATGCTGAGAAGACAGAAGTCCTCGTCCTCGGTACCAGCCCTTCTGCATGGGACAGCACCTGGTGGCTGACCGCCCTTGGAAGCCCACCTACCCCCTCAGACCACGCCAAGAACCTCGGCATCGTACTCGACTCATCACTCACCATGAACCGACAGGTCAACGCCGTCACCTCCAGCTGCTTCAACACCCTCCGCATCCTCCGCAAGACCTTCAAGTGGATCCCCCCTGAGTCAAGGAAGACAGTCACCCACACACTCATCACCAGCAGACTGGACTATGGAAACACACTCTACGCCGGCATCAAGTCCCTACTCCGCAAACTCCAAACAATACAGAATACCGCCGCCAGACTCGTCCTCGGCATCCCCCGACACGAACACATCAGCCAACACCTAAGAAGTCTCCACTGGCTCCCCGTGGAGAAAAGAGTCACTTTCAAAATCCTCACTCACGCCTACAAATGCCTACACAACAACGGACCCAAATACCTCAACGACAGAATCAACTTCCACGTACCCAAAAGAAACCTCCGATCTTCCAACCTCGCACTGCCCGAAACCCCGTGTATCCACTGAGCCAGAGCAGGCGGTAGATCCTTCTCTCACATTGCAGCCAAGACCTGGAACGAGCTACCGGCAGACATCAGACGCGCCCCCTCCCTGAACACCTTCAGGAAGACCCTTAAGACCTGGCTCTTTGGCTAAACAGATCTGCGGACCCCCCCCTTAGCGCCTTGAGACCCTCACGGGTGAGTCGCGCTTACAATTCCCTGATTGATTGATTGTAGCCGAGAGAACACCCTCTTGCACACTCGCATCGTACATTCGCAGTAGATAAGGGGCTATGAGTGGAGCCACGGTCTTATATAGTTCAATTGGGAGCCCGCTAGGGCCCATGGCTTTCCCGGACTGCAGGGAGGAGATGGCCTTAGAGATTTCTTCGGCCGTTAGCGCCCCGTCCAGCTCTGCGATCTCCTGGGAGTCCAGGCGTGGCAGCGGCAATGTAGCAAGCAAGTCAGCAGCCTCCTCCTGAGTGGAGGTAGACACGGGGGAATAAACCTGACTAAAATAAGTGGCAAAGGCGCCTGCAATACCGGTTCTATTGTGATGACGGACGGCACAATCATCTACAATTTCTGCCACCCATCTATTAGCTAGATCCCTCCTATCAAGCCAGGCCAACAACTTGCTGGCTTTATCGCCAATGTCATAGATCCTGTGTTGAGTGGCCCTATAGTAAATCTTAGCTGAATCTTCCGCAATATCCCTGTATTCCTTTTGCTAAACAGCCAATTTGTGCGAGATCTTTGATGACATCTCAGAAATGAGGTCTTGCTCAAGGGTCGTAATCTCACTTTCAATGGTCTCAAGTTGGTGAAGCTTTTCCTTCTTGTGACTCGCCACAGCCGCCACCCCACACCCTTGTACCACGGTTTTAAATGCTTCCCACAATATCACATCCGACTGGACCGAGCCATCATTTTCTGCAAAATAATGTTTGGTGACCTCAGTCAATTTGGTACATATTTCTGGGATTTTAAAATACCAGGGATTAAGAACCATATCTCGATGGCTGCGGGTGGTGTGCCACCATAGCAAGCTACAATTGGTGAATGGTCGGAGATACCCCTGGGAAGGAAGGACAATTTATCGAACATGGGGAGCTGAACAGCCTTACAGAAAAGATAATCAATACGAGGCAAACTACCATGCACGCCAGAGTGAAAGGTATATTGCTTCTCAGTGGGATTACAGACTCGCCAAACGTCTATGATACCAAGAGCCCTCAGAAAGTCAGACAATATCTTCCCAGATGAGTCACCCAGCCTAGGGGGCAGACGGTCCAACATCCCATCCAAAGCTGCATTACAGTCGCCTCCCAAAAGCCTATCTCCATCAGGCACACCCAACAGATGCGTACCCAAGTCATTCAAGGTGGTGGAGTGAAGCTTAGGGGGGATATACAAGGATGTGACATTGAGAGACCTACCCTCCCATCTTCCAGAGACCGAAACAAACCGACCCAAAGGGTCACGTATAATTTTCTAAACTTGAAAAGGGAGGGAACTGCGCACCAGGATGCCAACACCCCTAGAACCACGCGTATAACCTGTATGGGCTATGAGTTTATATCACCACCAGTTAAGCGCACAGTAAGAAGAACCCTGAATGTGAGTCTCCTGAAGAAGTACCAGGTCAGGAGTTTGTCGCTTAAGGTACTGCAGCACTATACCCGTCTTGATCCGATCGCCTAGACCATTGACATTCCAGGAGAGAAGTTTGAGACGGCCCAACGACGGGCCCATATGATCAACCACACTCATCCATTAAAATAAGGTGGGGCCCCCGACCCCCTAAACACCAGAAGGATATAACTGACATCTTAGAAATTCCCCACGATAAGAACCATACCATAGATAATATGCAATTAGATACAAAATAATCATAAGCTCCTACAATGGTTGTCCACATGACTATAAGGATGCCCACGCAATTTAGACTGCTAAGGATGACCACTTGAAACAGACTGCGAAAAAAACATAATAAAAATGCACCAACAAAACCCCAGGAACTACTAAATACTACCCCCTCCCTGCAGCGTAGACTTAAAACTGCCCACCCCCAAAATTGCAGAGCGCCTGTGTACCCAAAAACAAACAGACTATATATAGGGGAACGCTACTCAGCCTAGACATGCCAAGAACATAGTCCTTTAATTACCATCTCCCCCCCTTCAGAACCAATAGACATGCCCAATATTAAACATTATAAAGAGCTTTTCACAATAATTGCCTAACCCATACCAACAATACCAAACTGTCCCGCCTCCCCCCCACAATCCCCACCAGCCATCCCGAGACGTGAAGAAACGCCCCGAATGAGGAACAGAGCGGCCAGTCAATAATTAGACTCCCTGAAACTCACAAGTCTGCCATCAGCCCATACCAGTCCAGAGCTGTTCAAAAGTCCTCATTGTCCCTCAGTGGCACAGCCCAGCAGCATCATACCCTTCCGCAGCCACCAAGGTGCAGTTTCCTCCAACGCGCCCCTGCAGGTGTTACTCTCCCCCCGTTCGAGGTTCGCCAGACGGGGAAGAGCATCTCCGCGCTTCTGTTGATCGCCACCCCTCCAACCAGTCCCAGGTGTCCTCAGGGGTTTGAAAGAACCATGTCTTTCCGTCGGCCTGTACTCGGAGTTTTGCAGGGAAAAGCATAGCATACTTCAAGTTATGACTTCTGAGTGCGCGCTTTACTTCCAAAAAAGACCTGCGTTGCAGTTGCACTTTGTAAGTGAAGTCTGGGAAGAAGGTGATGGTGGAATTTTCAAACTTGGCGACGGAGCAGCCCTCGCCGTCTGCAGGATAGCATCCCTGTCACGAAAATTGAAGATTCTAGCAAGGATAGGGCGTGGCAGAGTCCCTGGCTTGGGGGGACCCGCAGGAATCCTAAGAGCGCGTTCCACCGAAAACAATTGCGACAGGGAACGAGGCTGCAAATGCTTCTGAATGAGGTCCTCTTCAAACAGATCTGCCGCCTGTCCCTCCGCCCTTTCCGGCACCCCCAAAATTCGTACATTGTTCCTGCGCGCTCTCCCTTCGTAGTCCTCCAGCTTAGTCTCTATATCCGAAGTCTGCGCTTGAAGACGCTTGACCGTGGTTTCTAACATTTTATTAGATTGTCGAAGGGTGGAGATGGAATCTTCATTTGCCTTAACCCTGTCCCCCATGTTTCTCAAATCAGCGCGAATTAGGGTAATCTCCGTGGTCACTGTATCGATTTTCATCTCCAGTGCCATGCGAACCCCCTGAATAGCCGCCATTACATCAACCAGGGTCAGGGCGTCGTCTTCTGAGTGATGCTTTGAGTCAGGTGAACCCTTATGTCCCTCCGCCCGTCTGACCTGGTATGTGCATACTTAGCAAGCCTCACCGCAGGAGGCTGCTTGGATCCCTTGGCGGCGGCCATCACAGCAGTGTTCGATCGTGCGGTGGACTCAGACACGTGGGGCCACAGCCAGATGTGGGGGACAGTGGACAAAGGAAACAGTAGGGCAAAAGCGGTCACAGAGCACACAACGGTGGGCTCTCCAAGCCGCAAAATGGCAAAAGTCAAAACGAGTCAAGCTGCATAGCCGCCCCAACGGCAATCCAGGGAGTTTAGGCCAGCGTTCTGCCCAGTAAGGGCCGCAGTCAGCATAGACAGAAAGAACCAGCCGTGAAGCACGTCGCGGAGGGGGGGGGGAAGCCCCATTTATGTAGTGAGCCCCAATGTCCACCTCGACCCCCGCTGCACCGTCCCTTCAAAATGTCACCAAGAGGCCACCTGCAGACCGCAATCCCCGCGGCACACCAGACAAAGGAGACCCACCTGGTCCGGCCCAACTCGATCAGGAGAGGAACCGCAAAATGGCGGACGCGCCAAATGCCACTCTGAACTCCCTGGGCACACATAGAAGAACACCGTGGGGGGAGGCGGGAACCCAGAACAGGCCCCCAACACTCACCTCCACACGGGCTTGTGGTAATAGTGCAGGCTGAAGTCCAGTGGGGCCCTGAAGACCGGGAGCCCTCGTGGTCCACCGCCACAAGCTCCAACGGCCGGGGGCTCCCGGTAGCAAACAACCAGAGCACCAGCCAACGAGGCAGGATCCCAGGGGGCCTCAACAGTGCTGCAGCGACGGGGCAGTAGAAAGGCTGTCGGTGCGGCCCCAGAAGACCCATGCCACTTCACCCCGCCGCCCGCCGCGGAGAGCCGAGCGACGTCACGGCCGAAGCTCCGTCTCCGCAGTGGCTCAGAATGTCGGGTCCGATCTCTCCGGATCCCGATCACCAATTCCTTCCATTCAAACGGCAGGCGATGCAGCTCACTCAGGGGGTCACAGTCCTCAACTTGGGCCAACGAAACGGATGTATGTGGCGGATACGGGGGAATCAGGCTACGGCGACGGCCAGAGCTCTACATGAAAACGGCCATCTTGGGTGCTGGCAAGCCACGCCCCCTTACGAGGTCTATTCCTAGCGTTCTCCAGTTCCAATCTAAAGAATTATTTTTTTTGATTTGAGAATGCTTTCGTTGTACGCATTCTTGGTCTTTCTAAGAAGTTTTAGCTGGAGGAAGCAAGGGTGTTGTCTCCATTTCTGTTCTGTTTTCGCAGATTTCTCCTGTCATTGTTTAGGGGCCCATTAAACCAGGGATTTTTGTCTTTAACCTGGATTCTTTTCAGTTTTAACGGGGCTAGTGAGTCGGTTATATCAGACATTGTTGCGTTGTAGTGCTCCGTAAGTTCATTGACATTTGATAGCTTGGGAGGAAGGGGGCGATCCTTCACGCAAAATGTTGCCAGTTTCTCATAGTCTAAGCTTTTTGTGTCCCTAAGCCATAGTTTCGGTTTCACTGTTTGCACTGGTCTTTTCTTAAGTGTGCCCGGTATTAGGAAGGTAATAGCGTGGTGGCCTGACCAGTCGCAAAGAGCAATCGAGTTTAGCCTGACCGCTTTTTCCTTTGAGATAATCCAATTGAGTGTAGAGCCTTTCGTGTGAGTTGGCAGGGTGCAGGCTTGAGTAAGTTTTGGTCAGCTAATAAATCTTTAAAGATGTTGACATGATTGTTATTAAGGTCGTTCCAATGAAGGTGAAAGTCCCCAAGGAATATATCATTGGAGTGGGGGCAGAAATTTGCCATGATGATTTCCATGAGGTGGTAGATGAACGGGTCATTCTTACCCTGAGGGTGGTAGAAAGTATGCAGTTTACACAATTGGTTAGATTTTTTGCTTATGGAAAGTGCGAGGTATTCGCAGGAGTCAAGAGGATCAGAGTGAAATTGAGTAACGGTGAGGTCGGAGCGGTGGATGCAAGCGATACCAACCCCTTTTTATATGTCTGTCTAGCCTTACGATGTTGAAGTTTGGAGGAACCAATAAATCCATGCAGGGTGATGATGCTTCGTTGAGCCATGATTCAGTTAAGATCGCCATATCTACTTCTTGATTTAGGATGAGTTCGGCGATGTCAGAGGCATGCTTCACTGCTGATCGGAAATCAAGTAGAAGACCAGAGAGTGGTGTCACGGAGTTCCCCGAGGTTGTGTTGGGAGTTGAGGTGGATAGGGGTACTCGTTTTAAGTTGTTGCTGTTTACCCTTCTGTTTCTGAGTGTGGAAGATCTATTTGCGTTGCTTGTGATCATATGGATTTTGTTTTAGTCTTTCTTGTCGGGGGACTGGAAGAGGCGAGTGTTGACTCATAGGATAATAGAAGAGCTAGTTGTTTGTGAGGGCCATAATGTATATTTGCCAGCAAACAGGGTTGACGGGTTGGCTTGCTTTGAAGGTTGAGTACTGATTTTTTAATGCATTTGATTCTAGAGAGAGTAATTGGTGAAGTGTAAGATGCTCTTCATTTTGAGAATAGTGTTATGGATGCTCTGAGATATGCTGACTGTTTGGCGATTCAGAGTTTCTAGGTCCATTAGTGTAGACTGTCATAGAGGCGATGGGTCCCTGGGTTCAGGGCTTGGTTTGCTATTTCACTCGGTGATCCTGGCGGAGGGACTGGATTTGGATCTCCCTGCGGTTGCTTTTCTGTACAGCGAGGTGAGCACAGGACCTGTTTTACTCATAGGGGTGGCCGGAAGGCCTTTTGGGGGGGTAATCGTCAAGCTTTGGCTGACCTGTATGGATGTGGGACGGGGACGATGAATGGATGATGAGGTTGCAGGCGTTGCGTTTTTGAGAGGTTGAGAAAGCGGGTGGGCAGTACTCTATTAGATTTAGAGGAGATTCTGCTCTGCGCACTGTGCTGTAAGGACATCATGTTGGGGAGATTAGTGCCATACCTCTCTTTGGGAGAAGGTGTTAAGGAGCTGAAGGAGGTAGCTGCTGCCTTGGTAGTTGTAGGTGGGCAGCCCTTACCCAAAAGAAGCTAACTTTGAACTGGAGTGGACACTGCTCCAATGTGTGTTAGATTGAGAAAGAGGGCTTTGGGGGTGTATTGAAGGAATGTAGCCAAGCACCTGCTCTTTTAGGGTGGTGAAGTGGTCATCACATTTTTTTAGATCCTTGTTTGCTGCTTGGATCAGAACAGTGCCATTTTTATAGATTGTTACGTTAAGGTCAGCTCTTAGGTTTTGTGATGGAGCAATCAGTATTATGGTACCATACGTAATGTTTCTAGATTCAACAACGTTTAATAGGTTTATTATGGCTGCTTGCCATATTGCTATTTTCCTGGTGTAGAATATTAGGTCATTTACAATGATGCCCTTTTCCATGTTATAGTACGGGTGGGAGATCAGAGTCTAAGGGTGTCATCTCAGAAGATTGTGTTTAAAGGTTTTTGAAGCAGTCTTAGATAGGTTGGGGGGTATGTTATAGTGTAGGAGTTACATCCTGCTGGTTTCAGGCACGATCCTTCCACACTGGTGAGAGAGAGAATGTAGGTTATGCAGAATAAACATTTATTTTTCTTGATCTGTGGCAGGGCTATCCAATTGCAATGATGTTCTAGTGGGTGCACTAATCAGAGAGTAAGATTAGGGGTAGAGTGGCTGCTATTCTAATATATTCCCTAACCAGTGTTGCAGGGAGTTTCAACGCGGTCACTTCATTGTATAGTGTAAGCTCACAAGTCCAGTAAATAATTCTAGGATCCAAGGTAAAAGGACCACTTTCCAGTAGCAGAGCCCTCTTTTCTGTGCTAGAGGACAATTGGCACACCTTCAGCCACCCCTGTAAATCTCTAGTAATGGTACCCCTGATACCTAGGGCATTGGGACTGAAAAGGGTCCACTAGGGCTGCAGCACAAATTGTGCCACCCTAGGGACCCCTCAACAAGACCATTCAAACTGTCATTGGATGCTGCGTGTCTTGGTGCAGAGAAAACTGAAGAGCCAACATTGAACACATCCCTGTCTGCCATGCCCACAGACACTGCATGAGATATAGGTAAGTCACCATTAGTACAGGGTGCACTATATCCCATATGTTGTCATATCTGCCTGAGCAGATATGACCACGCAATACCTAAGCCCATCCTTGGATATTGTACATGCACAGGGAAGCCATATAGAGTACATGGGCAGGACTCCTGTCATTATGAGTTGCCCAGCACCATGATGGATTCACTGTGCCCAGGAATGTTTGGTACCAAACATCTCATCTTAATAAATCCACACTGATGCCAGTTTTGGATTTATTAATAAATACACACAGAGGACACCTTAGAGGTGCCCCCTTAAAACCTACCAAACACTGATGTGATCTCTGACTAGTCTTAGCCAGCCTGCCACCACCAGACATGTGTCTGATCTCATGGGGTGAGAGCCTCCACTCTCAGAGGCCAGAAACAATGCCTGCTCTGGACAGAGGTGCTTCAGACCTCCTGCAGGCAGGAATGGCATTCCAAGGCAGGAAGCTTCAAAAGCAATTCCATCTTTGAAATGTCACCCAGGTGTCTCCAGCTTGTGGAGAATGCCACCCCCCCTGTCCTGATTCACTTTCGGTGTGATTAGGAGGTGGGCCCACATTCAGCCCACACCTCCCCTAAGGTGGAGCAGGTGATGTGGACCCCACGTTTCCAATTCCTCCATCTTTTCTTGGAGAGAATTAACCAGCCAGAGTCAGGGTCATGCCCACTTCCCAACGGAAGTAGTCATATGAGGGTGTAGTCACCATAAAGGTAGTTAGCCCATTAGCTTCTACCTGGCACTCCCTCTAATGCCCCTAAATTCAGTATTTAGGTGTCAACCCCGGGCCCAGAACTTTAGATCCTGCTGACCTAAGAAGAAAAAGGACACCAAAGAGCTGCAAAGAGCAAGGAGGAGAGGACGTGTGACTGACCTGGGGCCAAACCTGCTGACCTGCCTGCTGACTCCAGTCCCTGCACCAAAGTTGTCACATCCTGCAGCCTGCCTGAGGTGGTGGTCCCCCAGCAAAGTGGCTAGAGCCCCCAAGTGTGGTAGCTGGCTCTCACCAAAGTTCCAAGCCCCTACTGCACTACAGATGATCTCCAGCTTGTGAGGTCCATTTGTTTGACCTTTGCCGCAACCAAGGACTATTGGTAGCTACTCCGGCCACCGACCCCTCCTGTCTTCACTTCAGCAAGAGGGCACTCCACAGCACCTGCAACCGATGCTGGAAATGACCCCACTGCTGTGTTGTTGCATCTCCTGTGTGGTGGCATTGACTATGGCAGAAACCATCTTGGCATGATCGCCACTCCACTGACGGATCGACTGAGGTGAATCATTGGGGCACCTGCTCCTGGTGACGGACATTTCCACGTGTCCCTGCACACCTGTGTCCCTGGGCAAGGTAATCAAGAACTGCCTGTTCCACTTGGGTCCTGGGACCCCAAAGAGCTCTGCTGTGGAAGAGCAGAGACCAAAGCTAACTCCAAGTGCCCGTGGGCACAAGCGTTGCAGAAGCCCAAGTGCGTTAACCCCGACCGCGACGGTCTTTGTTTGATGGCCCTTCCCATCCCCCATTGCCTGCAATATTAAAACTATGTGACAGTGATGCAGGTTACTGCTGTGTAGTTTACATTAACTATCACAGTAATAGTTGACAGTTCTTAAAGTATTTTCTTCTGCAACTGTGCTGCAACAGTATTTTCTAAACTTGCCTAATCATACTGATTTTGGTGCCTAAAACATATATAAAAATAGGAGTTATTTTTGCAAATTGGTCTAAGATTTATTCTTCAGTGTGTCTCATTTATTGCCTCTGTGAGTACAACAAATGCTTAGCACTACCCTTTGATAAGCCTAACTGCTCACCCACACTACCACAAATAGAGCGTTAGTATTATCTACTTTTGCCTCTGTATACCAATCTGGGTCTCACTGGACTCTCTGCACAGTGTACTTCCTTTTAGTACTCTACATATAAAGCCAGCTTCCTACATCCACGCTTCCCAGCCCTGGCTCCAGACTCACTAGAGGGAGGTAATCAACCCTTTGTGTGGGGACAGGACATTGTGCCACAACTAAAGAAGGAGTGAGAAGTTTTTCAGGTGGGTGTACCCTCATCTTCACAAATCCAATGCTTCAACAAACTAAGAGAGGAGATACCCTGAGTTTTATAAAGTGCATGTGTGTAGTGTATCCGTGAGCGGTAAGTGATGGCACCCAGGTAAATCGGTGCTCATTTTACATTTTTCTCAGACCTATTTATGTAACCTATCTGTTTTTAGATATAGAAAGAAGTTTTTATGAATACATATACAGATGTATATATATATATATTCACTGAAAAAACCATAGGTTTCAGACAAGTTATAGTTAGAAATTAGCATTTAAAAAACCTTTGAAATTCACTGAAAAAACCATAGGTTTTAGGGACAGTTATAGTTAGTTGGACATTGCACTCGTACAAAACCCGTGAAATTCCCCTGTTATAGTTAGTTCAGCTAACTATAACTCGCGCCCCGCAATGCACTGCTGATGACGCTCACATATTACATCACTCATGACATGGTCAGTGACATCACTGATGACATCACTGATGACATCTCAAATGACATCACTGATGACATCATCCAGTGACTGTGTGTTTCTGTAAAGTTTAAATATGTTTAATATATATAGGGAAAGGCGTATTGAAGAATGAGTGGGTGTATAAGTGTCTGAATGGATGATTTAGTACGTGAGTGACTGACTCTACAAGTGACTGATTAAACGTATCTTACTGAATGCATGGGTTAGTGACTAAACTGTGTGAATGTCTGTATCCGTCTGTTTGTTGGTGTGTAAGTGGATGCATGGATTTGCGAATAGCTACATGAGTGTCTATATGGGTTATTGATTGGTTCTCTGAGTATCTGTATGGCTGCCTGAGTGTTTGTGTGGGTGGGGTGTGTGTGACTCTATACATAGATGTGTGAGTGGGTGATTCACTGGGTGCATGATTTCAAGAGTGCATCTGTGATGGACTGCTTGGGTGGGTGAGTGTGTGTATGGGTGTGTTAGTGAGTGAATGTATATCTCAGTGGTACATGTGCGAGTAACTATATATGTAAAAAGCAGTATATATGTGTGTTAGAGTATTTAAATGGCTATAAGTGAGAGTGTGTTATTGTGAGAGTGGCTGTATGGATGCGTGTGTGCTTGTATCAGTTATTGTATAAGAGCGTAAGAATGTGCTAGTATTTGTATGAGTAAGTGAGCTGGTGTGTGTATAACTGTATAGGTGAGTAAATGGGTGTGTGATTAATTTTTTGCATGACTGACTAGGTGTGTGAGTACCTCTATGGATGAGTGGCGGTGTGTGAGTATTTATATAGGTGTATGAGTGCATATGATAGTCCTGTACTGAGTGACTGTAAGTATGAGTGACTGTACAGGTGAGTGAGTGGATGTGTGTGTAGACCTAAGAATCAGTGAGTGGGTATGTAGTTTTTGGTGTTGGAGTGTCTATGGTTTTGAGAATGGCAGTCTGTAATTTAGAGTGGGTGTATCAAAAGTTATATTAGGGTGTGAGAAGATGCATGAAATTATCACATGGATGATGTCATCAGTGATGTCATTTGAGATGTCATCAGTGATGTCATCAGTGATGTCACTGACCATGTCATGAGTGATGTAATATGTGACGTCATCAGCAGTGCATTGTGGGGCACGAGTTATAGTTAGCTGAACTAACTATAACAGGGGAATTTCACGGGTTTTGTACGAGTGCAATGTCCAACTAACTATAACTGTCCCTAAAACCTATGGTTTTTTCAGTGAATTTCAAAGGTTTTTTAAATGCTAATTTCTAACTATAACTTGTCTGAAACCTATGGTTTTTTCAGTGAATTTCAAAGGTTTTTTAAATGCTAATTTCTAACTATAACGTGCCTGAAACCTATGGTTTTTTCAGTGAATTTCAAAGGTTTTTTAAATGCTAATTTCTAACTATAACGTGCCTGAAACCTATGGTTTTTTCAGTGAATTTCAAAGGTTTTTTAAATGCTAATTTCTAACTATAACGTGCCTGAAACCTATGATTTTTTAAGTGAATTTCAAAGGTTTTTTAAATGCTAGTTTCTAACTATGCCAACAGAGGTAGGACATGTGAAGAAAGAAGAAAAAACGCACAGAAAGAAGCAAAAGATGTGCAGAAAGAACCAACAGAGGAGCAGAAAGAGGCCTTGTTGCAAAATCGTCCTGTGCCCACAACTTTTTCAGACGGGTACTGGTGGTAACTGACTCTGACTAACCAGAGCCAGTGCGCGTTTGCACAGTGGTGAAGGGAGGGGGTCCTGAGGTGACATGTGTAAACGCGCCCGTGGCGCGCTTTAAGTTGCGGGATTAAGTCCCCTTGAATCCTGAGGGTCCCTAGGGCCCAACTAGCCCCCAGGTACCTACAGTTAGGACCACAGAGCTGAGTTGCAGAGAGGCGCTCCGAGGCCACGCACCTTTTTCACCTCTCTGCAACGCAACTCTGTTGTGCTTACTGAAGGTACCTGGTGGGCTAGTTGGCCCCCAGGATTCAAAGGGAATTAACTCCCCAACTTAAAACGCACCACAGGGCGTGTTTGCGCACATGTCACCTGAGGCCCCGCCCCCTCCTTTCACCACTGTGCAAACGCGCCCCGTGGCGCGTTTTAAGTTGGGGGATTAGGTCACCTTGAATCCTGAGAGTCCCTGGGGCCCAACTAGCCCACCAGGTACTTCCAGTAAGCACCACAGGCCTGCGTTGCAACGCCTGTAACAAATTGTGCAGTTGTGTTTAGGTAGTGAAGAGGGTCGTGCTGGGGGTAGTGTTTTAGGGTTTAGGGTAGTGCAGTGGTGTTTGTGTAGTGTAGGGGGTCATGCTGGGGGTAGATTTAGGGTTTAGGGTAGTGCAGTGGTGTTTGGGTAGTGTAGGGAGTCGTGCTGGGGGGAGTGTTTTAGGGTTTAGGGTAGTACAGTGGTGTTTGGGTAGTGTAGGGGGTCGTGCTGGGGTTAGTGTTTTAGGGTTTTAGGGTTTAGGGTAGTGCAGTGGTGTTTGGGTAGTGTAGGGGATACTGCTGGGGGTAGTGTTTTAGGGTTTAGGGTAGTGCAATGGTGTTTGGGTAGTGTAGGGGGTACTGCTGGGGGTAGTGTTTTAGGGTTTAGGGTAGTGCAGTGGTGTTTGGGTAGCGTAGGGGGTACTGCTGGGGGTAGTGTTTTATGGTTTAGGGTAGTGCAGTGGTGTTTGGGTAGTGTAGGGG